>OZ030393.1:13338371-14538371 GCA_964023965.1 Melinopterus prodromus
GCAGCACATAGCAAACAAGAATATAAGAAATTTCATTCAATTTAAGATCTAATTGTTACCGTACTATGACAAAATTTCGACACATACATTGTTTTTATATTAGAAATAATGAAATATGATTCATTTGAATCACCACTACTAAATTTACAACGCAATGTCCTTCAATAATAGTGAAATATTGCAGCATAATGTGATCAAAATGTTGGTTTCCTAAGATCATATACCAAAACTAACACAGAAAAATAATTATTTAAGTATTTTCAATCCTAAAAATTAACAAATTACCCGAATGCTATTATATTCAAGGGTTATTATTTTGTTCACATTCGTCAAAACAGAATAAAACAAAATCGACAATCTATTGACGAGATTTTAAATATTACCAGATGAAATTTGAAAACAGATTTCTTATGGAAATTCTAACTGAAACAGGGGATTTTTTTTTAGAATCTATTTTTTGAACACCTTTAAGACTTCATTATAGTACATGCAGAAAATGTTTTGACATTCAAAGAAACTACATGTTTGTTTCAATATAGTATGTAAACATAGTTATCGATATTCGACAGAAATAACAAAATAAATATTATTTACACAGCCAACGTTGCTTAGTTATAAACCGCCAGTAATCTTGAGGGTTTAAAAGACTATTATTAACCTATCGTAATTACAGGGATTTATCGTTCGTAAATAGATAAAATTATATAATTAAAAAATCAATTTCCAGATCATAAAAAAATGTGTTAGGTTAATCTTATTCATTATTCAAGAATTCGCTTATAACTTGTATTGTTATGTGCATTACCATTATAATTTTTTCAAATATAAAGTAATATAATCATTACAAATATAAAGTCAACTGTATAATGATGCATAATATTGCCTACAATATCACACACAGCACATTATGGTTTAATATTTTATCATAATCGCGCACCACATTATTATACACATTCATTAAAAATCGATGAAAGTAAAATTGCAACAAAATATTATATTTTGCAATTCATTCCACGAAATATTCGTCTATAATTATGGAGAAATGATTTTGCTTATCATTACTTGACTCATAAGTATGGTAATATATTAATTTTTGCAACGACAGTTTAAATATGTCTGCTTATAGACGAAAAATTTTTGAGTATTTGAAGGTGAATCCAACCATAACAATAAGCAACAACCGTCGCGAAATAAAACCTTGAACAAGTTCAAAGGCAAATGTCAAAATTACATACGCGAAAAAACACCTGCTCACTTCGCAGTGATACTGTCCAAATATTACTACACTGTTACATATGTACAAATGATTTTTCTTGAAAACACAATCCTATTGTATATAACTCTTTCAGAGATTATTATGTATGAAGCTAGCGCTGGTAGCTACATACATATGTCAGCAAGTTGATAAGATATTCCCACTACAACCACTGTTAAGCATCCGGTTAACGCACATGTACACCGGATGTAGCACTTTAAAACATATTTCAAATCTCTACTTGAACAAAATTTTAAACCATGACCTAAGTCAACGTCTAGACAAGTTCACTATCCAAAATCTCTAATTGATGACACAAAAAATAATAATTCGCATAAATTTAGCAAACGTTTTCATTCATAACTAACTTACATGAATAAACACTTGATCAACACTTGATATTATACACCTCTAAAAACAGTCGCCGAACTCACACTAAGTAACTAAACATTCAAATGTACTAGGAAAAATGTCGATTTCAATCACCAATAAATGTTAACTCCCACAAAGAAAGAATTAGAGCCACGTGTAGCTTATACTGTGGATGGACGTACTACAATGAACGAACTCCACATAATGTGTGCAACTTTATTATTGTCAAGGTTTGCGTCATTCGGAGTAGAACGTAGTAGCTCGTTGAATAAAGCAAACAAAACAAAAAAATAGCCGTGTTAAAAAAAAGCTGCCAATTTAATTTATGTATGTATGTATGTTTTCTTTTTTTGAGTTTAATTCTATTATAGAGTTTCAACCGCGATTTCAAGCGATTTTTTTCTGTCTATCGGTTGAATACGTTTGCGTAAGTTTTATCATGTCTTTAATAATAATGGTGATAAGAACAAACGCGACAGTGAATAACGTGCTAGATTTTTGTACCTCACTTAACTATAACTATTTCGATGCGGAAAAAGTACCATAAATTGTTGTTGATGCAAGTATAATGATCATGGTGTGCATAAACAACTGATAAGATAAGGAAATAGCAATGTGGGTACAAGATGAAACACCACTGTAAAAATAAACCAGGAGGATTTAATAACCAGGACGATTTAATAACTAGGAGGATTTTTTCAAACTTGCTGACTGGATTGCAGGCTGTTTTACACCGAACAAATGTACGATATGGCGCTGAATCGGTTATGTCACATGTAAACAAACATTCAACACTATTTATTTATTTATTATCAGTGTATTTACAAATCAGCAGTACTAAATATGAACAGAGCTGGTAAATCAAGTGCCGACTGTAGTTTTAAATAAAACTAATAAAACACTTGTCGAAAGACGTCAACCTTTGTCACTAGATAATCTAATGAAGCAAATTAATTTCATATGAATACGGTTATTGAACAGGTTAAAAATATCGTTAGTTGCTGACCTTAAGATGGGGTTCGAAATGAGTAGGCAACCAAATATACTTCATAATATTATTCTGAGTTGTTCCGCGAAATGATTAGATATTTCTATTCAAATTATACGTCGAACAGAACTTGAAACCTTTGCCGATAATACAAACAATATCCGGCTCAATTCTGTCATGTATAGGTGACGAATTCTGTGAATATCGGCGTTTTTTTTTTTGTTGAACGCGAGAAGACCACGACATAGCCATCATCAATCGTAAAATCCGTCATCTAGACCCGACAGAATTGAGCCGGATATTTATTGTATTATCGGCAAAAGGCGAGTTTTCCTAGGAGCAGGTTTTTTACGCAGCGTACAACGCATTTCAAGTTGACAGCTTAATCTGGCTTAATCCGCCGCGCGTTTGTATTTTCCAAATGTGGAGCATCAGCTATTCAGGTGGTCTAGTTGTAGTTTTGTCAAGGGATCTTTGCGAGTTGTCAAAAGTGACAGTCGTCTGAGAAGATGTGCGTTACGTTGTACGCTGCGTAAAAAACCTGCTCCTAGGAAAACCAGCCTAAAGGTTTCAAGTTCTGTTCGACGTATAATTTGAATGGAAATACCTAATCATTTCGGTGAAATACCACGAAATACTGACCTCAAAATTTATGAGGTATATGAACAGCTTGTTTACAAATTGTTAGTTATGATATAGTTGAGAAATGCACACCTGCTTTTAAACAAAATCAGTAATAACTCAAAACCTCTGGTTTTAGAGTTTTAGAGAAATTGTTTCTACAATATATTTTATTTTATTATTTTAATTTGGCAGTGTTTTAATAGGCAAGTTATATATGCAAGTTTCCCTGGCATGCAATAAATAAAAAGAATTCATGCGTTGTTTCCAGTGACGCTTTATTTTGACGGTCGAATTGAGTGTATTTTTACAATATAGAGTTTGCACCTTTCTATTTCAGGATTATACGATTCAAGACAAGTGAACTTGGACTTTGCACCGTGAAATAAAATTTCAAAGATAAACCAGTGTTTTTATTTTTAACGAAGTAATTTGGTCAAAGTCGACATTTTTGTGCAAATTCGACTCAGTCCAGTCAATTTTTATCTGAAAGAAATTATGCGAGTTTTAAATCTGAATTAATTAATTAAACAAATTAATTTTAAAAAAATGATCAATTACCTAATAAAAATTATAAATAAAATTAAAGTGATTGCGAGTAATAAATTACAGAATTTATTAGTTATTTGAATGTTCTTTTTTTACTACAATATCGTGTAGCGTGTTTGAAAAGCTTTAACGCTGAATTCTATTTACAATACGTTCCTGTGCTATTAAGATAATCGTGAGAAATTGCAGCATTATCAGCATTATGAACTGCGTGTGTTTACAGACATGTTCCTGGTAACAACTACAACCAATCTAACGGTTAAACAATCGCAAACTTTGTCGATCGAAAGTACAATTTAAAAAATCACAATAAAAACACGACAGGCAGTTAAAAAACAATTGTAATTCTATACAAAACAATAGCTACCAATCACTAAAAATTTATTATTATTGATTACTAGAGTGTGGATTCTAAGCACTTTGCAGGTTTAATGTATGCAGTACGAATTCAGAAAAAATAAAGCATTTGGTGCTATTTTTTTGTTTATTTTGCGTTTTTTCCGGATTTTGCAGATATGTGCTTATTTTGCCATGTAAAATATTCTGCAGAATGTGAAAGAACGATTTGTCTCTTGGCAGTGATTTTGTTTTGATTTTAGGCCTATTCTGTTATATTTTGTCGCTTTATTTCACAGTATTAAAAAATTATTTCAGTTTAACATTCACTTCTCAGCCATACTACATTAATACATTGTTTAGTGTAAGACATATTAACTTAATTCTTTTCTTTTGTTCAATTTGTTCAACTACGGTTAAATATAGAGACAATTTGGACTAAGAAGAATGTGTCACGTGATTAAATCTGCGCCGAAAAATGCAAGCACATATGCACGCACGCAACTAGGTGGAAAACCACATGCTTCTTATTTCAATTAAGGGGGGAGCCTCGTATAGATGGCAAAAAACTAGGAAAACTTTGGGATATTTTTCTGAAAAAACTATGCAATATTTTGATTTAAAATTTTTACCATTTTTACTACTTCTAAAGTAAAAAAAGGCACAAAATGGCGAGCTTTAGAAAACAAATACAAAAAGTTTTTTATTATTATTGAAAAAAAGTGGTTAAATAATTTCTTGTTGCAAAATCCAATAGGTATGTCGACTAGCTGATTAAAATATCTTTCAACTGGTATTTTTTTATTGATATACGTTGAAAACTCGCTGAATAATTTCACGCGCCAACTCGGAAATGTAAAAAAACTCTTCTCGAGCAAAATGCGATTGAAGTTCGCGGTACACGAAAATCATATTTGTACATTACATACCATTTTTGTGTTTTTGCTATTCATGCCTGGGCTATAAAAGATGTCATCTTCGGGGTCAAATCCCCCCTCAGCAAGGTGCCTTGGTATTCGAGCACGTTCCGAGCGGCCCTCCCCACTGTGCCGTGAGCAGTGTTACCTGCTCAGCGCTCCGAAGGACCTTAGCGAAAGTACCTATATCTAAGCAACCGCTTGGAATATCGCTTTGTAATTTTAACAACATATTCTTGAAATGATATACATACTTTCGATTTATACAACAAAACAAAACTCAATTTTTCGAAACATCTATACGAGGCTCCACCCTTAAGTCCCTCAGAAGCAAACAGTGTTAAGTTACATTTAGATCCCATGTACTTAACACAGTATACCTCTGAGGTGCTCAATTTTGGGTCTACCTGCGTAAAACGCTTTTTTTTCTCTCATTTTTTTGTGATTATTTTAAGCACTAATTTTCCACAGATAACTCCTTAAAATTCCGCACATTACTAATTACATACATATTATATTTTCCAAGAAATAAGATCGTAAATATCAATGGAGCATTCATTCCAACAGACAACTTAGACCTACTAAACTTACGTAAGGCCCTCAATAGATGGCAAACAATAAAGTAGGTTCGCAAAGACTAATAATAAACCGAGAAACACACCTGGCTAACCCAGAGCTTAGCGAGGCTGAGAAAGGTCAGGGTAGATTCCAAACTAAAAATAAAAAAACTGCTCTAAATCCAATACAAAATTTATTCAACAAAAATCCAATTACTTTACCGCGGTTAAAGCACTGCCCATTCATCATCGTTACCAGCATCACTTACATCATCAAAATTTAACACAGTTAAATTGAAAATGAGCTCGAAAAAGTCACCTTGGCCTTACTACGGGGGGGGGGGGGGGGGGGCATTTCACGTGCGATCGGTGTGATCGCAAACACAGCGCAATCACATCTCATTGAAAATGCAGAGCAGTCAACTACATAATAAATGGAAAATTAGCGATAAAAACGACAACGATTGAACGCCGGGCCAGCAAAAAACTATGCCGCGATTACAACAGACGAAAAAAGCGGCCAGTTTCGTGGCCAAAGATCAGCTCTATTAATACTAAACGTCGTACTACGGATTCCTACTATCGTCGTTGCAGTGCCAGACACATAAATAACCAGACAGTCATTCATTCTGGACGACGAGTGATAAAAAATAACACAATGCGGGCAAAGGCCAAAGTCGAGACTTTGGTTTTGGGAGGTTTCGAGATGCAACCGGGACGGCAAATCTTCTGTGTGATAACTGATAAGTTAAAATTGCACAATATCCTATTCGAAGACACTAATACTTGAAAATTATTGATAATAAGGCAGGACTTTGGCCAGGTTATTAAGCGATTATCAGCGTTATTGTGACTAATTTAGACGCATGCCGCGCCGTCGTGTTGTCAAATGCTTTTTAGCCGCTTATCAAACTTGTAAATCATCGATACAAATCACGGTAGGATGATTATATTAATCATTTTACTATGGGTCACATGGTAGATTCTGTGTAGACAATGTGCGGAGAATGATAAACAATGGTAAATTAATATTTGAGTTCATTGCAAATCTTAAATAATTCGATTGATTTGTATTGTAGGGGTCAGCAAAGGCAATACGAACTATGGAGTCAACGGAATGACAGTAAGTCAACCATCGTTTATTATAATTAAGGCCTTCTTGGTGCGGATATCTGTATGCTATATTCTCGACCTTTTAGCTGATTGGTGCTTTTAATATAATTAGTTTTACTACCACTACAAATGAACAGTGACAATACTTTAAAAAAAAACTGTAATACCATAAAAATACTCTAGATTGTAATAGGTCAAGAGTAGGGTTTCCAGTCCCGAGATTACGGGATCCCGACAAATAATGAGTTTTTCGGGATCCCGGGATTATAAATCTAAATCCCGGGATCCTAAAAAAGTTAACTTTAAATTATTTTCTTATTTTTTGTTAATAAACGAAATGTGGGCACTGACCGACAATAAATCAATTGAGCTGCAATTTTGTAAGTGTGAACATCAGTCTATAATAGCACCCTTTCTGATTAAATTAAGTATCAAGCATAAAATGTTCGTTTACACCAACATGTCGCTATATTAGGAAGAACATATTTTGCAAGCACTAGATATAATTCACTATAAAGACAAACATGAACCTTTTCAACTTGCTTTAGTCTTTATAGTTACTTAACCCTCAACAAGAGAAAAAAAAATAAACGTAAAAATAAAGAAATTTGTGGCGGATTTCTTTACCTGGATCCAGTGATGTACTACAGAATATAAAATGAGTTAATAGGAAATAACTAATAAAATACAGCGAAACAGTTTCTTCCAGTTTAAGGATTTTACCATATACTAAAAAATGAAATATTCTGGTACGAACCATCTCGAGTTTGTGATGAGCTGTGACAGCGGTAATATGGTCACTTTTGACATTTCTTCATGGCACAATTATCGCTTTTTTTAGTTTACTTTTAAGTTTTGTCGGAAGGGGCACTTAGAAAAAAAATCTATAATGTAGGTTGGGCACTTTGAACTGTATTTGAGAAAACCGAAAGACGTACAAGTACCTAAATATATATTTCTTTTTTCATGACAAGAAATTGATAATTTAATATTCAAAGAATTTGCACAATATTTAATCGATTTTGAACAATAAATAACGTCTTCACATGAATTCACATCCATGACGTACTATGAATTCTAGAGCTATCCAATTTTATCTTAAAAAGAAAACAAAAATACGTCAAAATGGCATGTTATTGGCATCAATATGGAAAATTGAAGCGGCTCGATCAAACAATTTCTTCTGCGGTGAGTATTCTTGAAACATTTTACAAAAATGCTAAATTTTTTAACAAATTTAATATTATCTAATAGAGTATATATTTTGTTTATTATTGATGTCAATACGCACACTTTGATACCTTTTACCTTTTAAACCCTCAATTTTGGTTGTCTACTTGTAAAATTTGAAACGTTGATCAAGTTTCGGGGTAAAAGATATTATCCTATAAAATATATTTTAGGCGTTTCTTACTGACTGGATTTGTCATCCCAGGCGTTTTGATGCGGCAATTTTCGCTTTTCTCATGAATCCAGGGATCCCGGGATTACAAAATCTTCAATCCCGGGATCTGTATATTGTCCGGGATTGAAAGCCCTAGTCAAGACGCATTCGTTCATTGAGGGTACTCATCGCTGCGCTCCTCGTATAACCTCATATGGGCTTTTATGTGTCGAATAACTGATTCTACTACCTGTTTTTGTTTAACATACATGTTATATATGTGTTTAACATATAATCATACTCTGTATGATTTGTACATTGTATGTAATTACATAATTTTTGTTATTTCATTGTGACCCAATTCGTCCAAAAAGACGTAATCACGACAGGGTAAATATATGGGATAAAGTAAGATATGTCAAGTAAGAGTAAATATACGGATTTATCTCTGAAGTATTGTCCAAACACTTTACGCAACATTGCTGCCATAGGAGTTACATAGCAGATATAGAAAACAACTAAATAAACAAAATGATGTTTAATATAATTTCTTCATATTTCAACATTTTCCAGTTTTTCCACTTTATCCGACATTTACACCTAATTATTCTCCGACCAATATCGTCTGATTTTTGCCTTTTGCAATATGTTTCTAAGATTAGATACAAAAAGTCTAATTTTTGACAAATGAAATGTCTACCGTAACATATTCAATTTCTATTCACAAAATTCATTAAATAAAAGAACTACTAAATATCAGGAAAATAATATACCATTACCTATTTGACAATTTTCAAATATAGTTTTCTCGATCATTTTTATATTAAGCACAACTATACAATCTGAATTTAGGAAAAACCCTACATTATTTTTTATATTTCATAGAAAAATGGACAATATGACATAAAAAAGTTCTATACCAAAATTAAACTAAATAGTTCGCTAGGAAAATAAAACCGTCAGAATTTGCAATAGAATAACTAAAGACATTTTTAGTTCAACACTTTTTATTAAAAACAACAGTTAAAACTTTATACCGTTTATTCGTTATACTGTATATTTTCGAAAAACGTATGAAAAGCTCTTTATAAACAGTTTATGTTCTCAAAACGCCATACCCATAGTCAAGTAATCAAACATACAGGGTAGTAAAATATCATATGGAAATTATCAAATTTGAATAGTTTATATCAACTTTAATATTTCATCTTTAGCTTACTTCTGTGTTATTTCATCGCCTGTCAACATAATTATCAACAACTTTTCATAGGTACAAGTGTTGCTAGTGTTACCTGAGTCATAATAACCTTCTTATAAAAGTAAACCAAGTTAAAATAAACAAATACTTTCGTCAGATACACAAGAAATGTCCATTCTTTAAGAATCTAAGAATAAATACTATTCTATATTAAATATTCTCACTTATACGCATTTTGAGACTAAACATGCTGTCTTTTTTTTCGTAACATGTTACTGTAGGGCAATTTTTACGAAATAAGCCGGGCGTACACTATTCTATATATTATTCGGAACGATTTTATAATTTTTCTAATTTCCGTTTAAATAAATGTGGATCAAGAATTAATTCTTAGTAAGCTTGTAGGAAATTGATTCTAGTTTCGGATTCAGCTAACTATTTTACTGATGCGATGCATAACTGATTTGCCCTGAAGTGAACCGATATCTGTGAATACTACATTCCAGTTTGATCTTTGAGCATAAAATTACATTTAAATCAACTATTTCCTAATGCAATTGGTCAAATACCTTGCACAAAGTTCAAAATTTGTTGATTTTCGTCAACCCTGTGTGTTAACATTTCTGACTATAGCTATGGACTTTTTAGGGCAACCAAAACTGTTCATAAAGAACACCGTTTTCTAAAGAGATTAAAATGTAAGTCTATTATACGAAGCATTCTTGTGGCTTCAGAACTTACATGATTCAAATAATGTACCCAATATTAAAACTTATTTTATTCAAATATTATTGTTTTGAAAATAACAAAAAGTTTACCAAACTGTCAATTTAGTCTTAGAACACAATGCAAAATGTCTTAATATCCGATCATATACCTCGGCTTCCGTTCTGTTTCTTTAATTTGGTTATATTTACGTCTAATCACACCCGCTATCTTAATTATTAATGAATTCATTAATATTGCAAATTGTGATAAGCAATATTGACCATTATCTACAAATATTGAAGAACGTTGCTTTACTCAGCGCTTTCCAAACAATCACAGCTCTGAATTTGCATTACCTTACTCACTATGACTGATTTACGTCGGTGTGAGTAATTACATCCTTTTATTATATATTTGCTTATTAAATAATACGCTATTACAGACAAGGTTACATTTAAAAAAGTTTACAGATAAGACTAGAAGTTAAAAGAAATAATTTTTTATTAGAATCTCCAGATAAGGTGCCTAAATGATAGTTTATATTATACTAACGTATCGGAATTTCTGGCAATAAATGTAGCAAGTTTGCAAATGTTTGCAACATAAAGCTGAACTCAATGTTAACTATATTATTATGATATGATAGAAACATTATTAGTATTGCTAGATGGCCTCACCAAGGACAATTGTGTAAAGACAATTAGTGGGTATGTAAGACTAATAACTGTGGAATGCCTTCATCATAATTCCTCAAGTGGGCAGAATCCATCCACAGGAAGGAAACTTTTGTACGCCGGTAAAACGGTCTGCCTGCTAATGTGGTTCTGAGGAAGCTAATTTTCTATATTTAATTGAGGAACTGACCTTATAGATATGCGTCCATTACATAATAGTAGCGAAAACTAAAGCTATGCCTCGGGTTGTTATCAGGCGATATGTAAATATTTTGGCCACTTTCCGTAAACCAAACCAAAACAAAATAAACATTAGACCCACCCAAATGTATTTATAACTAGTTTCAATAGAAAATCTTCCGTCATGTTCTTGTTTTGAAGTAGAATATACCCGCGGCGAAAATTTAAACAATACCAAAAACAAATGTTTAAAAAAATTAAGAATGTACTCACTATTATGCAAATTTATAGTCGGAGAACAGAACAGAAAATTTAGATGTTGGCGTATGGCAAAAACCGAGTTTCAAAAAAACTGTCACTCGCGCACCGTTTTCGAATAGACTGTACGATCGGAGACGACCTGCACTTATTTTATTGTAGTGTGTACGAGAATGCATTCGTATTTCATACTACACGCTCAGGCATGCGATAAACGCGTTTTATTGATGAGAAGTCGGAACTTCTGGACCCTGGACACCGACCACGCCACTTCAACGGCCGTATCGCGTTCTCGGGCGTTTTGTTTTCAAAGCTTAGTAATTTTTAATCACCGTACACCGACCAATGCCATTCATTGCACCCGTTCGATACGCCAAATATTCAAGGATCCGATGTCGGACTTGTTCCAAGTCATTATAAAACAATTTGTTGTTAATTGGGTTAACCGTGCGTCAAAAATCGTAATTTCTGACGTTTTGCGAATCGTGATGCTCGATTCTTCAGAGCTAACGTCAGTTGAATACAGTACATTCGGTTATCCATCTGACGTTTCGCGAACAATGGTGCTGGCTTCTTCAGAGCAAACTGAATAGTGTATTCGGATAGCTCTGAAGAAGCGAGCACCGTGGTTTGCGAAACGTCAGCAATTACGAATGTAGACGCACGGTATAACCCGGAAACAATGTATTTTCTAAATGATCCTGGCCGGAAAAGCCTACATACTGATATTGTTTAATTATTATACAGGGTTAGCCAAAATTACCGGAACACCTATATAATCCTCTAACCGTAAGAAATTTCGAAAAATGGTTGAAACAAAAGTATTTTGGCTTTAAACAAGCTATCGTTTAAAAATATTTTCAATATACAGGGTGCTGATTTTATTATAGAAATTTGGTAACATTTCATTTTTTTAAAGATAACACCTTTATATATTATTACATTTTTCAGTTCTTAGATTAATTCTAAGAATTTGTATAGGAATCATTTTTTTAATAAAATGCATTATTATTTAGCTATTAAATATTACGTATAAGCTATTAACCAAAAATGTCGAAAATTACCGGAACACCTAAATAATTCTCCAACAGTACAAAATTTCAAAAAGCCTCTCATTCAAATATGTTTTTAATATACAGGCTGTTTATTTTATCATGGAAAGTTGCAAACCTTTCCTTTTTCGAACAGAACACTCTGTATATTTATTTATTACATTTTTAAGATTAATTCTAAGATATGCATTTTATAAAAAATTGATTCCTATAAAAAATACTTTGAATTAATCTTATTATTAAAAATGTAATAATATATAGGGTGATCTATTTAAAAAAAGGAAAGGTTACCTAATTTCTATGATACGCACATCCTGTATATTGAAAATATTTAAACAATAGCTTGTTTAATGTCAACAAACTTTTGTGTGGACTTTTTTTTTATTCCTTACGGTTGGAGAATTTATTACGTGAAAACTTGTCAGTATAAAGTAATTTATGTAATACATACTCCAAAACCGTTTGAGCGTGACTGACTGTAGAGTCATAATGAGGAAATAAATTATGTGGATATTTATTACTACGATAGCGAACATGAAGAACAGTATAAAGGGACGTTTTCAAAATATCAATCATAACAATCTGAAAGTTTGTTATTTTTACTAGGTATGCAAAATGAGTTACCTATCATGTTTCGTTATCATTTTTAGTCCCACCAGAATGATTTTTGAAAAATGCATGTTTTTGACAATAGGTACTCGCAAAATATCTCAGAAACAGTTGATAATAGCCTAATACAACTTGTTGCCTGTGGTTAGGATAAAAATCTTAATCAAAAAGTGCAATATACCTATTGTTCCAAAAAAAAAACATTTTAAATCCATTTACAAAGTTAGTGTAGATATATGTTTTGACGATAGAGTAAATGCTTATCTACCTACAACTTTCCCATATGGATCGACTATTTCAAACTTTTAATCCCAAGAATGTACTTTGCCTCTGCTTGGAAATCCCTGTATAGAAAACAAAATTAGGAAGCGAATGATAATTAATCCAGGTGGGGATAATTTGTGGAAAAATTACCTCGCTTTTTTATTTGAACAAAAGATCTCTCAATTTCCGGTCGAGAGCACTCCCAGTTAGCTCTCGATGCACTGGAAATTTATAGGCAAATTTATCACTTCAAAGAGAGAATACCAGGATTCAAACATAAATAAAACAAAGCCCTAAATACAAGCTTGACATAGAAAATAACAATCGAATTTTGTTTGTTCCCTATCGTCTATAGAGTAACTCAATTACATCTGCATAGTACTTACAATTACTTATTGACGTAACGTTTATCATAAAAACACACCAAAAGTGGTACATAGTTATAGGCAATTACTGTACACGATTTTGCACCATTATTGACACCACTATACCAATAATAATAATTAAAGGAATAAAAAATTGAGAAAACGTAACATTGTTAAATTAACCGCTGTTTCTTATACAGGCTTGTACTAACCTTGGCCCTAGCCTAGGCCTACTTAGCCTTTTTCAGTCGATCACAATAATGCATACCATAAATGTATTACAGTGATAAACTTAAATCCTCACGCCGAGACCTTGGAGCAAACTGTGCACCAAACATTACATTTCTTTAGCAAAACTTATCAACAATGTAAAATTCGAAACATGTATTCAGTTTACTCGTATAACAATAAACAAACGCAGGCAGGTATATCTTTGTGTTTGTTGAATGTGAGATAGGTTGAAATGGTAGAATTGTTTAGATTAAGTTTGTGTTACTTTTTCTATGATAATGAAGTACATTATCATCGACGTTTAGTCGCAGCGATAATATTCTCTGATAATGCACTGTTTAAGTAATTTGCTTTTTAGCGACATAGATTTCGTTGCATTTTTACTATAAACCATCGAAATATAAAAAATATTTTATCGGATATGTTAAACCAAAAACAAAAGATTGCATTGTTTTGGTTCTCGCTCCACTTTCGTCTTATCATAGAACGGTAAAATTAGTATACATATAAACAAGATTCTAAATATAAACAAATAATTGCATGTAGGGATCAAATCAATGGTCGCAATCAACAGACGTGATATAATATGAACATATCCATGCAATAAATCGCAAAGTACGACAATTATTGTATAGACAAGGATTATCCGTAATTACACCTCACATTAAATTACGATTATCATCAATAATTTACAGGCAATCATTATCAATCATTCCCATGACGCAATGCGCACGGAAACGCAATTTCAGTTAATATAAATATTTAGTGTTTACTAAACGACAATTTGGAAAAACATCGTAAATCCAAAATGGATTTTACTGCAACCGAGAAATAGATTACCAAAAACTGACACATGCCGAAATGTAACTATAATTATTCCATCAATTAGTTTGATTAAATTTTAACTTATGAAATTCCAAGTTAAGTTTCCAAATGGCAAATTAGGTTCGTTATGTCAGACTTTATACGTAGCATGTTTTCCAATAAAGGTAAAAGATAAAATAACAAAAAATGAAGTTTAACCGCAATACCCTAGAAGTTTTCAAAAGTTATGCCCAGTTCTTCCATGTCCGTTTAAATGACGGTTTAGATTAATTTTGCGTTTCTAAATATTAGTTTAGTTTAGTACTTAAACTTCAGATTGAGGTAAACGGTGTACAAAAACTAAATATAACCTTCATGGGCTTAATTTTAATATGTTATCAATAACGTCGAACTACAAAAGTACGCCGATATTATAGAATTGACGATGATTACGTCAACTATGTCAACCGCCTAGCATTTATCGACGAAGACCAAATCATTTTGAGCCTTGAAGGAATGTTCAGTCTTTTTAATAGATTCAGGTTATCAAAGCCTACAGCAAGATTAGCTTTCGTGCTTATTGAGGATAAAAATGCTACTAAAACACCAGGGAAACAATTCAACCAGACATCAATATCATTACACATTGTTCGTATTGTTCTTGTAGTGTTTCAAATAGATGTTAAAGTTTTTAATGAACAACAAAAAAACTAGCTCATCTCCAACCCCTGCAAAATGTATATATGCAATAAAATGGCTTGTGAGTTCCACAGCTATTTCATACTATAAGTTATATTTTATTTCATTAAAAATATGTAAAAAAATGAATAAAATATTTTACACAACCAAAGATTTGGAAGCCAGGAAATTTAACGAAATAACATCAACAATCTAAAATATACCTTCATAATTATCTCTTAATATACAATTTTATTCCAAATTTAACTTTTTTAAGCCCCCACGGTCTTGGAGCGGGGATCTCTTGGCTACTGAAACCCATTATGAAGCCTACTATAAATATTTAATGTATAATGATTTAACAGACTATTCATACATACTACTTGAAGAAGATTTACTTTCATAATTATTTAAAATTTCAATAAAAATAACGAGAAAATAGTCCGCGGAATCACTGAAAATTTGTTATATAACCAATGTGCTGTTACCTGTTACTATCAAATTATGAAATATCTATTCTTTTTTATCAGAATATGTCCACAGAAAATCATTGTAATAGTTAATATTTTATAAATTATACAGTATGACCTCTTTAATCCGATTATAATGTAATCCGCACCTCCAGTAATCGAACAGAGGAAAAAATAAGACATAATCCGAACAGCAAAGTGAAATCCCCTTACATAAATGGCAGAATCTCTTGTTTCTACATTTGTTATGATTTGTTCGGGTTTCTGGTCGATTGTTCAGTTTCTATACAACATTTAAAGGCCAAGGTAATTTTAAGTTTGGACAACGCTCCAGAACATCAACAAGACTTGTGTTCAGATGTTAAGAAAATGGTTGTAATGTTTTTGCCGCCAAATGTGCCATTAGTACAACCACTACAACCTATGGATCACAATGTGATTCAAGCAGTGAAGTTGCAACAGATTATTGCTTGGAGATGCAGATATTCTAAAGTAAATGAAATGTTTGGCGAAAAAGAAGCTAGGAGAGAGGTAAATTTAAAAACCATTTAAAAATTTACGTTCTCATCCCGGATTCGAACCGGGATCTTCTGCCTTGCCGGGGCATTGCTCTACCATTAAGTTACCGATGCCAGTGACAGGAAATAGATAATTTCGTCGTTCCAAGACACTAAACAGTGAGGATTGCTGTTATACAAACTACCTGCAATTAATAGTTAGGATTAAAGAGGTTCTACTGCAATACCATATAATTCTTTATTGATTTTCCAGAATATGCCTCACGCCATATAAAAGTTCAATGGAATATTTTTTCCCTATAGATAAAATTTAACTATGTACCTACATAGATACATACGTTTTCGGAACGCAATCGCAAACATTAATTTTCAATTAGCTCTAATTTCTGAGAGCACGCCGATGAGGTGTCCGACAAAACCAAATTGCTATGCGCGTGCAATATGTGAACTTTGAATTTCAATTATTACACATAATCATTGTTCGAGAATCAAAGGTTAAGTTTTTTATCGTATTCCAAACTACTTAAACCTACTACAGACGAGCGGGTCATGATTCAGACTTGTCCGCACCATTATAACATTCTGTGTTCGATAAATTATTACATTCAATATTCAAATATCAACACAGACAAATTAAACGAATAAATAAATACAGTAGAGAGTCGATAATCCGAACTAATTGGGACCGAAGGTGATTCGGATTATCAAATTGTTTGGATTATGAAATATGACAACTAAATAGTAGAAATTACGAGTATTGGGTAGAAGTTCAATTTTAATAAAACCAACACCATTCGATTCCGCTCTTCATAAACTAACTATAAGAATGCCAAAAAGTCAAAACCGAAGGGATATCGAAGGAATATCGAAGGAATATCTAATTTAATTATGATTTATTGTGATTTAGTATAATTTATTATAATTTATGAAGTATTTATGTTTTATTATTTATTTATTTAATAGTAGAAATACCAGTACAAAAGCAACATTTGTCTCTAAATAGGAAAAGACAAAAATGGCTTTTCCCTAGGTTACTCAGTGATTTATTTTATTATTATTTCTTTTTGAGCGTTCGGATTAGCGAATGTTCAGATTACCGAGGTTCGGATTATCGACGCTCTACTGTATAATCATGCTACGCATTACATTAACCCAGTGGTTCTTAACCGGTGCTCCGCGGAACACTGGTGCTCCGCGAGCTTGTTGCAAGTGCTCCGCAAAATTATGAAAGCCGAAAATGTTGACTCATTTACCGTATGTGATTGAAATAATAATATTTGTATTTGTATATTATTAACGTACAAAACATTCTAACTTCGACAAAACTAACAATTATAGTATATTATAATACAAGAAGACACCCAAAATAAGAGATAGAGCAGGGCAGAAAGACCTAAGTCAATAGCCCGTTCGAACACCAAATGAAATTTATTAAATGTAACTAATTGTGTAATAACCCTGTACAAAGCTAGATGTTGGAATAAAGATTATTACTACTACTATAATACAAGTTTTAGAAGACAAAAATTGGCGCACGAGTTGTTTTGTTATGTACTATTTTTTCTACCTCGCGACAATTTAAAATTATTTTATATTCAACAGTTGGTAGTTGGTAGTTGCTAGTGACGCGAACCAAAAAATCAAAAGTTACTAAAAGTTTGTGATCTAGTGTTTTCATAATGACACCGAAAGCGGTTTCATTATGAGTTTATAACGAACAGAAAGTAGAAAAAAAACATTTACAATTTTCAAATATGTACTAATAAATATGAATAAAATAAATAAAGAATTTAGAACATAATACAATTAAAATAAAAATGCGTATAGCTCTGCTACACATGCCACATAAAAAGTTCTGAAAATATGTAAACATTTTGAAATATATTTCCTAAAATAAAGATAATAAATATGATGATTAGATAATATATATTTTTGCCCTCATCTACATATCATCCATCCATATGTTTTGTGCGGCTTTATTAACCCTTACATTAGTATAAAGTTGTATTAAAAATGAGCTTATCAAAACTACTGGAATAGGTGGTACGTAACTGCTAATATAAAGAATCTAGCCAAATTACCTAAATATTTGACAAACTAAGAAGGTTTTGAAAGTTTTATTATATTTAAATTTATATTACCGCGAACATGTCAGATGCTTGGAGGAGCTATCACTACCAAATAGGTGGCAGCATTTATAACCACCAGGTGATAGTTCACGAACAAAATTTTGTGGGGCCAGAAAATCAAAACTTAAACACACACAAAATGTGGAATTATGTGAAAAGACTGCTGAAAAAAAGGTAGACTATTAATATATTTATATTTTTTCTAATTAATGTTATTTTGTAAGTGTTATTTAATAATCGTTTTAATTTTGAGTAAAAGTTATGTCAATGTTTTTGATGCTCAATTTTTCGTATGGTCAAAAGTGCTCCCTGACTTCAAAAAGGTTAAGAACCACTGCATTAACCAGCATAAATTGAGTATCCAGTTGTATTTGCGCGTTTTTTTCACAGCGATTGATTGCGAAGTCAGTAACCTGTAATCACCTCAGGTTTCAGGTCGCTCTCTCCTGAATACAGAGAAGTTCTACCATTTCTGCAAAGCTGGTAAAGAAATACCAATAGAGAAAGGAGCGAAGGCGATAAAATAGCTCGTCTGCAAAAATGGTCAAACTTTAACCGGCGATGATAAACGGCGATTGGAATCTCACAAACAACAACATTGGAATTGATTACAGTTTATTATGTATTAGATAGTGTTTTATCCGAACAAAGTTCCAAAGTGCATTGATATTATCGAGCAGGTTTGCATCGAGTTTGTAGTGGTATACTTGCGGCTTGGTATCCAGGTTAAGCTTTGCATGTTTGCGGTACTATCTGTGGTGAGTGCAGATAACTGTTACAGGAGTTCTTGCTGGAGTTCAGCCATTGCGAAAAGCAATTAAGAGGTTTAACGAAGGAGAATTATAAATTATATCTGATTTGGTTTATTAACAGATAATTGGCAACGATAATGTGTATTAAAAACGATAATGTGTGTAAAATAAAGTGCATTAGAATCAGGCAAGAAAAGTTTGGAAAACTTAAAGATCCAGTACGACACCCATAACGAGAAAAATAGAGGGCTATGGTATTTACGCCATTTTTAAATGTAACTTTCAACCATTGAATTGGTTTCTGTTAATAGGTATTCTGAATAGTAAAAGCAGTGTATCCCATGTGTTGGGCAATACAATGTAAAATTTGAAAATGGGATAGGAGACATAATTTGACGATTTCTTTTTAGTTTGGAATGTATCAACAAAACTGATATTTTAGCTATTTTAAATTTAAGCCTTATTAAGGTCATCAAGATATTTTCAATTATGTATAATATATTCAGGATATATCTTATAGCTTTATACAGGATATATCAAGAATAAGTGCATTATTTATTTTAAGGGGTGATTCATTTTCTATATGTTTTTAGTTGCACACCTGATTTTCAATCCTAATATGTCAAATCAATCGTCAAATTAAAGTACTAAAAAAACTATCCTAAAAAGTCCAGCAATTTAACGTTCGGTATCATCTGAACTCGATATTCCTAAAAACGCTGGGCTTCAAATTCGGAATTTTCAATAAATACTTAATATAAACTGGTAAAAGATAAAAAAACTCGATCCGAAGACATACTGTAGATATTAATATTAATACAATAATAGTAATATATAATATACAGTGTGTCCTACTTGAAGTGGACTCAACCATGTACCGTTGTATTACCTTGTGATTTTGATTTAAATGTTTTAGGTGTTATACAACCAGCGTTAGTATTGCGGACCAAGAAATCTTTTGAAACACCATCATAACATTACGGTGTGGAGAGACAATCGAGAATTAGGATATACTGGGTGTAACACAACTAATAGGAAAAATTACCATTTATAACCATTATTGAAAATATATATAAAAAATATTGTCTATTATGTAAATCTTTCAAATCCAGCATAATACACGCCAATGATTTTTGCTACAATTCGGTATTTTTAATAATAAGCCATAAAGAAAATATCCAACTATGTAATAGGCAACTTCACAAAGTGAACTAATCTAAGCTAATATTTAGTTATTTTGTTATTATACTGTTTATTATAGAATCCAGCATAAATTGTTGATTTGCAGTGTGGCCCGCTGTTCCAACAACATGCTTATTAGTACTATTCATTCGACCAGTATTATAAAGTCAAAACGGCTTTTACAATTGTTTTTTCCTTTCACTATTGTGAAAAAAAAATATTTGCAAGTAAAATTGTATTTGACGTTTATAATTCCGGTTCTGAGTATCTATGGGCTGTTCAGAGACATACAATAAAATAATTCACGTCATAAATTAGGTACCATATTTTACGTACCCAATTATTGATGTAAAATGTTAATATTACCGCGGTAATATTACCGGTAATTTTACTATATAATACTATTATATAATACTATTATAATTTTCTAATACTGTACGAGAGTAATGAGAAACCCTTGGCCAAGTTAAAAGTACCTTTCGTTCTGGAATTCTATACTGTAAAGACGAATGCTCCAAAAGAGTCTGTAAAATAACAATTCCGATCTGCAAAATGTAGTAAATCTTTCAAAGTCCTTATTATTACACAGTGTATAAAGAGAAACGTAACCAATCAATATATTTCTTTGTAAAAAGTTGACAAGAAATAGATTTCAATAAAAGTTTTAGGAAATTGCTTAAGCTACAAACTTGAAATGCTTAGAAATGAAACACACTTTATATTAAAAAGTATTTCGTATTTATAACTTAAGTCATTTTCGAAAACGACGAGCTATTGACACGGTAGAAGTTCTTTTAAATTTGTTTAATTGCTTCCTTTTAACATTTAGTCGTCGTATTACATTTACACCATTGACCTTTAGGGACATGCGGTTTTTACAGTCCAATTTCTAAATTAAAAGACAAAAAATGTACAGGACGCTATATTTAAAAAATGGAATTTCGTCTGCTTCATACAAATACATTACTCTGTATATTCAAAAGTCTTTCAAGTTTCTGGCTTAAGTCATTTCCTAAACCTTTTATTTGGTTACTTTCTTCTAAACTTTGAGGACCAGATATTGACACGTAATATTTCATCTTGTTAAAATTGATATAGCAGTAGGCATTCTGAATAATTGTATTTTTTTAATGATATGGAATCGGAATCTTGGGTAATTTTAGAAAAAGAAAAAAGTGGAAATTACATTTTATTAAAAGTAACATCACAAAAACTATGAAAACTGCACCACAAATTTAATAAGTACATATTCAGACGACATGTAGCAGAGGACTATCGCAGTTTTTGAAATATTTAAAATATTAAAAACATTTATTTGTTAATAATACTCTTTATTTATTAAGATAATATGGTGTACTTGATACGAATTTTGATTTTTAAATTGTTAAGCTATTTCTTAGTTATTTTTCTTAAGAATAATCTGGTGTTACTTTAAATAATTATGTATTATGTATGATTTGTGTTAATTGTTCCGAATATCGGTATTATTAGTATTTATTATTTTTGTATAAAAAAGTAATTCTTCTTAATTTAACATTGTGTATTGGTGCCCCCAAAATCAAAATTGCCCAGGGCCCCATGATGGCACAACGCGCCGCTGGATATGACCTGTGGGTAATATTACCGGTAAGATTACCGGTAGTATTGCAAGCTATTAAAGTACGGGTAATTTATCGTCACGGTAATATTACCTCAATGTTCTCCTAAAAACAAACAATAAAAAAGTGAGCAAATTGGTATGTACGGCATTTGGACATCACTCAGACGATAAGTTGTGATTGAATGCTACACAAATAACTAGAAAGATATTACTTGGTCCGTGATAATTATATTTTTGTATACAACGGCGACATCTCCTGTTTAACAACTGATTCCGTCTACAAAATATGTAATAAGCAAGTGATATTATTGTCTCATAAACATTAAATACATCAATCATTAACTAGACGGCTTATGAGAAAGTATCTCCATGTACAGACACAATTATAATATTTACGAAATAAACTGTTGAAACGACAAATAACATTTAAACAATCAACAATGGCAAGCTACCAATACAAAATAGCAATGCCAAGTTGAATTATGTCAGCTGCATTTCCCTTCTCTAAGCATGGCGAAATTTTCAAAGTTTCTGCTGCAGTTACGTGAAGAAAAAGTTGCATTTCGCTTCACTACCAACGGAGATATAAACATTTCTGTCTGGTTGGCACTTTTCCACAATGGTTGCATTGCAGCCAAGGCTTTTCACGACCTTGTCTATTGCCCAAAAAGTGAAAATTATGCTTTTGTTTATTACACTAAATGAGCCGGAACTATGTGAGTCTATTTTATTCGATATATCTTAAAAATGATGAAATAAAATACCAAAAAATAGTCAATCAAAAGTTGGAGTGACCTTGGAAATGTAAAGCTTGTAAAGTTGAGTAATTTTTGTACCTGCGGATGGATTCTAGACAATCCGAATGTGACTTGCATTATTATAGGTAGTTATTTTATTACAGTGACTGAAAAAAGTGTGGTTTGACCGAAATATGATTAACTTAACCACATACTAATTCTATTCGAGCAGATAATTCACTACGAATAAAAATAAGAATATTCAGTTCTAGAAATATTTGTTTGCACTTATTCAATTAGTTATATTTCTTTGTCGCAAAGAAGCACAATAAAAGATATAAATAGAGAACTGCTCTAACACAAAAATGCAAATTTCAACATCAATTAAAAGCGCTGTTTCAGCTGTTTGGGTTGACTATGACTCATTCTGATTCACGGGCATAGCATGAATTTCTTAAAACATCAACAAAACATAACATCCATATAAATACACAGCAATAATTAAGCGGCATCTTCCATTGCTGTTGCATAATAGTATTATAAACTTGGTGGTGCTAACACAATAACTAACACCTTTAACTCAATTAGGTTGTTTCGTAACTCAGCAAACCTAGGTAATTGTTCGAAGCTTGATACTAAACACCTCTGAAAAGTAGTTTGAATCAGTGTGAGTTTTTTGTTGATTTTGAGCGGAAGTTTGGGCAGTCTTCTGTTTGTGATGTCAAACCGCAGACCCTTGGACTTTGGCCTCATCATAATTCTAAATTGAGAGTTTCCTACTAGACTTTGTATCTGGCTTAATAACAATAAGTAGGCAACACGCGCCTACATAGGGGTACATCCAAGGGGTGACATTTATAACGACTAAACTAATATAAAAACCATTACAATACATCTGTTCAAAACGAATTAAGTATGTTATTATTCTTTCATTTAATTATTGGGTCGACTGTTTTCTGTAATGAGAAAATAATAAAATTCATGGGTCGGGGAAAATCGATAGAACTGCGGATCACGCCACTTCTGGGTGCCCTGGGTGGCGTGATTTTGACAGAAATCACGTGCGCAGCCGAACTGTCAAATATTATTTTTAAATCGAGGTTACGTATTTGCTAAAGAATGATGCTCCGTGTTAGGATAAAACCGTTAGAAATAACCGCACAATCGTGTGCCAGTTACTTGGCATGCAAGTGCAACTATCCGCACTGATGCGCACAATAACAATGAGCTTTACCTAGATTTTCCCTATCTATTATTAGAGTTTTCCTTGGTTCTAAATCAAGTACACGCCGGTTTAATAAAGGTCTTGTCAACTCACAACCGACATGCATTTTTAAACCAATAAACAAACACCTACGCAAACAATAGGTACTTATTACCCGAATCTCATGTTCAAATTAAACTATAACCTAACTTTTATTTAACGTCAGTGTGACAATAGGTTGTCAGGGGGTTTTTGTATAAGAAAACGCTGCATTTTAAACGAATTTATCGGCTTTTTAGGAAAACGTTACAGCATAGGTGCGCACTACTTAGACTACTCTAAATTTCTGGGACTTACCGATATGAAATCCGGTATTTATCTATGCTCTGCACTTCTTATCTGTGTTATCGAGTTTGATAAAGTTAAGTTTGTTCGGCACACATACACAAACCGCACATACACGTTCAGTCAACAGGCAAAGGGCATTCACGATGATAAAATTACTATATTTCTGACGCACCTCGTGTCCACCAATAACAGCTCCCCATGAATGGGAGGGATAGTGGCGTGATTCTACGTCACAGTATGCATGGCGTGTGATCAATATTTTTCGTTATTCTACGAAGGAAAAACCCGCACTTTCACCAACCACCATCCCCGGCTATCTCGCGCCCCTACGACCGAAATGACTCAACAAAACACCCCAAACTTATATCAGCATGTTATTTTTTTACATAAATATTTGAATTGTTTCCATAACTTGCCGCGAGGTAACGCCACTACTTTAACGATTTACAGTTAGCTAACTGTCCCACGTTATCAAATAAATAAATCTAACTGAATTAATAACAATAATTCACTAATGAATACAATATATTTGTATATTAACACTCCATTATAAAAATATATAAATAATTAAAGTTCCAAAACGTAACCCAGACACTTTTTACTAACTTCACTATTGTGAACGTCAACAGGCAAAAATAGGTTAGGACACTCTAACCTATAAATTGTGTTTATTTATTAGCGTGTATTTGTGCGGTAAATATTAATAATGGAGGAGAATGCTACAACTATACATACCTTGCAATACTTGTACAGTATTGACGCATGCTTGACTGGAATATCAGGAGTCGACAATATTTTACGACAAAATTACTTGTAAGTACATTATAACCTCTAAAATCCCTTTGATAATCGCAATTCGTACATTTTAGGCAAAAAGCTAAACGATTGGAACAAAGAGATGGCATCACCTTACCAAGTAAAACTATTAAACCGAGGGTAAAGTGTCCGAAGTGCAGCATGCCTCGTAGTAACTGCTTAGCAGAATTTAGGTTACGACGTAATGCCAGGCAAAACAGGTTTCTCGCAAGATTGAAACGTAAGGTTGAAGACGGAAAGCTTACAAAATACCAGCGGAGGTTTTTGAAAATGAAGAACGGCATGTTGGATCAAGTACAAGTAAGTTTTTGTTATAGAAAGTTGTACGATGAATTAAGTAATATTGAATTTTTAGAGTATACGCTGTAATGTGTGTAAATATGTGGTAACGGAACCTGTCACAAAGCCGGACTTCTTGAAAACGAAGTATGAAATAGTCGGTAAAAATAAGGTTACGGAAAAGACTTTTGTGAATAATGAAAATAAACAAGCTGGGAACAAACAAATGAATAACAAGCATGGAACGGCAAATCACAATAATCAACAGAATAAACGAAACGATAATAAAAATAAAGGAAAAGGGAATGTTGCTAAACTGCAAAGTAATAAGAATAATAAACGGCAACAAAATAAAATGCAAACTATGTTAGCTTCTGCTTGTAAATTGAAAAGTACCAATCTGAAAGATTTTATTAAAAGTGTTACGTAGAAGCCCTCTGTCTTTTTTGTATATTTGATCAATACCATGTAGGTATTGATGTTGTTTATAAATAATGTGAATTAAAGGGAAAATACTTGGAAAATGATAAAGCTATTTTTTAAGATGTCCATGTAATATAAAATGATGACTAGAATTTAATAAAAAACTTATATGCATGTTTTTAAAATGCCTGCAATAATTGATCATTGGACTAAAAAAACCAAACACTTATTGTTGTGTGTAGCTGTCTCCAGTTTAGAGTAATTTATTATTGGAAGTGCAGTATTTGCCACCACGTTTTTAGGAAGACTAGTAGTTGCCCTACTCTGCAATCAGCTGACTTGTGTGGTTAATACTATGCATTATGAAAACATGGGTAACAACAATAGAAATTCAACTGCAAAATTCTTAATAATTTCTACACTGAACTTCATTTTACGCTACAACTGGTTGCTGCAACTATCGACTATGAATAGTTGATTGTATTTAATAAATTTGTTCCAGTGTATATGATTGAAAATAAACATCGACAAGAAAAAATAACATTGTTACCTTTAAAACAGATTTACCTCTTCGTGGATCTCTGAAAATAAAACAAAGTAATGAAATCGTAATAATAATCAAAAAGATACACACGGACGCGTTTATCTATTTTATTAGTGGTATGGTTTATTTATTAGGATACAAGTAAAACTAATACAAAATAATTAAAAATCCAATTGCTAACTCTTTGTTGGGATGTAAATCTTCTTTAATCTAATGGTATTTTCTCTACCACAATCTGAAATCAAAATAATTTCAATTAAAATAATGCACTCTATAATTGTAACACCATTTTAACCTCATCTCAGCAATATTTAAAAGAGAACATTTCATCAATCACTGAAGCATAAAAAAAAACTCAACCAATCAAAGCGGTGTTAACAAACGAAAGCTGCACTACATTCCTCCCAAGCACATGTCGAATCCAGCATGGTTTCTTTTTTTTTATAGTATGGGCACATTGAGAGACGGAATAATTGTGATTCCTACCTTGGAGCAAATCGAATGGTACTGTTGGTCGGTGGGATTTTCCGCCCGCTCTGGAAGATCTTTACCGTGCCTCTTCAACTCCTGACACACTTCGACCAGATCCAGAATACTGACAGGATCCAATTTGTGTCTACCAATGAGCCCAACTAAATACTCGATGTAGTGCAGCCTGACACAACAAAAACACAAAATCAGAATCAAGGGTTACTACTACAACATCCGAACATCAAATAGGAAATCATAAACCGTTGTGATCAGCAATCCGGACCAAGCCAAGCCTCTACCTGCAATAGTCGATCTCTGTAAACTTTCGTAGGGGTTCCGTAGGCGTTCGGGGGTAGTTTCTTTGCCGCTCGTCTTACTATTGTCTCCAAATCGTCGGCAGAGAGTATACTTATTGGATCTAGGTTTCTGTCTCTTATTAAAATACACAGATATTCGATATAATGAGTCCTGAAATATAAGCAGTGATTATAAAGTATACTTGGCATATGGGAGATTGTACCGATTGTGCCAAATATTTTCGAAAATATGTGTTGGTTAGGTACGAAAATTGGCCGTTTTGACATGCTTTAGTGGTGATTCCACT
This sequence comes from Melinopterus prodromus, assembly GCA_964023965.1. Lineage (NCBI taxonomy): Eukaryota > Metazoa > Arthropoda > Insecta > Coleoptera > Scarabaeidae > Melinopterus > Melinopterus prodromus. The sequence goes on from OZ030393.1 coordinate 13,365,562, forward strand.
GGGTACCACCATTGTGGTTTAATTCATAGACTTCCTTGCTCTATCCTCTTTTGGGTACCAAAAAAGAATTGTTGTGTAGATGAGTTTTTATAGCTTTGGAATTTCTGCCTTTCCAATTTAATATTACCATTTTTTGGATTGATAAAGGAATAGTTACTATTTTTTATTTAAATATTGTTTTCTTGCGATTATTACATTTGAGGGTTGAAAACTAAATATATAGGTTACATGATATGCTTCATAATCTTTTATATCTAAGTATAGGCGTTTTTTTTCTTCAGTTATCATGTTAGAAACAGTAAGGACGGAGTATTTATTATTCATTATTCCTTTGCGTGTTTATCAATGTGAACGTTATTTATACTTTTTATGTAATTTTAATAATAAAACAATAATTCATCAAAGCAGGAACAGTTAAGTAAAAGTTCAACAACATTTTTGATTCAAAAATATTTTGATTGATGCGTTGATAGATACCGGGTTTGTGTTTCTGTCTCATATATTTGGAATAGCAAAATCTGGCAACCCTAACCACACGCGAGAATCGTTCGCTAAGCCATGCCCAAACGCTAAACTTCACACTCAAATGTTAAAGTCCGCACCCTACATTCATTATGCTGTTATTAAGCAGCATAATTAATGAAGCTGAAAATTTACTTATGTTATCTGCATTCTATTATTAAGAAAAAAACTTTAATTTATTGGTAAAGACTGAGTAAATCAATGATATAGAAAGACGAACGAACAATAGGAAATCTTCCTAGATTATACTTTCGAAACCGAACCATAAGACTACAAAGTGTTAGTAAATCAGGTATGGATAATTACCTGCACAGTCCAGCTTGTCCAGCAACCACTTCATTATTGCAGACGGTATCCAATAAGCCACCAGGCGTTTCCTTCTGCAACTGAATGGTACACTTTGCTATTGCCGCAGCATTCTCCTCCTTTTCCCCTGGTCCCTCAGTATCAAATGGAATTTTGTTCTCCTAAAACAGCCCACGAATAGTACCCAACAACACTTACTAAGTTCTAAAACCATACCTTCAACAACTTCTGTAATTCGTTGGGTTCTTTATCACGAAGGTAAAACAAGCAATTTCTCGGGTGGTGCGCATGAAGACCCAGTTTGGCACAATAAGAACTCACGCCACACTTGGCACCCATGGTGAAAGTTTTCCCGCACCCGCTGCAGAATTCGTGCTTGCACTGTGTGCAGGTAAAGTGCATGCATCCGCCTTTCGATAACGAATATCGGAATTTGCACTTTGGACAGTCGATTCCGTTCTCAGCCAGATGCCTTGCCACTGCTGTAGCTTGGATATCAGGATCGTTGCCTTCCTTCCATTCCGCGAACGCTTTGCAAGAGATTCCTTCGTGTTGTTTCTCCCACTACAAAGGAATGCCTTCAGTACTGATCTTTAAATTAGAAAATTGGATGACATACAGGTCTTCTACAATTTGCACAAGTTACTGATCTGCAATCTGGACATATCAGTCGCTTTTGTCTGGGATTTGCTATGAATCCAGATGAACACTACACATAACAAAACTTCATGAAGTATGAACACCACAGCGGAATTAAATTGAAATACCTGAGCGCACCACTTAAAGTTTGGGTCTTGCATCAAGGTCCTGTCCCTTAGTTTGCTTTGGTACAGGTCGTGAACTTGCGGCTCAACGATTCCTTTTAGCAGAATATCCAAATTTCCGAAGTAGTCGGATTGCTCGTCTTCGGAGATCTCGTCCAAAGCTGGAGCTTTACAGAATGGACAGGTGCAATCCATGATGTTTCGATCTGTTATTTGGATTGTGAAGTAATTTTTAGCACACTCCCGGCAACAGCGATGGACACACTTCAGCATGGAGATTATCTTCAAGTATCGAAGAAAATTAGAAAATTTTACGCAACATTAGCGAAAATACTTACTTTACTCATATGGTATTTTCCAGCGCACAACTCACAATCTTGTTGAAGATAAGCTATCGCTGTATCCAACGATGTACAATCTTTAACAGCTTCTAACACTTCTTCAGTTGTAAACTTCAACGACATCAAGCTAACAGCCAGCTCCGCTTGTTGATAATTTTCCACTTGACCTTCAGCAAGAAACCTTCGTGCTTGTCTCTAAATAAAACAAAGACTTAATTACCTAAAGGAATCATTAGCATTAGGCATGATATAGGAAACTGGGTCATCTATCTTACCTCCATCATCTCCAACTCTGTTAAATTCTTAATCTCAATGTTCAATTCGCCACTTTTATTCGTCTCATCTACATCCTCATCTTCTTCCTCCTCTTCTACCTCGTATTCTACAACTTCGTCCTCTTCAAACTCATCATCAGTTTCACATGTATCCTCAACGTACGCATCTTTCTTGCCATTGTCCAATTCGTTCAGTTTTGAATTTATATTATTCAGGTTAATATTTAATTCATCTATCATTTTTGCGTTCTGCTGATCAAAGTTATTATAGTCTTCAGTATCCGATTCCACTATATCATCGAGTTCATCGAATTGCTCGTAACTCTCACCATCAGTGCTTGAATCAAGCAGGTCGTCTACGTTGCTCTCTGAAACTGACGATTCGCTATCGTTATCCAAAGATTTTGTATACGAGAGCTGCCTTGAACTGGTAGAGTCAACAGAACTCTTCTTGGAATGTATCAGAGATAATCTTCTCGTGTTGGTTTTTTGTTTCTCCACGTCTTCGTCTGTGTAATCAGAAGAGTCGTTGGACTTTCTTGGTGATGTTCTGTCGTCTTCAGGCATGCTATTTCTTGATGTGCTTGGTAGGTTACGAATGCTAGGTTTCTGCTTACTTGCGTCTTGTATTCCCACGTTAACTTCTAGAATTGGTTCGTATTTAACAATATCAACTTCACCCTGCTTCTCTAGCCTTCTCTCAGTTTTGGTCAATGTTGAAGGAAGTAATACTTCACTTGGAATTACCTTTTGATCACCTAAATTATCCTTCTCATCTTCCATATTTAGCTGGGTTGTTGATGCTGCGATCTCTTGAATAATATCCTTGACGCTTTGAATTTCATTGGAATTTTTATCTTCCTTGGTGTCCTTCGAATTCTGATGTTCAGCTTCTGGTTTTATGGAACTACTGGATTTACTTGCCCACTTAGATGAATTACTTTTCTTTATTGGTATATGACTCTCCGATTTTGATTGGTTAGAACTTTTTGGGACCAGCTTTGGCATGGATATTTGACGAAAAATTGGAATCCGAGATATTTTTGATTTAGTTATGAGGGTGGATTGAGGATTCTGGGCCACCTGTATTGTTGTATTCGTTTTTGGGTGCTCTTCTTCGCATACTTCCTCTGTTTCGATGATCTCATCTTTGGTTGAGATTGGAATGGGTTCTACTGGATCTATGGTAGTGCGTTCTTTGAAGGTTGTTGGCACTATTTCCTCCTCATTTTCATTCATATTATTTTCCATATCAGCGATTACTTTTTGATCTGGTTGAACATCCTCGTTATTTCCAGCTGTTGTTTCCATACTGGGTTCTTCAGTTGATGACTGGGTGCTTATACTTCCTCCTTGATCTGTGGCATTCGGTTGATTGCTTCTTTGTTGAATTCCATTCTTCCCTCGTTTTCTTCGACGCCTACTTTTTCTTCTAGGGGCATTTTGGTCAGAACTAGATGAAGGTTCTGGTAGAGTTTCTGTCGTTGAACTATTTCGATTACTGCTATCGTCAGGGGCGACTGCTTGCTTACTATTATTGCCATTTGAATCAACCGTGGGTGCAACTAATAAATCTGCAGACGATTGTGTCGTTTGAGTTACTTCTCCAACACCAGGGGAATCTTTTAGTTTTGGATTTTGGACTTCGTTGCCATTTTTGGGAGAAGAAGTTTGTAGTGTTTTGGTCATCTCTTCTTGATGGGCAATAGCGGAATCTTTTGGTTTAGTATTACTGGGTGTCTTACCATTTTTGGGAGAAGATGATTGGTCGTTCGAGGGTTTAGGTTGGATGGGACTAGTTGCTGTATTTGAATCTTCTGGTATTGCAATTTGTGGTGTGTCATTGTTTTCTTCTTGCGCAATAGCAGAATCTTTTGGTTTTGTATTTTCAAGTTTCTTTCCATTTTTTGGGGAAGATGTTTCGTCTTTTGTTGATTTTGCTTGGATTGGGTCACTTGCTGCCGTGGTATCTTCTGGCAAATCGGTTTGTGGTGTGTCATTGTTTGCTGATGTATCTGTGTCTATATGTGCAGTTTCTAAACTTACGTCAGTGATGGAATTTGATGCTTCTTCTAATCCAATTGGCTTACTGTCATCTAATGTCTCCTTCGCTTTGACGTTTTTATTTAATCCTTTTCCTTCTTTCTTTAACGTGTTATCTGTTAAATTTGATGCTTCTTGTACTCCAGTTGCATGACCTTTATCAGGAGTTGTGATCGTTTGGGTATGTTTCTTAAGCTCTTTTATATTTGATGTTTTATCGATGGAATCATCATCAGTTCTGATTTGATCATTATTATCTATGCTTTCTGTTTCATTATTACTTATGTTAGTGTCTGTCGTTGACACAGCATCTGAAGCTGATTCATCGACTGAGGTATTTGGAGAACTTGAAGTGTCAGTTTGAAAAATTTCATTACTATTCTTATCCACAAGTTTGACCATATCCTCGTCCTTCAAACTTTTCTTTCTCAGGCTCTTCTTCCACTTCTTTGAAGGAGTTCTGTTAATCCGAATTCTGTTTACAGATAATTTAATGTTATTCTTGATGTTTTGAAAAAGGCTAGGTCGCTGAACGCTTGGCTTTGCAGTGCTTGACTCATCTGAATTTTCAACTTGTTGACTGTTTTCATTTAGTTCGTTTGGTGCAGTGTGGTTTGAAACATTATCACCACAGTTGATTTCTGGTTCAACATTGGTTTGAAGAACTTGTTGGTTACTTGTCTTCTGTGTACCGAGTTTATTTATTGTTGAATTTTCATTTTGGTGATTCTTTGTCTCTGGTTCGTTATATGTAGTGGCATCAGAAATTTTATCCATGGAGTTGATTTCTGGACCGATAATGGTTGGAAGAAGTTGTTGGATACTTGTTGTCGGCTGTACGCTGGATTTATTTGGTGTTGGATATTCAGTCTGCCGACTTTCTGGATTTGGTTTGTTAATTACTACTGTATTTTGGGGTACCACCGGACTTAAGTCAAAAACTTTATCGTCAGGTTTAACTTCACTGATTAAACTATTTTGAAGCACAGGTTGGGTCATTGTTTTCGGTGTAGTAGATTCTTCGGGCATTGGGTTTTCGATTTCTAGACTTTTTGCCCTTTGTTCTGTAGGTTCTGGGATAAAGTTCAAATCCTGAGGGGAGTGTGCAGGTTTCTCTTTGATTTGATTACTCTGAAGCACGATGTTTAACGTTGAGATATTTTTATTCCTGACATTTTCTGAATTGTTGTTACCTTCATCGGACTTTTGATCAGGACTCTGATGTCCAGAGGAATCTGAACTCTCCGAGTCTGAAGAGTCCTTGCGGACCCCAATATCACTTTGATCGTCCACATCTCTAACTTGTATGACGGTACTGCTTTTCTCAATATAAACCATCGTCTTGCCGTTTTTTGTTTCAGTTTTATTGTGTCTATTCAGTTCAATCTTCAAATCGGTTTTATGAATGGGTTCGTTGGGGTCAGTAACCTTGGGTTCCTCAGCAAGCTTTGGCTGGACGACGATTAATTTTGGTTCTTGTTGGCCGGTATCATTCAAAACTTCAGGTTTCACATACTCAGCCTGATTTAAAATGTTGTTAGTTAGGGAACTCACCGCTTTGGTCGTTTCGATGAAGTCTTTATCATTTTTTGACTTCTCCGTGTCTGTTAAGACTTCTGAAAATATGATTGCGTTAAAATGGTGTTGTATGACTATCTTTTTGACTTACCATCCCCATTGTATGCAAGTGCTGCCCCCTCATTACCTGACTCATTCTCCACACCAGTTGGTGGTCCCCAAATTCGGAAGAGAAACGGCTTTAACTGCGTTTTTCCCAACTCTGTAAATGCGGTTTCAACATCACCGTGATTTGCTGTCAGTACTGTCAGAATGTCTTCGCGAGTAAAATCACCACGGGAAGCCAAATCTGCATACTGAAAATAACCAAGGAGTTAGGTATTCAAGTATACAACACGATTTGCGAAATCAACACCTTTCTTTGTCTTTGTTCGACGCACTCACTGACAGCATCCCATAGATTTCCTTTGTGCACACGCAAAGCATCCCTAGCTTCTTGTTCAGAAACCGTTCCAACCACGTTCATGGGCATCTCCCTGCCCATCTGGGTGGCCAAAGTTTGAACACTGGTTATGGTTTTATCCCAGTTCTCCTTCAACCACTCAATCGGGTTTTGGTCTCTGCAATGAAGAAGCGCTGCTTGCACTTCATCAGCACTATATTTATAATGCTCAGCTTCCTAGAATATCCACAAAGATTAGACCAAAATTCCCCTGATAATGACACAAACCATACCCTTAACAATTTAACTAGCTCCAGACCTTGATTCTTAAATGTATCATGGCCATGAAAGCCATCAAAGTCGTGGAAGGAATCGGAACGGTTTCTGATTGGATGCTCATTCTGAAACAAAAACGTCTAGTCATAATACTATTCTTCGTGGTCGCTTATTGGCTGAGGAATACTAGCAATGGATCTATGTCTCTAATCAAAGCCTAATTCATGAAAAAGAAGCGTTATCTACAGCGCAAGCACTAAATGCACACCCAATAATGTCGTTCATCGTTCCTGTATCTCAAATCCATGATGCTATGCGATCTATTTCTCGATCCATGCTTCCTACTATACCTAGGCTCCATATGTTGCTCCGTGTGGTATTCGTATGGAGCGATGGGCAATGGTGACTCAGACAAACTCTGGAAAAACTATTGTTTTGGTCGGTTGCATGGGAAGAGGGTACTCTTACTACCTGGGAATCTAAAGAAGACTGCCTGCTTACGGAAAAGCTTCTATCCAAGTCATAATTAAAAGTTTGGGTTCCCATGTGTAAAGAGTTTGACCGTCGAAGGCGCTTCTTGGAATTTCCACGTCCTGCAGATTCGGTTCGTGAGACAGGACTTTTGATGCTGTTACGTTCTTCGTTCGTTTGGGTGGGTATTGGAATAAAATCGTACGTCTATAATTTTGAAAAAAAAAAATGATCAATTTGAGGTGATCGGTAAAATTTTAATCATTTGTGAATGAATAGTTATTCTATTATGTTACTAACCTGGGTGGACATGTTTTGGGGTGGTGGTGAAGTTCCAGTTGATATCGTCGATTTGTTGGAATCGTTGTTTTGTTGCCTGGGAGGTTTCTTGTCATCAGTACTACTTGTACCAACACCAGTAGACAGTTTATTCGCGCACTCATCACTTAAAATATTGTCGGCACTAGAGTTTAACGTTTGCACACTCATTTCCAAAGACATTGATGCTGAGAGGAGGTCAGATTCGCTGCGAGCCTCCTCAAGTTCACTAGCACTCGGCGACTGTTGCTGTTTTCCTGTAACAACAGGAAAACGTTAGCTTCTTTGTTATTTGCTAGGGACACTCGCACACTTTTGGTAGTACGTTTTAGTAACACACACTGAAGGAATGGACTGACTACTAGAGTAGAGAGAATTAAAACAGACTACAGAGACAGAGAGGACACACACGCGGCTTTACTTCCGCAACGTAGAAGAGAATTTTGTGCCAGGCCAAAATGTGATTTTCCTATTACCTTTCTTGCTGTCTAACGTGCTACTCTTGGCAGCTCTTTCGGATTTCACGTCATCGGAGATTTTCATTTTGCCTAGCTTATTCAGCAGTGACTCGGTTTCACTATAATCTTTACTATACTCGTCGCTCGACTTGCTCCTCTCAAGAGGTTTAGGTTTTAATTTAGACCCGGTGGGTTCGGGTTTCTTACTAGCACCATTAGCTGCTTTCGGCGTTTCGGTGGGTGTCTTGCAGCACACCAAACAAATCTTAGTACCAGCCTCGTTCACATAAGTGCAATGCTCACATTCCCATGAAGACGCGGGCACCTCTGGGATGGTAGCTGGGATGGAAGGTCTTCTATCACTAATTTGCGGTGGCAATTCCTCATCCAAAACTTCACTATCCGCGTCATATTCCTCACTTGAAGACTCCTGGACACTTCTTCTAGTATTCTTGAGAACTGGGAGTCTTTCCATTTTCTCTAAAGTGTTTCTTCTCTTAAGCTCTCTCGGCATTGAAGACGTTTCTCTGGACCTCATTGGCTTACGTTGCATACCTTCAGTATGGCTGAAAACCGATCTGCGATCATCGATGTCATCACCTTCTTCATCCGACTCGCTCTTTCTATATTTCGGTATGCTTCTTTTGCTCATGTGCGATTTTCTCGACTTTATACTGTGCGTGGGCGATGATGGCCTTGATGGGTGGTTATGATGAGGCATATTCATACCCATCGGGTATGGGTACATGCCCAATCCTGGTGGAGGCATAGCATTCCACGCCCCCATCCACATTGGATTCATGGGGTAACCAGGAGGACAGTTCAGACTCATATTGCTTCCATTTTGTTGAGGATCGTGTACATTTCCCCACTGGTCGACCCACATTCCTTGGCAACACGTTGGACAATTTAACTGGGCCATTGACTGAGCCTAAAATTAATTAGATTCAATAAAAGTTTGCGAGTTGTTTTGAGAGATGTGGATTACCTGTTGCATTGGGTGAAGACCGTGTTGGTGATGGGCAAACGGTGAATTTAAGTCAAATACTGACGCGCTGTGAGGAAGGCGACCTGTGTTACCAGGATGGGAAGTACTGCTGAACCTCCTAGGCATTGTATGTCCAGCATCTGATCCCGAAATTGATCCTGACCTCATCCTTGCATTCCATTGGTCAGAATCCATATCAATGGATGATCGCTGTAAGCATAGCCGTCAGATCATATTATAACTGAGTTTTACTGAAATGCAGTATTTACCTGACTGGAGGAAACAGAAAATGGTATATTTGGTGTGGTACCCCTCATTATGGCTTGGTGCTGCCTGTATCGTTGCTGGAGACCAGGACTGGGAAGATCGCTGTTTCTGTACCTGTCAGAATTGGAAGGATTCGAGAAATCTGACCGGTTAGCTGAAAAATCATCATGTTTAATTGATTTCTATATGGGCTGTCTGTAATAAACTTACAGTTTATTGATGGTGACGGCGGCGGTGGTGGTAATGGCCTGGAAACCATTCTTTTCAAACTCTCCATTTTATCTTTGAGGCCAAAGCCACTATCCTTTCTGGGCAATGTCGCGGTCGCCTGGAAAGTTACGCATTATCGCCTCTCGTTTTCTGATTCGCCTTGGTTAGTTCTGCTATAAGGCTTTGATTGAGACATTGAAGTTAAAAACCGTAACGTGTTAGAGTAACTAACAAACTCGGAAAAGTGTGATGTAAGCGTCAACAATACAAATACCACAACAATATTAACTTATTATAGATCCAAGCACAATCAAGCATTATCTATGGGATGCACATCCACAAAAATAAACGATGCAGTTAGCGTTAAATCAGCTCCCAGCGGTGAATCTTTTAAATTTTTAATTTTACCTGCACATTTCTAGATGGGACGGGGCTGGGGCACGGTGATGGACCAGTAGATCCAGCGCGACGATGTCTTCGAGGGGGAGGAACTGGGGCTGAAGTCTGTTCTCCTTTTGGTGGAAGGGGAGGTCTGATTTGTGATTTATTGGGATCCAAGCTCTAAAATCATACAAAATCGTTGCTACCCGTTCTATCCACCATCTCTACCATACCCTTCTAATGTGATTTGTTCGTTTTGGATGTCTGTGGTACATGTCATCACAGGATAAGCAGAAGATCTGATTGCAGTGTTGGCAGTGGACCGATGGGTAGGACGACCCGCATAATTCGCAATGCTTTCCATCCTTTCTATTTACTGAAAATTGAAGACGTATGTATATTGTGGGTGTGATGAAGTGGAGTCCTTACGGTTTGTATTTTTTACGGGGAGTGGGGGCGCGTTGCAATAAGCTCCAAATTCGATTACTTCGTAATCTGGTTCTTGGGATTTTCCCGATCTTGGTGGTTCTCTGTGTTTGCCATCTGCCGGAACAGGTGGCGGCGCAGGTCCACCACCGGTCTTATTCTGGAAGAATTTGCAAAATTAGTGCAAATTTGCCACTATCTACATCTGCGGTGGTAAAAGAACAAAAATAAAAAAGATATTTCAGCATAATATATGTGAAAGAAATGGCCATGATCAAACATTTCTAAACTGAATGCTCCAGTGCAAAGCGTTCTCAAATCGAAAGCAGCTTTAGTACCAAAAAACCGATCGCCATCTTGGTAGCGGAAATTAGTTGGTGCTAGAATGAGCGTTCAGACGGCCCGGGCGCCGACCCTTGGTGCCGCTAGCGCAAGTTGTACACAGGCAATCTTCATAACTTGAAAACCATTGGTGGTGAAACGAAATAAAAAGAAAATCACCAAAAGGCCAAACTTTATTTCCAAGGCCTTGATTTTGTAAATGAGAATTTACCGCCAAAAGATCACTTTCCCCTTCCATTTCTATTCGTATGTGTGTTGTGGGTGTTGTGTTTCGTCATGTTTCGTAGAATTTCTGGTGGAGGGAGTAAATTTTTCGGCGTAACTTCGCCAGTTACAAAAACCCGGGCCATCACTAGAGTACGATAACTACGATAGCCAAATATTTTAAAATATTTGTTGGTTGGAAATAAATTGTCCACCTTGTGTTATTTTGAAGGTGTTTTTTAAAAGATACAATTCATGAAAAGTGAATACCAAATTATAATAAATAGTTTTGTGAAAGTTTGTAAGTGTGTATTTGAGTTCGTCGTCATTTTGAACGCTTGCCAAACGGCTGAAACTCATTTATATTTTAGGCCATACCACGGTCAACCGCGGACCGCGGTAGTGGTGGAAAGAACCGGCCCTAACTTCACTCGGAGTGTTCAAGGCAATTTTATACCCACTGACAGCCCGATTTGGCATAAACATTAACAATGCATCCAATGTTTTGTTTATCCCGAATTTGCAGTACCTGTTTGCAGGAGAGTGCAAATTTGGTGGAAATAAAACCCGTAGGAACGACCGACATCGGTTGGAAGCTCTCTGCATGCGTTACTGACGTGGTAAGATCAGAAAACTGTGTATTTTTTAGTATATTGAACTAACCAATATTACAGGATTGGAGTTTTATAAAACAATTCTACATGTGCACAGCTTGCGTTCAATTGGTAGAATTATCTTTCAAATTCCGGGAGACTTGCAAAAAGTCGGCACGAACGCTGAAAAGTTACATTGAAACATTAGAGAAATCAAATGAAGAAAACGTGAAACCATTGAAAGGAGATATAAAAATACCGTTAAATAAGGATGACGTACCGCAGAAATATGTTGAGGAATTTAACTCTCGGCAAGTTACCCCTGCATCAAACATTGTATTACCAAATATCTATTCCTTTTTAACCAACTCACAATTTCCGATATTCAATCTAATACCTGGTTCGACAGTGGTTCCTGTGGTTCCAGGCCAAAGTTTTATTAACCAAGTCCCACCCCTAATGTTAATAAATTCCGTACCATCAAAACCTCCGCAACCCGACGCCACAACAAAAGAAGTCAACGATATATTAAATAGTGAAATTTCCGAAGAGGTTAGCGTCTCCGTGGACCCTATGGCATTTAATTTCGAAGACGATGAGGATAATTTATTGGATATTGTCAAAGAAGAACCAGAAAATGCCTCAAATGTTAGGAACGGGAAAATACCAACGTGTCATAATTGCAACGCTGAGTTCGAAACACGGCGGGCACTAAAAATGCACAGATTGCAGAACAAAGACTGTTTCCAGGCACGAAAAACCTACTTTCAAAAAGGCAGCAAAGCAGCGCAATGTCACATCTGCAACCGCAAATTTTGCACCCAACAATACCTACAGCACCATCTAGAATTGCACCAGAAAAAAGGTGTGGTACATATCGGCAGGCGGAAAGGTCGGAAACCAAAGGTGGATATCCCAACTAAACCACCACCTAAAAATGTAGTAGTGAAAGAAATGAAAGAGAAGATAGAGAAGAAAATAATCGAACATGAAACAAAAAAACGTAAACAAGAAACAAACAAAATTAACGATAAAAAAGTTACATTCTCCGATGAGATTAATATCATCAAAAACAATACGGAAAAAATGGAGGACAGTGACGACAGCGACTACAGTCTAGAAGCAATGTGTATAGAGCCTGAGATCACCATCAACCTTGGACACGGTAATTACGAGCCAAATCCGTTAGAGGAAAATGTGCCCAGCATTTCCCAATATCCGTTAGCACTTATTGGAGGAAATCCGTTAGCGCCTAAGGGACAAAAACTGTTAGCACCGGACGAAGAAAATCCGTTAAGGCTTACCGAAGAAAATCCGTTAAACCTTAACGGAGAAAATCTGTTAACACCTAATGGAGAAAATCCGTTAACACCCAACAAATCAAGTTCCTCGGTGGTTGAGGATTCCCCTATAGTAATCGAAGATGACAATCCGTTACGGACCACCTTAGAGAAGCCGTTAGTGATTGACGTTGGTGATAGTCCGGTAACGTCACCGAAAACTGGCGATGAACCTATTCTAATCGAAGATGACGAGAATTCACAACAGGGAGATCAAATCGGATTGCTTAACGGACTTAGGGTGAAAATAGTGGATGGAAAACCCTGCTGTGGCTATTGCGGGAAATTGTTTGAGTGTCTCGATAGTCTTCAGCAGCATATAAGCGCCATTCACCACGATAAAATGCATTTTAAGTGTCAGTTCTGTAAAAAACGATTTATTGAAAGTTATAAACTAAAATCGCACCTTCCGCAGCATTATAACTATTTCATGTGTACCCATTGTAACGAGACTTTCACCAGCGTTAGTGAGGTTCGCGTTCACATGATCGATAATCATGAAAACTTTGAGATTACAAAGTGTGTGTCGTGCGCTAAAGATTTTGTGTGTATGGATGAGCTCAAAGGGCACGGTGAACTTCATTTAAAGAATTTAGTGTTTGTTTGCCACGTGTGTAACGAAAAGTTAAAAGATAGTGAGACTTTTACGGAGCACGTTTTGCAACATTATAAGTTATATACGTGTCTTTTCTGTCAGATACAGTTCTATAACGAAAGCGAATTTATGACTCATTTCGAGAGCCACAATCCTGTGTCGTAAGTCTGCTATAGTGTCGTCTTTGGTGGATAATGTTTGATGTTAGTGACACTCAACTGGTCGTGCAGCTTTCTGTTTTGTTTCTTGGTTTTACGAATAGTTATTAAGCACCAAATTGTATTATAATTGCTTTTTTTAAACCAGTTGAATTGCGTGTGATGGATTTACATGCTAAAGAGGATGTTATTAAATCTTATTAATTATTGTTCAGATTTTCGGTTAAAATTTTATTGCAAAAATATTGTCTCAAAAAAATCTGTATATATGTAGTATTAAAAGTTTATAATGAACGGCTAATATGTATTAAATTGTATTGAACGCATTAATTAAAATTGAACCTGTTTATTTTAGAATAGTATAGAATATTAATAGAAGTCTAATGTTTTATTGATTTTTATTGATGCCTTGTCTTACAGACAGGGGGACAGTAAATTTTCTATAAAAAAATTCATTCATTGAATACTTTGCTGATTTTTGAATATCCTAAATACGTATTATAAATCAAAAACCCATTTAAAGCGAAATTGGAGTCAGAACTAAACAATAGTATATATTATACAGTGTGTTCATTTCAAAAGTATCCACCCGTCAAAAATGGCACCTAGAGAATTTTAGGTTTCATCCCTTCACCCCCCAGCCAGAAATTTCAAATAGCACCATCTACCTTGTGATAAATCATTTGAAAGGGCACAAAACTCTGTACTCAACCATGATAAAAAAAATTAAATCAATCGATTGGTTCTTAAGATAGTTTGTGAAGAGTACGAAAACAAATTGTATTTTTGTCTAGCAAATAATTGTGGCCATTTCGAACATATAATGAAATCATTTATTATTTATTTTCATTTTTTATTTCTTATGACTGTAATTTAATTCAAAGGTGTATCCAATCCGCAATGTTTTGCTAATAATTAAGAATTGATTTCATACCTTCCATCTTCTGTGTAGTCAATCTTAAGAACCAATCGATCGATTTTATTTTTTTTTATCGTGGTTGAGTAGAGAATTTTATGCCCTTTTAAATGATGTATCACAAGGTAGGGGGTGCCATTTAAAATTTCAAATGGGCGAAAGGATGAAACCTAAAATTCTCTAGGTACCATTTTTGAACTTTCCCCTCGATATCTAAATCAACGTGTTTCCACTCAAAGCAATAATTGCATCAGGTGAACAGTTATTAAGGGTTGAGTTATTTCATACCTTCCATCTTCTGTGTAGTCTATCTTAAGTATCAATCGATCGATTTCATTTCTTTTTATTATAGTTGAGTAGAGAATTTTGTGCCCTTTTAAATGATGTATCACAAGGTAGGGGGTGCCATTTAACATTTCAAAGTTGGGTGTGTGGGGGATGAAGGGATGATATCTAAAATTGTCTAAGTACCATTTTTGAACTCCACCTCAATATCTAAATCGAGGTGTTTCCACTCAAAACAATAATCGCATCAGGTCAAGAGTTACTAAGGTTGAAATGAACACACTCTACGACTCCATCGCTTACTGTTTTGTTGAAATTTGGTTAAGCACTAGCTTTTATATTCAGTATTATTTATAAATATGTATTTCTATGGACATAGATGCTGAACTATGTGACGTAATTAATTTCTTAATTTTTTGTTTGCACGACAGAATGTTTTATTATTATGAATCTCAATACGAACTTAATGTAAATTATGTATGTATTTATAAGGATTGTATCAAAGCGAATTTTTATCTTAAGTGTGATATATAGAAACATACATTAATATCATAATTTAAATAATATAATATAGGATATTAAGTCGAATATTTATTGGTAACGTTGGAAGATTTATTATTTTTACGAGACTGTTTTAAGTAATTTGTAAATTTTATTAAATTTCTGACGAAGAAATTGTTAAAAAATATTGTGTATACTCACCACCCATTGTGGCATATTTCTGGCCATGCGCAGCTTTGTGGAAGGGTTCGAGATGGCCATGGGGCGCCATTTTGGTTCCTGTTTCTTCTGAAATATTTATAGAAAAGCACTAAATAAATATTTTATACGAAAAATGTCTTTTGTTTCTTCTAGTCCAAACACCTCTAGCGTAAGCACGTGTCTTAAATGCGTTTTTGTGCTATTTCGATATCCGCGAGAGTTCGCGGAGTGAAATTTGCATGTAGGAAGTGATATCGAAGCATAAAAATACAAATTTCAGATATATTCGCTATTTTTAACTCTAGCTCGAGTGTGTCAGTGCCTTGCTGCGTTTTGCGTCCGAAGTTACGTTGAAACCAATAAATTTTATGGATGTAGTAAACATGGCGGATATTGAAACGCTAGTTTTTAAACTGTATTGAATGGCGCGGTTTTAAAAATAGACGCTTTGCCGGTTCTGAACTTTTGAATGTGGGTCACCGGCCAGAGCTAATAATCTTAGCTAAATTTTATTGTTTTAGCAGTGAAAATGTCATAAAATCATTATTTTCTTTAGATACTAAAAAGTGTAGTTTGATAGTTTCTGACGTTTTGTCTACCGCATCATTAGTTTCTTCAGAGAAAACTAGGTATTCAGTATATTGACAATGTACCTACTTTGTAATCTCTGACCGTGAAAGCCTTTACATCAAATAATATTAAATTTTTTGCAAACTAAATAAAGAGAAATCGCCACAATAAAAGAAGGAAAAAAAAGAGTAATTGTGTTAAGTTTTTTGCATAAACATTTATAAAGCCATCCGTACTACACGATAGTCTTTAGCTGCATCCTATCAATAGAATTTATAATTTGCCAAGTTTGTACCCCAGATGTTGCTCATACATACATTATGTTTTAATGACTACAACAATACTTCCTCAGCCAATCATTTAGTTTTATAGAGATGCTTAAAATTATAAAAGCCGCATGTTTGTGCATAGTTGCGTTAAAGAATAATAGAATCTAGATTTTTTAATTTTCTAGCAAAGAGGGAATTATATCATACAGATGTAAGCCGTTATTTACAAGCGTTGACGTATTTCGAAAAATTATTATTCAATCCGAATTTATTTTTGACATTACCGACCACAAATGACTAAATTTCAGCTAAACCTAAAATATGTCTCTTCCTCCATATTGGATCCGAAACTTCGTTGCTTTAATTATGGCTATCAAATTGAAAATCCGTACAGTTCGATTCTATAACCCGTAAACGACTCACGGCAATTTTACTAAGAAATGCCATAGATATAAATTATTGAGAATTTACTATTTAACTATTTTGACGAAATGACAGAAATGGCGGTCCATTTGCCAAATTATTGAAAAATGCTAAGAGTAAACCACCTTGAGACCCTTTTGAAAAAAAAGCTTTTCATCTCTAAATTTGGTCATGAAACTTCTAAATATGAAGTTTTGTCCCGATACCTTTAGTATTTTCTCCGGAACCATTGCCACAAAAAAAAAAAAACGGGTACACACACAATCACACAGACCTTTTTTGTACCTTGGTCAAAAATGTTCAGGGGGCCCAAAAGGACATTTCCGCTAAAATCGCAAAAAATCCGCGCGATTACAATACATTACTGTGTGTGATCAAGTAAAAATCTTATACCTCATATTAGTACATAGATACATAGATGGACTATAAAATTTTAAATTCCCCGGAGCGGGATTTGGCCGAATACCGGAGCTTCGGCTTAAATTTAGGCCGGAGCACCGAAGCTTCAGCCGAAGCAGGGTCTTGTTATCAGCAACAAAAATAGTTACTGCTAGCCTTTGGTCAGGTTATATTGTCGTAAGAAAAAAAAAACAACTTCCACCAAGCTTTTACATCTTGAGCTAACCTTTTATGTTCAACGTTTAATTCTTTTTGTATGTATTTAAATTTAGAATACGCCACAGAAAAATTATGGAAATGTGTAATACTTTTTCTGCTTTGTGCCATCAAATCCGATGTGGCATGGATGTGGCTTTTTGTTTTACGACAAGTGGCGTTCTGAGGTGACGTTTGAAAGAATTACCCGTAATTTTGGGTGTTTCTTTGATCTAGAGATTTAGACGTTGGTGTTTTAGAGGCTTTACAGGGTAAAAATTGGGGACTAAGCCCTACAGAAACTAGGATACAATCGAGTTGTTTTTCGTGGAGGTCTAAGGTGATGTGCGTCATCTTTATACCCCCTTGATTTTGATGTGTTCCTACTTCTTTTGAGCTACTAATTTGGGGGTTGGTGTTTTCTGAGGGTACCAACAGGGCACTAAATATTTACAGAACTTGTGATTCGAGTTGTTTTATGAAATGTGGTGTTCTGAGGTGACGTTCAAAAGAATTACTCATAAATTAGAAATGTTTCCTTGAGGCTCCAAATGCTAAAAGTTTCGTTCTGAGGTGACAGACTTAAAAACATCCCGTCTCAACATGACGTAATTTTTTGCCGCGGTCACCGAATACTCCTGCTCCCGCCGGAGCCGGATCTTAAAAAATGGGCCAAAGCGGCCGGTTACCGGAGAAAAACCGGAGCTCCTGTGCTACTTTCAAACAGGAACTCATTGCCTTCGGGAACATTATTGCTTAGTACTTGAGTTGATAAAACATTGTGACATTGTGTTTTTTGATCAAGATTAAGGCATCAAAATTTCCAATTTTAATATTTAGAACTACAAAATTTAGGTTCTTAATTAACCATCCAACTAGTGTGATTTTGGTGATAATACTTTAAATTTGACACTGAGTATGTACTACAAAAATCTAGAGAATAGAGATCTCTATGAGTGTTATCATTGAAATTTACCGAAATCCAATCTGAATTTATGTATAATAATAATAAGATAATAATAAAGAGCATTTTAGAACAAATTAACTCAAATTCCGGATATGATTAATTAAATGTATGAACGTAACGTTTTTTTTGCATAATTTGCTATAAGTGGTGTGATGATATTAAATAATTATTGCCTGTATTTCGATTTATTTAAATTAGTTAATAAAAAGATAAAAAAATCTGATGTGGCCAGGCACATGAGTTTATCATACAATATATAAAACTAATAGTTTAGCTGCATGAGAATCTATTTTATTGAGATAAATCGTAAGTATTGTCAAAGCATCAGCATTTCACACTACCTACACTACGTCATTAGAATAATAGTTATTTATATCACAAGTGCCGAAAGTACGGAATAGCGCGACGAGCGGTGAAGCGTCGCGTCACCGAACGCGGAGCGTCGTCGTCGTATGTGAGCGAGTCGCGCTATCTAGTTTTCGCCAGGAGTGACACCAATGTTAAATTTGTTGCTTTTTGAAAAATATGTATTTAAAAAAAATAATTAAAAAATGGTTATATTTCTGTGTAGGAAATGTTAGGTTGGTACCACTTTGACGAAACGTCAAGTTTAAAGAGATAATTAAAATTCTGATTTATATTTGTTCATGACACTGTAGATGTCACATCCGTACCAACAATCTAAAATAAAACTACACTCATCGCTATACATTATTTACAATTTTCTCAATTTATCGTTTTTAGAATTAAATATAAAGACGGGTTGATATTTCTTATTAACAAACAATCAAATTGGTGATCTTATTTTATTTGAAATTTGTATTTTGTACTTTGCTGCATTAGAGCGGCAACGTTCCATAGCGGTTCTCCAACCATGCTCCAACCTCTGATGAAATCAGTTTTCGGCTGTGACAGCACAAAAAATATTTGTCAAAATCCTGGCTACTATTTAGTTTCATATCAATGCAGATGCGACCCGATCTCGATCAAATAGAATTTTCAGTAATAATATAACAAGAGAGTGAGAATAAATTGAAAATAATTTGACAGATTGTTTGAAAACTTGTTGCCAGGCAATAGTCACGAGAGCCCGCAGGGCTCGAGTGGCTGAGTGGCTATTGCCAAATGGCAACAAGTTTGAACAAAATCTGTCAAATTATTTTCTAATTTATGGAACTCTCGAGTTATATTTGACTAGATTATTTTTTGATTCACAAATTTTTACAATAAAAAAGATCAATAAAACTATCATAAAATTATTGAAAAATTTTATTTAATTAATATTACTTACAATATATGAAAATATCGTTGACACATTGTGAATATATTATCTGACAGTTGCTAGGCAAATTAAAGCTACAGTGATTATTCCCGAGAATAATCACAAGAGATTTATTCCCACTATAATAATGACATAATTGGTTGAAACTTACCCTTGTGACAAATAAAGAAGCATTTCATTGGTTTTAAGAAACGTCAAAAAATAATAGCTAAACTATTAAATTTACCAAAAAAAGTCATAGGCACAAATTATTAAAAATTTCCTCTAGTTTAATTTATTATTTAACTATTTTGACGACCTTGGTCAAAAATGTTCAGGGGGCCAAAAAAGACCTATTTCCGCTAAAATCTCAATTTTTTTTTTCGGCACGATTACAATACATACTTCATCATACTGCGTATGATAAAGTAAAAATATATTTGAACGTGGTGGAGAATGGTGGAGATAGTCACTATGATTTCTCAGTTATCTTGAAAATATAATGAGGATTTAAATCTAATTGCGAGCTATCGTATTTGACGACAATAAAAAAATATATTTTTCGAGAGCGAGTAATACGACTTCTTTTTATTCAATAAGAAGTTTTTTTGTAGGTATCTATTATAAAATAATTCTTACAAGTAAGGAATCGAAATAAAATTGAAATCCGTTGAACCTTTATCCATTATTATAATTAATGCTTTACCAAGTGAAAAGTTTCGGTCTCAGTCTCAGTGGCTTTACGTGTTTTAAATTAATGTCGTTTGGTCTAAAGATCGGAGTGACCCAAAGCTAGGTACCAAGATACATAATGCAAATATACTAATAATAATAATATAATAATAATACAAATATTTGTATTGGTGTATGGTAAATGAAAAACAAAATATACAATTAATTTTTTATATACAATATTGTATCAGATGCAGACCGGGCTTTTATACTGAACCTTGAACTTAAAAATAAGATTATTATCCTAAAATGCAAATATTAGAATATAATTATCTGCTTGCATATACAGGGTGTTACCAAAGCTATGAAACATTCTAAAGAGTAAAGTATCTTTTTTTAATAGGTACGCAAAAATGTTATTTGAAAAAAGTATTTGAAAGTATTAGAGGTTATCCAAAATTATAATCACCTTCTCCACGGCATATACCGGGTGTCTTTATTAACAATTTACATTCTTATCTTATTATCAATTTCTAAGAAAATTATATTCTACATAAAAGTGTTAGCGGGTGTTACCAAAACTATGAAACCACTGAAGAGTAAATAAAGTACCTTTATGTTCAAAACTATGCAAAAATGTTATTTGAAAAAGTATTTAGAAATATTAGTCTTAAATACGATGAATATAGTCGTTTAATACGAAATTATATCATTCCGATCGTGTGTTCTTCAACCTTTAATAGATCGCCTGACTTTGATCTTACTAGAATGATGTTACATTTTGTTTATAATAATAAACGTCCAATCATAATAGACGAAAGGAAGAACTACTCATTCTTATGAGTATATAGAGGTAATTCCGATTAAATCGCATAATTTTAAAATCAAGCATCGCAATCGCATTATGGCCAACAAAGTCACCCGACGCAACACCACCTGACAAGTTTTGCTTTTACGAATATTGGTAAACATATAAATATTGGAAAATATTGGTAAACATGTTACTGAATGATGACAGTTCCATAAACGTTCAAACAAAAACACATAATCTTCCTGACCTGATGCAATTTTGAGCATTCCTGTTTCGCTGACCCAATTCCCAAAAACAAATCAAACGCTGGCACAATTATTGCAAAATCATTTGAAAGCGGGGCATTCTCTACAGGCATTCCGGGTAGTTTAAACGACTGTGTTTATAAATAACAATCCTTGGCTGTCAATGTACTTCTATGTGTTAGAAAGCAACTGTTCGGACCATCCCAATATATCGGAACAGCAAAATCAGCGTTTTCATAACATAACCTTTTATAGATCACTTGCATGCGCATTTCCACGTGATTCATTGCGCTATTTTGGAAAACACCGCTTGTCAAATATGACGATTGTGATACAATATGAAACTGTGGGATTTTTCACTGGTAAAAATAGAATAAAAAAGCCGGCACTGCACTCGATACTATTTTTCCTTAATATGCTGCACTGTGTAATCTGGGAAATTTGAGCGTTGATTTAATATAAACTGAGACTTACGCTCATGAATCCGTCGGCGAGAGATGTTTCTATTTACCACAAAGAATCGATCTTCGGCACAGTCACTGGAACCGGTGGACAGAGAAAACTGGTAAAAGACACTGTGCTGCCTGGTAGAGTTAATATTAGATAGGCGTCTTGGGTTAAAGCCAAAATTCAAAGTATTAATACAACTACATACCGAGACATAGTTAATCTACTTTACCAACTTATTTTCATTATCAGGGGTGTGATATGAGTCAGCCGATGAAGGAAAAGCGAACGCCGATGACGCGCCGGCAGTTTTTCACCTAATTATCCGCCCTCAGTTTATTTTGCGATTGGTTTCGAAATGGACTGACGTGTAGCAGTGATGAAACTGCGCTTGAGCATCAGTTAAGTTGTGCATACTTAGTGCTTCAAAAATTCTGCTTCAGTTTTCAATTGAATGAGCTAATATAAGATTTGTGAAGCATTTGTTTTTATTTGACATTAATGCAGAAAATTAAAGAGAACTTGTTATTTGTCAAGGTTAGTACCATAATCAGTAATCAATAATTGGTTCACTTGACTTCCCTTGTGCAAGAATATTTGTTCAAAACAGAGCGTTACTTTGGAATAATTACCTTTGAAATCTCTTCCGTTTGTGTGCAATATCAAAGTTGAGATATGAAATGAGAAGATGTATGAGATGTATCTTTCGTAAAGTAGAGACAATATTTGATAAGTTTGCATAGATTAAGAGACGATAATGGTGCTGTAAAAGGATGATGACTGATTATGAATTTGTCATGGGAATTTCCGTATTTAAAATTTAAAATCCCGGATCCAATCTGGCTTACACAAATATAAAAATTGTACAAAATGAGTGCAAATATTATAATAAAAAGTAATTTATCATTAGTTATTAAAAATTTTGACGCTGCAGGCGCGTTATTGACCGGGTGTACGATGCAAGCGCCTCGTACAGCCTTTGGCGGAACTATGTGCACGTGGCGTGCACAGTGCAGTTTCCAGAAGTGTTGAATGTTATTAATGGCTTGTCTGCTACTAGTTCTGGTGATGACACAATCCCTGGATTTATTGTCAAGTAGACGGCAGATATTCTGGTGGGACCTTTGGTGTATATTATAAATTTGTCCTTCACCACTGGAGTTTTTCCAAGTAAATTAAAAAGCGCTATTATAAAGCCCTTGTACAAAAAGGGTGACCGCAATGACCTTTGTAACTATAGGCCAATTAGTTTGCTAAACTACTTTTCCAAAGTCATTGAAAAAATTATAAATCATAAACTTCACTCTTTTTTGGAAAAATATGACATGATATCAAAATATCAACACGGTTTCTGTCGGGGTAGATCGATAGACACTGCTATTTCTGACTACACGAGGAATGTATAAACCTGCATGAATGGAAAGACTCCGTGTCTTGGATTGTTTGTTGACTTGTCGAAGGCTTTTGATTGCGTCCATCACTCAATCTTGCTGCGCAAGCTGGAGAGATATGGAGTCATTGGTGTGGCTCTGGATTTGTTTAGGTCCTATCTTCCTGATCGCCAGCAGAGGGTCTGTGTTGGGGGCGGGCCAGGATGTCAACCCCTTCAGTCTTGGACGTTGGTGTGCCTCAGGGATCAAACCATGGCCCAACTTTATTTTTGTTATACATTAATGATCTTCTGACTGTGTTGCACAATGCTGATGTCTCGTTATATGCTGACGACATCAATATCCCAGATAACAATCGTGCGACGCACCAAATCATCACGCGTAATTTTTCGGTGCGATTAATGCAATATCGCTCGCACGCGTGCGTTTATGTATCCACACGCATGAGTCCCGATCAAAACAATACACCATGCGTCGCACAGAACCCCGGTAAACAGGGCCGCGAAGAAGCATCGGTGACGACGCGATGATGGCATCATGCTACAATGCTAGCGTACTATTGTTTTATTATAATATTATAGCAAGTGAATGACGAAAAATAAATTTAGGTAAAAATATATTTTTATAAGGTACGATTTATAATAAAAAACCAATTCTTTTTATATATCATGCATTGCGATCGGAAATATCTCTACATGCCACATTTTCCAATTTTTGTTATTAATTTATACATTCGAAATCTGAAGAAAGAAGTCTGTTCAGATGTAAAATATCAACTGAGTGGCAAAAATATTCAAAATTTTAAAATTTTTTACAAATTTTGGAAATTTTTACAAATTTTGGAAATTTTTCAAACTTAAAAATTTTGGAAATTTTTCAAATTTCGTTTTTATTAATTGCATTGTCACCGGAAATCTGACCACATGCAATACTTCAAATCGCCTGGAAATTTTTTTATTTGTGGGGAATTTTCAAAATTTTTTTACTGGTGCTTTCGTTGTCACAGGAAATCTGTCCACATGCAAAATATACTCAATTGGACCATTTTCTAAAATTTCAAAATTTTACAAATTTTTTAAATGTATTATTTCTATTTTAGAAAGATTTCCGTGTCTTATGATTGGTTCATGCATTCCCATCAGAAATCTGTCCACATGCAAAATTTTCCATTTTTTTATAAATTTATTCATGTCACCAGAAATGTTCACATACAAAATTTCAACTCGATTGGACTAGTATAGCTTATCAATTAACATATGTAAACGTAACAAGCAAAGGGAAGCGTACTAATTATTAGTGAATAATACCTTATTCACAGTATATTTCCCAATAAAAATAGTCAATTCGCAACAATTTAAAGATTTATAACATAACCAACGCTTGGTAATTTTTTGTTCTTAAAAATGACTGTTACCACTCTGCATCTTCGCGCATGCGGATAGGTGGGGACGCCGAACGGAAGAAGGACGAGAAGGCTTGGCTTGGGTACGCCATTTTGCTTCGACATATTGCCAAGTTCTGTTGTGTTTATAGCAAGTTTATAGTAAGAGTCCTTTAGTTGTTTTTAGTGCGTGTGTTTGTTAGTCTATGTTCGTATTATTTTATTTCTAGTGTTAGTGTTGTTCTAGTTTAGTATTATATAAACAATTGACTTTTATTACGTGCGAGAACGAGTTGTGCAGTGTTGTATATTACAAAATGTTGGATTAATAGGATACATGGGTTGTGTGCTATGGGAATGGGACCACAGCTGATCGATGAGAACACCGTAGAAAAGGCAATTGAAGTGTCGGCCTGTTTGACAATCTGTTGTTGCCCGTCACGCTACTGCTACATTACCGTTTCAATTGCATCATGTAACATACTGTAAATGCATGTTTGTAGTCCGGCTCATATATATTATTATAGGTTTTTATTATATTTGATTTTTATATGATTTCATAAATATTATATTTTTGTAATAAAAAAATGCTTAAAAAATGTCCATTGCTTCTTATTTTACCTCTTCAATCATATATCTATTTTAGTTTTCGCCAAACGGCCGGCACGGTGCGTTGTCCGTGACGAATAAAACGCACGGGTGCGAGCGATATGCGTGTCCATATGCTGATTTTCGTCATACATTCGTCACGGTGCGTCGTCCGTGACTAATAAATCGCACGGGTGCGAGTGATATGCGAGTCACAATGCTGATTTTCGTCATACATTCGGCACGGTGCGTCGTCCGTGACGAATAAAACGCACGAGTGCGAGCGATATGCGCCAGATATCGCTATTCGAGTGACAATGCGTGCGATATGAACCTCCATTGATGACGCATCTGCGTGATCCTATGAACGCACGTGCGGTTTCGGTTGCATCATTATGCGTCGCACGATTGTTATCTGGGTTGCTGGAGAAGGCATCTAATCTAGAGCATATGACCGTGTGACGCAGTGGTTAAAACTCAACAGGTTGATTATTAACTCGGACAAAACGAAGTGTATTCTGTTTGCCAAAAGCGTCAGCATTGGTGAAGTGCTGCTTGGTCCCAGTAGCGTACGGATTGATGATTCGTGTCGGTTGCTGGGTCTTGAGGTCAATAACTCCTTGGGCTGGGCTCAGCATGTAGTCGGACTGGCACCAAGGGTTACAAGAAGCTGCCGTGCGTTGTACCAATTGAGGAAGTCATGCAGTGTTGAAGTGGTTAGAGCTTTTTATTTTGCTAACTTTTATTCAGTGATGAGGTTTGGAATTGTTCACTGGGGTTTGAATCCGTCTAGTGAGAGAATATTTCTTTTGCAGAAGCGTGCTATTCGTGTAGTATTCAATTTATCTTATAGTCACTCATGTAGATCAGTCATTGCTTACCTTTTTCGATTTGTATATTTTGGATACCGTGTGTTTTGTATACAGATTTAAGGAAAGCTTTGACCATAGTTCGACTCACTTATAATACCAGTCACATATATGGGTTGTAAGCTTTTCAGCGCTCTTCCAGACAAGTTCAGATTAATCGGTAGTCTCCTCCATTTTAGGCGTGCGGTGCAGAAATATTTATTGAGCCGAAGTTTTTATAGCGTGGGTGAATTTTTAAGCTCATCGCAAGCTATGTGAGCAGTTTAAAATATTTTGTAACTATATTTTTATTATGTAATAACGTTTCATGTATGTATTATTCAGTGGAATCATCGAGTGAACCAAAAAAGAAAATGTTAAAAATTTATGTTTTACAGCGTGTCTCAAAAGTAGATAGATCAAAAACATATTTTTTTAAAGAAATGTAGTGTTGAATCTTATTGATCTGAGGCCGCGTATTGTATATCTTGATGAATTTATTTACTTTGTCCCGAAACAAACAATGAAAATACAGCAGTAAAAATGCAAAAATTTTAAAAATAATGTTTTCTAATAATACCTATATTCCCTAAGCTAAAGTTGGTACCATATTTGGTTCTATTTGGCTCCTTTCATCTTCTTTGCCGATGTTGTATCAACAGTTGGTTTACTATGACCCCATTTGTGTACCAAGAAAATGCAGGTATTCACAGCTGGCTAATCGCCTAATCTGAAAACATTTATTGTCAAAGTCGTCAATGTTGACAATTTGGCTTCTTGAAGATTCATCTCATACGCTGAACCCCACTAGCTGCCAATAACATTTATCAACATAATGTCGGTTACATCAGCAATACTTGAGACTGGAGCTGATGCTACGACTTCAGCCACATATCCAGTACCAACTTTCGAGACGGTCCAAGAATTAGAAGAAGAAGTTGTCCTATTATTCTACAATAGCATGCTGAATCTGGTAGTGAAAGACTGGAGGCGAACCGAGGAGGAATCCCTTGAGGACTTTGTCATGGAAGAACTGCAAGAAATCATCAACGTAATCGATTTCAAAGACTTGACCAACGAAGACCTGCAATCGAATAATATTGCCAGCGTTTCCGGTTCAAAGGTGTCCCTTGTCAAGAAGTCGAAGAGTTCTTTGTCTAAAATTGTCAAAAGATCTAGAAGTATATTGTAGGGAATGACAAAAATGGGGTTTTAAGCTCGTTTCTTATAGGTGCAAGTCTGGGGATGAATACATCATCCAAGAGACTCGTCAGGAGAAATCGAACGTCAAAAGTCGGCCAAACATCTTTCCCGGTAATGTTTTGTTTTGCTGTCTGAGTTATCAACCGGTAAGACTTTTAACATTGTCTGTTTCAGGAGGATAGCTTTAGTTTTGTCAACCCTTTCGATTGGGTAGTAGAGACAAAGCCGGAAGATGTTATCGTCACATTTAGAAATGGCAATGTTTATCGTGGACCAGTGGTGCGCAAAAGATTCCATGGAGACGGTGTCTTCCGTTGGGCCAATGGAACAGTTTACGAAGTAATTCAACTTTACCACTTTTACATACATATTTGAGTTTAAGAATCGTATTCAAGGGAGAATTCGCTGATGGTGAGATTACTGGCAGAGGAAAACTGGTTTATAAAGACCTAAGTTACTACATTGGTGAATTCTGCAGAGGTTACTTGCATGGCAAAGGAACGATGTTTATAACACCTAGAAATCTGTTGTACAGCGGAAATTGGAAGGCTGGAAAGAAGCATGGTAATTAAAGTTATATGTCTTCTATCCCTGTTAATTTCCTGGATGTTTTAGGTAAGGGTTGGTTGTTTTACAACCCAAACAATTGGTATGATGGCGAGTGGCAAGATGATTTACGCCATGGGAAGGGCACTCGTCAGTATGATAGGTGTTCGATGTACCGAGGAGATTGGTTCAATGGTGTGAGGCATGGTCATGGTACTATGGTTTGGAGTAACCATGATGTAACTATATGAGAGCAAAGATTTTGAAGCCACTACTTTACTTGTTCATTTTGGATTTAGTATTATTGTGGAGAATGGAAGAATGGGACCATGGACGGCTATGGAGAATATATATGGAAAGCTTTCTTCAATAAATGCTTTGCATTTCCTATTATAAATAAATTTGAAGGCAATTGGGTGGAAGGAACTCGTACTGGCGAAGGTTAAGTACTATACGAATTTTACAATTTCTTGTGTCTTCTTGTAAAACGTCGGTCATCTCCACGGATGCTACTCTTGGTAATGTCAAATCCGTACAACTTACTTATACAACTAATAGCCCAGGTACCTACCAGAAGGTACCTACCAGAGATAATAGGGTTACTTGGAAAAAGTGAAATTTTGAAACTTTTGGATCTCCGGATATTATAGAATGATTATTTTGGCATTGTTTGACAGCAGCTCATGAACAAAAAATTAGTAGATTCACAAATTCTACAGCAAATTGTTCATTAAATACATTAAATTATCCGTTTTACCATGAAGTTTTGCTCATTATACACTGTTGTAATTTGTTTCGTATTCGTGCACCTAGTGATGGGCAAAACATATTGTGATCATTAGACATTAATTGCTGTTATTATTCGTTTAACAACTATTTTATGTGTTGTTGTTTTTATTTATGTTTACATAGAATAGATGTTGTTTCACCAACAAGAGATGAATAGTTATCGCTAGGATAACGTCTTAGTGTGAGTGAATTTATCGAATTGCATTGATTCCATTGGTGCATATTGGAGCTGAATGTATTTATTGATTTTTTGTGCTGCCACACTCGAAAACAGCTAATTTCGTTCGAGGTTGGAGTGCCGCTATGGAAGTTTGCCGCTCTTGTGCGGCAAAATACAAATTTAAAATAAACTAAGATCACCAGTTTGATTGTTTGTTTATAAGGAATATCAACCCGTAAAATTGTAAATAAAGTATAGCGATGAGCGTAGTTTTATTTTAGTTTTTAGTATGTTGGTACGCATATGACACCTACAGCAAAGATAAAAGAATTATAAGATACGTCACTAGACAAGAAAACGCGGTTCGAGAGTGAGATAGATTTGGTCAACGAAAAGATGGCTACCAACAGCTGATTGTGTTTGTATACTAGCGGGTGACATCTGACATCGGGTGACATAACCTTACTTTGGTGTTTAAGTTAATTGGATTGTGCAAGATTGTGTATGCAGTATTTTAATAAGCATTTTAATGAGTGGCCAGTTTGTTAATATATCATTTATGCGACTATCGGAGACGTTTTATTTTATTTATATATGTGAATATTGATTTGTTTTCATTTGCATTACATAACCTCTAATGTCGGTACTGGTCGGTAACGTTGCCGCCCATCGTGCATTGTATTCGTTAGTTTAAAAGTCCCGCCAATTCCCGCATTGTTTGGTCAACGATTTAAAGCCCACATGCGTTCAAGGTCAACGAATGTGGACCCCACTAAATCAACGGAGCCGACCCGAAGCGTCGTATCTTTCTATTCTCTTATCTTTGCCTACAGTATGAACAAATATTAAATCTGTCAGAATGTGATTAGTTTTTAAACTTGAAGTTTCGTTGAATTGGTACCACCCTAACATTTCCTATACAAAAAATAACCATTTAAAAAAATACATATTTACTCACAAAACAGCAGAAAAAACGCTGTATGTCACTCTTCCCGAAAATTACATAGCGCGACTCGCTCACATACGACGCTCCGCCTTCGATGTCGAGCCGCATTACCGCTCGAGCGCTCGTCGCGCTATTCCGTACATCGAGCCTATAGCGGTTGAGATTTCTTTATTTGACACTTGACGTCAATATCATCAATCTTGGAAACTAAAAGTTACTAAAAGTTTGTGTTTTCACAAAGACACCGAACGCCGTTTCGTAACGAACGCAAAGAAGAAAAAATTAATTAAATGTTCAATTTGGGTTGCACCCATAAAACGCTGCGTGTACAACAGACATAACAATACCGAACAGTAGTTATCTTTGTCGGCGATAGCCGATACAAGATACAACGACAAGGATAGCGATAGCCTGTCTTGCTATAGAGTCAACGCGCGGATGTCGATTCGATTCACTCGTCTCGCCAAACCGTGTTTACTGTGAAGTAAGTCACGATTCGTCTATCACGATTTCTTCGTTCAGTCTTTTTTTACTAGTGTAAATGGGGTTTTGTGAGATACAGCTGTTTCAGTCGTGGTGATATCTCAGTCGTCTCAGTCCTTAACTCAGTTAGAAAACTGTCAAAGTCAGTCATAGTTTTGTTCAGTTTTGTTATTTATCGTACGACCATAGCGTACGACGCATGCACGACGTACGTCAACAATGAGTATCACAATCGCATCCATTTTAAAAATGAACGATCGAGACACCATTCGATTTGTCGAATTGTACGAAGGGGAGCCAGTGCTGTGGAATTATCAGCATCCAAATTATGCCATGAAAATCGCACGAGACGAAGCCGCGGAAAGAATTGCTAAACAGCTCAACATTGCTCATTTTAATGCAAAGCATGTTGATATGAAATTTAAAAGCTTGCGCGGTTCTTATTTGCAAGAAATTAAGAAGAGTAACGAAAGTGCAAAATCTGGCTGCGCAGCTGATTTGTATGTGCCAAAAGTTATATGGTTCCGGATAATGGACCGATTTCTAAAGCAATTTGTAAATCCAAGAAATACTTCTTCTGGATTAAATTGGGTGAGTAAGCTTTCTTTTTTTATAGTTTTGATTGAATTGTCCAACTAATTTATGACCAGAAAATTTATGAGAAACTATACTATAGCGTTTTCATTTGGCAAAACTCGTTCCGCCCTGAAGTTGAACTAGTTGTCCTTACTCCATGGTGCCAATAGAATACACGTTTGAGCGGGTTGTATAGCGAACGTCACAGTTGCCGCGACTCGAATGGAATGGACATACCTATAACGTGCCTATAACCTAGAACGAGTACGTAGGCTTTTTCGCGTTGTTTATGGTGGTTATAATGGAGCAAATACAATTTAAAATTAACGATGAAATATTTTCAAAAATATTTTCACTGAGTGCAATGTTTTTGGCCCAACCCAACAGAACATGTAAAACTGCACTCGAACTACCAATAGAACACCAAACCCAAAGCACCAGTGCTGAACAAGTTTTACCAACCGAAAACGCTATAATTTATAATCCGCCGATGGTTCTCTCGTTTTTGTGATGAGCAGAGTTGGGCATTTTGTTAATCGAGTGACCGAGTGATGAGTGAAGAGTAAATTAATCGTCACTTTTCGTGAACGAGTTAAGAGTAACACTCTTCACTCGTTCATTAAGAGTAAAGATTAATTCACTCTTCACTCGTCACTCGCCACATACGCACATGATTGAATTACTCGCCAATCGTCAATCATGAGTAATACGGAACAAGTGATGAGTGAAAGTAATATTAAAATTAAAAATAAAAATCGGCAAAATTTATTGTATAAATGGATTTACCCGGCAAATCTGGCACATTATTGTCTTTTACCTTTAGCGACTGAAACATATTCGATATATTTGAATAAACAGGACTATGGCGAAGCCCTTGAAGGTTTCTATTATTTTTCAAGCACTTTTCAAGGTTATGTCACTGCTCATTTGACGTAAACGGTGAAAACACCACAGTGCACAAAAGTGCGTGTTAGACAGTCAACAGACCTAAAAGACGCTTTACGCTGAATGCTGATGAGAACTGAGTCAGCCCGCGTAGATCGACATGAGGTCGATGTATTGAAGTACCTGTAAAACATCTTTTTATTGTCCCGTCGGCAGTCGACGGAATATTAAACACGGACATATGGTTACTCGCTCAAAAATGATTGACGATTGACGAGTAACGATTAACGAGTAACACTCATTTTGGTGATTGACGAGTGATGAGTGAAATATATACTTTTATGATTGACGAGTGATGAGTGACGATTAATTTCATTAATCTAGAGTGACACTCATGAGTGATTTAATCAATTAACGCCCAACTCTGGTGATGAGTCACCATAAATAAAAAAAAAAAAAAAAAAAAAAAAATCCTAAATATAAAATTTGTTTTCTCTGATCCATATCTTCATAATCGATAAGTACAAAGTGAAATATGGTAGTGAGGAAATGTTCATTTATTTCACAGAGTGATGCTCAGGCACAAGAGAATACAGAGACACAAGACGTTGACGACATTTCTTCAGAACGTTGTTCTTATGACTACGAAGTGGACATTGACCCATTGATCATAAAATCAGAGTATCGGCCTACACACAACAGCAAAACGTCCTTCAAGAGAAAAATACCAAATGAGGAAAACACGGGTTCTTCGCAAGAAAGTCTGCCCAACCAGAATCGCGAGGATTCTTTGGATCATTTTGGGAAATATATTGTTTCACTGTTACGAAACGTTCCCGCCTCCACAAGCTTTTCACTGCAACAGAAGATTATATCACTCGTAATGCAAGCACAAGTCATGTCGGAGCCAGTACGACCAGATGCGCCCCCTGGACATGATGACACGATAGATAGCGTCTCATCAGTTCAGTACTGATGCACAAAAACCTCATTTGCGTACCATTCTTAATAATGTTTGCTTTACTAACTCCCTAAATATGATAAAAACATACTCTCTTGTTTTATTGTTTTATTTTCTTTATATTTCTGTTGCTACTATATGACAAGTTGTGGGCAGATGTCGTCTTAACTTCAGGTTCACGGACCACAGTAAGCTCAGCTTATGGCCTGTACCAGTGGTTCCCAAACTTTTCCTAGTCGCGGCGCCCTTTTTCAACTGAAATACTTCGACGGCGCCCGACTCTTTTATGCACGCACTCGGTGCGAACTTCACCGTGAATATGCGTAATCCGCATTGGTTTGGTGACTTTCAAAGGCTCTTACGAAACTATTTATGATTATCTTTAGCTGCTCGGGTATTATTCTTATATATTTTATCTATATTTATCATCTCAACACAATAGTAACATATTCATCGATTAGACCTGTCAAGAAGAGTGCTCTGAGCGCGTGCAGTGCATAAGACGAACAGATGGCATGAAGCGAGTAGAAAAGCCGAACATACAAACCCGCACCAGCATGGCGCTAGTGCAGCCGAGTGCAGTAAATCGAAAACGCTATTAGTAAAAGGATATCATTTGTGAGAGATAAAAATAAATAAAACTAGTGGACATATCGTTATTGTTTTTTAACTTTCATAATATTAAATTTAATTAGTAATTATTTATAATTAATGTGATGGATGAGCTGCTTATTTTCTCAAATCCTGGAATTAATTTGGACACGGCCACCCTCATTTCCGTTTCCTAGTCTATAGTCTTGCTTTTTACTACATCGGCTGCCGAAAACCGCACAAATACGAAGTCTTAAATCCGCTGATCACTTAGAAGGGGATATTAATCGTTTATAGCAATCCAAAACTGTTGTCGATTCCACGCTGCCAAAATTTGTTTTTAAACTGCTATCACAAGATAACTCGATATGATTTCCTTCTGCAGAAGTAAATTGAGACGGAAATAGTGTTAAATGGATTTAAATAGACGCAAACTTATCGAATTTTCATTTGGAAAATATTTTTCTAAGCAGATAATTAGCTGTAATAAGTGCTCCTCAAACATCTTTGAAAGAAACAATCTTTGTCTGCATCTTCATTCTATTTTCTTCTGCATAGGTACTTTTCTTATGTATACGTTTTTTATAGAAGGTTTCCGTTGATTTCAAAACGTGTATGTTTGTTTTTCCTGCAGAGAGACATTAAGGAAATTCAGCTTTTCAAAAATGATGCAATGATAAACGTTATTTTTGAAATTCAAGTTCAAAAAAAGTTGTATCTATGGAGCCACATGTACTACAAAAAAATGCGCAATTGAAAAATTATTAGGTCTCCCGCAGGAGGCCTGAAGTTTATATTTTCGTTATAAATTTGTTTTTTGTTTTATGTATAAAAGATTGATTGTTCTCCCTCAATGCCCACATGGATGCACATTAGGGTGGTTCAAAAATACATAGCAAAAATGTTTGTGATGATAGAAAGCAACAACCCCCCAAATCGTTTCCAAATCCAAAAAAGTGGACACTTATTTCTCTTTTTCTTTGACATTTTGATTTTTAATGGTGCCTATCGATGCATCAAATTTACATAAGAGAATGCATGGGAAAAAGACATTTCTTGGTATTGTTTGAATAATTGTTCGGGGTTTGTGAAAAATCAAGATTAAAGTTATGCGACTTGTAGAGGACTTTTCAAGGAAGAATTTTACCTATTATACATATGGATTTGACGCCACTAACCCGACGCCACTAACCCGCCCCCACAGTGCCATGAAAACTACCCTAAAATGAAAAAATTACATTCTTCGAAAAATTGACCGTTCTAATCATTTCATTCTCTTTTTTCTCATAAGAATAATTTGTATAAGTCTAGTGGAGTGGTTGTAAACATTTATCAGTTAATAACCATTTGTTTAAACAAGTTCTATTTGTTTAAATTGTTCGTTTTTCTCGAAAATCAGTCTGAATTCTGTTTGCTGAGGTCGAAATGGCAGTTTATTATTTTAGAGTGACATTATTCATTAAAGTAATTTCTTCCTATTGTTTAAACAATCAATTATTATTTATTTTAACTTTTTTCTAATTATGATAGAAAAGTCAGTTTTTTTGTGAAATTAACTTAAATATAAATTTCATGTTTCATGAGTACCATTGCCTATATTGTCTAATAAACCCACATTTTCTTACACAAATGCCATTTGTTAAAAACAATTTTTTTGCAATTCGCCAAAATTTATTTTATTTTTTTTAAGCCAACTCTCAAGTGACATCGTTTATATTTGGGATGGTTTTCAATATTTCATCAAATTAGAGTACAGGGAACAGTTTCCAGACAGCAACAAATTAACGTTATCTTGACATACAGTGGTAGGAAATCAGTATAAGAAATGGAGAAAGTAATGTGATTAATAAAATTGGTTAATTTTAAGAAAATTAATATTTAAAAAAAATTTAAGTCCCCAATTTCCTTAAAAAAGGATTTTAATCAATAATTTTTTTCTAATAAATGATATTGAAAACGAAAAATATTTTATTATTTAAACAATGGAAATCATCCCAATATATAAATGATATCACTTGGGATATATCGAACCTAAAATTTATAAGTTATTTTAACAAAATTGTTGACTTTTCTAACAGATTTTCAAAAAAATTGAAGATGAATAATAATTATTATAATTAAATTATAATTTATTGTTTAAACAATAGAAGGATTTTTTAATGAATAATGTCACTCAGAAAACGAAATTCAGACGGATTTTCGAGAAAAACAAATAAAATTTATTTAAACAAATGGAAATTAACTGACAAAAGTTTATAGACATCCCACTAGACTTATAATAATGATTTCTAGAAAAAAAGAGAATGCAATAATTAGAAGGGTAAATTTTCTGAAGAATCTACATTTTTTCATTTAAAGGTAGTTTTCAAGGCACTGTGGGGGTGGGTTGGGGGCATCAAATCCATATGTATGATAGGTCGAATTCTTCCTTGGAAAGTCCTCTACAAGTCCTATAACTTTAGTCTTAAGTTTTCCCAAATCCCGAACAATTATTCGGAAAATACCAAATATGTCCTTTTCCCATGGATTTTCTTATGTAAATTTGAGGCCTCGAAAAATAGCCAATTTGAACCACCCTAATGCACACAACAAATATTTAATGACAAATAAATTTTAATCAACTTTCAAACATATTTTTTAAATTATAAGAAAATGGTAATTTTTATAAAACTTCTATAAATCTAAATAAACTGCAGGCGATCTAAATGTTGCATTAGAGCAATATATTTTTGCATATGTTAATTTGACACCTTATTGTTGAACTTTTTGTATTTGAACAAGCAAATTCGCTTAATCTTTCAATAAAAAATTCGAATTCCATGAAAATTATAATCTGTATGCCTCCTGTGGGAGACCAAAATATTTATTATCCATGGCCTGATTTAACTGCAATCCAAATTCGACGATTTTCAATTAATTGATCTTTAATATCCTCCGCCATTTGATGTATTCTCCGACTAACTGTGTTCTTAGCCAAAGTCACTTGGAATTTGATACTTCTATAATATTTCGCGGCGGCGCGCAGTTTGGGACTCACTGGCCTGTACAGTTTTGTCCGAAAATTATGACCCTAATTTTTCAGTTTTCGCTCTTTTCTCCTAAAGCCATTCAATATTAGACCATTCTTCTTTAGGAGTGTTAAATTTTGGTTTCATCGGTGGTGCGAGGATGGCCGGCTACTGGGTTCGCAATATGAAGCATGGACCAGCAGTTGTAATATGCGGAAATGGTAAAACCGTGACTGGAAAGCCGCTGTTTCTTTACGATAAGCCTGTGGAGCCAGGAGTGTGGTACCAGACGAGTCGCCACAATTCTGAAACGTCGAAAGAGGAGACTTCAGCCGGGTCCACAAGACATGCCACCACTACTACTGATAGTATCACTGATAGTATCACGGGTTCGTCCGATTCCAGCAATAAATGTAGCCACGAATCGGTCAGCTTAGTGGCATTTCCAAAAACCGTCTCCAAACATATAAATCCGTTAATTATCCCTGTACATTACGAGCCGAAACACGTCGATTTGAGCTATTACGTGCAATTACTCGTCAAGAAGTATATACCTAATGGAAAGTAAGTATAAAATTTGTACACTACTTCAAAAACAAATAGGGTTTCCAAGTTACATTTCAAAGGCAAAAGTAGACTGATGTATTGTACTTTCACCATTATTCAACAAAGCTCTAATCTTGATTCTTGAAGAGTACAAACAGTCCTCAACCTTCAGTTATAGTCGTTCAAAATAGGTCTTCCGTAATTGTTTTGATGAAAGAGCGAATGCGTAACATACCACCATAAAGTGAAAATTGTAGTCAACAAGTTGAAGATGGAGATCAAGATGTGCACGGCGAGCTTATCAAATTTGAGGAGGAGAAGCTGCGAAATGTTATCGCGTCGAACTATCTTCCTTTGAAAAGCATTTACTACCAGTATTCTTACATTGCCACCAAAGATCCTCCAAGATACAAACCTTTGCTGATCAGACTATTCCTCTGGCAACTGTACTTCGATATGGAGATCAGCCTAAGGGGACTGTCACTGGTCGATACCGATCTGTGTCTAATTGAAAACCCCGACTGCGGCTTGGAGACCGAACATGACCCTTTCGAGAAAATCTACATGTGGCAATTCATACAATCTTTAGTCGCTGTGTCATGGAGATTGTATCGTGATTCGTTTGAACTTGACCCTGTAGAAGGAACACTTGCCAAAATATTAAGGAAATTTATTTACGATGATGTTCTACCACACACAGGAAAAAAGAAAGGTTATTACTTTTTTTCTTAACCCGACAGATTTCCGAGATTGTTTCATTATAGGTACGGCACTCTGCGAGTACATGGATTTACTGCCTATACAGAGTGTTTATATGCTGTATAGAAGTATTGGCGATCCACCAACAGCGAGGAAATTATATAAGAGCTGCATTTTGAAAGGATATCCGTTATGCTCGGAAAAGATTTTGGAAGGAGAAGATATCAAATACTTGAATGCTGGATCAAATGTTACAGCTATTGGGGCAACCATAATATATCTACCAGGTATGTTGATTATAGTTTGTTTCAACCTACTTAGAGAATTAGAAAAACTCGAGTTTTTTTTGCGTCAAACGTTTGCAAATAAATTTTGTTTATTTTCAGATGAGCAACCAATTGTATCCAGTCGCGAGCAGCCGACTCCGTATCCTTTTAACCACGACAACCTAGTGCTGAGGAATCTCCATGTGTTCACGAAAATGAAACGGAAGAAGCTCATTCAGTGCATAGCTGAAATATGTCCACCGATCTTGTCTGGCGGGATGATCGTGAATATGGACTATCCGATATCATTTCTGGAATTTTACAATATTATTCTGCTGATTACTTGCACCAAAATTGATGACGTGGTCAGTCGTGAAGCATTGAGGGAACAGATCAAGTTGATGCAAGAACAGCCGCCATTGGATGCGTCTCCTAAACCATCTAAGAATAAAATGACCAAGAAGAAGAAATAAGTTTTGTATTTCGTAGTATTTCTAATAAATATTTACTGAATTTGAATCCTATTTCTTGTTTAGCGTTTTCGACAGTTCATGATATTATACATTAACTAAAAGTTGGATATGTCAAAAATCAACGCTGTAGGTCAGAGTTTCCCAACCTATTTTTTCAATACCTTAAAAAATAACATAATATTAATAAAACAATAATTTACATGGCTCTAACTTCTTAATGAATAATAGCTTATTATTAATATTTCTATATGAAAATTTTTACTTAGAATAATGTTTCTTAATTATTGTATTTTGACCAATAATACTTTTAAATTTTTTAGTGAATTTATTTATGTAGGCAACTATTTGTAAAAGGTACTCTTGGTTTTCGCATTGTTTGATTTCTATTTTCTGTTTCCTTGGTAATATTTGAACGAGCTGTAACATTAGAAGGAACTGAAAGGAACAAATAAGTTTATACCGATAGAGAAAAATCTACAATTTTACAGAAAATGAACGTAGTAAACTACGAAAAAAGCTGTAAAAGAAGAATTAACTGTAACATTGCTGGTTATTGGATACCAGCTATATTTCTGTAGTTTTTACAGAATTCACATATTCCACATATATTTTCCTGTGAAATTACAACAGTACCACCGTAATTTTACAGGGCATTCTCTAAATTGAACAGGAAAAGTGCTTTAATTTCACAGTAGTCAAAATTGTCTCATCTCTAGTGATACCACTTATTTCTTAGTTGTTGGGCGCGTTTTTCAGCGTTTTAACAGCTTGTTGAAGGGAGATTGCAACAGATCTCAAGACATGGACAAGATCATGCATACCTTGTCAACAGTCTAAGATTACAAGGCACACAATCACGCCCATTGCGTCATTTCCACGAACCAGTTCTAGGTTCGAACACATCCATATTGATCTGGTAGGTCCATTACCCATATCTCAAGGATTTAGATATTGCCTCACCATTGTCAACCGTTTTTCTAGATTGCCAGAAGTTAGTCCTGTTCCAGACATTACTGCAGAAACTGTAGCAAGGACACTCGTCAAAGTTTGGATATCAAGATTTGGTGTACCATTACGCATTACGTCTGATCAAGGACGCCAATTCGAATCAGACTTGTTCCGAGCGTTGGCCAACCTATGCGGGTTATTCGGACTACAGCATACCACCCTCAAGCAAATGGGATGGTGGAACGACTTCACCGTCAGTTAAAAGCAACCATCAAATGTCATACAACAGGAAATTGGGTTGACACACTACCAACTATAACCATGTGCATACTCGGTGCATTCAAAGCAGACCTACAAGCAACACCTGCCGAAATGGCATATTGCCAAACCATTGGTTTGGCCGGTGAATTTCTGGTCAGCAAACACCAACAGCTCAACAGTTGAGCCGATTAACTATGTAACGGAACTACGAAAACATTTTGAAGAGTTACGACCAGTTCCTAGGACTCGACATGGAAGTCGTAGGGTACCTATTTATATTCAAAAATGCCCAGAATGCATTCCACGTTTTCATCAGAAACCAATCTGTTGGTGGATTGCAACCACCATACGAGGGACCTTTTCCTGTTGTAACAAGAAGGGACAAGCATATCACTGTTTCCATACGCGGCAAGGAGATGACTGTGACTTTAGATAGGACAAAACCAGCTTATATGTTAGCAGAAAAGCCAGACCTGAATTCGGGACAAGAGCCGTTGGATACATCACCAGTCTCCTCCGACGATCACCTGCATACGTACACAGCGGCATCAAGCAAGCCTACACGTTCTGGGAGCAAAGTGAGGTTCCCAGAAAGATCTCCGTCGAGATAAAGTTTTAATTTAGTTAGTTTTATTCCCTTTCATATTATGTAGTAAACTCAAGAAGGGAGTGTTGCAGTGACCTATAACATGACTGTAGAAACCTAGCACCAAACATAGAGAGTTTTGATATGTACGTAAATAAACACTTCTACTTATAATAAAGTTGTTATAATAAAACTCCTAAAGTAAGTAATTTCCAATCATTGAACTGCATTTTTTACTGACTTGTACCTGGCTACTTGAAAAACTGCTTTACACGTTTGAAAAGGGTGTGTATATTTTCTTTGTTGGGGTTCTGCCAGGTTCCAACTCAATTGAAAGGGTTCCGCAAGAGTAAAAAGGTTGAAAAACGCTGTTGTAGGTACTCACCTAGCCAAGGAAGGCGAACAGTAAAAGAAGGATACAACAGTACGAATAAACAGAATTTTATTTCATAATACACAATGGGTGATATAAATAAAAAATAATATACACTTTATGCTCATAAGTAAATACTTCATGTTCAATAATTAACGTAAATGCTCTGATTCATAGGAATACAAATCTGGTGCAGATGCTCACTGTCCGCACTATAACAGTCAACATATTGACTATAAAGTATATACCCAATGTTTTTCAATCAATATATTGAGCATAAAGTATAAACGCATACTAATTCATATCACCCAAGAACATAAAATAAACATATTTACAACTTTATTGGTTCCGTTTCCCTCAGTAACCAAGCCTTGGCCTCCAACTCCCCCTGCGCTTCCAGCAGTGGTCCCAAGATCTCCCTACACTTCTGATGATAGCAATTCAAATGGTCAACGTCAGTTTTCGCCAGCAAATCGATCTTAATCATTTTCGTCTGAATCGGACAAATGGTTACCGTCTCAAAAGTCAAAAACTTTTTACCCGCGAAATTATGAGGAGTTTTTGCCTCGACAACTTGCACAATATCCTCAATCCTAATTCCAAACTCCCCATCCTTATAAAACCCAGGTTCGTTCGAGATGAACATACCGGGCTCCAGACCAGGATCATCCGGCATTTCTCTCCAGGAAACACCCATCGGACCTTCATGGACATTCAGGTACGACCCGATACCATGTCCGGTGCCGTGACCGTAATCCAGGCCAACCTGCCAGAGATATTGCCTGGCGAAGGCATCCAGACGATTGCCTTTGAGCTTCTCAGCGAAAATCATCGTTCCCAACTGGATTTGGCCTTTTAAGACCCTAGTGTAGGTGTCCTTTTGGAAATCCGTCGGCGTTCCGAAGTGGAACGTCCGAGTTACGTCAGTGGTGCCATCTAGGTACTGGCCACCCGAATCGCAGAGGTACACCTGATCTATTGTTATGGGAACGTCCGTTTCCTTCTCCGGGTGATAATGGATAATCGCCGCGTGCGGACCTACGGAGCTGATCGTAGGAAAGCTCGGACCGACAAAATCTTTCTGCTTTGCCCTGAATTCCTTTAACTTAGCGGCGCCGGAAATCTCGGTGACGCAAGCTCCGGTTTCTAGTTGATTCTCCAGCCATGAGAAGTAGCAACATAGGGCTACGCCGTCTCGTATATGAGCGTTTCTCATCCCTTGGATCTCAACCGGGTTCTTAACGGCTTTCATTAACGTAACAGGAGATAACTCGTCGAGTAGAGACGCGCTCGGAATTAAACTTGTTAAAGCATAGCTCGCCTGGTCAGAAATCCAAATGCAACCATCAACTCCTTGAACTGATTCTTTAACAACAGTCTCCACGTTGTCATAATCCAAAACTTTATAATTTCCCTTTCCCACGTCGTTGTTCAGATGTTCCTCAATCTCCGGAGTTACAACTTTTGTATTTAGGAGTATCGTGATGCAGTTGAAATGGATGAGAACGTAGGAGAAGAAGACTGGGTTGAATTCGATGTCTGAGCCGCGCATGTTTAGAAAGTGGGCTATGTCGTCGAGGAGGGTGAGTATTAGCAGGCAGGCGTTTTTCTCCTTCATTTGTTTACGTAGTGATTGCAATTTGTCTTGGATCGTCTTGCCTGTGTATTTAAGAGCAAGGGGTTTGACGGGGTTGCATGGTCTCGCCTCGCGTTCCGGCCATATTAAGTCGATTAGGTTTGATTTGATGGGGACTAGTTGGTGTCCAGCCGATTCTAATTTTTCTCGTAATGGGGTCCATGTCTTGTAGCTTATGAGGTACGGATCTACACCAATCTTGGATCCCAGTGGCAGTGTTGACGACAACCAAGCCTCTGCAGAAATAAATAGTACGAGGTCAGGGTAATTGTAAAATGTCACAGTAATGGAATCTATGAAAGCAAAATAAAGAAAAAAATACGAAAGTACAAAGGAATGATGGAAATGCCGAACATGCACCGAATGATATTCCATAATTTACAAAAATTAAAAAGTAATTTTAGGCGGTTTTTACTAATATGTATTTCTTTTGGAGTCCTTGAATTAACAATTTAAACAACCTCGACAAACATGTGCTAAATGATAAGATACTTATTTATATCATTGTTATTTTCATTATTAACTTGAAACATACAAACCACAGAAAAGAATAATATGTATCTACATGAAGAATCAACAATGTGTGTTTTTGTGTGATATTATTACTGACAAGATTACCCTCTTGTTAGTGAGGCCAACTGCAAACTAAACTCAATAGTATACAGAACGATACACAGCTAATTTTGGAGAAGCAATCAAGACACGATCAAGACAAGGTGGATGACGAATCAAACACTGAAGAATAACATCAATAAACATTTAAAACATACGTAATCAGTGCCGGG
Organism: Melinopterus prodromus; assembly: GCA_964023965.1. Classification (NCBI taxonomy): domain Eukaryota; kingdom Metazoa; phylum Arthropoda; class Insecta; order Coleoptera; family Scarabaeidae; genus Melinopterus; species Melinopterus prodromus. The sequence goes on from OZ030393.1 coordinate 13,407,891, forward strand.
ATAGGGAAATAGACCAGTTCGCGGCAAATAGAGTACTCTCAGACAAAGGAAAAGTAAAAACAAATGAAATATTTTTGGAGATTGCGCTGCATCAAATATTATTACCTATATATGTATTACATTCAAATATACTTTGGAATAATAATTTATTAGAAAAATTCATAGATAAATCCTAAAAGTCACATGGTTAGTAAATAGAAAGTAGTTCTTATACCGGGTGATTCAATTTCCAGCCTCACCATGGGGATCTCGCTTATTAGTAGAGATAGAGCCTATGTTTAAATTTGGCAAAGTTTCGTATTTTTGTGCTAATCAATTATCTGAAAAGAAATTAAAGCTATCATGTTGAAGATATCCACAAAAAACTGAAATGTTAACATATCGTTTTTAATTTTTTATTCAAAACCAAATGTAGCTAGACATTTGAAACAAAAACATTCCAGAGGTACTTTTTAACAAGGAATGCAGTGTCATTTTGTAATTTCAAATAACATCAAAGATGGCGGCGTAACCATGGCCAACTTTTGTTTTTCTTATGGTCGCCATCTTGAATTTTGGCATTTTTCGACAGTTGTGTTTTTCTCATTTCCGCAATATATAACATGTTACCATTCTTATTTTACATAATGGTGTAATAATCAAAAAATCTGATGTGGCCAGGCACATGACTTTATCATACAATATATAAAATTAATAGTTTAGCTGCATGAGAATCTATTTGACTGAGATAAATCGTGTCTGTATTAAAATTAAACTAGTTAGCAAGGATTTGACAGATATTTTGATAGTATCAATAGTAGTATCAATAGATGTCAATACTATCAATCAAAGCTATTGTCAAAGCATCAGCATTTGACACTACCTACTGTCATCAGAATAATAGTTGTTTATCTCACAAGTGCCGAAAGTACGGAATATCACAACGATCGGTGATGCGACGCGTCACCGATGGCGGAGCATCGTCGTCGCAGGTGAGCGAGTCGCGCTATGTAGTTTTCGGCAGGAGCGACATCAACGTTTTTTGTATTCCTTTTTGAGAAATACGTATTTTAAAAAAAATTCAAGAATGGTTATATTTCGGTATAGAAAATGTTAGGTTGATACCACGAAATGTCAAGTTTAAAAAGCTAATTCAAATTCTGACAGATTTATATTCCTTCATGACACTGTAGATGACGTTCCATAGCGGTTCTCCGAGTGTGACAGTGGTGACAGCCATAGACATTTCTGCGGTGACAGCACAAAAAAAATATTTGTCAAAATCCTGGCTACTATGTAATTTCATATCAATGCAGATGCGACCGATCTCGATCAAATAGAATTTGCTCTTGCAGCTAAACTATTAATTTTACCAAAAAATGTCATAGGCATAAATTATTCAAAATTTCCTCTGCTTTAATTTATTATTTAACTATTTTGACGAAATTACAGAAATGGCGGCTCATCTGCAAAATCCTTGAAAAAGGCTTAGAATAAACTACCAGTACCTTTGGACCCTTTTGAACCAAAAGCTTTTCAGCTCTAAGTTTGGTCATAAAACTTCTAAATATGAACTTTCGTCCCGATACCTTTAGTAGTTTCTCCGGAACCGTCGCCACAAAAATCGAGTACACACATACGCACACACACACAAACACACACACACACACACACACAGACATTTTTTTGTACCTTGGTCAAAAATGTTCAGGGGACCCAAAAAGACCTATTTCCGCTAAAATCTCAATTTTTTTTTCGGCATGATTACAATACTTTATCTTACTGCGTATGATAAAGTAAAAACCTTCTGGTACCCAACTGGAGCTTGGTTACAGACCGCCGGAGTCGTTGCCAAGCAACGCCAACAAAATGCACTTGGATCAAGCGGCACCCTCAGCGTTAGGTTTGCCATTTAACCATATAAACCTTAATTGTGGTTGATTGGGGATGTAAAATGCCGTTTACCAATAACGAAAAGCATGATATAATAATTAATAACATTGGACGAAATTTTCAGCGGACCATGGATCGTTTAGTAAACCCTACAATTCTTATAATCCTCATGGAAATGTTGAAACTAATCAAAGAGGTATTTTAGAAATGGTAAACGTTAAATTACCATAATTTGCAATGCTTTAACTACTGGTTTTTAGATAAATGACAATCCTCAGATTTCTAAGCGGCTTAATTTGGAATTGCCGCAAACACGTGTTTGCAGACCATTACGAACAAAGAAATTGAAACTGTACAAACCCCACACAAATCAAACTTTGCAATTGTACGAAATTATTTAAATCAACAATTTCCAAATCGCTGGATTGCTAATGGTGGAGTGGTGGATCCCCTGATTTAAGTCCTCTGGACTATTTTCTTTGGGGAACTGTGAACGACGAAATTTATCACGATACTCGCAGCAATATCGACGATCTGCGGGATCGATTTACAAATGTTATTCCGGGAAGAACAGTTAGAAGAGCACAACAACATGTAGAAAACCGGGCAAGGTTTTATGCCTTCAAGAAAATAGCGGCCAATTTAAACATTTAATTAAAAAATAATCTTTATGTTGTATAAACTTGCTTCTTTTACAATCTGAATGCTTTTAATCCAAAGTACTTTTGGTCAGTCCAGCGCCGGCGATCTGTAACCAAGCTGCAGTTAATTACTTGATAAGCACGAAAAACAACAAGAAAAAGAAGAACGTGTTTTTTTATTATTAAACCAGTGTTTTAAAAAATAATGTCAACATGTTATACATTTCGAAAATGAGAAAAGACACGACTATAAGCGAATGTCAAAGTTCAATTAAACTCTTATCTATAACACGCTTTTCGCCGCTTGATCCAAGTGCATTTTGTTGGCGTTGCTGGGCAACGACTCCGGCGGCGGTCTGTAACCAAGCTCAAGTTGGGTACCTGAAGGTTTTTTGATTATTACACCATTATTTAAAATAAGAATGGTAACATGTTATACATTGCGGAAATGGGAAAAAACACGACTATCGGAAAATGCCAAAATTCAAGATGGCGCCCATAAGAAAAACAAAAGTTAGCCATTGTTACGCCGCCATCTTTGATGTTATTTCAAAAATGACACTGCATTCCTTGTTAAAAAGTACCTGTAGAATGTATTTGTTTGAAATGGCTAGGTACATTTGGTTTTAAATAAAAAATAAATTTCTTTTTTTAAACACATTTCTGTTTTTTGTGGATATCTTCAAAATGATAGCTTTAATTTCTTTTCAGATAATTGATTAGCACAAAAATACGAAACTTTGCCAAATTTAAACATAGGCTCTATCTCCACTAATAAACGAGATCCTCATGGTGAGGCTTGAAATTGAATTACCCGGTATAAAGTTCTTTTAACATTGATTGACAAAAATCATACACATGCTAACTTGGATATTTTGTGATTTGCAAGAATACTCATAAATCGTTTATTAATAACAATAAATGACAAAATTAGAAAGTTGCAAATTGATATCGATTTGTAAGAGAGTACCTACTTGAGAACCTGATTAAGCAGCTTAATTTCTCCATAGATGTCTCAAACAGATGACCAGACCATCATTTGGTTCTCTTCTTTTTTTACTTGACCATACGTAGTATGACAAAGTATCGTAACCGTGCCGAAAAAATGCGTTTTGAGCGAATATATGTTATATATATGTTATTTTGGGTCGCCAAAACATTTTTGACCAAGGTACAACAAAATGTGTGTGTGTGTGTGAGCGCGCGTGTGTGTACCCATTTTTTTGTGGCGACGATTCCGGAGAAACTATTAAAAGTGTCGGGTTAAAACTTTATATTTGGTTTCTCAGTTTCATGACTAAACTTAGAGCTGCAAGATGTTTTGATCAAAGGGGTCTAAAGAAACCGGAGGTTTACTCTTAGCATTTTTCAACAATTTTGCAAATTAGCCGCCATCTGTTATGTCATCAAAATCGTTAAATAATAAATTAAAGTACAGGAAACTTTGTATATTTATGTGATTGGTAAAATTAATAGTTTAGCTGCATGTGAAAATTCTATTTGATCGAGATCGGTCGTGGTTGCATAAAAACTAGTTAGCCAAGATTTGAGACAGATATCTTGATTTTATTGACAGTATTGTCAAAACATCAGCGTTTGACACTACTGTATGTATGATACTCTGCAGTGTAGTATGATAAAGTCAAGTGTCTGGCCAGATAATATTTTTCTTTTTAGGGAACGTCTACATTTTTGGTACTGATAAAGTCATAAAAATGTTGATTTAAGGTTTTGGGCAATTCTTAAAAACTATTAGTAGAATAACTACCCGATAAAAATCAAAAAAGTCAAATGTAAATGCCTGTTTTAAAGTAAATTCTGGTTAAGGTTTTAGTATACATCTTATTCAAAATTTTACTGTTTCATTTTTTGATACAATAGGTCCCTTTTGTAATAAACATCATGAGTATTAAGGCCATTTTCATTTTATTGGACTCATAAGAGGTATAGTATATTATTCTATGAGCAAGTAATGTAAGCAATTTCTCACAAGAACGAAGTTTGCAACACGAGCCGTAGGCGAGTGCTGCAAAGCTTTCGAGTGAGAAATTGCCATTACTTGCGAATGGAATACTATACTTTTTCTACGACCATGCAACGAAATTATATAAATTAATTTTTGTGGATATAGGGACAGCTGTATGTCACTATGACGGTTTACAGGATTTTGACAGATTAAAATTGTTTGGTGCGCCTTGTCACTTAGCGACGTTGTCAATGCCTTGACAATGTCGCTAAGCAGTGTATCAACAATTTGGAAATGAAGAATCCAGAGCTGTGATTGGTTCTAAAGCCGTGAGCTAATAAAATATTTCTCGCTACTGGCGGGGTATGAGGAGCCAGGAATGAAATATTTGTCATGTGTGTGGGGAATGGTTAGTATTACTTATCATAAATTGCCATGATAATGAATGCATTCCTCAATAGAAGTAGAAAAAATATTTTGTAATCACAAAACATCTCACATTGTTCATTGTCTGTAAGCTAAATATAGAACTCACATCATTATGGTATAATGAAAATTAAGAAAAATTAAGCAGTTACCAAGAGGTTAAAAAAATTGCTACTATAAAATACGTATATAAAAAATACTCCTAGTAACTATTATTATTATTCAATATTATCCCCAGTAAGTTGTTAATTATGTAGATAAAATTATCCATGCCATATTTAAAAGAATTAAAATATATACAGAAGTGAAACAATGATGAGTACTGCATTTTAGCATTACCAAAAACAAACTTATTATGTAATTAACATTACTATAGTGTAGTAGATATTTCTATTCCATATTGTAAAGACAAGCATATTTAAAAATCAAATCTTTTCAAACATAAAGGATTAGAAATGTCAGATTCTAAATAATAAATTGCCCATAACAAAGCCTACTTTTTTATCCATGCCAAGATATAAATCAATACTTATAAGTCCTAAATGGGAGCAAGATAGCAACTCCTCCACTAATACAAACAACTTTGTTTTAATGAACTCTGGACATCACATAATGGAGTAATAAAACAACAAAAACTCATAATAGCACTTCAGCCAGAAGTAAATGCATATTCCTTTGCAACAAAGAAAGCACGCAACAAAACAAAAATAAATCTTAGATTTAAATAAAACCTTGAGATGGTGTACTTGGATCGCCTTCCTTCATCAGCGTCCAGTTCGAATCCATCTCCTCCGATGCTTGCAAATAATACCTTCCGTCTGTCCAAAGACATGCATGATTCTCCGTAATGATAGCAGTACCAGCTGAGCCGGTGAAACCAGAAATAAATGCTCTACGTTGATCGCATTCCGCAAGGTATTCGCTGCTGTGGGCATCGGCAGAAGGAACAATATAAGCGTGGAGGGGTTCCTTGACGTACTTGGTGTTCGTCATAAGCTGCCGAAGCTGCTGAAGCAGTTTTGTGGTCGATTTCGCCGGCGGCATCTTGTTTGGTTTGTACCACAATAGTGACTGTTGAAAACTTGACTTTCCTTGGCTTTATATCTGTTCTTATCTAATCTAGGTTGTATGGCATTGATATTGTTGTAAATTTACAACATTATGATCTATTGTTGTGGAGTATTCGCAAATCACAATGGCTCAGGCATATATCAACTGTAATTTTTGGTCTTTGTTGCGTCGATTTTGATCTTTGACATATAAAATTTCTTGAATTTTTAGGTTAAGAACGATTGACGTGCCACCTAGAGGGTAGTAACTGGAAACAAATATGTAGAGATGGTATAGATAAATAAAAATCTGAAATGTATCACAATTTGTTGTCTTTATTGCATTTTTAAATATTCTTGCTCTCAACTAGCGAGTTACCAGGTACAAACATCAAATTCGCAGGTCAGACGTTTAAAAAATCCAGGAAAAAATTGCCAAAGTTATTCAGAAACAAGCTAATTTCTTGTTGTTCTCAGCTCTATTTTGATGTTTCAAACAATATCTCAAAAGTCCATTTATTAATCCCATCTCTTTAGTTGCCGAAACAGAGAAGTAAGTTTTCTGTGATTATATGAAGAATGGGTTACTAAAACTATAAAATTACTATAAAAATTATCCACATAAATACCTATAAATGTTCCATTTTTTGGATTGTGATAGTCCTTTTGTTTTTTTTGCCAATTTATTCCAGCAGAACCCAATGCTCTAGAAACACATAGAAACCTTAAAAGTCATAATAAACCTTAACTTTTTACTTTATCTCATATCGTAAATGTTTGAAGAATGCTTTCTCGAAAATCCAAGACACCTGACAAAATTTATAATTAAATAAGTAAAGGTAAACAAAATTACAACTAGCAGTAGTTTTTCCTTGCTTTGAACCAACATTTTATATAATAATGAAAACAATAAAGTTGCAATTAGTGATAAATGGTCACACAGCAAATAAATAGTGACAGATGTTTAAGCTTTGTTTGGCGAAATTTTCCAATTATCCTTTTGTCAACAAAATTAATTACTGTTGGACTTTTTACGTTTAGAAACTTACCTATGCAACTATATAGAACCAAAAATGTTTATTCCAGAATGATACAATAATAAAATTGCAATCATAAACTTGCTTTATAAGCAATTACCAAATGTATACCAAATCAATGACATTGCATTAAATAAAACAAAAACACTTTCCATATAAATTTATTTCATTCTCGGTCTATATAAATTATACAGATTTAAATAAAAATATGAATAGTAAATTTAAAACAAAAAATGAAGTGACCGCGCGCGATAAGTCAACCGTTTTGATACAAAAATATGCACACCATGTCCTTAAATCGTTTAATATTAAATGGTTTTTATATAAATGTCTCGACAGTATTCACCTAAAATAATATTAAATAACAAATCTGACGTGGAATGATGTCCTTAGTCTTAAGATCTCGTGTATTTTCCCCAGATGTGTAACATGAAGACTGATGCGATGAACAACAGTGACATAACTAATACTGGAACTGGACCACTATAAAGAAAACAAAATAAAAACATAATTAGTATGATTGATATCTAATCTATAGTAGAATACATATGCAGCAGAACCTTACTTTCTTGTGCAATATGAAAAAAATATTGATTTTTAAACATAAAAATGAATAAAAGCAATTAATTTGAGAAGATAAAGGTAAATGGATGTTTGTAAATGAAATTTTATTTGATGGATGCTGAAACATATTGTATAAGTCACAAAAGTAAACAAAACTTACACTTTGATTCCGGGAGAATCATCTGTGTAGAACTTCCACATGCCAACGGAATTATTAGAACCAGTTGTCCGGGTCCTTGCAGAAGTTGTCGTGGTGGTCTTCCTCTGTTTTAGGGCAGTACCGCCTCCAGACCTGGGGGCAGCAGCTTTAGCTGGTGACCTGGTTGATGATCCAACATTTGTTGAGCTGGGTGCAGCTGGCTAAAAAGCACAATAAATAAAAAAGAAATCATAACTAAAAGGAGATCAAGATGGAGATGAAAATTCCTAAAACTTTAACTTACCATTTTGAAAAAGTATGTTGCAAAGAAGAACAAATATACGTGCGCACTTCTCCACTTTCACCGTAAGTTTGAAAAACAGCTACAACGTCGGCAAGTCCCCCCTGTTCAATCTGACACGTTGGCGTACGTCATCTAGTTCGCGCAGTGCGTGAACAACCGCGCACGAAACAAACCAGAGCGCCGGTTGGCGGCACTGCATGATTTATTTACCTTCGTTTTTCAAGTTTGGTTACGCTGCGCTGGGATATGAACCTGACAAGTGACATCTTGACATATGATAGTTATGACTGACATTTATAGAAAGTAGGTTCGACCGATTTAAAAAAAAAATGTACTTCCTATCAAAATTCTGCCGATTATGCGTTACCACCGATGGAGAACTAAGAAACATAAACAGTTTTGACTGTGATTCAATCAGATTTAGCGAAAAATTAAAACAATGCACGAAAATGGTAAATAATACAATCACTTTTCCCCACATATAGCTGTCATATTGATTTTATGTCGACAGGTTTTCGAAACAGACCCTTGGTCGTCGTACCTATGCTACACGTGCATAAAGAAACTAAGGGTTTCGTACGAGTTTCACATTATGTGCCGTAAATCTACGGCAGTCCTCCAAAAGTACCTCTCGGAACTGCTGAGCGATCCTGACACTGAACGACCAGAGCGTTTCGAAAACTCTGAATTACGAGTCTCGATGAAGAAACTTATACCAAAACGGCCCCCGCAACAGGTGGCGCGCAAGCAAAGGACTTACGTTTCAAAAGTTGTGCGGTGTTCGTTACTAAAAGACTTATTAATTAAAATTGAGGACGACAAGAAACAGCAACAATTAAACGAGACGCGCCGCAAACCTAAAAATCCGAATAATTTACGTGACTTAATAAACTTTACAAAACAGTACAATTACGGTTATAAACTAGACGAAAATAAAATAGAAAATGTTAATTTTGATTGTACACCGCTGGATCGGTTGCAGGATTTTGTCGAGTCCTATTTTCGAATAAACTTCTCGTGTTTTCACGATAATATAACAAGTGTGCTCGAACAAACGGAAGAGCTTTTTGACGATAGTGATTTTGAAGAAATGGTTAACTCCCCCGCAGAGGAGGCCCCTGTAAAATTCGAAGAAGTAATCATAGAGCCAGATATTAATATTAAAAAAGAAATTTTTGATTCCGAAGACGAAAACGAATACGATAACTATACAAATTACGAAAATTACGAGAATTCTCGGGTTAAAATCGAGGTCAAAGTAGAACCTGACATCCCGAGTATCACCCAAGGATACCTCGGAAATTCGCAATATGTCGACCAACCGGAAAGTAGCGGTTCCTCAAAACGTAGCAATAGTGAAATTTACCCTACCCTATGTCAATCGTTGAGTCAAGATCACCAATCGTCTTTAAATTTGCTGCAAGAATTTACTGAACAGAGGTTCAAAAAACGTCGCGCATTCTCTCCTAATAGCTACAGGTGTCGGACAAGAAATCAACCATTTATAAGTCCGCAGTTGAAGCATCAGTATTTAAATCAGGACTTCTCCTGTGGGGTTTGTAAACGGAAGTTTAAAAGTCAAGGCTACCTGCAAGCGCACTATAGTAAAATGAAACATAACCCAGTTGGTACTTGAACTGCTTTTTTATCGGCACGTTTGTTCAAAAGCTCGAGATTTTTATTCTGATGTATCTTTGTAAACTATTGTATATCGCAGGAGACCAGAAATGTACCTTAAAGTAATGCTGTTTGTTTAGAAATAATTTTGTATCACTGAATTATATGACATAATTAAGAACAATAATTCTAAATGAATTTATATACACACAGTTCGAAAGAAAATACACTTATTATTTTATAAACCTACAATTTTAAAGTCCTGAATACCTTATAAATTTTACAATGATACAAACATTTATCAAAATAGGTGACACATAACAAAAATATTTTTACATCAAATTAAGTGTATTTTTTTCTGTGGGTCTATGTTTTGGCATTACTTTTAGGGTATTAAGAATAAAATTAATTTTTATTTATCATTTTATTTCATACTGTATTAATTTATTTGTTATGACGTAAAGTTAGAAGTATAAATATTTATTTCTGGAAAGGGAACGACAATTGCCCCTTTTCGGTTAGGGACTGTTGTGAAGTGACGACTACGAATTTTAAACTCGCCGTGTATCGAATTGATAAAATTATATTACTGATTGTGAATGCTGTTTTTTTTTGTTTTTACTAACTTCTTCAGTATTATGTTTTATATACTTTTTGATGTGTCACATTTCAAAATTAATCAAAATAATCGATATGACGCTGTAAATTTGACCATAACTATCGTGTGAAGCTGTCATTCATTTTGATCTGCGTGTATTAAATACTGTATAAATAAATAATTGTTAACCTTTCTGATGCCTGTTGCGCAGATAACGTGGAGGACAAAACAAAATCTTTTGTGATGTAATTGTTATGTTATCGAAATAATTTTATCTTTATTAGAGATATGTTTAATTTTAATGTTTTTTCCTTTCTATTATAAAAACTGTATGAATAAACTTATACAATATTATGTACTATCCATATAAGTGTTGTATATAGTTTAGAATGTATATTTACAAGAATACAAATAGTGTTATATACTATATAAGCAAGCATTTCTCAAACATAATGTTGTATTTTGATGTTTTTCGATACAATAAAAATTAAATATTCTTTTTACATAAAATTGTGTTTTACTCTAGTGTAGTGGTATCCAAGAGTTTGTTTTCATATCAAAGCGGTTTTATAAGTAAATAAACATTAACAATTTATATTAAAATTTATCACGTTCTTCAGTAGATTTTTCCTTACGCGGTTATAAAAGTTACCTTTCGAAACGTTTCTAATTTCGGATTGTGCAGTTATTAACAACAAACCTATTCTAGCGTTTCTATTTTTTTCTAAAGCTTTATCAATTTCCTAATTATTACAGTTTACAGAAAAAAATAAGCCAAGGTAAAGAGTATTTTTTATTTGTAGAGCTCAATGTCACAGGACTTTCATATTCAAATATTTCGTGCAGTTTAAAACGTCAAAATTCAAATGTTGCCATCCTATAAATATTAAAATACGAATAAACTTGTTTACAATTTACAAAAAATTCAAAATATCAAATAATTTTACCTCCTGGAAAGGTCTAGGTATGCGTCTTTAGTTTTTTCGGCGCATCTGCAACGACGAACGAAGCGCCCCCACGCGGGCACGACGCTTCCAATAAATGACAGGCAGCTTAAGAGGTTGGCGTCACTGAGACGCCGATCGCGCCCGAATGGTGATGCTCTCGCGAAAATGTCCGAATATACGAAAATAAATGTTCCCTAGTGTTTGAGGGTGTTATAGAAAAAAAATCGTCAATTTTTAATTACAGGGGTGTCCGGCATGGAAATTGCAAACGCCGTCGGGGCAAATCCCGGCGCCCCGCGTACCAGCAGGGTTATGCTCGAAGGCGTGGGTGCTCGTGTAATTCGAGGACCTGATTGGAAATGGGGTAAACAGGTTAGAATCGAAAATCAAACTCCAGAAACGTTTCCAAAAAACTATAATGAATTCTTTTAGGATGGTGGAGAAGGCCATGTTGGGACCGTGCGTAACTTTGAGTCACCCGATGAAGTCGTTGTCGTTTGGGATAATGGTACGGCTGCAAACTATCGGTGTTCCGGGCAGTTCGATTTGCGTATCTTTGATAGTGCCCCGACCGGTATCAAGCACGAAGGTACCATGTGTGACACCTGCCGGCAGCAGCCGATTTTCGGTATTCGTTGGAAGTGTGCGGAGTGCGGGAATTACGATCTGTGCTCGATCTGCTATCACGGCGATAAGCATCATCTACGCCATCGCTTTTACCGTATCACTACACCCGGTAGTGAACGAGTCTTCCTGGAGACCCGTCGAAAGTGTAAGAAGATTGCCGTTCGGGGAATTTTTCCAGGTAACATGTGGTGCACTCGTAAAAAAGTATATATGCTATAAAAACTAGAATCTACCCAACTAATTTTGAATAGACGTTCACATAGCAATTCTATGCATTTTAAACAACTTTCAGCAAAAAAATATCAAAAGTTACTGAAAAGTTTTTGAGTTATAATGGAAGTTCATCATTACAAGTTCTAAACTTTACTGATTTGTGTAAAAAAAAAACTATTGTGAAGATAATATTGTATTCATAAATAAATATATGGACAAACTGATATGAACTGTATAAATGCATTGTACAAATCTTGAAAATATTACCGATTTAATAATAATGAAATAAGAAAATATACAACCTTCGTTGCTCCATTAGTATATTTTGAAGTTAAATTTTATCTATTTTTTATATCCATTCACTGGATATCTCCAGTGCTGGTTTTAATATTTTTGATTTAATTTAATAGTAAGTAGTATACAAATGATTTTGAATATAATGACACATGATTTTGTTTGTATTGTTATTTTATTATCATTTTTGGCTGATACTTGGCAATCTGTTAGCAGATTTTGTAATAAAGATAGAAATTATACAGCCACACTACATAGCAAGAATTTTATTTTATTTTATCAAAATCATAGTCTATAAAAGATCTAAGTCGTTTTCGCAAATTTCTAAATAAACAATAAACAGTTTATTTTTGGACCCACGTTGATTAAGAAATTTTGAAAATTAATTTGGATATGAATGAAAACAGGAAATCAGCTATGATTTTTATTTTCCTGTTCAAAAATTAAATAGAAGTTTTAAGGATGCCAATTAATTGAAAGAAGTTGGCAAATGCAGTGACCAATGATCAAGAAAAATTTAATGAAATAATAAATTTTAATCCAGAACTTATTTGGCTTTAAAAGATCTATCCTATGATACTTCAGACGACCTACATGTCATATAATGTTTATTACTATTTTTTTTCATTGACAGCTGACAAGTTTTGTATAAAGTAATTTCTCGTTTCCATCATAGTTTCAATGATATTTGACCATATTAATTCAAACTGGCTAATTCTGTATAATTTTATTGCACTCAGTGTGTCATGGTTTGTACGCATTTGTAGAAAGAAATATTAAGAAGGAATGTTTTCTTTATTTATTTTGAAAAGGATTTTATTAGCATTTTTAAGTCGTAGTATATATAAACTAAAACAAGCAATAAAATGTAGGTAAATATTCACACGATTGCATTTTTCTTTGAATAACATCGCAAACAAAAATCGTAGGAACTTGTTCACGAATTAAAAGGTTTTTGTTTATTTTCTAAAAGTAACAAAATTTATATTTTTGTAAAGGTTAAAGCAATCTGGAAATCTTTGAAATTACAAACAGCCTATGATATAAACCATGATTTTCCATGAATTACATGAACTTAGTAAAAAGGAACTTTGCGAAAAGAAACTTTATTACGAAATTCTTAATTCATGTTGCCTTCTTACATTTTTGTGTTTATTTAAAAAAATATACTTGCAACAAGTTACATATATTTTATGATGAATGAGTACAGAACATACAAAAAAGAAAATAAAAATAACAGTAATAAAACTCAGGGAGTGTGGTCTGGTGTTGCTTTATTAAGAGCTTGTGGCTATAAAAATGTATAATGTCTAATAACATTTTTTTGTAATTCTTTTGAGGCAATGATAATAAAATTAATGAAATTTTCTTTTTGTCAGGTGCTCGCGTCGTTCGCGGTGTAGACTGGCAATGGGAGGATCAGGACGGGGGCAACGGTCGCCGCGGCAAGGTCCAGGAGGTTCAGGATTGGTCGGCGACCAGCCCACGATCAGCTGCGTACATCGTCTGGGACAACGGGACAAAAAATCTCTATCGCGTCGGTTTCGAGGGTATGGCCGACCTGAAGGTCGTCAGCGACGCCAAGGGGCAGACCGTCTACCGGGACCACCTGCCTTGTCTCGGAGACCACGGCTCGGGCCGCTCCGGGCCACCCGATCTCAAAATCGGAGATCAGGTCAGTAATTTAAAACTTTTTAATTTTTTTTAATTTTTATTCCATTTATATTTAATTTTTATCTTCTATTTACCTATTTTCTTTGTCTTTTATTATTTTCTTTTAAAAAAAGTCACATCCACTGAGCATATTAGTAAGCGGTATTCAAGTCACCTATGAAATAAATAAATTTGTTGAGATAATTTGTACAAAAAAGCTAAAGGAACAAAGTTGGGTGTGCATTAGGATATAAACAAAATAGATAGAAATGAGCATTAAAATTAATTTAATAAAAAGGTAACAATATTTGGAAAATATTTCAAAAAAGAATGAAATCCAACCCAACAAAAACATGAAAAATTCTAAAAGCGATAATGGGTAACAACAATAAACACAAAAAAATACCTATGTTGTAATTACAGCAGAATTCGCCATGGTAGACAAATTCAATACATATTTCATTGTTTAATATCTCTATTCTGTCATAAATGAAATAAAAAGCAAACACCACTGATTCTATATCACTTAACATGATAAAGGATTCATTACCTGCGTTTTCGACTCTTGGACAGTTATACCAATACAAAAAATTGTGAACACCACCAAATGCAAAGAGTTGTGGGCTATCATGTTACCAAAACTAGAACAAATACTAGAAATCATTGTTAAACAACAACTCAGTGCGTACCTGGTTGAAAATGAATTTATTATTGACCAATAGGAAAACCTTGGTCAGTAATAAATTCATAATCATAAAATCAGGTTTTCGTGCTAACCATTCAAGCGAGACAAAATGAATTGGCCAATTGAAAAGGAAAATTAAAAGTCGCGAAAATGATAGTTGTAGTTTTTGTACACTTGAAAAGAGAGACTATTTGCCGTCAAAAGTTATTACAAAAAATGGAAACTTACAGGATCAGAAGAAAATAATTGAAATGGTTTGAAAACTGTATAACAAACAGGAGGGAATAGGTTACGATTAGAGAAAATGGGTCAAGTGAATTAATAAACAGCTTAGAGACACTGCAAGTTCCTGTTTTGGGACCTGTTTCATTTAATTTGTACATAAACGATGTTGCTTCACAAGCTAAATCTTGTGATATACACCTATTTGTTGATGACACACTAATATCAATTGCAGGACATCACTTACCTGATCTAAAAATCTAATATAGTTAAAAAGTTGAGTAGCAAAATAAGCTACTTAGGAAGAAAATCTAATAAACTAACCTTAAAAGCTAGAATATCTTAATACCATACGATTATAGATCCGCAGTTTAATTATTGCAGCAGTATAATATTTTTGTCTACAATACAACAAAACTGAGCACTCAGAATGGTATTACAATACTCCAGATTAACTAGTATTGAGTCATTATTGAGTAAATTAAATTTCTTGAATGTTAAAGAAGGAACGGGATATCAGGCTCTCATTTTAGTACATAAATGTATATGTGTAAATAATAAATTGCCGAGACATATGGCAAATTATTTGATATACAATAGTCAGCAGCAGTAGCTAATACTCTGCAAAAGGGCCACTTCAGATTATCAAAATATACAAAAGTAGTATACAAAATTCATTTTATTACAAAGCAATGAAGATGTTTAACAGCCGATCAAGTGATATTAAATACAGTAGTTTGCAAAATCTTTTTAAATCATCAGGGTATGGGCTAATTTTAAGTAGTCGATAAGTTTAGTACTCAGAAAACAAAATTTATTAAAATTATGTACAGTAGAGCGTCGATAATCCGAACTAATTGGGACCGAAGGTGGCGCGCATTATAAAATTGTTCGGATATTAGATACAAGATAGATACAAAACCAATATTTTTCTGTAAACAAGAATCGACAAAAATGGCTTCTCCCTCGGTTACTCGGTGATTAATTTTATTATTATTTCTTTTTGGGCGTTCGGATTATCGACGCTCTGCTATATTAGGTTATTTTAACTGAATAAACAATAATTACAGGAAAGTAACCAAATTTTGTAATTTTACAGGTTAGCGTTGATTTGGAGCTGGAGATTGTGCAATCTCTTCAGTTGGGACATGGAGGCTGGACGGATGGCATGTTTGAATGTCTGAATACGACCGGGACGGTGGTTGGGATTGACGAGGATCACGATATTGTTGTGGCTTATAACAGCGGGAACCGTTGGACTATAAATCCGGCCGTTTTGACAAAGATTGCTGCGCCACCTGTCGGGGAAGGTTTCAACGAGACTCCGCAGCAACAATTTGCCGTCGGAGATGTTGTGCAGATCTGTTCCGACTTGGAGAGGATCAAGATGCTGCAGAGGGGCCACGGGGAGTGGGCTGATGGAATGACTCCTGTAAGTGTAAAAGTGGTTAGATAATAGTAATACTTCAATTCCATTTTTATGGCATTTGGTAAACAATATTATGCTGGTAGCACGAAATGGCAAGAACCCTCAAATGGCATTAGAAAAAAAGTAAAATCAAAAATCGTACTATCTGTCTGAAAGGAAAAAGAACATTTGGCAAATGCAACCGATATATACTCTGTCCCATGATTTTGACAATTTAGAAACCAGAATTTCTTTGGTGATACAAAAGGAAGCAAACTGATATTTATTTCTTTAAACAATAAAACTAAATTTCAAAAGAAAGTAGCAAGTTCAATGCAAATTGGAACTGGTTCCAAACATAGTATTACAATATTAACAGTCTGCCAAAAAATTAATCATTTTATCGACAAATTTATGAATTATTTCATTCTTCCAGACGCTGGGCAAGATCGGGCACGTCCAGCAAATCTACAATGACAACGACCTGAAGGTGGAGGTCTGCAACACGACGTGGACCTACAACCCGTTAGCCGTCACCAAAGTCGCGAGCAAAGACGGAACAATGCACGGAACTACAAGTGGGGAACGCCTCAGCGCCCTCCTCAAGAAACTCTTCGAAACTCACGTCTCCGGAGACGTCAACGAAGAACTCGTCAAGTCCGCGGCGAACGGAGACTCGCAAAAATGCGACGAGGTGCTCAAGCAGAGCAGCAACGCCGGTGCGGGAATCGGGCCCGACGTAAACGGAGTCTTTGCGGGGCACACCGCGTTGCAGGCGGCCAGCCAGAACGGCCACTTGGAAGTAATTACGGTGTTGTTGCGGAATCATGCTGATGTTGAGATAGAGGATAAAGATGGTGATAGGGCTGTGCATCACGCGGCTTTTGGGGACGAACCGGCTGTTATGGAACTCTTGGCCCGTGCGGGGGCGGATTTGAACGCGCGGAATAAACGTCGGCAGACCGCGCTGCATATCGGCGTTAATAAGGGACATATCGGTGTTGTGAAGATGTTGCTCGAGCTGGGATGTCATCCGAGTTTGCAGGTGAGTCTTTTTTTGGTTTATTTGATGTTGGTTATATTGGAATATAAAGTGGAAAGCAGAATGTGTAACGGGTTTCGGAAAATATATTATAAATGAGATGATCGACTTCTCGGAACACGGTTATCTGAAATAATTAAATGTTGGCGTCTAATATTAATATTAACTTTGTTTCTGAACAAGTTCTTCATTTGTTGCATGATTTATTATGTTATACATAGTATTCTGACACTTCCTCGGCAGTTTTTAAGCTTGTATAGTCTGTTTGTTTGTAAATATACTGCATTTCCAATATTTTTAGGGGTGATAGAGCATCACATGTTATGAACAAACAACATATAAATATATAAATTTTCCCATTTCCAAAGAATGAGCTTCAGATAGTTAAGATTAGTGTGCAACGGAAGGTGCTTTTTTTGGGCAAAAGCTGAAGCCAAAGCTGAACTTTGGCTTTTCTGATACCCTTGGTCAAAGCCAAAAACAAAAGACGTTTCTGATCTCTGTTATTGTTAAGTAGAGAGAGATTTGATATAGAACATTCTATATTGATATTTAGGCATAAAATTGCATTTAAAACAATTATTTTGTAAGTCATTTTTATTTTAAATATAACACAATTGATAGTTCATTCTTTAGCAAATTTAATAACTACTTATTTTTTGTCTTTTTTGTTATATCACATTCATCAAAACTGTTCATAAAAAATAATATTTTCTACAGGTATTTTATATAAACACTGAGAAATAATAGTCAATCAAAATTAAAATCGTTAAGCGGAATTAGTACTTGTTCTTTCTACTCGCAAAACATGTGGGTATTTGTCTGCTATTTTTTCAAAATAAAATAAACGGTCATTATAAATGATTGTAGTCAAAGTAGACCATGATATCAAATGTAAATATTTTGGGTTGCTGCTCTGTTTTACCACTTAAATTCTACACGCAAAGTTAAATTGGTTGGATAACCTATTTCCAGTTTAACAGTTGTTTGTGTATAGCGGCAAACATTTATTAATATGGGCATGGCCTACTTCGACTACAATCATTTATAATGACCCTGTAAAAAAGTCAATACTTCAAATCACAGAGTAGACTTCAAATTATATATAAAAACTCTATGGTGATTTTTTGTATTTGTATTGGTTATTGAAGAATATATATCAAAAATGATGAATTGGACAAAAGATATTACGAATTTTTGCGTTTTTTTAAGAAATCAGGTCAAATTGGATAAAGTACTAAATTATATGAAGATATAAAACAGCCCCGCTCTGTATGAGTTTAGAATTTTAGAAAAATAACAATCAGATTTTATAAATATGTTTTCCCCATCAATCGTGTACCTCAGAATTTGGCATATGTAGTTTGTTGTTAATGTCAAACTTGTTGAACTTGTTTACTACTAATTTTTCCTAATGCTTCCACTACATTATTGTATTATGTATTATAGTAGGCCACAAAAGAAGGTCATGAATATTTTCGCTAAGCATTAATGTAAACAAACAGGTTTATCAGGTATTTTTTGTTTGACATTTTTTTGTTTAGGAAATAACATTTATTTGTAACTTCAGATGTATTTTGTATATAATATCTGCACAATTGTGGTACTTTACTCAGCCTATTGAAAAAGCAATGAGAAAGTTGAAAAGGTCATGTGAAAGTATGACGGGTTCAATTTTGTTGAATTTAAAATATTATTGATCAATTGAATTTTCTGAATATTGTCATTATACGTAGGTAAGGAAAATGTAAACATAACACGTTTATGCTTCAGTTGCAAGCATTCCTAGCAAAAGATAAAGGAAAATGTTGAAATAAGGAGATTTTTAGTTCTTTACATATGCTCAGAATATGATGTCCCAGATTTATGATAAAGCATATCAAAGCAAGATTTATATCTTGAATATGACTGTCTCTCCTCATATTCTGTGCTACACTAAAACAAAAATGAATTTGATTTACTTGTATTTACGTGTTATGAAATTGAGAAGAACAACAATAGATAAAAATTTCTAGCAAATTTTTGATATGTATAATAATCTATAATGTGACCATAAAGTAACAGATAATCTCTACAAGATAAAAAGAAAACAAAAAAGTAAACGAAGGAGAGAACAAACATGAGAAAAAGTACTGAATAGTTTCTACTATGAACATTTTGAATCTATATACAACCAGGCACCATTCCATCAGGAATTAATAGTAAAAAACAAAACACAAAAGTTGCAAACAGAACGACTTTGCAAACTTGAGACAAACGCTTTACTTGACTTCTAATTTTAAATAGAAAATTTCCTCGACGTCCAGAAAATTATGAACGAACCGACATCTATTATATCCAAGGAAATATCTCGACGTCTCTTTTTGCGCAGCTGGTTACAGCATTATCGCGGGCGATATTGTGTTCTGCCGGTGATTAATTATTAATCGACCGATCCGCTATCCATTTTTTCTCCTCCGGTCGACGGCTGTCTTTCTTCGCTCCACCGTGTTGCGCCCCCACTTTCTTCCGCCGCCCGCCGCCACCTCTCGTCATCATCAAATTACATCCGACCCACGGATCATCAATTACTGTCAGGGAGAGCGCGCGCGGCCACCACTTAAAATCCATCAGTCCGCGTTGTTTCACTTCACTCTCAAAGTGGCAAAGTTCATGCTAATGTAAAGTCTTTGCTATCATATTTGATTTTTTCGACGCTTCGATGCTCACCACTCTTTTTCGCGCCCTTTTTTCCTCTCAAATTGGCTACTAATGGAATAGGTGAGTGATTGTCAAAATCTTTGCAAAAGGTCCGTTTCTACCTCCATCTTGTCGAACGTAAATTAAAACTTTTGAGTCCGGGTTCTTATTTTGCACAAAGACAATTTTCCATCCACAGAGTCCGCGTTCCCTACATATTTTATCATTTGCTAGTTTATTTTCGAAACATTTGTGGCCAATTTTGCAGAAAATGGGTGCCTCGATATGAACAGGTACCAGTTGACCGACATTGAGTTATTGATTCATGCCATTATTTCCGGAAATCTGTCGAGGCAACCGGACAAATTTTAAAAAAATTTAGTTTTACAAATTTTGGAAATTTTTTGAAATTTCAACTCTATTGGACTCTGGGAAGTAGGAAAAATTTCGATTACGACATTTGAACGTCGGACATACGGACATTTGTGTGTGCTGTATGCAGCAACACCGTAATGCGCTAGCGCGTAGCATGATATCGACAACTGGTTCCTTTTTCGTTCGCAATAAAAACGCAATTTTCATACATTTCCAAGCGCAGACGGGTCAGACGAACACATCTGATAAGAAACAATAAAGAGACTAATTAGCGAATACAACAGAAATGCGTATTTTGAACCAGTTTCACTTTATTTGCGATTATCTGCGGAACAGCGGAACTAGAAACGGACAATTGGTCCCTTTTCACATCCACGCACACAAATGAATACTGTTCTCATTGAAAATAAAGTTGACATACGCATGTCAAAAATTGTGTCTATGGGATTCCATGGGGATTCTACTCTTCGCTAACAACGTTATGACTTGATTGTTGCCTTTTGATACAGCCTGCAGAAATGTTTTAAGAAAACTAGAATGTTTTGAATTATTTAAACAGACCTCAGAAACGTGCTGAAATCACATTTTCGGAACTAAAATTGCTATCATTCTAAAAAGTAAACTTAGTTCTTTTACGTAAAGTCTTTAAAATCCATCAGTTCGCGTTGTTTCACTTTACTCTCAAAATAGAAAAGTTTATGCTAATGTAAACTCATATTTGATTTTTACGACACTTCCATGCTCACCACTCTTTTTCGCGCGTCTTTTTTCTCAAGTTGGCTACGGATGGAATTGGTCAGTGATTGTCAAAATGTTTGCAAAACGTCTATTTTGACCTCTATTTTCTCGAACGTAAATTAAAAGTTTTGAGTCCGGATTCGTATTTCGCACAAAAGCAATTTTCCATCCACATTATTTTTTCTCGTGTGATTCCAAATCTTTTTTCAGTTTTAATTATTTTTAATTAAAAATTGTTTGGAATAAGCTGGGTTTGAAAAAAATACAGGGAAATTCAGAAAAACAAAATTATTATATTAGTATACCACCGGGAGGTATTAAAGCACTTATTTGAATCATAATTATAATGAAGTGGTATCAACCTAACATTTCCTATACAGAAATATAACCATTTTTGAATTATTTTTTAAAATACATATTTACTCAAAAAGCAACACAAAAAGCGTTGTATGTCACTCCTGCCGAAAACTACATAGCGCGACTCGCTCACATGCGACGGCGACGCTCTGCCTTCGGTGACGCGCTATTTCGTACTTTCGGGACTTCTGACATAAATAACTATTATTCTAATAACAGTAGGTAGTATCAAATGCTGGTGCTTTGACAATACCTACTGTCAATAGTATCAAAATATCTGTCAAATCCTAGCTAACTACTTTAATTTTAATGCAGACACGATTTATCTCAATCAAATAGATTCTCATGCAGCAAAACCATTAATTTTATATATGGTATGATAAAGTCATGTGCCTGGCCGCATCAGATTTTTTGATACAGACTGCAGAAATAATGTAAAATGTTTTTAGAACAATAGAATGTTTTGAAGTAATTTTTTAAACATACCTCAGAAACGTGCTGAAACAATATTTTCGAAATGAAAGGTATTATTATTCTCAAAAGTAAACAGAATTAGTAATAATAATAATAAAATGTCTTTATTGAAAAAATATAAAGTTATCAAAATACAATCTTTAAATGGTATAGGCGAAATTCAGGTCCACGCATAACGACGCGGGCTCCTCAACTCTTTTACGTAAAGTCTTTAAAACTTAAGTTTTCTTTTTTAAATAAATATCCTTAGCTCAGTTAATTTTGCCACTTAATAGTGTTAGTCTAGAAAATTTAGATTAACATTTCAAGTAGCAATATCCAAATAATACAAAAAAATCTGCATACCACAAGTAAAACGAATAGTTTTAATTTCCGTTTCGAAAGTTAATTAAAACATTTATTAACACCTCTATGCGGTGAGTTATAGCAGATGGCGCGAGCGGTAGCAGCGGTAACGACGATTTAATTTATTCATGCGTGATATTATGTTAATGGATGCGGATTTTTGAATAAATTACAATTTATCAAGCGCCGGGCGGGAACGGCGACCGCCCGCTGATTTATCTCGTGTTGACGGCGCTTATTCCGCTAAAATATTTATGTTATTCGGCGGCTATTAAACTGCACCGCCACAGCGCCGGAGACCGACCGCTCTTTGAATTAAATTTCAATTTCAAATTGTCGGTTCATCTAGCTAGCCTAGTATCTACGGCCCCGATCATGTCCATATCCAATTTTATGTTTGCCCCAATTATTTTTCATCGCACCGTACTGTACGTTAATCGGGTTGTTAGGCTGACCAAATTTGTATTTTTGTTTCGATATTTTTGGGGGATTTACTTTTTTAGTTGATTATATCTCCAAACACGGTGGTAGATATTTATTATTGATGGAATTTTATAACAAATTATTGATGCTGAATCAAAAGTACTGAGGCGCATCCGCACAATTGGTCGCTACGATATTGCAAAATCATGGATTTAAAAATTTTACTGTTTGTTTCCTCTTTACTAGCCGTTGATCGAGGCCGTTTTATGGAACAAAGAACCAGAACCCAGAAAAAATTATAAAAATTAAAACTTAGTGTCGGTTCACTTCGTTTACATTTCGACTTTTTTTTTTAATCTTTGGAAACATGTCTTCATGTTTTCCAAACACCTGAACTATGCATGTAAAATGTTTTTACAATTAAGATAATAGTTACAGCAAATAAAAACTCACTGGCAAACAAAAGATTCACTTAGAATTTTTCCAAACAATTTTGCAACAACATTTAATATAAATAGGTAGTACCTACATAATTATTTAAAGTAACAACAGAGTATTCTTAAGAATTACAATAATAACTAATAAATAGGATAACAATTACATTAGGATAACAAATAAAAATCAAAATTTGTAGGAAATAATATTTTAAATATTTAAAAAATTGCATTAGTGCATTCTTAAATACGCCATCATCAATATATATGTCGTAGGCAAATGATTATTTTAGGCAAAAGGCTTTTGCCTAGACAAAAGCGTTTTTCCTGGGCAAATAGATATTGAACCTTTATTTATATTTTTTAAGCTATTTGCCTAGGCAAATGTATTTGCCAAGACCGTTGTCAGGCAAATAGCATTTAGTTTTTAATCGCTTTTGATTTAAAATTATCTGAGGTTATGTGTAACCCGTGCATGTTAATTGTCAAATACGTCATAATTATTATTTAGTCGTTGATTACTTTTGAGTAATATCGTATTCTAATCATCATGATTCAAATGAAATTACGGCTGATTTGTTGTGACAATCGTCAATACTCATGAGTGCGGTGATACTAAAACAGGACTTTTAGGTTAGGAATGTTTTGTTTCCCTTTTAATAGGAAAACGTTATTCTAGACTGGAAAACACTAAATTTCTCAATTCTTGTCGACAGGACGATTTTACGCATCAATGCAGATGAAGATATCACCTAACTCCTATTTTGCATACGGAAATCATGCGAAACAAATGTACAACGCAGTGAACATATGGTGTGTTAAAAAGTTTGCATGTCTTCATAATGGTTTACCGATATGCTGCGGAGGTTACTGTGATGTTCCAAACACAGTAGCTGAACCAAGTGCCTATTGTTGTGATAAGAAACGGAGATGAACTCAATAACGCTGTCAACAATCACATAACCTCACATCATTTAAAAATCCAACAGTATGCTGCTATGCGCACTGTCACTTGGGATTGCGGTTACACTCTATTCACAAAAACCATTCGCTTTCGTCATTATTTTTTCTCCGTATGAATCAAATGAACACAGAAAAATAAAAAAAATAATTGCTGCAATGTGTATGGCAATGCCTGTCGTCAAAGACTTTTTGTTATACAAACGAGCATAACCGACAGAGAGGAAGGACGAGAGACCTCCATTAATTGATGACTGTACGGACTTCTCTACCCGTACGGAATGTATTTTAGCGTAGCGAAACGTAACTGATCGATTTCTGAACAAAATGCGATTTGCCTAACAACGGCTTGGGCAAATTCATTTGCCTAGGCAAATAGCTTTAAACATATAAAAGCAGACTCAATATCCATTTGCCATGGCAAATAGCCATGGCAAAAGCTTTTTCAGAAGAACTCAACTTTTTAGAAAGAAATATATTGAGTGGTTACGTTTCTTTTTATACACACTGTGTAATAATAAGGAGTTAGAAAGATTTACAGCATTTTGCAGATCGGAATTTTTATTTTACAGACTTTTTTAGAGCATTTTTTTTTTTTTTTTTTTTTTTTGGGGATGTTGCCATGTGCACAAAGCCAGTGGCTTGTCTGTGCGGCAGTCGGGGAGACGGAGTATTATAAAAATCCCCTGCCTAACCTGGGCTTGAACCCTGGACTTGTGAGTGGAAGGTATTCGCCTTATCCACTCGGCCACCTCCGCTCGAAAGCATTCAGCATAATATTCAAAAATAGAATTCACAAAAGGTAAAGTTACGACTGAAAATCTTCGAAGAAATCATGTAGTTTTTCTCTTCTAACTTAATCAAGGGTTTCTCAGTAGCCTCGTACAGTATTCGATATAGTTTCTTTTATTGCAAAAAAGCATGCGTAAAACTGCTAAACTCCACTGTCTTAGAGGCTCCATGCCAGGCAAGACTACTCTAAAGTTCAATTTCATATTCTTATAACTAATTTATAGTTTATAACAGATTGATTTTGGTTCCCAACCGGCAGGAGCGCAAATATAAAATTCACTTTCTTGAGACGATGATAAATCAGTTAAAGATTAGGTGTGGCCTCGCTGAGAGAAACCTAAATCTGCTTGAAACGTTAATGAGTAGCATGGTGTGGTAGTCTATTACGGAAATGAGTTTCCAAAATACTGCTTTGGGGGCCCCCCTGTTATTGGGAACCCTGGGCAAATGCCCATTTTGCCCATGGAATAACGCGCCACTGATTGTGATATCATTAGACGCGGATATTTAACTGCAAATTGACCGTAAACAAGCTTGTTGCTTGTGTATACGTCATTGGTACCCATTTTGAACAATTTGTCAAAATTTTCGGTAAGTTGACTGTTAAGTCGTTGAACATATCGTTCCTTCTAATGAATTTCGTAAACACCGTGTATAACACATTGGTACCAACAGCTAAATTTTGAAAAATATTATTAAGATTTAAATGAATATTATTAAGGTTTTTAAGAATTTTATCGAAATTTCTTATGAAGCTGTCATGGCATTAAGTATTGCAGATGCGTGTAAAGTTAAAAGCGACTCAAAAACAACTCAGGATTGCAATCATTCTAATTTAAAAAGCAATTAAAAACCAACTAGGTACCATCTGTTACATCTTTGGTTTTGAGATATACCTATGCATGTTCATAGATAGAATTCAGCTAAATTTTCATCGCCTTTGGGAAACAAAATTATCGACATCATTTGCCAATCCACGTCATTAACTACATTATTATCCGATCAACACCATTACTTAGTACACACAAAAAGTTAACTCAGAGAAAGCTAGTAAAGATATGTATTAAGAGGGCCTATTAGCTCGGATGTCATCCTTATTACGTCACATCATATGCTGTAAAACCTACACCAAATACTATTAGGGCTTACTGAAGCCTAGTTAAGCTAGGTTTTGCAACATTTCACATACCATTACCTTCAGCGTGCAAAATACACACAGTAAACTTTGATGCGGATATTTCCGTTCTTTACGAGTTGATATCGTGTTCGTTTGTTCACACGCTCCAAAGTGGAAATTAACGCCGCCTAGGCGACCGACGACCGTGTTCGAGGAGGCGCCGAGAGGTGTACGCGTCGCAAACGCCCCCTTTCTAATCAGTTCCGAACAAAAACTTATTGTCTTGTTTAACTGCGTCGCACAAAGCCTACCGACTGCGCCAATTCATCTCCCCGATAGAGGGCGATAAGGTGGCGAGGTACACGCGACATAAATCTCCAATCAGCGGCTGCGGCTGAAGCTAATTACCGGCGCGAAATCGGCCGCACACAATACCAATCCCGTCGCAGCCACCTTCGCTGGTTACCTATTGCCATTGCCTAGAAGCTCCGAAATACCCCGGATGGCATCCGTTCGGCACCTGCTGAGCGAGACGCCATTATCTATAGACGGCTATAAGTCAAGGAAGACAATAGAGTGCGCTGCTGCGTGGATTTGATGACAGTGCAGTATTTTTGTGTTTCTTGTAGGAGGGTTTACAATATTGGTAATAATAACTAAACTTTTAATTGTGAAATTTTACTGCAGAGTGCAAAAAAGGTATAGAATATTGTTGTAGTGACATGTAACGAAAAGTGTATTGTGTGCCGAGAAAGCGATTCTTTTCCGGGATGTGATAAGAAATGCTTGGCTGAGACACAGGCGAGTCTGGGCACTACTCCAGACCCACCTGTTGGTGGTTCTTGAAAGGAAGGAAGAAATGGGAAGCTACATTATTTTGCACAACAATGACAAAGTAGGTTTTAAAACGTGGTTACCTCCTGACGTGTGAATGTTGAGGAAATTATTATCGATTAAGCTCACAAAATTGACAATGTTTCTTGCTATTAAACAAAAAATATACCACATATTGAGTTTGTGGTACGTCAAGCGATAAAGCAATGTTAGTAGAACATTTTTAAAATATCATGGCAATCAGTCACGAAAAAATTGTTTCCGAGAATAGCACGTTTAAAGTTGTAAGTGCAGTTTATGGAGACGTCTGAAAAAACTAAACGAACTAAACGATTCTATCACTGGCTGCTCCTCAAGCAAAGAAGTCAACCTGAAGTCTGTTGATGTTTCGGGTGACAAGACCAATGGGCGAGTTGACGACAATGTTGCTTCTAGCGGCAGGAACTCTGAAAACATGAGCAAGACGGAATAATATTCTCGGGACATTTATTGGTAAACTTGCCAATAGAAGTAGAGGTGACGCTGCGAAGTTCCCGCTTCCTTTGTAAGGAATCTAGGTTACTCTCCGCAAGCATTAGTTGGTACTCCATGTCCTTCGGAGGATAGGTGGCATCTCGCCTGGACAACATGTACCTCCTTTGTACCCTCTCAATGAGCAGCTGTGATGATACGTAGATCGGCTACCAAACCAAGGTGCAGTATTCCGAACGGCTGCGCACATAAGCATAATAGAGTACCCTCAATGTATTCAAGTTGTTGTTAAATGGACCACCACAGCGATAAATGAACCCCAACATGAGAACAGCTGCTCCTTAGTCACTTCGATATGATGCAAAAATGACTGTTTGGGGGTCATACCATACTCCCAGGTCCCTGAACAAATCAACACGATCCAAAGGAACACCGTCAATGGAATAGGTTGAAGGAAACGCAGGTAGTAAAACTCATAAAAGCGACGTTTAGCGGCAAACCGACGCTCCGACTCAACCCCGCGAGCAAATCAAGAGAACGCTGCAAGATAGAAACGCTTTCCGGACCCCGGATACAACACTACAACTTCAAGTCATTAGCATATGCCAAAAGATCACAGGAAAGCATGCCCAAGTCGTTGACGTAGACTATAAACAACAGGTCCAAGGTCCAAGGTTGGAGCCCTGCGGCACTCCCGACGATGCAGTGTAGACGTCATCCATTGTCATCTATTGTAGAAAACATAGTTACAACGATTGCCCAGGTAAGAAGCAATAAGTCGCAAAGCTGGGTTAACTTGTGCGCCAATTTATCAAAAGCCGTCGAAAAATCTGTGTATACCACAGCTAACCTGTTATACTGGGGCCAAACAGTATTCTTTCACCTGATTACTGGTATTTATTTTCAGAAATTTTTACTCGTATATACGCATAATTTGTAAGATTTTGGTTGAAATGCTTTAGACATTCGATAATACAGGGGTCTCTTAATAACATGCTAATATTTAAGGAGGTTATTCTTGGGTCATATTTAAGGAAAAAATGCAAATGAACGTGTGTCCTAAAGGTATTAACTATTGACTTAATTATTATGGTTCCAGATATAAATGTTTTTTCAGAGTGCGGTTGATAAATATATTTTTTGCAATGTTATTCGTTTTGCCCAAAACATTCTTTGAGATCGTATGATGTATGTACGTGGCCCATGACTTCTTATGGCTAAACCATAGAGTTGTCAATTCATTTTTTAACGTATCGGCCAACTTTTCCGCGTTTCCTGTTTTCCGTATATTTCTCAATAGACGTCTCTTACGTACTTCGTACTTCACGTACTTCACCGCACTTTGACTTCTCTTATTCCATGTTCCATCTCCAGAAACCGAAATATGTTAAGTGTTGTTTTTGTTTTTTGTCTACAATCTCGTGCATGTGTTCCTTTTAAGTGTGCTTTTTCAATGCCTATTCAAGGTCGAGTTTCACAGTACAATATGCTGCCTACTGCTCCCCTTTTAACTCTATATAGGAGATTGTGGTATCCCCACAAAAGTTTATTTTATCTCTTCCATAAATGGCATTAAGAATATTTGCTGAGGAATGCCTTATTGATAAAGTTTCGAGCTAATCGTGTGAGTGGGCATATAAGAAGTCCCGAACCCAAGTTTTTATTAACAATTACGACGCCCCGAAGGCCAATTTAGGCAAGCCTTCGGCATTAACTTTACGTCTGATAAATCCCGATACGGCGAAATTTACGGCGCAAGTTAACATAATTAATAACGCGCGCGCCATTAACGGCTTAACTGCGAAAAGTTTCGCCAGCGTACATTGTTAAATTGCACTCGAAATCAGCTACACCTAACATAAAACTGCCAAACAGGGCTTTTTACTGTTGGCCCCGAATAAAATCTCGCCCGGCGACGCCCCCCCAAACCCCATCGAAGTAGCCGGAAGAGGAGGAGAAACTTTATCGCTCGAGTAGTACTTTCATTAATTCCCTTATTTATTGCCGGAGGAATGGGCCGGCTTCACGATCGACCATAAAAATTTACTGCCCCCTTTTACGTTGGTAAATAAGTTTCTGGTCTGTTGTGACCCCACTCCGATGGCCATTCTGGCCGAGAGCGACTCGCACGCGGCGGCAGCCACCGCCATCTAGCTGCCGACCGCGAGATTAAGCCAGATCAAGGAGTCGCTCGCCGCGACATTGCAATGCAAACACACGCCGCTGAACGCCCGTCGAACTGGACCAAGAAGGAAGGTTTATGGCTTCGTGCTTTTACGCCGCTTTAATATCTTATGTAGTCGTTGTTACAGTGGCCAGGAGAAACCAGGACAAACGAAATTTAAACTTTTTACTAGCATTGTAAGCTGATAACAGATTCTTGTGTTTTCTTGTTTGTAAATTTTTTGAGTTGCACGATGATGATTACGACTTAATAATAAAGGATCTAATTTATAAATTCTGTAGGCGATCAGTTCTGTCATATTGGTTCAATCAGCGACATGCCAGTCGCAAGGCTATATTGATCATAAAGTTAAGCTGTTGCCAACTCTCACGAATCTCTTCTATGTCTGGTGTAACGTCCAATGAGCTTATAATCGACTACAAATAGTGAAGTATCTCGAACGTTTTTGCAAGGAATGGTTTAGAGGTGTCCATAACAAGACTTCAAAGGAAAAAGGTAAGACAACAAGAGAACAAAACGTGATATAGTTCTCCAGGCAATCTGCCAGATTGGTCAGGATATCCCAAATGATATTTGTCCTACAGTCACAGTTGCCAACTCAAGAAAAAAATCTAGAAGACTCTCAAGCGTGTGAGAGAGCAGAGGGTTCTGTGAAAATTAAGAAAAGAAACCATAAACATAGGCGTAAAAGCTTCAGTACAAAACCAAGAGAAAAGTACAACTTTGTCAAAGCATTACTTACTACTATCGGTTGCAAAAGTATTGAGCCTTGTCTATGTAGGCTTGTAGCACTGCAACGACTGAACAAACCATTGAAATAAAGTGTGTTATACTCCTGAATTATTTCTACATAACATGACTGACTATCAAAATGTTCTGCCCCTTGGTTTGGGCAGATTTTCATGAAAGCGGATATTCGGCACGATAACGCGACAGGAACGAAACCAATCGAAAAATTTTGTTTAATGGGACTATTGAAATAGAAACACAAATCAGGTGTTCATTAATTTTATAAATGGATGTAAATATGCGATATAACTTTTTGATACCGCGCAAGTACGTCACTTCGTCGAGTTGTCACCGGCTCAGGATTCGAGGTCGACTTACAGCCTGCACCACATGGAATTAAAACAAACATCGTAATATTTATTGATGTAAGCAAAAGTGAAGATGCAGGTTAGAAATGTTTTTTTTTTGTTTTTAACGTATTTTGAATCAACACCAGGAATTAAATTTAATATCAATTATCAGTTATTAGTAGCAAACAAATAAACTAAAAAAAATAATTTTTCTCAAACCCCAATAATATGCTTAAAATATTGAGTTTGGGTAAAATCAAGATAATATAAATACATAAATATTCCATTGATTACTAATTTCTTGAATAAAGTTTCTTGAGGTACCTACTGCATTGCATGCGTACGTGTTTTGCAAGTCTTCAACAAAAATACTGGACGATGTCAAACAATTAATTATCACTGTCAGAAATGTCTTTCTCAATTAACGAAAACACAGCTGTTGTATCTGTCAAAAATCACCATCAAGAGATCACTTCTTTTAGATTTTATACCAAATCAGATGCAATGAAATAAAATTATTGTGGTTACCTGTAGCCCAATGCGAGTTTAATGCAATTGAATAAAACTGGGCATACGTAAAAGATAAAGGTTACAAAAAGCCACAATACTTTTAAAATCAAGTTAAATTTATGCAATGAAGCAGTGTATCAAAACAGATATGGCAAGATTGTGTTGCACAATATCATCAATAACTAATTTTCGGCAGAGATAGTATTGCGAAGTAATACAAGATCACACAACAGAATATGTATGTATACAATTCCACATATTAAAAAAAAATCACTTATGCTAGTTTAAAAATAAAACCAAGCGAGAAAATGACATGAAATATTGAATACGGCCCCGAGAGTTGAACGTTTGAAATCGTCGCGCGAAGACTCGCATTGCTTCCTGCGCGTAATCCCCTTTCCCCGAGGGGAATCATCCTGCGCACAGAAACGAATACATTCATTTCACTGTTAAAAATTGCCAAATAACTTTTATGTTATTATACATCAATAAAATCATAATATCATAATAAATAAGGATTGTGTACGTGCTAACTGCGCTGTCCTGCTATTGTTTGTTTCTGAGATATCCGCGCCCATAAAAAGATCGCGTACAGACTTTATTACATACAAAAGCAAGAAAATAAAAACGCCAATCTATAGAACAGACCCTAAGTCTATGTTGTACAAAAATAATTTTTGTTATGTGGTTTAGCAACAAAAAAAAATCCGACGGTCAAGCATTATGTAAAACCGTAAAAATCTGGTACCTGTTTTTACTTCTCTCGCGCTCGAGGCAGAAAATTAGATTTTTACTGACATGGAGAGATTTCAAAGAGAAAGTCCTTTATGTCTAGGTCGAGAATGCGTTAACGCCACTACGTATGTATAGTTCACCGTTTCGGGAGTTTTTGGGATAGTGCGGGAGCTGGGTTATTTAACTACTTGACCATTTCAAGGAAGTCAGGAGTCTGAATTGGAGTCTTATACGCAAGCGCCATGTTGGATTGCGTCACTATCTTCACAAATTCGGAATTCTCCATCTTCACTATCATTATCTCGTTCATGCACTAAATTTTTTGGAACCAATCTTCAGCAACTCTTCTGTCAAACTTCACATTCTTGGATTTCTAGAGACAGGCTTTTTTGTTTTCCAGTGGACTAAAGATCTTATCCCTCTTCTGATGTTAGAATATAGTGGCAACGGTTCACATATTTAATTTAAATCTAATAACACACGTTTTGTACCACCACCCGTTTAATTCGCACCTGAAAGCACCCGAAATTACGAGTTTAGAAGTCTACTCAGGCAACGAATTTAGGTTACCCACCTACCGAGTTACCAAAATGAGAAACACATCTATCAAAGGTGCTCGCTTCATCTCAATGTCGGGCAAGTTGAAGGCAACATTCCCGAAAGTGCTAATGGCACGATAACTTCGGCATTCAATGCCTGAATGCCTTGTAATTTACGTCGTACACGCGACCCACCGGAAGCGGAAATGGACGGATGAATTAGAGTGTGCGATGAGGGAAGTTATAGAATTCGCAAAGTGCGCAGTTTTCGATTCGACGGCCGCTGATGGCGCTGCTGGTTGGTGTCTAGTTCGGGCCGTCCTCGATTGAAAACGCGTCGGATTCGGGCCATGGCATACATCCTTGCCCGCCCCGGTAAATCCTTTTAAATCCCACCGCTAGTCGGGTCAAATTTAGCTTTGTGGGCTAATTACTTCTGGATTATACGGTACCCAATTATCGTTTCTATGGACAGTTTGTTGTTTAATCTGCGTGGATCCGCTGTGTACGCCCATTATGCCTCTCTCTGCCATTCTGTATATCTGACTGGATTGCGTGAGCTCTATGGCCGATTTACTGGCTTACTGATCTGGAGTAGAAAGTGAATACTTGCATCAGTAATGATTTGTTGATTTGGCGATACCCATGATACCTGTCATGTAGTTTCATACTTGTTTTGATAGTTGATAGTTTTGTTCCTTCTTTACTTGAAGCGATTTTTATGTTTGTCTCTCTTAGTGCGTAATTTTTGGTATAGAAGGTACTTCTGTCTGTCCTTGATTTTAGCTTGCTTTGTTAGATAATCAGCTTCCTTATTCCCTTTGTTTGTGCTGTGGTATAATTTTCGAAGTTATGAGTGGTCTGGCCATCGCTTGTATATATGATCTGCTGTCTGTTAGATCTACCGTCTTTGCCTCTAATCCTAATCCCTTGGAAGAGAACGGAACCAAGGCGAATGTGTCGTCATATTCTCCTATTTCGCCTGTACGATGGGGTGGGGATTTCTCAAGATTTACGGAGAGAGAGAAAAAGGCGAAAATTGTCGGAGCAAAACTGCTTACGAAACAGTTTTTTTTCCTCGGAAATGATGACTAGAAACTTAATTCTGGTGGTCTCTACCTTTTCTTTTTCAAGCTGCTCGCCAACTAGGGCAATTCAGTTTTTTCTATTTTGTGTTCTTTATGAACTCATAACAAAACCGCTTTCGAGAAAAACATTAGACGAGTAGCTTTTATTAACTTTTAGTTTTCAAAGATTGGTAATACTGATGCCAAGAGTCAGTAATAATAATAATAATAATAATAATGCTCACATCTCAATTGCTATGCGGTTGCCTCAATAGTATTTGACAGTTTTACTACAACTACCAACTGTTGCCGGTAAAACTGCTCTAGATGTTAAGATAACAACCGCAGTTTTCTAAATTTATGTACAATTAATTTCGCATGCATGAAAGCAGAAAAAAAACAAGAAATACTAAATGAAATACTATTAAAAATTATTATAGCAGTTGGGTTTAACACGCATCTATGTTTTAGAAAAATCAAAACTGAGTTTGTGTATTGGCAAGATACTTCGAAAAAAATAAACGTAAAAATAAAGAAATTTGTGGCGAATTTCTTTACCTGGATTCAGTGATGTTCTACAGAATATAAAATTAGTAAATAGGTAATAAAATACACCGAAACAGTTGCTTCCAGTGTAAGGATTTTACCATAAATTAAAAAAAAAAATATTTTGGTACGAAGCATCTCGAGTTTGTGATGAGCTGTGAGAGAGGTAATATGGTCACTTTTGACTTTTCTTCATCGCACAATTATCGCTTTTTTAGTGGAAAAGTTTTGTCAGAAAAGGCACTTAGATAAAAAATATCTGTAATGTATGGTTGGGCTATTTGAACTGTATTTGAGAAAACCGAAAAATTTACAAGTATCTAATATTCATTTTTTTCATGACAAGAAATTGAATATTTAATATTCTAAGATCAATTTAGAACAATAAATAACGTCTTCACACATCCATGACATATGAATTCGAAAACAAAAATACGTCAAATGGCATCAAATGAAAAATTGAAAATTTCGCTCGATCAAACAAGTTCTTCTGCCGTGACTATTCTTGAAACATTTTCCAAAAATGCAAAATTTTTGAACAAATTTAGGATGTAAGAGCTAAATTTAGACCGAAAAAACAATTATAACTTTTTGAGAGATAGAGCGTTCTAATGTAGCCATGGTTATGCATTGGGATGTGCTGAATTCAACGGTGAGGTCGGTTTTCCCGTAGCGTGTACGGTTTGGCTAGAAAGTGGGAAACTATAATTTCCGCGGTTTATCGCGTTTTTCTCGCGAACCGCGCACCTTAGAGCAACCCGGCTTTCAGAAATGAATTCCTCGGCCAATTTCCCATCCGATACCTTTTGAACCGTCAACATCGGTCGATTGGATCGAACACAGTTTACGTTCAAAGTTTCTAGCATAGTAAAATGGGTGTTTTTAGCATCATTTTTGATAATTGGGAACGTAATAACTGCCGAACCGTTCCAAAAAAGTAAAATCTAATTATACCGGCGTAATCAGCGTCGAAAATTGTATCAAGAACCACAACCTTAATTTGATTGAACGTAGTTGAGTTTTTGCCGACTGGCTAAAATTTTGTAAGAAATCACATATTTTAAACTATAATTTTGAACTGGCACTCCTATCTCTAAAACTAGGACCCGGATCAACATGAAACCTTTCCTAACTTACTAAAATGGGTACGCTGATTACAAATTTACATAGGAAACGTCTCTGTCTCTACTAGTTACCGAGTTGTGCTAAGTTGTGCTAAAATTACGGTTTTTCAAATAATACAAAAATAAGCGAAATGGACCACATAACATGAAAATGGTAAATCTTAGGCATATAAAAGTATAAATTTTTTTGATCTACTCAACGAAAGCTATCATTTGGTAGTGGGTAAACTTTTTTTATCACCAACGGTTGCAATGTTCAATTTTTTTCTATCTAAAGGTGCTAAATTTAGAACGAAAGAACAATTATAACTTTTTGAGAGATGGAGCGTTCTAATGTAGCCATGGTTATGCATTGGGATGTGCTGAATTCAACGGTGAGGTTGGTTTTCCCGTAGCGTGTACGGTTTGGCTAGAAAGTGGGAAACTATGATTTCCGCTGTTTATCGCGTTTTTCTCGCGAACCGCACACCTTAGAGCAACCCGGCTTTCAGAAATGAATTCCTCGGCCAATTTCCCATCCGATACCGTTTGAACGGTCAACATCGGTCGATTAGATCGGACACAGTTTGCGTTCAAAGTTTCTAACATAGTAAAATGGGTGTTTTTAGCATCATTTTTGATAATTGGGAACGTAATAACTGCCGAACCGTTCCAAAAAAGTAAAATCAAATTAGACCGGCGTGATCAGCGTCGAAAATTGTATCATGAACCACAACCTTAATTTGATTGAAGGTAGTTGAGTTTTTGCCGTCTGCCTAAAATTTTGTAAGAAATCACATATTTTAAACTATAATTTTGAACTGGCACTCCTATCTCTAAAACTAGGACCCGGATCAACATGAAACCTTTGCTAACTTACTAAAATGGGTACGCTGATTACAAATTTACATAGGAAACGTATCTGTCTCTAGTAGTTACCGAGTTGTGCTGAAATTACGGTTTTTTAAAAAATACAAAAATAAACGAATGGACCACATAACATGAAAATGGTAAATCTTAGGCATATAAAAGTATACATTTTTTTGATCGACTCAACGAAAGCTATCATTTGGTAGTGGGTAAACCTTTCTATCACCAACGGTTGCAATGTTAAATTTTTTTCTATCTAAAAGTGCTAAATTTAGAACGAAAAAACAATTGTAACTTTTTGAGGGATAGAGCGTTCTAATGTAGCCATGGTTATGCATTGGGATGTGCTGAATTCAACGGTGAGGTCGGTTTTCCCGTAGCGTGTACGGTTTGGCTAGAAAGTGGGAAACTATAATTTCCACGGTTTATCGCGTTTTTTTCGCGAACCGCGCACCTTAGAGCAACCCGGCTTTCAGAAATGAATTCCTCGGCCAATTTCCCATCCGATACCGTTTGAACGGTCAACATCGGTCGATTAGATCGGACACAGTTTGCGTTCAAAGTTTCTAACATAGTAAAATGGGTGTTTTTAGCATCATTTTTGATAATTGGGAACGTAGTAACTGCCGAACCGTTCCAAAAAAGTAAAATCAAATTAGACCGGCGTGATCAGCGTCGAAAATTGTATCATGAACCACAACCTTAATTTGATTGAAGGTAGTTGAGTTTTTGCCGTCTGCCTAAAATTTTGTAAGAAATCACATATTTTAAACTATAATTTTGAACTGGCACTCCTATCTCTAAAACTAGGACCCGG
This sequence comes from Melinopterus prodromus, assembly GCA_964023965.1. Lineage (NCBI taxonomy): Eukaryota > Metazoa > Arthropoda > Insecta > Coleoptera > Scarabaeidae > Melinopterus > Melinopterus prodromus. The sequence continues at coordinate 13,444,645 of OZ030393.1, forward strand.
ATCAACATGAAACCTTTGCTAACTTACTAAAATGGGTACGCTGATTACAAATTTACATAGGAAACGTATCTGTCTCTAGTAGTTACCGAGTTGTGCTGAAATTACGGTTTTTTAAAAAATAAAAAAATAAGCGAACTGGACCACATAACATGAAAATGGTAAATCTTCGGCATATAAAAGTATACATTTTTTTGATCGACTCAACGAAAGCTATCATTTGGTAGTGGGTAAACCTTTCTATCACCAACGGTTGCAATGTTCAATTTTTTTCTATCTAAAAGTGCTAAATTTAGCACGAAAGAACAATTATAACTTTTTGAGAGATGGAGCGTTCTAATGTAGCCATGGTTATGCATTGGGATGTGCTGAATTCAACGGTGAGGTTGGTTTTCCCGTAGCGTGTACGGTTTGGCTAGAAAGTGGGAAACTATAATTTCCGCGGTTTATCGCGTTTTTCTCGCGAACCGCACACCTTAGAGCAACCCGGCTTTCAGAAATGAATTCCTCGGCCAATTTCCCATCCGATACCGTTTGAACGGTCAACATCGGTCGATTAGATCGGACACAGTTTGCGTTCAAAGTTTCTAACATAGTAAAATGGGTGTTTTTAGCATCATTTTTGATAATTGGGAACGTAATAACTGCCGAACCGTTCCAAAAAAGTAAAATCAAATTAGGCCGGCGTAATCAGCGTCGTAAATTGTATCAAGAACCACAACCTTAATTTGATTGAAGGTAGTTGAGTTTTTGCCGACTGGCTAAAATTTTGTAAGAAATCACATATTTTAAACTATAATTTTGAACTGGCACTCCTATCTCTAAAACTAGGACCCGGATCAACATGAAACCTTTGCTAACTTACTAAAATGGGTACGCTGATTACAAATTTACATAGGAAACGTCTCTGTCTCTACTAGTTACCGAGTTGTGCTAAAATTACGGTTTTTCAAAAAATACAAAAATAAGCGAAGTGGACCACATAACATGAAAATGGTAAATCTTAGGCATATAAAAGTATACATTTTTTGATCTACTCAACGAAAACTATCATTTGGTAGTGGGTAAACCTTTCTATCACCAACGGTTGCAATGTTCAATTTTTTTCTATCTAAAAGTGCTAAATTTAGAACGAAAGAACAATTATAACTTTTTGAGAGATGGAGCGTTCTAATGTAGCCATGGTTATGCATTGGGATGTGCTGAATTCAACGGTGAGGTTGGTTTTCCCGTAGCGTGTACGGTTTGGGTAGAAAGTGGGAAACTATAATTTCCGCGGTTTATCGCGTTTTTCTCGCGAACCGCACACCTTAGAGCAACCCGGCTTTCAGAAATGAATTCCTCGGCCAATTTCCCATCCGATACCGTTTGAACGGTCAACATCGGTCGATTAGATCGTACACAGTTTGCGTTCAAAGTTTCTAACATAGTAAAATGGGTGTTTTTAGCATCATTTTTGATAATTGGGAACGTAATAACTGCCGAACCGTTCCAAAAAAGTAAAATCAAATTAGACCGGCGTAATCAGCGTCGTAAATTGTATCAAGAACCACAACCTTAATTTGATTGAAGGTAGTTGAGTTTTTGCCGACTGGCTAAAATTTTGTAAGAAATCACATATTTTAAACTATAATTTTGAACTGGCACTCCTATCTCTAAAACTAGGACCCGGATCAACATGAAACCTTTGCTAACTTACTAAAATGGGTACGCTGATTACAAATTTACATAGGAAACGTCTCTGTCTCTACTAGTTACCGAGTTGTGCTAAAATTACGGTTTTTCAAAAAATACAAAAATAAGCGAAGTGGACCACATAACATGAAAATGGTAAATCTTAGGCATATAAAAGTATACATTTTTTGATCTACTCAACGAAAGCTATCATTTGGTAGTGGGTAAACCTTTCTATCACCAACGGTTGCAATGTTCAATTTTTTTCTATCTAAAAGTGCTAAATTTAGAACGAAAGAACAATTATAACTTTTTGAGAGATGGAGCGTTCTAATGTAGCCATGGTTATGCATTGGGATGTGCTGAATTCAACGGTGAGGTTGGTTTTCCCGTAGCGTGTACGGTTTGGGTAGAAAGTGGGAAACTATAATTTCCGCGGTTTATCGCGTTTTTCTCGCGAACCGCACACCTTAGAGCAACCCGGCTTTCAGAAATGAATTCCTCGGCCAATTTCCCATCCGATACCGTTTGAACGGTCAACATCGGTCGATTAGATCGTACACAGTTTGCGTTCAAAGTTTCTAACATAGTAAAATGGGTGTTTTTAGCATCATTTTTGATAATTGGGAACGTAATAACTGCCGAACCGTTCCAAAAAAGTAAAATCAAATTAGACCGGCGTAATCAGCGTCGTAAATTGTATCAAGAACCACAACCTTAATTTGATTGAAGGTAGTTGAGTTTTTGCCGACTGGCTAAAATTTTGTAAGAAATCACATATTTTAAACTATAATTTTGAACTGGCACTCCTATCTCTAAAACTAGGACCCGGATCAACATGAAACCTTTGCTAACTTACTAAAATGGGTACGCTGATTACAAATTTACATAGGAAACGTCTCTGTCTCTACTAGTTACCGAGTTGTGCTAAAATTACGGTTTTTCAAAAAATACAAAAATAAGCGAAGTGGACCACATAACATGAAAATGGTAAATCTTAGGCATATAAAAGTATACATTTTTTGATCTACTCAACGAAAGCTATCATTTGGTAGTGGGTAAACCTTTCTATCACCAACGGTTGCAATGTTCAATTTTTTTCTATCTAAAAGTGCTAAATTTAGAACGAAAGAACAATTATAACTTTTTGAGAGATGGAGCGTTCTAATGTAGCCATGGTTATGCATTGGGATGTGCTGAATTCAACGGTGAGGTTGGTTTTCCCGTAGCGTGTACGGTTTGGGTAGAAAGTGGGAAACTATAATTTCCGCGGTTTATCGCGTTTTTCTCGCGAACCGCACACCTTAGAGCAACCCGGCTTTCAGAAATGAATTACTCGGCCAATTTCCCATCCGATACCGTTTGAACGGTCAACATCGGTCGATTAGATCGTACACAGTTTGCGTTCAAAGTTTCTAACATAGTAAAATGGGTGTTTTTAGCATCATTTTTGATAATTGGGAACGTAATAACTGCCGAACCGTTCCAAAAAAGTAAAATCAAATTAGACCGGCGTAATCAGCGTCGTAAATTGTATCAAGAACCACAACCTTAATTTGATTGAAGGTAGTTGAGTTTTTGCCGACTGGCTAAAATTTTGTAAGAAATCACATATTTTAAACTATAATTTTGAACTGGCACTCCTATCTCTAAAACTAGGACCCGGATCAACATGAAACCTTTGCTAACTTACTAAAATGGGTACGCTGATTACAAATTTACATAGGAAACGTATCTGTCTCTAGTAGTTACCGAGTTGTGCTGAAATTACGTTTTTTTTTTAAAATACAAAAATAAGCGAAATGGACCACATAACATGAAAATGGTAAATCTTAGGCATATAAAAGTATACATTTTTTTGATCGACTCAACGAAAGCTATCATTTGGTAGTGGGTAAACCTTTCTATCACCAACGGTTGCAATGTTCAATTTTTTTCTATCTAAAAGTGCTAAATTTAGCACGAAAGAACAATTATAACTTTTTGAGAGATGGAGCGTTCTAATGTAGCCATGGTTATGCATTGGGATGTGCAGAATTCAACGGTGAGGTTGGTTTTCCCGTAGCGTGTACGGTTTGGCTAGAAAGTGGGAAACTATAATTTCCGCAGTTTATCGCGTTTTTCTCGCGAACCGCGCACCTTAGAGCAACCCGACTTTCAGAAATGAATTCCTCGGCCAATTTCCCATCCGATACCGTTTGAACGGTGATCAACGGTCGATTAGATCGGACACAGTTTGCGTGCAAAGTTTTTAACATAGTAAAATGGGTGTTTTTAGCATCATTTTTGATAATTGGGAACGTAATAACTGCCGAACCGTTCCAAAAAAGTAAAATCAAATTAGACCGGCGTAATCAGCGTCGTAAATTGTATCAAGAACCACAACCTTAATTTGATTGAACGTAGTTGAGTTTTTGCGGACTGGCTAAAATTTTGTAAGAAATCACATATTTTAAACTATAATTTTGAACTGGCACTCCTATCTCTAAAACTAGGACCCGGATCAACATGAAACCTTTGCTAACTTACTAAAATGGGTACGCTGATTACAAATTTACATAGGAAACGTATCTGTCTCTAGTAGTTACCGAGTTGTGCTGAAATTACGGTTTTTTAAAAAATAAAAAAATAAGCGAACTGGACCACATAACATGAAAATGGTAAATCTTCGGCATATAAAAGTATACATTTTTTTGATCGACTCAACGAAAGCTATCATTTGGTAGTGGGTAAACCTTTCTATCACCAACGGTTGCAATGTTCAATTTTTTTCTATCTAAAAGTGCTAAATTTAGCACGAAAGAACAATTATAACTTTTTGAGAGATGGAGCGTTCTAATGTAGCCATGGTTATGCATTGGGATGTGCTGAATTCAACGGTGAGGTTGGTTTTCCCGTAGCGTGTACGGTTTGGCTAGAAAGTGGGAAACTATAATTTCCGCGGTTTATCGCGTTTTTCTCGCGAACCGCACACCTTAGAGCAACCCGGCTTTCAGAAATGAATTCCTCGGCCAATTTCCCATCCGATACCGTTTGAACGGTCAACATCGGTCGATTAGATCGGACACAGTTTGCGTTCAAAGTTTCTAACATAGTAAAATGGGTGTTTTTAGCATCATTTTTGATAATTGGGAACGTAATAACTGCCGAACCGTTCCAAAAAAGTAAAATCAAATTAGGCCGGCGTAATCAGCGTCGTAAATTGTATCAAGAACCACAACCTTAATTTGATTGAAGGTAGTTGAGTTTTTGCCGACTGGCTAAAATTTTGTAAGAAATCACATATTTTAAACTATAATTTTGAACTGGCACTCCTATCTCTAAAACTAGGACCCGGATCAACATGAAACCTTTGCTAACTTACTAAAATGGGTACGCTGATTACAAATTTACATAGGAAACGTCTCTGTCTCTACTAGTTACCGAGTTGTGCTAAAATTACGGTTTTTCAAAAAATACAAAAATAAGCGAAGTGGACCACATAACATGAAAATGGTAAATCTTAGGCATATAAAAGTATACATTTTTTGATCTACTCAACGAAAGCTATCATTTGGTAGTGGGTAAACCTTTCTATCACCAACGGTTGCAATGTTCAATTTTTTTCTATCTAAAAGTGCTAAATTTAGAACGAAAGAACAATTATAACTTTTTGAGAGATGGAGCGTTCTAATGTAGCCATGGTTATGCATTGGGATGTGCTGAATTCAACGGTGAGGTTGGTTTTCCCGTAGCGTGTACGGTTTGGGTAGAAAGTGGGAAACTATAATTTCCGCGGTTTATCGCGTTTTTCTCGCGAACCGCACACCTTAGAGCAACCCGGCTTTCAGAAATGAATTCCTCGGCCAATTTCCCATCCGATACCGTTTGAACGGTCAACATCGGTCGATTAGATCGTACACAGTTTGCGTTCAAAGTTTCTAACATAGTAAAATGGGTGTTTTTAGCATCATTTTTGATAATTGGGAACGTAATAACTGCCGAACCGTTCCAAAAAAGTAAAATCAAATTAGACCGGCGTAATCAGCGTCGTAAATTGTATCAAGAACCACAACCTTAATTTGATTGAAGGTAGTTGAGTTTTTGCCGACTGGCTAAAATTTTGTAAGAAATCACATATTTTAAACTATAATTTTGAACTGGCACTCCTATCTCTAAAACTAGGACCCGGATCAACATGAAACCTTTGCTAACTTACTAAAATGGGTACGCTGATTACAAATTTACATAGGAAACGTATCTGTCTCTAGTAGTTACCGAGTTGTGCTGAAATTACGGTTTTTTTTAAAAATACAAAAATAAGCGAAATGGACCACATAACATGAAAATGGTAAATCTTAGGCATATAAAAGTATACATTTTTTTGATCGACTCAACGAAAGCTATCATTTGGTAGTGGGTAAACCTTTCTATCACCAACGGTTGCAATGTTCAATTTTTTTCTATCTAAAAGTGCTAAATTTAGCACGAAAGAACAATTATAACTTTTTGAGAGATGGAGCGTTCTAATGTAGCCATGGTTATGCATTGGGATGTGCAGAATTCAACGGTGAGGTTGGTTTTCCCGTAGCGTGTACGGTTTGGCTAGAAAGTGGGAAACTATAATTTCCGCAGTTTATCGCGTTTTTCTCGCGAACCGCGCACCTTAGAGCAACCCGACTTTCAGAAATGAATTCCTCGGCCAATTTCCCATCCGATACCGTTTGAACGGTGATCAACGGTCGATTAGATCGGACACAGTTTGCGTGCAAAGTTTTTAACATAGTAAAATGGGTGTTTTTAGCATCATTTTTGATAATTGGGAACGTAATAACTGCCGAACCGTTCCAAAAAAGTAAAATCAAATTAGACCGGCGTAATCAGCGTCGTAAATTGTATCAAGAACCACAACCTTAATTTGATTGAAGGTAGTTGAGTTTTTGCGGACTGGCTAAAATTTTGTAAGAAATCACATATTTTAAACTATAATTTTGAACTGGCACTCCTATCTCTAAAACTAGGACCCGGATCAACATGAAACCCTTGCTAACTTACTAAAATGGGTACGCTGATTACAAATTTACATAGGAAACGTATCTGTCTCTAGTAGTTACCGAGTTGTGCTGAAATTACGGTTTTTTTTTTAAATACAAAGATAAGCGAAATGGACCACATAACATGAAAATGGTAAATCTTAGGCATATAAAAGTATACATTTTTTTGATCGACTCAACGAAAGCTATCATTTGGTAGTGGGTAAACCTTTCTATCACCAACGGTTGCAATGTTCAATTTTTTTCTATCTAAACTTGCTAAATTTAGCACGAAAGAACAATTATAACTTTTTGAGAGATGGAGCGTTCTAATGTAGCCATGGTTATGCATTGGGATGTGCAGAATTCAACGGTGAGGTTGGTTTTCCCGTAGCGTGTACGGTTTGGCTAGAAAGTGGGAAACTATAATTTCCGCAGTTTATCGCGTTTTTCTCGCGAACCGCGCACCTTAGAGCAACCCGACTTTCAGAAATGAATTCCTCGGCCAATTTCCCATCCGATACCGTTTGAACGGTGATCAACGGTCGATTAGATCGGACACAGTTTGCGTGCAAAGTTTTTAACATAGTAAAATGGGTGTTTTTAGCATCATTTTTGATAATTGGGAACGTAATAACTGCCGAACCGTTCCAAAAAAGTAAAATCAAATTAGACCGGCGTAATCAGCGTCGAAAATTGTATCAATAACCACAACCTTAATTTGATTGAAGGTAGTTGAGTTTTTGCCGACTGGCTAAAATTTTGTAAGAAATCACATATTTTAAACTATAATTTTGAACTGGCACTCCTATCTCTAAAACTAGGACCCGGATCAACATGAAACCCTTGCTAACTTACTAAAATGGGTACGCTGATTACAAATTTACATAGGAAACGTATCTGTCTCTAGTAGTTACCGAGTTGTGCTGTAATTACGGTTTTTTTTTAAAATACAAAGATAAGCGAAATGGACCACATAACATGAAAATGGTAAATCTTAGGCATATAAAAGTATACATTTTTTTGATCGACTCAACGAAAGCTATCATTTGGTAGTGGGTAAACCTTTCTATCACCAACGGTTGCAATGTTCAATTTTTTTCTATCTAAACTTGCTAAATTTAGCACGAAAGAACAATTATAACTTTTTGAGAGATGGAGCGTTCTAATGTAGCCATGGTTATGCATTGGGATGTGCAGAATTCAACGGTGAGGTTGGTTTTCCCGTAGCGTGTACGGTTTGGCTAGAAAGTGGGAAACTATAATTTCCGCAGTTTATCGCGTTTTTCTCGCGAACCGCGCACCTTAGAGCAACCCGACTTTCAGAAATGAATTCCTCGGCCAATTTCCCATCCGATACCGTTTGAACGGTGATCAACGGTCGATTAGATCGGACACAGTTTGCGTGCAAAGTTTTTAACATAGTAAAATGGGTGTTTTTAGCATCATTTTTGATAATTGGGAACGTAATAACTGCCGAACCGTTCCAAAAAAGTAAAATCAAATTAGACCGGCGTAATCAGCGTCGAAAATTGTATCAATAACCACAACCTTAATTTGATTGAAGGTAGTTGAGTTTTTGCCGACTGGCTAAAATTTTGTAAGAAATCACATATTTTAAACTATAATTTTGAACTGGCACTCCTATCTCTAAAACTAGGACCCGGATCAACATGAAACCTGTGCCAACTTACTAAAATGGGTACGCTGATTACAAATTTACATAGGAAACGTCTCTGTCTCTACTAGTTACCGAGTTGTTATAAAATTACGGTTTTTCAAAAAATACAAAAATAAGCGAAATGGACCACATAACATGAAAATGGTAAATCTTAGGCATATAAAAGTATACATTTTTTTGATCGACTCAACGAAAGCTATCATTTGGTAGTGGGTAAACCTTTCTATCACCAACGGTTGCAATGTTCAATTTTTTTCTATCTAAAAGTGCTAAATTTAGAACGAAAAAACAATTACAACTTTTTGAGGGATAGAGCGTTCTAATGTAGCCATGGTTATGCATTGGGATGTGCTGAATTCAACGGTGAGGTTGGTTTTCCCGTAGCGTGTACGGTTTGGCTAGAAAGTGGGAAACTATAATTTCCGCAGTTTATCGCGTTTTTCTCGCGAACCGCGCACCTTAGAGCAACCCGGCTTTCAGAAATGAATTCCTCGGCCAATTTCCCATCCGATACCGTTTGAACGGTCAACATCGGTCGATTAGATCGGACACAGTTTGCGTTCAAAGTTTCTAACATAGTAAAATGGGTGTTTTTAGCATCATTTTTGATAATTGGGAACGTAATAACTGCCGAACCGTTCCAAAAAAGTAAAATCAAATTAGACCGGCGTAATCAGCGTCGAAAATTGTATCAAGAACCACAACCTTAATTTGATTGACGGTAGTTGACTTTTTGCCGACTGGCTAAAATTTTGTAAGAAATCACATATTTTAAACTATAATTTTGAACTGGCACTCCTATCTCTAAAAGTAGGACCCGGATCAACATGAAACCTTTGCTAACTTACTAAAATGGGTACGCTGATTACAAATTTACATAGGGAACGTATCTGTCTCTAGTAGTTACCGAGTTGTGCTGAAATTACGTTTTTTTTTAAATACAAAAATAAGCGAAATGGACCACATAACATGAAAATGGTAAATCTTAGGCATATAAAAGTATACATTTTTTTGATCGACTCAACGAAAGCTATCATTTGGTAGTGGGTAAACCTTTCTATCACCAACGGTTGCAATGTTCAATTTTTTTCTATCTAAAAGTGCTAAATTTAGAACGAAAAAACAATTATAACTTTTTGAGGGATAGAGCGTTCTAATGTAGCCATGGTTATGCATTGGGATGTGCTGAATTCAACGGTGAGGTTGGTTTTCCCGTAGCGTGTACGGTTTGGCTAGAAACTGGGAAACTATAATTTCCGCAGTTTATCGCGTTTTTCTCGCGAACCGCACACCTTAGAGCAACCCGGCTTTCAGAAATGAATTCCTCGGCCAATTTCCCATCCGATACCGTTTGAACGGTGATCATCGGTCGATTAGATCGGACACAGTTTGCGTTCAAAGTTTCTAACATAGTAAAATGGGTGTTTTTAGCATCATTTTTGATAATTGGGAACGTAATAACTGCCGAACCGTTCCAAAAAAGTAAAATCAAATTAGACCGGCGTAATCAGCGTCGTAAATTGTATCAAGAACCACAACCTTAATTTGATTGAAGGTAGTTGAGTTTTTGCCGACTGGCTAAAATTTTGTAAGAAATCACATATTTTAAACTATAATTTTGAACTGGCACTCCTATCTCTAAAACTAGGACCCGGATCAACATGAAACCTTTGCTAACTTAGTAAAATGGGTACGCTGATTACAAATTTACATAGGAAACGTATCTGTCTCTAGTAGTTACCGAGTTGTGCTGAAATTACGGTTTTTTTAAAAAATACAAAAATAAGCGAAATGGACCACATAACATGAAAATGGTAAATCTTAGGCATATAAAAGTATACATTTTTTGATCTACTCAACGAAAGCTATCATTTGGTAGTGGGTAAACCTTTCTATCACCAACGGTTGCAATGTTCAATTTTTTTCTATCTAAAAGTGCTAAATTTAGAACGAAAGAACAATTATAACTTTTTGAAAGATGGAGCGTTCTAATGTAGCCATGGTTATGCATTGGGATGTGCTGAATTCAACGAAGACGTTGGTTTTCCCGTAGCGTGTACGGTTTGGCTAGAAAGTGGGAAACTATCATTTCCGCAGTTTATCGCGTTTTTCTCGCGAACCGCGCACCTTAGAGCAACCCGACTTTCAGAAATGAATTCCTCGGCCAATTTCCCATCCGATACCGTTTGAACGGTGATCATCGGTCGATTAGATCGGACACAGTTTGCGTTCAAAGTTTTTAACATAGTAAAATGGGTGTTTTTAGCATCATTTTTGATAATTGGGAACGTAATAACTGCCGAACCGTTCCAAAAAAGTAAAATCAAATTAGACCGGCGTAATCAGCGTCGAAAATTGTATCAAGAACCACAACCTTAATTTGATTGAAGGTAGTTGAGTTTTTTCCGACTGGCTAAAATTTTGTAAGAAATCACATATTTTAAACTATAATTTTGAACTGGCACTCCTATCTCTAAAACTAGGACCCGGATCAACATGAAACCTTTGCTAACTTAGTAAAATGGGTACGCTGATTACAAATTTACATAGGAAACGTATCTGTCTCTAGTAGTTACCGAGTTGTGCTGAAATTACGGTTTTTTTAAAAAATACAAAAATAAGCGAAATGGACCACATAACATGAAAATGGTAAATCTTAGGCATATAAAAGTATACATTTTTTTTGATCGACTCAACGAAAGCTATCATTTGGTAGTGGGTAAACCTTTCTATCACCAACGGTTGCAATGTTCAATTTTTTTCTATCTAAAAGTGCTAAATTTAGAACGAAAAAACAATTATAACTTTTTGAGGGATAGAGCGTTCTAATGTAGCCATGGTTATGCATTGGGATGTGCTGAATTCAACGGTGAGGTTGGTTTTCCCGTAGCGTGTACGGTTTGGCTAGAAAGTGGGAAACTATAATTTCCGCAGTTTACCGCGTTTTTCTCGCGAACCGCGCACCTTAGAGCAACCCGGCTTTCAGAAATGAATTCCTCGGCCAATTTCCCATCCGATACCGTTTGAACGGTCAACATCGGTCGATTAGATCGGACACAGTTTGCGTTCAAAGTTTCTAACATAGTAAAATGGGTGTTTTTAGCATCATTTTTGATAATTGGGAACGTAATAACTGCCGAACCGTTCCAAAAAAGTAAAATCAAATTAGACCGGCGTAATCAGCGTCGAAAATTGTATCAAGAACCACAACCTTAATTTGATTGAAGGTAGTTGACTTTTTGCCGACTGGCTAAAATTTTGTAAGAAATCACATATTTTAAACTATAATTTTGAACTGGCACTCCTATCTCTAAAACTAGGACCCGGATCAACATGAAACCTTTGCTAACTTACTAAAATGGGTACGCTGATTACAAATTTACATAGGGAACGTATCTGTCTCTAGTAGTTACCGAGTTGTGCTGAAATTACGTTTTTTTTTAAATACAAAAATAAGCGAAATGGACCACATAACATGAAAATGGTAAATCTTAGGCATATAAAAGTATACATTTTTTTGATCGACTCAACGAAAGCTATCATTTGGTAGTGGGTAAACCTTTCTATCACCAACGGTTGCAATGTTCAATTTTTTTCTATCTAAAAGTGCTAAATTTATAGCGAAAAAACAATTATAACTTTTTGAGGGATAGAGCGTTCTAATGTAGCCATGGTTATGCATTGGGATGTGCTGAATTCAACGGTGAGGTTGGTTTTCCCGTAGCGTGTACGGTTTGGCTAGAAAGTGGGAAACTATAATTTCCGCGGTTTATCGCGTTTTTCTCGCGAACCGCACACCTTAGAGCAACCCGGCTTTCAGAAATGAATTCCTCGGCCAATTTCCCATCCGATACCGTTTGAACGGTCAACATCGGTCGATTAGATCGGACACAGTTTGCGTTCAAAGTTTCTAACATAGTAAAATGGGTGTTTTTAGCATCATTTTTGATAATTGGGAACGTAATAACTGCCGAACCGTTCCAAAAAAGTAAAATCAAATTAGGCCGGCGTAATCAGCGTCGTAAATTGTATCAAGAACCACAACCTTAATTTGATTGAAGGTAGTTGAGTTTTTGCCGACTGGCTAAAATTTTGTAAGAAATCACATATTTTAAACTATAATTTTGAACTGGCACTCCTATCTCTAAAACTAGGACCCGGATCAACATGAAACCTTTGCTAACTTACTAAAATGGGTACGCTGATTACAAATTTACATAGGAAACGTCTCTGTCTCTACTAGTTACCGAGTTGTGCTAAAATTACGGTTTTTCAAAAAATACAAAAATAAGCGAAGTGGACCACATAACATGAAAATGGTAAATCTTAGGCATATAAAAGTATACATTTTTTGATCTACTCAACGAAAGCTATCATTTGGTAGTGGGTAAACCTTTCTATCACCAACGGTTGCAATGTTCAATTTTTTTCTATCTAAAAGTGCTAAATTTAGAACGAAAGAACAATTATAACTTTTTGAGAGATGGAGCGTTCTAATGTAGCCATGGTTATGCATTGGGATGTGCTGAATTCAACGGTGAGGTTGGTTTTCCCGTAGCGTGTACGGTTTGGGTAGAAAGTGGGAAACTATAATTTCCGCGGTTTATCGCGTTTTTCTCGCGAACCGCACACCTTAGAGCAACCCGGCTTTCAGAAATGAATTCCTCGGCCAATTTCCCATCCGATACCGTTTGAACGGTCAACATCGGTCGATTAGATCGTACACAGTTTGCGTTCAAAGTTTCTAACATAGTAAAATGGGTGTTTTTAGCATCATTTTTGATAATTGGGAACGTAATAACTGCCGAACCGTTCCAAAAAAGTAAAATCAAATTAGACCGGCGTAATCAGCGTCGTAAATTGTATCAAGAACCACAACCTTAATTTGATTGAAGGTAGTTGAGTTTTTGCCGACTGGCTAAAATTTTGTAAGAAATCACATATTTTAAACTATAATTTTGAACTGGCACTCCTATCTCTAAAACTAGGACCCGGATCAACATGAAACCTTTGCTAACTTACTAAAATGGGTACGCTGATTACAAATTTACATAGGAAACGTATCTGTCTCTAGTAGTTACCGAGTTGTGCTGAAATTACGGTTTTTTTTAAAAATACAAAAATAAGCGAAATGGACCACATAACATGAAAATGGTAAATCTTAGGCATATAAAAGTATACATTTTTTTGATCGACTCAACGAAAGCTATCATTTGGTAGTGGGTAAACCTTTCTATCACCAACGGTTGCAATGTTCAATTTTTTTCTATCTAAAAGTGCTAAATTTAGCACGAAAGAACAATTATAACTTTTTGAGAGATGGAGCGTTCTAATGTAGCCATGGTTATGCATTGGGATGTGCAGAATTCAACGGTGAGGTTGGTTTTCCCGTAGCGTGTACGGTTTGGCTAGAAAGTGGGAAACTATAATTTCCGCAGTTTATCGCGTTTTTCTCGCGAACCGCGCACCTTAGAGCAACCCGACTTTCAGAAATGAATTCCTCGGCCAATTTCCCATCCGATACCGTTTGAACGGTGATCAACGGTCGATTAGATCGGACACAGTTTGCGTGCAAAGTTTTTAACATAGTAAAATGGGTGTTTTTAGCATCATTTTTGATAATTGGGAACGTAATAACTGCCGAACCGTTCCAAAAAAGTAAAATCAAATTAGACCGGCGTAATCAGCGTCGTAAATTGTATCAAGAACCACAACCTTAATTTGATTGAAGGTAGTTGAGTTTTTGCGGACTGGCTAAAATTTTGTAAGAAATCACATATTTTAAACTATAATTTTGAACTGGCACTCCTATCTCTAAAACTAGGACCCGGATCAACATGAAACCCTTGCTAACTTACTAAAATGGGTACGCTGATTACAAATTTACATAGGAAACGTATCTGTCTCTAGTAGTTACCGAGTTGTGCTGAAATTACGGTTTTTTTTTTAAATACAAAGATAAGCGAAATGGACCACATAACATGAAAATGGTAAATCTTAGGCATATAAAAGTATACATTTTTTTGATCGACTCAACGAAAGCTATCATTTGGTAGTGGGTAAACCTTTCTATCACCAACGGTTGCAATGTTCAATTTTTTTCTATCTAAACTTGCTAAATTTAGCACGAAAGAACAATTATAACTTTTTGAGAGATGGAGCGTTCTAATGTAGCCATGGTTATGCATTGGGATGTGCAGAATTCAACGGTGAGGTTGGTTTTCCCGTAGCGTGTACGGTTTGGCTAGAAAGTGGGAAACTATAATTTCCGCAGTTTATCGCGTTTTTCTCGCGAACCGCGCACCTTAGAGCAACCCGACTTTCAGAAATGAATTCCTCGGCCAATTTCCCATCCGATACCGTTTGAACGGTGATCAACGGTCGATTAGATCGGACACAGTTTGCGTGCAAAGTTTTTAACATAGTAAAATGGGTGTTTTTAGCATCATTTTTGATAATTGGGAACGTAATAACTGCCGAACCGTTCCAAAAAAGTAAAATCAAATTAGACCGGCGTAATCAGCGTCGAAAATTGTATCAATAACCACAACCTTAATTTGATTGAAGGTAGTTGAGTTTTTGCCGACTGGCTAAAATTTTGTAAGAAATCACATATTTTAAACTATAATTTTGAACTGGCACTCCTATCTCTAAAACTAGGACCCGGATCAACATGAAACCCTTGCTAACTTACTAAAATGGGTACGCTGATTACAAATTTACATAGGAAACGTATCTGTCTCTAGTAGTTACCGAGTTGTGCTGTAATTACGGTTTTTTTTTAAAATACAAAGATAAGCGAAATGGACCACATAACATGAAAATGGTAAATCTTAGGCATATAAAAGTATACATTTTTTTGATCGACTCAACGAAAGCTATCATTTGGTAGTGGGTAAACCTTTCTATCACCAACGGTTGCAATGTTCAATTTTTTTCTATCTAAACTTGCTAAATTTAGCACGAAAGAACAATTATAACTTTTTGAGAGATGGAGCGTTCTAATGTAGCCATGGTTATGCATTGGGATGTGCAGAATTCAACGGTGAGGTTGGTTTTCCCGTAGCGTGTACGGTTTGGCTAGAAAGTGGGAAACTATAATTTCCGCAGTTTATCGCGTTTTTCTCGCGAACCGCGCACCTTAGAGCAACCCGACTTTCAGAAATGAATTCCTCGGCCAATTTCCCATCCGATACCGTTTGAACGGTGATCAACGGTCGATTAGATCGGACACAGTTTGCGTGCAAAGTTTTTAACATAGTAAAATGGGTGTTTTTAGCATCATTTTTGATAATTGGGAACGTAATAACTGCCGAACCGTTCCAAAAAAGTAAAATCAAATTAGACCGGCGTAATCAGCGTCGAAAATTGTATCAATAACCACAACCTTAATTTGATTGAAGGTAGTTGAGTTTTTGCCGACTGGCTAAAATTTTGTAAGAAATCACATATTTTAAACTATAATTTTGAACTGGCACTCCTATCTCTAAAACTAGGACCCGGATCAACATGAAACCTGTGCCAACTTACTAAAATGGGTACGCTGATTACAAATTTACATAGGAAACGTCTCTGTCTCTACTAGTTACCGAGTTGTTATAAAATTACGGTTTTTCAAAAAATACAAAAATAAGCGAAATGGACCACATAACATGAAAATGGTAAATCTTAGGCATATAAAAGTATACATTTTTTTGATCGACTCAACGAAAGCTATCATTTGGTAGTGGGTAAACCTTTCTATCACCAACGGTTGCAATGTTCAATTTTTTTCTATCTAAAAGTGCTAAATTTAGAACGAAAAAACAATTACAACTTTTTGAGGGATAGAGCGTTCTAATGTAGCCATGGTTATGCATTGGGATGTGCTGAATTCAACGGTGAGGTTGGTTTTCCCGTAGCGTGTACGGTTTGGCTAGAAAGTGGGAAACTATAATTTCCGCAGTTTATCGCGTTTTTCTCGCGAACCGCGCACCTTAGAGCAACCCGGCTTTCAGAAATGAATTCCTCGGCCAATTTCCCATCCGATACCGTTTGAACGGTCAACATCGGTCGATTAGATCGGACACAGTTTGCGTTCAAAGTTTCTAACATAGTAAAATGGGTGTTTTTAGCATCATTTTTGATAATTGGGAACGTAATAACTGCCGAACCGTTCCAAAAAAGTAAAATCAAATTAGACCGGCGTAATCAGCGTCGAAAATTGTATCAAGAACCACAACCTTAATTTGATTGACGGTAGTTGACTTTTTGCCGACTGGCTAAAATTTTGTAAGAAATCACATATTTTAAACTATAATTTTGAACTGGCACTCCTATCTCTAAAAGTAGGACCCGGATCAACATGAAACCTTTGCTAACTTACTAAAATGGGTACGCTGATTACAAATTTACATAGGGAACGTATCTGTCTCTAGTAGTTACCGAGTTGTGCTGAAATTACGTTTTTTTTTAAATACAAAAATAAGCGAAATGGACCACATAACATGAAAATGGTAAATCTTAGGCATATAAAAGTATACATTTTTTTGATCGACTCAACGAAAGCTATCATTTGGTAGTGGGTAAACCTTTCTATCACCAACGGTTGCAATGTTCAATTTTTTTCTATCTAAAAGTGCTAAATTTAGAACGAAAAAACAATTATAACTTTTTGAGGGATAGAGCGTTCTAATGTAGCCATGGTTATGCATTGGGATGTGCTGAATTCAACGGTGAGGTTGGTTTTCCCGTAGCGTGTACGGTTTGGCTAGAAACTGGGAAACTATAATTTCCGCAGTTTATCGCGTTTTTCTCGCGAACCGCACACCTTAGAGCAACCCGGCTTTCAGAAATGAATTCCTCGGCCAATTTCCCATCCGATACCGTTTGAACGGTGATCATCGGTCGATTAGATCGGACACAGTTTGCGTTCAAAGTTTCTAACATAGTAAAATGGGTGTTTTTAGCATCATTTTTGATAATTGGGAACGTAATAACTGCCGAACCGTTCCAAAAAAGTAAAATCAAATTAGACCGGCGTAATCAGCGTCGTAAATTGTATCAAGAACCACAACCTTAATTTGATTGAAGGTAGTTGAGTTTTTGCCGACTGGCTAAAATTTTGTAAGAAATCACATATTTTAAACTATAATTTTGAACTGGCACTCCTATCTCTAAAACTAGGACCCGGATCAACATGAAACCTTTGCTAACTTAGTAAAATGGGTACGCTGATTACAAATTTACATAGGAAACGTATCTGTCTCTAGTAGTTACCGAGTTGTGCTGAAATTACGGTTTTTTTAAAAAATACAAAAATAAGCGAAATGGACCACATAACATGAAAATGGTAAATCTTAGGCATATAAAAGTATACATTTTTTGATCTACTCAACGAAAGCTATCATTTGGTAGTGGGTAAACCTTTCTATCACCAACGGTTGCAATGTTCAATTTTTTTCTATCTAAAAGTGCTAAATTTAGAACGAAAGAACAATTATAACTTTTTGAAAGATGGAGCGTTCTAATGTAGCCATGGTTATGCATTGGGATGTGCTGAATTCAACGAAGACGTTGGTTTTCCCGTAGCGTGTACGGTTTGGCTAGAAAGTGGGAAACTATCATTTCCGCAGTTTATCGCGTTTTTCTCGCGAACCGCGCACCTTAGAGCAACCCGACTTTCAGAAATGAATTCCTCGGCCAATTTCCCATCCGATACCGTTTGAACGGTGATCATCGGTCGATTAGATCGGACACAGTTTGCGTTCAAAGTTTTTAACATAGTAAAATGGGTGTTTTTAGCATCATTTTTGATAATTGGGAACGTAATAACTGCCGAACCGTTCCAAAAAAGTAAAATCAAATTAGACCGGCGTAATCAGCGTCGAAAATTGTATCAAGAACCACAACCTTAATTTGATTGAAGGTAGTTGAGTTTTTTCCGACTGGCTAAAATTTTGTAAGAAATCACATATTTTAAACTATAATTTTGAACTGGCACTCCTATCTCTAAAACTAGGACCCGGATCAACATGAAACCTTTGCTAACTTAGTAAAATGGGTACGCTGATTACAAATTTACATAGGAAACGTATCTGTCTCTAGTAGTTACCGAGTTGTGCTGAAATTACGGTTTTTTTAAAAAATACAAAAATAAGCGAAATGGACCACATAACATGAAAATGGTAAATCTTAGGCATATAAAAGTATACATTTTTTTTGATCGACTCAACGAAAGCTATCATTTGGTAGTGGGTAAACCTTTCTATCACCAACGGTTGCAATGTTCAATTTTTTTCTATCTAAAAGTGCTAAATTTAGAACGAAAAAACAATTATAACTTTTTGAGGGATAGAGCGTTCTAATGTAGCCATGGTTATGCATTGGGATGTGCTGAATTCAACGGTGAGGTTGGTTTTCCCGTAGCGTGTACGGTTTGGCTAGAAAGTGGGAAACTATAATTTCCGCAGTTTACCGCGTTTTTCTCGCGAACCGCGCACCTTAGAGCAACCCGGCTTTCAGAAATGAATTCCTCGGCCAATTTCCCATCCGATACCGTTTGAACGGTCAACATCGGTCGATTAGATCGGACACAGTTTGCGTTCAAAGTTTCTAACATAGTAAAATGGGTGTTTTTAGCATCATTTTTGATAATTGGGAACGTAATAACTGCCGAACCGTTCCAAAAAAGTAAAATCAAATTAGACCGGCGTAATCAGCGTCGAAAATTGTATCAAGAACCACAACCTTAATTTGATTGAAGGTAGTTGACTTTTTGCCGACTGGCTAAAATTTTGTAAGAAATCACATATTTTAAACTATAATTTTGAACTGGCACTCCTATCTCTAAAACTAGGACCCGGATCAACATGAAACCTTTGCTAACTTACTAAAATGGGTACGCTGATTACAAATTTACATAGGGAACGTATCTGTCTCTAGTAGTTACCGAGTTGTGCTGAAATTACGTTTTTTTTTAAATACAAAAATAAGCGAAATGGACCACATAACATGAAAATGGTAAATCTTAGGCATATAAAAGTATACATTTTTTTGATCGACTCAACGAAAGCTATCATTTGGTAGTGGGTAAACCTTTCTATCACCAACGGTTGCAATGTTCAATTTTTTTCTATCTAAAAGTGCTAAATTTATAGCGAAAAAACAATTATAACTTTTTGAGGGATAGAGCGTTCTAATGTAGCCATGGTTATGCATTGGGATGTGCTGAATTCAACGGTGAGGTTGGTTTTCCCGTAGCGTGTACGGTTTGGCTAGAAAGTGGGAAACTATAATTTCCGCGGTTTATCGCGTTTTTCTCGCGAACCGCACACCTTAGAGCAACCCGGCTTTCAGAAATGAATTCCTCGGCCAATTTCCCATCCGATACCGTTTGAACGGTCAACATCGGTCGATTAGATCGTACACAGTTTGCGTTCAAAGTTTCTAACATTGTAAAATGGGTGTTTTTAGCATCATTTTTGATAATTGGGAACGTAATAACTGCCGAACCGTTCCAAAAAAGTAAAATCAAATTAGACCGGCGTAATCAGCGTCGTAAATTGTATCAAGAACCACAACCTTAATTTGATTGAAGGTAGTTGAGTTTTTGCCGACTGGCTAAAATTTTGTAAGAAATCACATATTTTAAACTATAATTTTGAACTGGCACTCCTATCTCTAAAACTAGGACCCGGATCAACATGAAACCTTTGCTAACTTACTAAAATGGGTACGCTGATTACAAATTTACATAGGAAACGTATCTGTCTCTAGTAGTTACCGAGTTGTGCTGAAATTACGGTTTTTTTAAAAAATACAAAAATAAGCGAAATGGACCACATAACATGAAAATGGTAAATCTTAGGCATATAAAAGTATACATTTTTTTGATCGACCCAACGAAAGCTATCATTTGGTAGTGGGTAAACCTTTCTATCACCAACGGTTGCAATGTTCAATTTTTTTCTATCTAAAAGTGCTAAATTTAGAACGAAAGAACAATTATAACTTTTTGAGAGATGGAGCGTTCTAATGTAGCCATGGTTATGCATTGGGATGTGCTGAATTCAACGAAGACGTTGGTTTTCCCGTAGCGTGTACGGTTTGGCTAGAAAGTGGGAAACTATAATTTCCGCAGTTTATCGCGTTTTTCTCGCGAACCGCGCACCTTAGAGCAACCCGACTTTCAGAAATGAATTCCTCGGCCAATTTCCCATCCGATACCGTTTGAACGGTGATCATCGGTCGATTAGATCGGACACAGTTTGCGTTCAAAGTTTTTAACATAGTAAAATGGGTGTTTTTAGCATCATTTTTGATAATTGGGAACGTAATAACTGCCGAACCGTTCCAAAAAAGTAAAATCAAATTAGACCGGCGTAATCAGCGTCGAAAATTGTATCAAGAACCACAACCTTAATTTGATTGAAGGTAGTTGAGTTTTTGCCGACTGGCTAAAATTTTGTAAGAAATCACATATTTTAAACTATAATTTTGAACTGGCACTCCTATCTCTAAAACTAGGACCCGGATCAACATGAAACCTTTGCTAACTTAGTAAAATGGGTACGCTGATTACAAATTTACATAGGAAACGTATCTGTCTCTAGTAGTTACCGAGTTGTGCTGAAATTACGGTTTTTTTTTTAAATACAAAAATAAGCGAAATGGACCACATAACATGAAAATGGTAAATCTTAGGCATATAAAAGTATACATTTTTTTTGATCGACTCAACGAAAGCTATCATTTGGTAGTGGGTAAACCTTTCTATCACCAACGGTTGCAATGTTCAATTTTTTTCTATCTAAAAGTGCTAAATTTAGCACGAAAGAACAATTATAACTTTTTGAGAGATGGAGCGTTCTAATGTAGCCATGGTTATGCATTGGGATGTGCAGAATTCAACGGTGAGGTTGGTTTTCCCGTAGCGTGTACGGTTTGGCTAGAAGGTGGGAAACTATAATTTCCGCGGTTTATCGCGTTTTTCTCGCGAACTGCACACCTTAGAGCAACCCGGCTTTCAGAAATGAATTCCTCGGCCAATTTCCCATCCGATACCGTTTGAACGGTCAACATCGGTCGATTAGATCGGACACAGTTTGCGTTCAAAGTTTCTAACATAGTAAAATGGGTGTTTTAGCATCATTTTTGATAATTGGGAACGTAATAACTGCCGAACCGTTCCAAAAAAGTAAAATCAAATTAGACCGGCGTAATCAGCGTCGAAAATTGTATCAGGAACCACAACCTTAATTTGATTGAAGGTAGTTGAGTTTTTGCCGACTGGCTAGAATTTTGTAAGAAATCACATATTTTAAACTATAATTTTGAACTGGCACTCCTATCTCTAAAACTAGGACCCGGATCAACATGAAACCTTTGCTAACTTACTAAAATGGGTACGCTGATTACAAATTTACATAGGAAACGTATCTGTCTCTAGTAGTTACCGAGCTGTGCTGAAATTACGGTTTTTCAAAAAATACAAAAATAAGCGAAATGGCCCACCTAACATGAAAATGTCTTAGGCATATAAAAGTATACATTTTTTTTGATCGACTCAACAAAAGCTATCATGGTAGTCATGGTCATGGTAGTGGGTAAACCTTTCTATCACCAACGGTTGCAATGTTCAATTTTTTTCTATCTAAAAGTGCTGAATTTAGAACGAAAAAACAATTATAACTTTTTGAGGGATAGAGCGTTCTAATGTAGCCATGGTTATGCATTGGGATGTGCTGAATTCAGCGGTGAGGTTGGTTTTCCCGTAGCGTGTACGGTTTGGCTAGAAAGTGGGAAACTATAATTTCCGCGGTTTATCGCGTTTTTCTCGCGAACCGCGCACCTTAGAGCAACACGGCTTTCAGAAATGAATTCCTCGGCCAATTTCCCATCCGATACCGTTTGAACCGTCAACATCGGTCGATTAGATCAGACACAGTTTGCGTTCAAAGTTTCTAACATAGTAAAATGGTTGTTTTTAGCATCATTTTTGATAATTGGGAACGTAATAACTGCCGAACCGTTCCAAAAAAGTAAAATCTAATTATACCGGCGTAATCAGCGTCGAAAATTGTATCAAGGACCACAACCTTAATTTGATTGAAGGTAGTTGAGTTTTTGCCGACTGGCTAAAATTTTGTAAGAAATCACATATTTTAAACTATAATTTTGAACTGGCACTCCTATCTCTAAAACTAGGACCCGGATCAACATGAAACCTTTGCTAACTTACTAAAATGGGTACGCTGATTACAAATTTACATAGGAAACGTCTCTGTCTCTGCTAGTTACCGAGTTGTGCTGAAATTACGGTTTTTCAAATAATACAAAAATAAGAGAAATGGACCACATAACCAACGGTTGCACGGTTAAATTTTTTTCTATCTAAAAGTGCTAAATTTAGATCGAAAAACAATTATAACGTTTTGAGAGATAGAGCATTCTAATGTACTCATGCTTATGCATTGGGAAATTACATAATTGTATTTCTAAATAAATAAAAAAACTACAGTCAATTGAATATTTCTGTTTTTCAGATTTGGATTCCACAAAAAAAAACACCTTAACCGAATCATTCGTCAATAATTGAAGTCAATCAAATTTTGCTAGCCTGTGTTATCTACAACCCCCCATATTTGAACTCAATTGATAAGACAATCCCGTCAGGTGGGAAAATGACAAGACAATCCCTTCACGATTGCCTCGCTTTTACCCGTCAAGCAAATCACATCGCTGTAAATCACGTCCGCGTCGTCGTCCATCTCGCAAAGTTGCACTTAATCGCTCAACTTTATTCGGAAAAGTGCCGGAGCATTAAATTAATTTTTAATTAAGATTTATTCGCGGGCGCGGCCATTAAGACGCTCCCGACGCTCCGGTAGGCGAGGCGCGCCGATCCGAGGACGCGTCGCGTCGCCGAGAGGACGAAATAATTACCGATCTCGGATCCGAAAGGATTTGTTCCTTTGTTCGGCCGGAATCGCGCAAACATTTCAGCTCCTTTCTACGTTAATTGGTTGTCGCGTTTAATATTTCGCGGGGCCTTTGTCCCGCCGCTAAGGGCATTAGTTGCGCCCGCTTACTTCATTTGCGCCTTTGTGTCTGGTCGATACCAAATCGGAGTCACTAATTGAAAATGTTACTATTTTAATGGTGGTAATATGGGGCTGTTGCCAGGAAAATGAGGATGAAAGGTTGACTGAATCGGTAATTAATTGGATGTAGGTAAATGATTAACATAAAATCGTTCCACATCTTGTATGTAGGTCTTTCCTATATGAAATACAAGAAGACGTTTAAATGAGACTAAGAGGATTATGATTCAGTAATTTAAGCATTTCTCTGCTTATTAATTAGCAGCTAATTGGATTTTTTAGAAACCTTAATTTAGTCGGTATAAATAAATTCCTCATCGTTATCGATCCGACAACATTTTTTGCTTTAGAAACTGATTTAGAAATTAAAAATTTTGATTCCCCAACAGATGATAACAATTGTTATTCTCGAAATCGGTTAAAAAACTAATTTGCGAAATTGAAGGGTCTTTACTTCCAGTTGTTTTAAAGCGTAGCTCAAATAAGAGCACAATAGCTCAAAAAATTAGAACACTTTTTCGAAACCTGTAACTCTTTAAAAAATAATTCTAGGCAAATCAAATTTGGTATACCCCAACGACATATATTTAACAATAGAAAATTACAAAAACAATGTTACAACTCTTAGCTTACTTCTAAGTTACACAATGTAAATTAATAACTCAAACAAAAAGGAAATGACTGTCATAGTATCGATGACAGTCGGGTTTTCTGTGGATTGGTGAGGTTTAATACAGTGTATGCCCTCCACGAGCACGAATCACTTCCTCACACCTGCGTGGCATGCTTCGCACTACTCTGCGAAGAGATTTTTGGGGTATGCTTTCCCATTCGTCAATCAGGGGTTGCGTCAGTTCCTGTATGGTTAGTGGTCGATTAGGGCGCTTGCGAACACGTCGGTCATGCTGATCCCACGCGTGTTCAATAGGATTCAGGTCAGGACTTAACGCCGGCCATATCATGACCTGAATTCCACGTTCTTTTAAAAAGTTTCTGGTGATGCCGGCGATATGTGGCTTTGCATTGTCCTGCATTAGGATGAAATTTTGACCGACGCCATATGCAGCAGATATTACATGGTTCTCCAAAAATGTTTTCGTTGTAATGCATGGCATTTAGTCTACCAGGAACCACAACGAGATTAGTTCTGCTGTCTTTACTGACTCCAGCCCAAACCATCACAGATCCACGACCAAATCTATCCAGGGTGGTCCAAACAACGGACTTTTTGCTGGAGGGCAACGATCCCCCCCAATCTGTTCGTTTTCCGGAAAAAAAAAATTCTCCCCAAATTTGAGGAAAATCGGTTAACGGTAACACGTGCCACCGAGCACCTCAAATTTGCCATTTAAAATACATTGCAAAAATGCACATTTTTTCTTTTTCTTTTCTTATTTCGGATTTACTAAAAAAGTTGCGGGAGATTACCAGAAATTGTTCAGAAGTCCCCAAGGAATAAATCCACAACCAGTTTTTTTTTTCACCACCCCCACCCTCCCCTGCAATACCATAAATATAAGGCAACATTTTCTCCAAATTTACAATTTTACAATATTACGTGTTTTTAACTTTTTTTTTTGGTAAAGTATTATTAATGGATTACTGACATGTCCTTTTGTCATTTATGAACTAACTTCAATTTGTTTAAACAATTACAAATTGTTTAAACAAAAATATACAATGTCACGAACATATTTTTATATTTTTTTGCAGAAATTATAAGATTATTGTCATTTTTTGTCATTTATTAACTAATTTGCATTGTTTAAACAAATACCATTTGTTTAAACAAAAATATACAATGTTACTGACATATTTTTCTATTTTCTTGCAGAAATTACTATTAGATTATTTGTATATTTTTATTATTTATTAACTAATTTGTTTAAACACTTGTTTAAACATACTATTTGTTTAAACAATGATATACAAAGTTACGTACATATTTTTCTATTCATTTTACAAACATTCCATAT
Source organism: Melinopterus prodromus (assembly GCA_964023965.1). NCBI lineage: Eukaryota > Metazoa > Arthropoda > Insecta > Coleoptera > Scarabaeidae > Melinopterus > Melinopterus prodromus. Next base: position 13,470,068 of record OZ030393.1, read on the forward strand.
AAAAAAGCTCTCGACTTTGATATCGAGACTCGAATAAATGCGAGGCAACTCAAATAATCGTGTTTGGTTCGGTTCCGAAAGAAACTAGCTGTATTCGACTTGAAATTCGAGACTTAAATTTTTTGATAACTCGAACAGCCCTAGTCTTATATTGCTTAGCTTGTACTGCTTACGATATTTTGATTTCGTTGTTAGCTGTTTCGACTTGTGTGTTTGCACATTGCATCATTGAGAATGTTAGATTCTAAAGAATTGCGAAAAACCATATATTTGATTAATCATTATGATCACCAAATTATCGGGAATAAGCTTCCAAGCAATATGCAAGTAATGAGAGTGTTGTTTTACAATATGAGATGTGTAAAACTAAGTTTAAGAGCAGGTGCTCATCTTGCGGTCGACGAAGTGAAAGTTTTTTGGGCAAAAGCAAGCCTGCCTACGTTTTTTTAGCTGTTTATTATTAATAGAGTACTTAGTTATTTATTATTAATAGGGGAGTTATTATTTACTTATTCATTATTATTAGTAGGAAGCAAATACATACATTGTTATATAAAAAAAATTAAATCCAGTGTTTCATATAATAATAATTTCTGCAACAAATACAAAAATGTGTCCGTGACATTGTATATTTTTGTTTAACCAAATGGTATTTCTTTAAACAATTGCAAATTAGTTAATAAATGACAAAAAAATCCATTAATTAAATAATAATTTCAGGAAAAAATAGTAAAAATTTGTCCGTAACATTGTTTATTTTTTGTTTACAGTTGCAAATTAGTTAATAAATGACAAAAATGCCAATATTCCAATAATTTCTGAAAAAAATATAAAAATGAGTCAGTTACATTAAATATTTTTTTAAACAATTTGTAATTGTGGTCAAAAAATAGTGGTTGTGGATTTGTTTCTTAGGGAGTTCTAAACAATTTCTGATTATCTCCCGCAACTTTTTTTCTAAATACGAAACGTAAAAAAAGAAAGGAAAAAAGATGCAATGTATTTTAAATGGGAAATTTGAGGTACTCGGTGGCACGTGTTAACGTTAACCGATTTTTCTCAAATTTGGGGGGAATTTTTATTTCTGGAAACGGAACAGATTTGGGGGATCGTTGCCCTCCAGCAAAAAAAAATATTTTGCTAGGTATAAATTTGGACCACCCTAATATACACACACGTACTCGACCGTCGCAACGAGTTAACAGAAATCTGTTAGTTCCAATCTCTATGATCCAGAGCAAGCGCGGATAGGTCTTATTGGTCTTATTGGTTCGCTCTCTTAATCTGTTTTTTACAGTTTGATCGGAAATTTCTATTCCTTGTGCTCGTCTTAGGTCGGTAGAGAGGAAAGGACAAGAAATCGGTCTTGAGTTTGAGTAGTGTTTTTTTTTTTATTTCGGCCTTGTCCAGCTGTCCCGAAACCGATTCCATAAACTCTGAATAACAGAAGGGGAAACTGGATGGTCCCTGCCAACATGTTGAGTAGAGTGGCCATGCTGAATATGGGCGACAGTACGAGCAACTTGCAGTTCACTAAGATGCCTCATTTTACTTCTAATGACGCTTCTAATCAACGAAAATTGTCAACTGAGTTCTTTGGTAAGTTTTCATACGTGAACTCAAAGCATACTTGACATGTTTTCCATTTTGTTTTGCATTATTAATTTACATTTTTGAGTGTAACTTAAACGGAACTAAGAGTTGTAACATTACTTTTGTAACTTTCGTTATTTAAATATATGCCCTTACCAAATTTGAATTGCAGTATGTTAAATATGTTTTAAATAGTTTGTTTTAAATGTTGTCTTAAACGTATTTAAACTTCCGAAATTTGAACAAAATATTTTATTATTTAATCAGAGTTGTGTGCTGGTCTTTAAGATTTGTATGCATAGATTATATGCAATTATAAAATCTGATGTAATTTAAATTTTGTATTTATAGTAAAATAAAAAGTTTTTCAATAAATATAGTAATAAAATAACAGTAAGTACATTTGATCTATGGAATACTTATCAGTGATTTTTGTATTGTATGTACAGGAGAACGTCGATAATCCTAACCTCGGTAATCGGAACGTTCGCTAATCCGAACGCCCAAAAAGGAATAATACTAAAATAAATCACTGAGTAACCTAGGGAAAAGCCATTTTTGTCGGTTCCTGTTTCCAGAAAAATATTGCTTTTGTATCTATCTCGTATCCAATATCAACTTGTAATTTCTACTGTTTAGCTGCAATATTTGATAATTTGAACAATTTTATAATCGACGCTCTACTGTATTTGGAATGTATCCATGTATAAAAGACCATAATTGTATAAAATACAATGAACCTTCGCTACTTTACAAATGTATAAAAAACTATAAAGTAGATGTATTAGAACAGCTTGAAATAGAAAAACATAAAATAACCCACAACATTATTTCTGTTTAAAAGACCCATTAAAAGGGACACTAAAAACATTCTTGCATACACATTCACGTAACAAACACCGCGAAGCATAACAGCAAAGATAAACTCAGCGCGGCTGTGCACCACGCTAGAAGTAGTTATTCTGGTGCGCGCTAACGTTAGTATTCATAGTTTTAAGACGATGTCCATTATCATCTCCGGGTCGGTATAACACGCGATGTTTACGAACTCGCGAGATAATACCGAGCTATTAAACAATTTCCAGAGTTGGTAACTAGACCGGACTTGTACCCTTTGCGAAAATATACCCGAAAGAGCAATTTGCCCTGCATATAGTGGAGGAGCTCGGCGCTGGTACTTCTCTCAACTGGAAACTTGTTCGTATCAAATTTGGCCTCGGTTGTCGGCAACAGAGCGGGAACGAGGACGCATCTAGATGTAAGTTACGATCGTTTTCCAACTTCCGTAATGACTTGTTTTCAAGGGTGTATGAATTATGACCCCTACCAGACTTCTCCTAATAGTTTTTCCTACTGCTGTTCGCAAGTTTTACCAGTGAGGGCCCTCCACTCTCAGCGGTCGAGAATCTCGACACCTTTTCGCATTTTTTTCTTCTTCTAGGGGGATACGAGGTTTAATAGACGTCACTGGAGTACGGTGCAGTTCAGGAAAGTTAAAGAGGTCCGGTTGGAATGAGAAGCCATGGTTTTTTTGTTGGAAAATTCGGAAAGTTTGCGGAAAGAATGGAGGGAACGCCCATTGTGTTTGTGGGACGTGGTCGACGTCCGCTTTCGGTTTGAGTACATCTGACAAGTTTGCTCGTTAGGTTATCGGTGGCCTGCCGTCTAAAATCTCTTGGGAGTTTTGTGCGTTAATACATGTTTAAGGATAATAGACTGCTGCTTCAAGTTCTACTGAAAAAAACTATGGAAGTTTTTGCAGCAACATTTTTATAGTATCTACTGATACAATATTGTCTCCAGAGGTTAATAGTATCGTCTATATATAGAGGCTACTATAGAGTAGACACAGTTAAACTCTAAATGCAGGGAACATGTTTAATACACAAATAATTATACGCAAAATAAGAACTAAAAGATGCTGTCTACCACCAACATTTTATTGCTATACTAAAGTAAATAAGGAACATTTAGAAATGTAATACTTATTTAAATAATATAAACAAGGCTATCCATGTCAGTTACTAATAACTATACATGATTTTATCTTTTTCTTATTCTTTTCAGTGATTTCAATTTTGATCTTTAGAATTACCTAAATAAATTAAAATTTGTTAACTTGAGATATAATATAGGTACATATTTCTAATTCGAAATTAGAAATGTATTATTCGTTTTCTTGACTTCCACCTGATAATTCTCTGAGTTTGATAATTATTTCACATAGTTTGTAATAAACTTATAATTTTTTTTTTAAATGAGCTGTTTTTTATTTCAGTTGTATTTTTTCTGCTTTTCTGTCGTCTGTCAGTTCACGCAATAATTTATTCATAGAAATAGAATTGTCCAATATGCAATGTAGACAGAATTTCGCCAGTTTTTGTTCTTTGAACATAATCTGTAAATATTCTACATCAAATCGTATATACAGTGTGTCTCCAGATGCTGACACGTGACAGCAGTAATATGGTCATATCTGGCAATAATCGCATTTTTCGGTAAATTATAAAGTTTGGACTGAATTGTGTTTAAATAAATGAATCTATTTTTGTGTTTTGAATTGGGCTAGATGAGCGAAAGATGTAAACGTATATATAATTTTTATCTTGCAATAAAATTACTTTTTACCTAGCATAACTGTTTATTTATCTAAAATGTATATGCAAATTTGATTAACTTTTGAACAATAGATACCTAAGGCCTTTATTGAAAAACGCGTTTTAGGAGAGGCAAAGCTTGGTGTTGTGTAAAGTTTACTTTTTCACAAATAAATGCAAAATGTAATAGAGAAAAGTTTTTATTTACTACTATCATGTTTAATATTTTAGAACAATTTTAATATTTTATTTTTGCATATCGTTTTTTTATTTAATCGTTTGATCATAACTCACTTTACTATTATCTATTTACGGCAACTATTTTTGATAATGTATTATTGCTAGTGTTAACTGAGGCACATGTGATTTCAGTAAAAAAAAGTAAAGTCCTGCAAATTCTTTTGTCAGATTCAATTGTCAATTTTTCAGAACCAACAAAAATATCAAAAATCCACTATATACCGAAAACTTCACGTTTTAATTTGGTGTATTGCTTTTGAGAAAATCTCTTTGGAGCTTTTACGTGTTTTAAAACAAAAGCTATGGTACTCTCAAATTATATATTAGTAGTTATTCTTTAATTTGAAATATTTGCAGTCCAATAACTAAATGCTCTTTGTATTATTGAATTAAGGAACCGCATTCTGACATTAAAAGTAGTCCACATGATGCTGATTATATTAATTCGATAATATTAATACTTATAAATTATTTTTCACATTTCAAAATTTTATTCATTCGAAATATGTATACACTGAGTGCGTAAAGTAAGGAAGCATGACACAATGTCTGAAAAATTTCGTCGATTTTAATTATCAAAATCTACATATTTACTTCAAATTTAATTTCCGACTTTCAATTGTTTTCGACTTTTGACGCCATCGACACTTTGTAAATGGCAACCCCATATTTTTTCTACTAGTATTGATAGGATTGTAAAGATAATTGTAAAAAAAACATTTAAAAAAATCTAGAAAAAGACAGTTGAAACTTAGTTATATTGTTATATTGATAACTTTTGTTTGTTTGTGGTAAGCGAATAGGCGTTTTCAATAGCTGCATATCTTGTCAGGTTATTGTGTTTTTTACGTTAGTTTATGAAGCCGTCCGCACCACACTTAAAGAATCGCTGTAAATGCGTCAAAAACATTTGGGAACAAATTTTTTCACGTAAAAATACAAAGATTTAGGTTTACTATGAGACCATTTTGAGGTTTCTAGGACAATGGGTTCAGCTGGAATAAAATAAATAAGCGAAACACTACTCCCTTCCGCTATCTACCTACGCCAGCCAATATAAAGCGCGGGTCCGTTCGAGTTATACGTAGTATATACAGTTCACTGACCATGATACACACCGATTATTATAACGATAATAGCTTTGCACAATAATGACAGTTCATTTGAACAATGACCTCATTATTAAAGCGAACTGTCATCGCTATACAAACGTACTGTTAAAGTATGTCAAAACTTACGTGGATGATAGTTATTTGACAGTTCGTCTCGTCACCGGTGACAAATACGTTTAAAATATTTGATATAAAATGTAATTTATGAGTCGTAGATAAAACGGTGATACATAAAATATAATTAAATGTTAACTATAAGAGCACATGTTATTTTCTTCTGAACTTCTCTAGACTTGCACTCTGGAGTATTGTAGTGCGTGTTTGTAATAAGTTGGCAACCATGTTTACAATAGCGATGATTGTTAAAGTACTATATCATCGACTAGAAATCTCAAACACAGTCCAGTTTGTATATTTGTACAAATAGAAAGCAATACATTAATTTCTTTAGGTTATACCATACGTCAAATGTAATAAAAAGGAAATGAAAACAGACATGGTTATAGTAACGCCATCTACATCTGATGATTTTTTAAGTTAGCTGCAGTTCGCTATTTGAATTGAGAAGGGAGCCTTCATTATGTGCTCGTCAAATAATCTACTATTATTTCAATATTTCTGGATATTTTGATTAATTTTTACTTATTTTATATTATAGTATAACAACTTTCACCATTATAAAAAGAGGGTCTTATAAAATATATATTATTATTATCTAACCTACAAAAGTAATCTCCTATCCAGGTTAGTTCGGATCAAACATTATGCATCCTTACACTAAGGCCCGTTTGAATACGTTCTTGTTAGTTTGACGTGTGTAAGAGCGCTTCTGGTTTGGGTTGGACCCGCTTCGGGCCTTCGGGGCGACGACCGTAGTGTCGACAATAGAGGACCTGGACGTCTCGAAATGTGCCATAATACCGTCATTAATTCCGTCTAACGGCCTGCGTAAATCACCATTACGCCGGGCACGAGGACGTCCGCACGACGTACCCGTGTAACCGACGCCGCCGTGCGCTCCGTCTGACGCTAAAAGAAGGTACTACGCGATACGGGATTCCCCCAGACGATACGACCCGGCAACCGCAGCGACATCTGCCCCGGTTCCCGATTCTATTTGGGACTATTCGGGCGAATTGTTTTCGGCTGGACGGCCGAAAACGTAAATACGACGAACGGAAGCACGGTCTTTACGCTCTAATTGTTATGGGTAATGGGGATCGGAGAGCGCGTCTTGCGGTCGACCTTATTGCCTAATAACACTTTTCCAACGCTATCACATAAGAAGTTGTGGTCAACTGGACGATAGTAAAATGTGTAAACCGGTGGTCGTTCTCGGGAAAACCTATTGTGGGTTTGAGGTTCGGAATTTCTGACGAAAATGTTCGAATTGATATAAGATTTGCGAAGTTTTGCGAAGGTGTGCGAAGATTTGCGAATATTTGCGAATATATACGAAGATATACAAAGATATACGAACATATACGAACATATACGAAGATATAACAAAGATATACGAAGATATACGAAGATATACGAAGATATACGAACGTATACGAACCCATATGAGGTTACAAAACCGAAAATAGACAAAACAAAACCGAAAATGACAAAATTTTTGAGAGAAAGCTTACAGCCTAATAAATTAAACCACTTTTATTGAAAATCAACAAATTAGAAATCATGTTATCTTTATTCTACATACCTAACTCTTACGCACGACTCAGCAGAACCAATGATGTTTGGCGGGCGAAGGGGGACAATAGGAAAAAAAATAGTTTATATCTTTAAGTGTAACACACTGTATACAATACAGATTCATAATTCGATGTAAGCAATTAAGTGGTTGTTTTTAAGATACTAGCCGGTAAGTTTCCTGACAGTGGTTAAAGTAACAAACAAAGTGAATTGTTTATTATTTACGCTAAAGAGTGTCCGACACTAGCTGAAATAATTGTCAATGCAAAACAAGTAAATTGTAGATAGTATTTTGACTATGCAACGAATTATTCTTTTTCGTTTTTTATTTCGTCGCTACATTTTTCGACAGTCACCTTCGCTATGACGAAATTAATAATTATTATTAAAACTCATTCCTTTTCTGTGCTATAACTTTCTTTCTTTTTACTATTTACTATGCTTATATTAACTTCACTTGTGTGTTTGTTACATTCAAATCTTCTAATCAATATTTTACCTACTTCCTAATGTCTAATCGAGTTGAAATTTTGCATGTGGGTGGATAGATTTCCAGTGACAATGCATGAAAAAATACCCAGATTTTAGAAAATTATAAAAATTTAGAAAATTTGCCCAAAAAATTATGAAAAACTCTCAAAAAATAAAAGACGCGATTTGGGATTTCCCTAGACGATACAACCCGGCAACCGCACCGACATCTGCTCCGGTTCCGGATTCTATTTGGGACTATTCGGGCGAATTGTTTTCGGCCGGACGGCCGAAAACGTAAATACGACGAACGGAAGGACGGTCTTTACGCTCTAATTGTTATGGGTAATGGGATCGGAGAGCGTGTCTTGCGGTCGGCCTTATTGCCTAATAACATTTTCCGACGCTATCACAAGAGGAGTTGTGGTCAATTTGGCGACAGTAAAGTGTGTAGCCGGTGGTCATTCTGGGGAGAACCTATTTTGGCTTCAAACGTCGGAGTTTCTGACGAAAATGTTCGAATCTATACGAAGATTTACAAGGATTTACGAACATTTGCGAAGATATGCGAATATATAGGAAGATGTGCGAATATATACCGGTCGGGACTGTAAGCTAGAACGTGCTTGGTATAGAAGTGTTTACGATACAACCCGAACGATGCCGACCCTATGATCGAATTCTATCGTACAGACTGGTTCTCCCTAGATTTGAATTGACTGAAAAGGCGCGCTACCGATGTAAACAAAACAAACCAAAGACATCATACCAAACATAACCCCAAATTGTTTTTATTATACGTACGTCGATAAACGTCTTTATATATTTAAATAGTATCTAGGTAAGAGCTCCAAAACTTATTTTATTTCTGTCTACCTCGAAAACCTAAAATTTATATAATACTGTGGTAGAAATGAACTTCCACGTAGAGATGAGTTCTGGGCGACCTTCCAAGTCGGCTTTCATCCGGATAGTTGGTTGGTAGAGTGCTATATTTACTGCCCTTTTCTAGCCTGATGTAAGCACAGAGGGTTAGTATGAGTAAAGTACTGAAGATAGTCAGCGCAGAGTAGTGTAGATATCAATCAGCAGTGTGCGGTGGAGAAGAAATAGTTGGTGGCAAATTGACCTTATCAAAGATAGCTAGTTTCACATTATATTGCTCAAAACTGAAATTTGAATGAAAATTTGTACCACATTGCTGATACTGCAATTTAAATAAAAGTTCTTGATTGTAATTTTGAAAATCCACAAGTGTTCTTTTTGTGTTTTTTTTGATTTATTTGATGCAATTTTTTTTGTTTATTTGTGTTTATGTTTATGTACTCACCTTTCTTTTGCCAACAAACAATTAGTATACAATGATATGGAAGTTTATATAAATGATGATCGACAGTAATATATTAATAATTTTATTGAAATTGGATTTTATTAATAATGTTAATAGTGTATAATTCAGCGTTATGACAATAAAAACCTTACAATAATCATGGAATTTAATAAGTAATACATCCAACATATTGTTACAGAGGTACAGCAGTACATTGTACAATTAATTTACAAACTTCAAGAAAATCACCTATAAAAGAAGTTAATGAGTTTCCACATCACCTTAGTATTTATTACCTTTTATTTATTACCTTTTAATAGATAACCTAAAAAAATTTGCGTACAGTATGGACTGTGAACCACCAAGAAAAACTTAAAAGTAACGAATGTTTCATAACTACCCGACAGTACATACATATATTATATCTATACAGTTTCAGTTTCTATTATTTATATTATTATATATAGTTTCTATTATTATATATTTCTATTCAGTTTTCTTTAGGTTCTTTCACTCCCGCTGTCCAGTCAAATTCACAACAAAGGCGTCCACAAAGCATTGTTGTCTGTTTGCCTGTAACGGATAACCTAAAAACAAAAAATGTTTTAATGTTGGTTAGACAATGAATAGTCAAGCCTTGACAAATCATAGTAACTTGTAAAGAAAAATCAATACACAGTCACACACTTACTCAGACAAAAACTGACTTCAGACGTGCTTCAGACTATCTGCCAAACGTCCTTAGCTTTGTGACCTTCAATTCCATTTGATATAAAACGAGTCTTATTTAAACTTCAATATTCTCACTTTTAATAGTATAATTACAATAATAAAATAGGTACAAATACGTAAACACTTCCTAACCACCTTTCTCATGTATTAAATAGCAGCAATTGCCAACCCACAAAAATAAAAATCACCGCAATTCTGTCGTCAGAGATCGGGGACCTCCGAAGTCACCCGATCCAACCCGAGTCATTCCTCGTTATCTTTCTAGCATAAAAGTATTCGCTCCTAGACTACCCACTCATATATACGATGATATGAAGATATACGAATATATACGTAGACATACGAAGAAGGTACCAAGCCGAAAAAAGACGAAACAAAATCGAAAATGCCCAAGAAAAGTTAAAGCCTACAACCGAATAAATTAAACCAATTTGACTTTTTACTTGAATTATAGTTCGATAGACTTAGAGCTTAAACTTATATTGCTTTTACAAAAGGTGCATCATAATAGTTGGAATATCTGTAGTAATTTCATATTCACTTCTTTTGAAATAAAAGAGTCATTTAGTTGTTTTTTTAGGTGTAGCGCACTGTATAAAATACAGATTCATAGCTCCATGTAAGAAATGTAGTGGTTGTTCAGCATCGGTCGTAATTAAGAATGCGAAATAACTTTGTTTCTGATAGGCCTTTGTTATCGAGATATTAGACTCGAAGTTGCGTCAACGCGGTTACAGTAACAAACGAAAAGAATTGTTATATACGTTACAGAATGTCCCATACATGAGCTGAAATACTTGACAATCTCAATCTTGACTAAAGTCTAGACTGATTAAGTCTATCGTATTTTCAGTATGCAACGAATTATTCCTTCTGGTTCTTTTTCTTCTTCGCTGTAATGAAAGTAATAATAATTATTTTTCTGTGATCAATTTGATTTTATAAATGTTGTCTCTGTAAAATAACTTTCAATGTCATTGTTTCATCATGTATTTCTCAGGTATAAAAAGTGTTTTATAAATATTGGTAAATAAGATTCTCCAGGCATTGTAATAACAAAAACAAATTGTAAATAAAAACATTTTTCTCCGATTCTATAAGATCGCAAGTAGATATTCCAGCATGAATAGTAAATAATTATTATTATATTGTGTAGGCACAAAGAAAAAGTATTTAATGCGATAATATTGTCGACTGTAACTTTTGGTGGAGGAGCCGGGTTGGTTCATTACCTTTTGGCATTACGCCACTATCGGGCGTAACATTTTGTCGATTTTCGCCCATAACTTTCCGTTTGCATAAGCACGTATAAACTCAAACTAATAGTTAATTGTTCACTCGATACCGCAACAAAATGATAGATGGCCTTATTTCTGTCACAGTCTAAATATTACACAGCAGAATGTTACTCAAATTATGTGCTTACATTTCTCGAGATGTGATGACTTGACGTGATAGAAATAGCAGTCGTAAGTAAGCCTAAGAAGTCGCAAGTATACCAAAGTAAGTGATTGGCTTATACAAGAACTTCTTGTGGTAGTTGATATAAAAGATAAGAGATTGTAGAAAATTAACTTATGCTTTGAAGTAGTCATTGAAATAAAAGATATATAAGTGTTCATAGATTTTATCATCTTTCTTTCGCCTGTACGCAAGGGCGATTCAGATTACAATCAACGGCAACTCAACTATAACTCTCACGATATCCTCTCAACAGTGGCGCACCCTCTCGGCGTAGCCGTAAAACGGCTCCGTGTCCCGCCGTGGACCTTCATCAAGGTCCCATTCGTCTACGTCCCCACGCGTACGCGAACGACGCACGTGAGATACGCGCGCACCGTTATTAAACGCTGGCTCGGAATGGATCGTGACGCGTCTCTCCTTATCGTGCCGAATGTAATGTGGGGCCGGGATTCATAAAGCGGGGGCCCTGTCAGATTATACGCCGCCAGGATGGGCCCTAAGGCTTCTCTAATTGCTACAAGCCCAAGGCGCGGCAAAGATGTACGAGTTTTATAACTGGGAATATGCGAGCGAGCAGTCACAGCCCTCTGGTGGTGTGAAATGGACGTTATGGATGGTTATTTTATTGCGGAGATGTGACTGTTGGAGTCGCTGTGCGAGAGGTTAGGGAGATGGGACGCGAAATCTTGGAAGATTTTGTGGTAGATGAAGAAACACATAAGAAATACATTTTGGAGAAAGTGAAATCGTCAAGTTTGATTTTGAACTTCTTTACTGGTCACATGTTATAAGTTCATTGTATACGTATCTATAACTATATAGTCGCTAGCCTGATACACGCTGATGATAATGATGGCAGTAGCTTTGTATAATAATGACAGTTCTTTTGAATAATTACTTCTTTTTTTCAAAGGAACTGCCATTATTACGCAGTTACTGTCAAGACCTACGCGGTTGACAGTTAGTTAACAGTTTGAATTTATGAGTCGTTGATAGAACGTTGTATTTGACGCACATAACGGATAAAAATCACTCACTTGGCCAATTCACATATTTCTACCACGTAAGATTATCGTTTGTTATCATTTGATTGCTTTATCTTACTGTCAAACGGTGGAGAAATATTGGCCAGTTGAAAACTGGTAAAGATTTTATAAAAGAATTTCAAAAGATATAAACAAAAATGTTTTTGAATTGCAGAGGTATATAATAAAACGTACCTACTCCGTGCAAAAAAAATACCTACTTAAAAGACTAAAATTTGAAATTATTTTAATAAAAAGAACATAAATTGTCCTGTGAATGATCACTTCATATTTCTAATATTCTAGATACAAAAATAATTATTCATTTATGATACAATAAATAGAAAACATTTTCAACTATTGTTCTCAGAGCATTTATTTCTTTATTGGTTGTCTCAAAAACTGAACTTTCGCATTCAGTCTCTTCGAACTATTTGATTTTATTGATTATTTGAATACTTTTGAATTTCCATGAGCATTTCTCTGATAATTACGTTTATATTGCTGGTTTAGTAATTTAAGTATAAATATTTTGCTGTTTTATGTACCTACACGCCAGCGGAGAGAAAAATTATTATAAAATATGTTGAAAAAATGGTAAAAAGTGTCAAAATGATATCGGAAATTAGTTCTTGAACAGTGAGTCAATGACCAAGGCAGCAAATGACTTTTATTTATATAGGCTGTGCCACTTTAATCCCCACAAAGCTTTCTTTCAGACAGTAAAGTCTTACGTTAGTAAAAAGTTTCAGATTGTTCATGAATTCGTTGGAAGTTCCAAGTTACAGCCTTTTAAAATATTAACAAAGCAGTATTTCAAACGGCTACATCTTCATAAGGAGTTAAGAACCACTAAGTCGATATACAGTTTTTTACTCAGAATTAAATACAGGGTGTCTCACGGAACTGGTACATTAGAAGTTTCTCATTTCTTACTATTTCTGTAAACTTGAAATTTTGGAACTAGAATTTACTCGAGCTGAGCTCCGGAAGACAGTATCAACTTTGTTATTTTAAATGGAATCATATAATTTGTATTTTATTTTTGGTTTCTACGTATCAAAATACATCATTGTTGATAAAGTTACCCTATACCTAAATATCACAATTTTTGAGTTTTTTTGCTTTTACTAATTTTTTGGTGATTTTTACGGTTACGCTTAAAATTGTATATCTCGGTTATTATTGAAACTAGAAGTTTCATGATTGGTGGTCCAAACCTAGAAACATAACCAAATAAGATGATATTTAGTTCATCATCTTATACAGACTGTTAAAAATGTACAACACGATAATTGAATTTTCAAACAAAAAAAACTTTTTTTTCAAGTGGACCACCGTATACCGGTACGCTATTCGATAGGAAATCTTATTCCCTATCAATCAACATTAGGGTTCCCTATATCTATCTTTAATAGTTTTGGAGATATTGTCAGTATAAAAGAATGCAAACGAATACAAAACGATATATTCTTAATTTATAGGAATGTAACAACTTTGGAACAGCAGGAAAACAAAAAAAAATATTGAAAAGATTTGTTAGCACTAAAATAATATATTTTAGATATCTAACTTAAATTAGCACTTAATTATGTTGTTCGAAATACTTTTCGCTGTACTCTTGTCATCGTTGTCCTTCGAACTTCTTGTCGCTGAAGTCCATTAATGGCGGCTACTACTCTGTTAGTCAATTCTTATCGAGTATTAACTGGCGTGGAATAGACCTGACTTTTCACATGACCCCAGAAATAAAAGTCTAATGGCGTTAAATCTGGTGAGCTTGGTGCCCACCGTCAGGGGCCCCTATTCCGAACCACATATCGTCAAACATCTGATTAAGTTGAATAGATACCACATGCGAAGAAAGTGCCGGTGCACCGTCCATTTGATAAAAGCAGTCGCGTAAAATATTGAGGTGAAGAGTTTCGCAAAAATTGTCCACGCAAAATTTCTAAATATCTGTCACTATTTAAATTTTCGTTGTAAATTTCGTATCTAATTTCGTCCCCCATTATTAAATGGGAGTATTCAAAATGGATTTAAAGGAAATTGTCACTTTCTCAAAAATTATTAAAGATAGATATAGGGAATCCTAATATTGATTGATAGGGAATAAAATTTCCTATCGAATGGCGTATCGGTATATAGGTGTACCATTAAAAAGATGAGTTTTCTACGTTTGAAAATTCAGTTATTGTGTTGTAAAGTTTGAACAGTTTGTATAAGATATCATGATGAACTAAACATCGACTTATTTGGTTATGTTTATAGTTTTGGACCACCAATCATGAAACTTCTAGTTTCAATAATAACCGAGGTTTTACACGTAACCGCGAAAATAAATTAATTTTATTTACTTTTTATTGTTATAACGGTAAATGTTTTCGGCATTATTACACATATATTTTATTTTCCTATATTACAAATTAAAAAACAAAAACGAAATAAGATATAGAGTGGGACACCCGTATATTTATTGAAATCAGAGTCCATACAAGAAGGGAGTAATTTGTATAATAGTCTGTTTATTAAGACATTTATTTCTTTTGTTTATTAGACAAAATGGCAATTTGTATTCAAATATGTTCTATATCTTATAGCACATTAACAGTACCTAATTTCAAACTCGCATCTAAAACCGTTTTTAACATAAAAACCGGTTTTCAAAAAAAGAACGACAAATCCTAGCTACAATCATTTGGCAAAAGGTAACCTATAGCGAAAACATGCAAATACTAATGCAATACCTTTTTTAAATAAATACGGCCAGTCTAAATATACCAAAGTATCAAATAGTAACCATATATTTTCATAAACCTACCATTTTCTTACGACAGTCATGTGCTGACGCACAATCTATTATTGTCTAACGGGACCGCGTTGATCCGGCACGCCATGAGAGTCACGATAATAAATGAACGTGTGCGAGGCAGCATTCAATTTATATCGGACCGTTTTTCCCGCATAATGGAAAACGTCAAGTAGTCGCAATAAAATCAAACGACTACTGCGAGTTCCGGAAACCGTTCCGAATCCGGGCAGTTTGATTTTATCGCGATGATGGTCAGATTTCCCCCTAGATGTCGTTATCGCGAGGGCAAAGCCGTGCAAATTTGCATGTCCTCCTCTCATCGTCTCCACTAGACGCAAAAAAAAACAAAATCGGACTGATGGAATCGTCCGCTATTTTTCATTCACGATCGTTACCAATTCCCGGTTTTGGCTATTCGCAACGCGTTGCAACGGGTCGTAATTTCTTATTGATATCGGTTCGGACATAACGTTTGCTAATAAAAATCGGAGAGGTTTTAAGGTCCATAAACCAATACTGAATGTTTAATCGCTATTGATTATTCATTTCGATTATTATTAAAATTGTTATTGCTCCGAAAATTGTCCGTAAAAAAGTGTCATAACTTTATATCTAGATTCGTACACATTTCAAACCGTTTTATATAATATGAAAAACATTTATTTATTTTTAATTTGCAAATTTACTGATTTTTATATGTAGTTTATTATTAAAATAACAAATTCTTAAAGAAGAATTTTCTATATCAGCAAGAAATAATAATAGGCCCATCAACAACAAAGAGATAAAAAAAATTATGGATAGTTTCAGAGACATTGTTTGTCAAGAAATGGCAGCTTTAGGTTTATCTTGAAAACTACGTAAAAACTACATTTTTTGCAGACATATTACAATTTTGTCCGACAATCACCAAAATCAGCAGGTAGATGCTGATGTAAAATGATGAATGCGCTATACTGAGTGATCCTACCACGTATTAATTTTTTAAACATTATCAAACGGGTTTTTTTTGAGTTTTTTAAATGGAATATCCTGTATAATATGTGTTCGCTGTAATAGCCTTTTATTTCTCTCCAATTTATATCCTGTATGTCATACACCGAACAGGGTATTTTCTAATTTGATGTTTAAAGGATGACAGAAGGGGAAATTTATAGCCTATTTATTCGGATTTGGCCTGATACAAATGATTATGGTTATCAAGGTATTAATTAACAATTTTATACGAATGTTTTTAACTATATAGTGCAATTATATATAGTGCATATAGTGAATTTGAATTTCAAATATAACAAAATCTGGTAAAAATAGATATAGAACTTACTGAATATAAATAATTTACAAGGTTATCCATTTAAAACGCATCTATTTTTTTTCATGACATCAGCGTATACCCATGGATCTTTTTATTATTTGAAAAGAGTTTTAGTTGTTAAGAAATCTCCAGTTACCATTTTTTTTACAAAAAATGTATCTTAGAAATTGTTTTCTTTAAATGCATACAATCTGATACAGTTATTAGTTATTAGTTTTTATTTAGTTGGAATGTTTTTTTCTGGCTCTTAATGCAAGCTCGAGCTCTGCGACTGTAATGACTCTCGCTGTATAACAATAATTTTTATATTATTATAATAAGCACACGGAAAACGCCTTGAATGTGTTGACAGGCGACTTCCACTTTAGGTGGAGGAGCCGGTTCAGTGCATAAACTTTTGATATTACGTCACGATCGCTTACACTATATCGTTGTTTGGCCAAAATAAAAACCCATAACTCATCCATTTTGCACAGGCCAAACACGAATAATATTTTACTTGATTCATATATTTTCATTTAAATTTTGACAATATTTAAATTTCCATGCATTTTCCATTCATTCAGTTACTAGTTTAAAACCTATTGGAGCACCAGTGATAAAAACTTAGTAACTCTCTTTATCCTCAATCATAGATTTAATAACATATTCTTTTTCCTTTTTTAAGGATTACCCAAATCCCAAATATCAATATTTCTACAACCAAAAATCATAACTAAACTTAATAATTGGTACGGCGAATCGTAAATTGCAAGTTCGTATAACACGTATTCGAATTAATTGTCTTAACTGCGTTACGTGGCGGCGCTCCGTGAATATTGGAGACGTGCGGTGACGCTTAAAGCAACATGATTATACGGAATATCCTGCAGTAGCGGTCAGACTGGCCACCGACAGATTTTAACAGTTTGTAATTCAATTAGAACTACGTCGGAGTTGCCCTATGCATTGTAATCAGCATAATTTTTGGGATTAAGACATCTGAATACTAATATAACATAATATAAATTTATATGTAAATTCGAAATTGAAAGAACTACAGTATTGTAAGGTTATACGTGAGCCATGCACCTATATTGAACAACTGTGTAGACGTTTTTATTAATCAGGTACATGCAGTATAAATTTGCAAATGCATTCATTTTACGAGAAACAGCTTGGAATTTCCTTCATTTGAAGAGGTACAAAAACGGTTAAATTGTAGATATAACTCATATTTTTTCTCGTTTTCGAAGTTTAGTAATGACGCATAGCCTAATGATGTTGAAAACTGAACAAATCTTGGGAAAGTGTTTTTTTTTGTTATCGCATTGAAATAACGTGAATAATGAAGGAATCAAAGGAAATGAAACCGGCGCACAGTGTGGCCAAAACTCAAATATTATATTTTTCAAAATAAACAGAATTGACCCTATATAACAACTCTTTGATGACGTACGTTTAAGCAGCGGAAATTTAAAAAAAATTCGCTAAGCCGGTTAAGAATGGCAGTTCAAAGTTGTCGATTTGTGCAATGCGTATGTTTGGGTGATTCACACCATTGCAATTGTAATTTTTTGTGGGGTTGTTGACAATGACTTTATTATTTTTGTAAAATGAACAGTGTTCCTCAAGATATGTAAATACGTGTCATAATTTATTGTATGCAGTTAAATAATTTAATATGTTTGTTGCAACTTTTATTACAACGTAGCAACAATTTTATAAACTTAAAGTTCACCTAGACTTTTACTAAATTCCCCGCATATCCCCGGCTAGAATTGTAGCACATTGTAAAGATCAGAATTTGTACTTTTTGAATATGTAGACAGTTTCTCCTCATACTTACTCAAAATGAATTTCTGTTTATTTTTAGAATGTAGTACATACAATTTACTTATGCGCCTAAGGGGAGACTGTTTAATTTTTTTTCTTAATAAGCTGGGCGAGTCAACTTCGTTGGAAGATTTGTAGTTCTAAGAGATATTCTTGAGGTTAGATTGATTTTTCTTTCAAAAAATTGCGTCATGCTTTAAATTTTTTATTGCATCCAATGCATTTTTGTTGTGTTTTAATATGACGACTTGAAAAACAGCAGACAACTGATCAGAAACTTAAATAACTTTTAAAGATTATAACTAATTGTACTAATAAACCAAAAAAAGTTATAAACCGAATAAACCGAATGATTTTAGAGTTTTAAAACTCTGAAATGAACCATAAAGACAAATATTCTGTTGGTAATCAAGAAGCGAGCTACATGGTTTGCGAAATGTCGGCAATTAATAATTTTGATGCATGGCAACTCGGAATCTATTTATTTGCAAATATCATTAGTATTAGTACCAAAAATTGTATCAACGGAACATGAAAATAAAGAAGGCAGTTCCGAATATGTAAATGTAGAAAGTAAAGTATACAAAGTGTCTCACGGAACTGGTTCATTAGCACTTTATCATGTTCTACTATTTCTGGAAACTTGAAATTTTGGAACGAGAATTTACTCGTTCTGATACTCGCTCTTCAGCTAAAATATTCTCAAGTGAACTGTCACGTCCGGTCACCGGAAGTCGGTATCATCTTTGTTATTTTAAATCGAATGATATAATTTTAATTTTATTTTTGGTTTCTACGTATCAAAATACATAATTTTTGACAATGTTTCCCTATACCTAAATATCGCCAAATTGAGTTTTACTATTTTTTTTTGGTGATTTTCGCGGTTTCGTTTAAAATTTAATATTTCGGTTATAATTGGTTATAATTGATGGTCCAAAACTAGAAACATAACCCAATAAGACGATGTTTAGTTTATCATGATATCTTATACAGGCTGTTCAAAATTTACAACACCATAATTAAATTTTCTAATAGCGAATTTCCGCTAAATTTAAAGTAATTTAAGGACTTATGTCCGCCATACTGGATCCGCCATTTTGAGTTTTTGTTTATTTATTTCGGATTTATAATCAGCTACTCCAAACCCCACAAATACTTAATTTCCACTAAATTGAAAATTGTTTTCAAAATGCGTTCGACTTTTTGCCTGGTTTTTGGGAATTTTTCACACTGTACGGCGATAGACTTGCAAAGCATTGATATAAGGCAGGAAAGCCAAGCGATCCACACTGCAACATAACAGAACAACTGATGGGTTTTGTATTGCATGAAGATAAACGTTTCCAGTTGCGATGCAATAAATTGTTTACTTAGCGGGCGGGACGCGTCGCTTAATTCGCCCTGGCGGAAAAACGGAGAGCTGAATTGACGATGCACCTAGCGACTCCGGCGTCATTTTTAATCCGAACGTTCCGGACAGTTTGCCGGTCGCGGTGCAGCTTCACGGGCATGCACCGCCACGCCACTGATTCACGGGAGAGCCAAGCCTGCCTCGACGAGATTTATGACGAAATTATAAAACTCGCAGAGCCGCGGGACTCCCACGAAGTTAGCGTTTTTACGGCGGTGCTATTTCTGCGTGGACGTGAATCTCGCTATTCGGTGGAAACTGGAAACTATGCTGGAATCGGAATGGGAATTGTCTAAATTCATGTCTAAACTGAACAAATTAAAACGAGCACGTTGTCTTCTAAATTTAAACATTGCACACGTAACCTAGGAAACTAATAGAAAATTGCCACAAAGAAATAACCTAAAAAAAATCTAGATAGTCGAAGATTTGAATTTTTGTACAATTTGACGTCCTGAATAAGTTCGTTACCTCACAAGCGCTTCCAGGGAATGTTTCGATTGTACCTATTAGTGACTGAAGTTCCATTTGATATATTTGTATGGGCAAGCTAATTTGAGTGAAGAAGCAACTAAAAGTTAATTACAAAATCGTTATTTTTAATCATTCAATTAGTTATTTGTATTTAACAAATTAACGTTGTCATTTGGACTTACACATGATTGCAAATGATTTAAGTGTGTCACATGTGTTGTAGGATTGTATGGGTACGAGTTGAAACGTCGGCAAAATTCTCAAACTTCTGCAGATTTGTGCCCTCTGATAATCCGATTTTTTTAAAGATGTTCATAACTGTTTGATTTGTGGTCCGTTCAAGGTACTGTTTTGACATCTTACAGGCACTTTTTTTTATTTACCATTGGCTTATGTTGGATACATTTTTTTCGCTAATGAATCACTGGAAACAAATAAAACTTTTGATTATGTAATCAACGCTATATTGATTTTATACGCATTTAATACAATCAGATGGCTAAATGTACTTATATTTAGCGTTTTTTTTTTGAGAATCTCTGAATACGCAAACTGTTAAACATTGGTTACTATCTAGTACACATGCTGTATTTACTTTATTATTTGTAGTCTTGTTAACAAAGCGTATTTTTGTTTTGCTATAATGTTTGCGTTTCACGACGAAAATTTTATTTAAAAATAACGCATTTTTATATTGATAGATCTGTTAGTTGTCTATAAAGTAATTTACAAAATTTATCTCCTCACATAAGAATATTTTCTTGAAATAGACAGTTGAAAAATAGGGTATTTTTTTGTTTGTTTTGTTTTATTTATGGAAAGCGAATAGACATTTTCGAATGTTTTGTTTGCGGTGAATAGGAATATGATAGAAGTTGCTTATGACGTCACTTTATTGCGTTTTTTATATTTTTTGCTTGGAGGCGTCCGGACACCGCTTAAAGAATCGTTATTGTATCGCAATTGTGAACAAATATTCGGGATTTCAGGTAAAAAGAGCATACATTTCGATTAACTATGAGACAATTTTGAAGTTTGATGTGTTGAGGTCAGAAAAACTAGTAAACCTGACCAAAATAAGGTTTTTGAAATTTGATCCCATTTTTTTTCGAAAACCTTGCGCGAATTTTTCTATCATAGGTTCTTTTACAGGACAATTAACCCAAAACGCAATTTCATATTCATTTCACAAAATCCATTTTCCATATCAATATTTAACAATTTACAATTGTTATTTCTCGAAAATTTCCATATGTAAAGCCATAAAATGTTTCCGATGCCATGTAGACAATTAAACGATCTATCAAAATCAGTAAGAAAAAATGAGGTTGCCATTTCTAAAAGTATCGACGACGACATAACTTAGCAGCAATAAATTGACGTGTTCGAAGATTTTTTAAAATAACTAACCGTCTCAAGGTTTTCTCATACTTTACTCATTCTGTTGTTTCCATTGAAAGTGTCTAAAAAATCTTTATGTATTCATAAAGCACCCTAAATAATTCTCATTGAAGATCGTATCATAAATAATGTTATTTTGTAATATGCAATGTCACTTAACGCCAAAACTACTGCCTTTTTTATCTTGGGTGTACCGAAAAGTACCGTAAAAGGTAATTTGGGCGTATTCTTACCAGTGTGGTGTTATCTTGGAACAACATATTATTTATAGTAGACGTAGAATTTATACAGAAAATTTAATCGAGGAATTTAGGTGGTATTGTTACCAAAAGTTCGTCCTATACTTAAAATGAACCTGGTTTATTATCACGTTTTTTGTCGCTTTCTGGTAATTATTTCAATGTTCCAACTTGAATCTATATTCTTTAATTTTGTACTGAACTGAAACAGAGTGTACGCTGTTAATTTGCAATTCCTGTAGCGAATAAAAATCTGATGAATGACCTATCAATATGGATGAATGGGAATGGAAGAGACGTCGAATTTGAGCGAGAACAAAAAAAAACACAGAACGAACTGATGGTGTTTGCGAAGGGTTGGGTCCATAAAGATTAATTAGCCGGAGTGGCACCCATTGTTGCCGATTCGGCACGCCGAATCTCCGAAACAACACGGCGGACAAAGGACACAATTTCCGACTTTAAATCACCTTTCGCCCGCTGCCAAACGTGCTTTGTTTCGAGTCAGATGGCGATAACCGCCGCCCGCTCGCGTCGGCACTGGAATTACTCTTGACAGATGAATTACTCTCTCTATTCTAGTGTGCTATGTTTGTCGAAAAGATCTTCCTAAATAACTTGTCTTTTCTTCTTCATGGCATAAACAGATTTTACTGTGGTTTAATTGACATCAGAGTTATGCCGGCGCTTTGATTGACGCACCTACATTGATAACAAATTTGTGTAAAGGATTTTGTCATTGTCTTTTTAACAACGTTTGCTAACTTGTTTTTTGGCGTGTCTGTTGAGTTTAAAGAAAGGGAAGTCACATTTTGGAACACTTTTAGCGGCGATCAAGAATAGAACTGCCTTAAAAACAGCTCCAGGTCTCAATTGTCCCATTTTGATTCTAGTGACTTCAGTTTGGATTTTGTTTTGCATTCTCCCAGAAAAATTAAGGATACATTCTGTGTAAAATTTTCTAAAGTAAATTCTATGTGAATGACGTGTCTTGATTGCACAATATTGAACAAACATACTGTAGTTCAAGGCATAAGTTCAAAAAATAAACGATCCACAGCCTAGTCGAACGGGGTTTTACCTTCTATACCTACCTAACTACACCTTTTAATATTTTAAGTTTTTTTTTTGTATTGTACCCACATTCCTCATTTTTAAAGTGATTTATCATTTGGTTTACTGACCTTACTAGGTTTGAAGATATCGATAAAAACAGAGCAGCCACGGTTAAAAGTTTGGGAATTGTTACATGTCTAAAATTTAAGAGTTTTTTACGGTTGATATTACCTACATCAGATAAGCTAACCGATTGCTTTCAAACAATCTTGCGTCGTTCTGTCTATAGACTGACTTGGCGCAAGCCAGAACGATGAAAATAGCCGAATTGACTCTTTTTTCCCTTAGAAATAATTCGAAAAAATAATTTATTTTTCCACAAAAATTTTTGGATAAAATCTTTAATATTTAGTGCAATCTGGTTTCCGGCATAGTCAATATGATGGTTACATTTTTAGCTGCATTACTTTTTCAATTTGCTTCTTTATATCCATACATGGACATTTCTGTTAAATTAATTAAATTTGAAATCTATGAATTTATATTATCACGTGTCCTAACAGAGCATACCAGCAACAGTTTTATTAAATTACATTTATTCTCGATGTTGACTCTTCTTGACACGTGGTAATATATATTCATCGTTATCCAACTTCATAGGAATTAAGTATGAATATAAAGGAACAAATTGAGAGGGTGGGTGGTCCTGTGGAAAAAAGTGTATATTTTTCAGTCTAAATAAGGACCAGCCTAGTCAATAAGTCAACCTACAGATGCAATGTGGCAAGAATTTTTAAAATAGATTGATTAGTGTTCTTGACATTATGTCCACATCCCAATAAGACAACGCGTTTAAATTTTAGACATGTGACGCATTTTCCGAACTTTTAATGTTACACCGATATCTCCAAAACTATTATTAGGAAAAGAAAAGTGATATATCAGTTTAAAGAGGAGGAATGTGCACACAGAGAAAATAACATTCTTAACATAATTTGTTTGTTTTAAGACAACACATACTTATAATAAGAATATTTCGTTAATATAAAACAACCTATTATGTGCTTTAAGAAAGCGATTGTTTTGATTTAAAAAAGTCGTTTTGAAAATAAGTGAAGGATGGTGTATAACCGCATACATGTCTATGCAGCATCAGTGATTGTGCTATTATATCGTTGTACCTGACGTAGAAATGCCCAACATCTGTAATATTGATGGAAAGAACGGAAAGAAGGGAAACCGACCGGGTGTTTTCTCTAGTTGGAAAATAAGAATATTCTTCTTTGGATGCGCTAATTGCATTTCATGCAGTAAAATATTATTGTTTTCGTAATATGTTCAATGAACATTGTTCATATTTGAAAGAAGTAGGTGAATGTTTAATCGAAGAATGTGAGCTGGTTATTACGAAGGTTTTGTGTTTAATTTAGATGCCTTTAAAGATGACTAGGATTCAAGTCGAAAATTCGACCTTTTTCGATAAATAAACAACTCTATGAACAACTACATCTAGTTTATTATTGAAAAAGCTCAGAGCTACAACTACACCAACCGTCCTAAGAACCAGCTCAGGTTCAACACAAACAGTGGTAGTTCCAAAAAAAGAACGAGTTGTTATGGGCTTAGAAGGGCCGCTTGACTTTAGGCTGTGGATTGCTTTACAGTGGGGGTATTCTCTAAATGTTGAGCAATATGGAAGAAAAAATAAAAACATTTAATTTTCACATCCTTATTGGATTTTTTATATTGTTTAAATAGAGCTACATAGGAAAATCTAAATTGTGACGAATTTTCCGGAAGTCAAAATCTAATTTCATTGTAGTATGAAGTATTTATGTTAAAAACAACACAGACATAAAAGAAATCTAATGAAAAAGAATGTTTTTAAACGGAAAAGTTGTCTTTCTCGCAAATACTTTAAACGATTAATTATACGACAATGACTTGGTTATATTTCTTACTTTCTTTGACAGCTGTTCATACACTCAGAACGTATAAATTGCTTACAATAAGTCGTTTTTTTTTGTACAGAGATGTGCGTTATTTGTAAAATATCGACTCCAAAACGATGCAAATATATTCTCCCTAAATCGGATAAAGGGGGAGAGAGGTCGGCGGGGTAACCGGTTAATCCGGGCATTATTGAAAAATTAGCCGGAGAAGCGGGTCGGCAAATGAGTTTGCCGGCCGCGCAGTATATCTTCCGCTCAATTTGAATGTAAATATTTTTTGAACGGGGGCAATTTGTTTTTTACCCCCCGGCGGGCCAGCCGCGCCGTCTCAATTCATTTACCGGCCCACTGAATCGCTCGCTGCGATACGGTTCGCGATTTTTAAACGGAGCCCTGCTCCCCGAACGCCCAGTTTGTTTTACCGAATGCACGATTAGCTAAAAAAGAAGCAAAAGGGACTGCTTCCGGGGGTCTTTTTGACATTTTGACAGAATTATTACTAAAAATTAATTTGCTTAGTAGATTAAATACCTCAAACCTTGGCCTACATTGATTTTCAACACTTGAAACAAAAATAGGCAGATGATGGTTTCAAGACTGATATAAACACAATCAATTCAAATGTTTGACATAGGGTATGTACAGTTTATAATAAACTGTTTTAAATTGCATAATGTGTTTATGTGTCAATTTGTGAAGTCCTCAAAAATTTGTATAGCAAATAAATTTGTTCTTGTCGGTTTGGAACAGATTTCAGGCAGCCGGCGTTCGTATATACGGAAAATCCTTCAGTTCGTCAAACAATCGCGATTAATTTGCGAAGTGGTCCGACGTCATCGGTAGCTCTGGGTCTCTTCGTCAGTGATGAAGCATCTCTTCATTCCACTCCATTGCAATGGGATCTCTTTGCCCTACGCGCTGCGCCTTAATTAATTTTCCAGGACGACGAATAATATGAAATTAATGAAGAATCTTCAGTCTGAAAAAGGGATAAATCGAGAGCGATTCATGGAATTGAGTATGTTAGCGAGTAAAATCTTTCTTTTCTGCAAGCAACCTGATATTGCTCGATATTGCCGGTACCTATTGAATCAGGTTGTACCTTTATTATAGTTCATTCAGTCTAATTTGATAACAAAATGGTTAACGCTATCAACCCTGAAAATATTTAAAAGACAACGTCAGTTCTCAAATAAGAATTTTGCGCAAATATTACAATTCAATTCTAGAGCAATAGAGTAATCATCAACTGTAATGATAAGTAACTACTACCAATCTAACATATGTAAAAGTTTGCAACCCGTGGTGGACCATATAGGTTTTACGATTAGTTGTAATAAATTGAATATTTTTGTTAATACAAATAAGTTTTATACAAATAACTCAACAAGATAAGGACAATGTATTAAAGGAATTGAAGTTGGCACTTATATTTCAAATTAAATGTGTTAAAAACTTTTTAGTTTATTAAATCTATTATCTAAAAAAGTCGTTTGACGACGGTTTAAGAAATGCATTATATTTCTGCTTTTATAGAGGATATCAAACCAGCATAGGACGAACTAGGCAACTTAGCAAACCATGTTGCTCCATATTCAGTTAATTCTAAAGTGAACAACATAGTTCGCGAAACGTTAGCGTTTACAAGTTTTCACACACGGCATAACCCGGAACAGTTTATTTTCTAAATGATTCTGGCTGTGAACGCGTACGTACTTCTTATTTCTATGATAAAACATTAAATAAACGATATGTTCAAAATGAAGAATCTTTTTCCGTATGCTTGGCTTTTAGTATTTGGGGGGGAAATTTTTATTGCGGTTTCTATGAACTCTATATTTCCGATCTTATTACTGTTTGTCCTGTTTTTTCCAATGTAAAACATTATCCCTCCGTCTTGAAATCTTCAAAAACTTAGAATCTGAAACGATTATAAACTGGGAAACCATATATATGGCATAAATATTATACCACTCTGAAGCTAAACTACTGGTGTTTAAAAAAATTGTATTTAAAAAAGATGGCACGTTTATATGAAAAGCCCTTGTGCATTTTTGCAATCCTTACAACCTAAGTCTTTACATCATGTCTATTCCATTTCTGAATATATTTCACAAAAAATGTCAAATATAGTAGATTAGTGTGATAGGGGAAATGTCTCATCACCTCCGTTTTTCTACTTCAACTTCTCTACACACATAAAAATACGGAGTTGGATTTAACACCGATTCAACACCGCTATGGATGTCCCTCGCGACCGTTTGCGCATGTAGTTAAATCAGACGGAGTTGAATTTTTACAGAGCTCATTCACTCTTTTTATAGTTATTATTATTTGTAACGGAGTTGAAAATATATGTTTAGGGAAATGCAGGTTTACTCCTTTATAGACATAAAATAATCTCCCCGCGTGTCAAACTTCCGCGTTCCGGAGTGCAAAAGTTCTTCTGTAGTAGTGAAATACATCCGTGGAGATGTTACGTAACTCCCTTATTAGTGTTAAAATTACCCTGTTGCGGGGTGCTTTTCTTTTATTGGCGAAATTATTCTTTCCCTAAAAGAGTTGTTTGTGTACGTAATGAAGTTAAATATGTACCAAATAGAGTTGTTTTTTTTTTTCAGAGCGGTTTTTATCTTTATTAGGAATATGACGGGGATCAGTAAAAATCAAAAATACATTTTAACAATTTATTTTTCGAAAAAACAGGTAAATGAATATACATGTTTGCACAATACTCAATAAATAAAATACAGTTTATCCTAAATATAACAATAATCTCCGTATTAATATTAATAATAATAAATTAATAACTAATATCAAATATAACAGACTACATAAAGTCTAGAGTACTTTCATTAATAACTAAGTACATATAATATAATTGGTAACTATATACATATCATTCGCCTTATTATAAGGAATGTGTACCTCATATGGAACTATATGGAACTATATGGAACTATATGGAACTATATGTTCTAAAGTTTCAAAACAAATAATCCAAAAGATCGTCATCCTCTTCGCCCGTCTTTATTACCAAAGTAATTCCTCGTTGACTGTGCCATATGAAGTCTACCAATAACTCCTTGTCGATTTCATAACTCGCGTCATCATAATACTTGATATCTTGATATTTTGTCTCTGCTATTTTAAATAGCTTGCCAACTGTACATAAAAAAAAAGAAATATGCGCAGAATTGTTGTATTTTTGTATGTTGTAAGGCAAATAGAAAAATAAAAAAAAAAACGCTTTGCCGGACAAAGGAATACACACTACTTCATAAAAAAAGCACAAAAATCGACATGCATTCTGTAGGAACAATGCAGTGTCATACTCGGTATGAAGGTACCACAAATGCGGCAACAAACGTACTGCGCATTTGACTAGCCGGTATCTTCACAAGCTTTTTTCTATAGTACATTAGTAGTGTGCGTAACATTTTTATAAACTACATAATTATAAAAGCATGTGAGCACAACGAATAAGTAATGTACACGCATACATATGTCTACGTACATACATACCTACATATGTAGTAATATAAGTAACTTACCTGTAGTATTAATTGTGTCGAAATTTAGTACATCGTTGATAATTCTTACCCATTTTTTTATTTGTCCGTATTTAACTCGTATGAAATACACTGCTCCATTTGAAATAATAATGTACTTACATATAAAATATTAAAAGTAATGGAAATGAAACTCACTCTCAACTGCACCCCGCAAACTTAGGAGTATAAGTGACGACCACAACACACTGCCGAAGCAAACTGCAAACCGTCTTGGTGGCGACATGTTGACGCCTGTTGTTGTCAAACCGTAAGTTTTTGCCTTTACAGTATAAATCTTACCTTTTTGGAGATTATTCATTCCAAAACGGAGTTAGAAATCAATATTACACAGGGAATTAATGTTTACTTTTAGGAGTTTTATCACTCCGTCACAATGTTCAGTCATATCAACTCCAAAAAGTGTACTTTCTCTCATTTTGTCAGTTATTTCAACACCCTGCATGGTGTTAATTTTCATTTCACAGCTCCAGTGAAAATTTTCACCATTTCAGATATAAACTATTTTCAACTCCGTGCTGTGTAGTTAAATTAACTCCGATATTACGTATATCAACAATTTTTAGCACACAATCAACTGATTTTCGGAGAAAAAATCACTGTTTTTTGTGTACAACTAACTACGTGCAAATTCTCTCCGTAAAATTTTTATGTGTGTAATCATCACTATTTTCAGTAACTATGTAAATGGGTTTACTAACTTGCCCTTACCTATAACACTCAACTTTTTGACGTGTCATCACCACATCACCACAATATTGGCATGGCCTGATGAAGAACAGCTTCCTCGAAACCTTCATATACTGTGTCCCACGACAAGTGACAGTGAGTCATTTCTTAAAATCCTGATGAAAGCAAAAAAACTATCATATATTTTGTTCGAGTGCTGAACTCGAGTTACTCTCAGTGATGACAATCTCTCAGTGAGACTCTCAGTGGGACACTGTACAGTCTAGATCTAGATATTATTTTGCCGATGGAGGAATTCATAAGGAAATTACAAGAGCTATTGTAATGTAAAACTGTTTTTGCCAACTGTAGTGGACTACCGTCACGTGGTTAATAATTGATTACTATACTTTTTGTCAAAGGCATTATAGCATCTTCTTGGAATCTGAGAAAATGACAAATGCTCGATAGTTATGTTATCTCGTTTCGATTGAGGAATGGGCATTTTTGTTAATTAACAGAAATGTGTTGGTGATTGTGTTGTTTTTAGTTGAGTTGTGATTCCATTGAATGTACTGAATGTAATTTAAAACAACAAACGTACACGTACTCTGAACTAGTTTTTATTTCATCTCGGCTCGCCGTGTATTTCATCCCCAAAAATTGGAACAATATTACATCATCTACATACCACAAATAAAACCCAGGGCATCGCATACCGTTTTTTCATCTCCCCTTTCATATGTAAGCCACCTGGCGCAGTAAAACACGGCGATAATCAGAACTATTCACGCCACATGCCGTCGGCAGCGCAACACCAAATAAAAAAAAAGAGGGCACAGGGATGACGTGGAAATTTAGAATGCCGCCATAAAATCATCAGTAACCCGGAACGGACTGCCGGCATTTCGTCGGAGCGATGCTCAGCACGAAGTTTTACCGAGCGAAGAGAGAGAGAGAGAAAAAAGAGAGCCGTGTTATTGAATTTTTTATGCGGAACCCGACCCTGTTCGTCTTTTTCGCCGTGACGTTCGTCGCGATTGTCTCCGCAATCTCGGACTGTGACCACGCCGAGTTATGTAAATGGAATGGTGGAGGCGACGGTTTTGGCCCAGGCCTTCTTCGACGCGTCATTTGCATAATGCCCATTCCGAGGGCCGTACGTACGCCGCCGGATGACTGAGAGTCTGTTGGAAAGTGGGTCTGTTACCGTTTGTCTTTTTCCCTTCTTGGGGTTTCGTTTTATTCGTGTTCTGTTTTTGATTTCTTAAGCTAATGCTGTAAGTCTTTTAGGAGTTTGTTGGTGAAATGTTTGGAAAATATATCCCAAATTGTATCCAATTAATGACATTTAATGAGACTTAAAAGAATTGGTGAGCCGTGTGTGATACATCACGTACGAAAGTTCAGCAGACTCAAAGCACGTCACAGGAACAAATCTTCCTTATAATAATACAAGTTTTAAACTTTAAGTTTAATTTTATTCTTCTAGAAGTTTTTATTTCTGTTGCGTTATATAGCAACTCGTAATAACTTAGCAATCTGCCACCGATGTCATTTTAAAACTGTACAAATAAAAAAAGGTTTTATTATGAAACTTTATGCAACATAACATAAAGTTTTAGGACTTTTTTAACGACATCGTATCAACTTTTTCCGGTGTTGTGCCGTGATTTTAAAGTCTTCCAAGTTATAGAAAGAGTTGGATTCCACGTAAATAGCAGTAAACCTACTGGTGGAAATAATGTTTAAACTTGTATGTAGTTTAACATGAGGTGAATTTTAAAAAATCCCTGCTAGCTGCTTAAAGGAATATCTCGGAGGACTAAGGTCAGATACTATCTGGCTATTTTTATTTAAGGTTAACTTTGTCCTTTTGTAGATAACTACATATTATAACCATATATTATGTTTTCTTCTTTTAAATACAAAAAAAATAAATTTAAATTTTTCCTGCTTATTTAAGTCGCTTGTTGTCCAAAAATACATTCTTTTAAATGAACTTTCTTATAACGATGTGTAAGGTGTTCCATACTTGTGGTAAATTAAAAACACATTTTTTTTTTCATAATTTTCGGTAACGTTTTAAATTAGGAATGTGAAATTTGGATACAGTACAGAGAACTTCGTTCAGTATTTTTTCTTGGGAATTGCAGGACTTCATGCTCGCGATTTATATCCTTAATTTAGTGCTCGTCAAATAATATACTATTAATGCCAACTTGAATTTGTTATTTGTTCACTTGATTTTGATTAATAGTGCCAATTTGATTTTAATTAGTGCTAATTTGATTTTGATTTGTGCCAATTTGAACTTGAAAAGGTATTATAGTGCAGTAAAATAGCAAAAATAAAGAAAGTAAATCCATTACAGTTGCAACTTTTTGGTGCGGTTGCGGATTGTGTTGGGTTTCAATATTCCGTGGCGTCCGTGAATTTTATTAGAGCCTGACCCTAAAAACTACCCTAAACGTATGTGAACACATACGAAAAAATATTTTTATGGCATCTTGTAGTATTTTAATTGTAAAACTTCACGATTTCAGTCATTATTAATTACAGGGATAACTAGGGGGTTGTCGGTTCACAGACTCACCCTGTATATATAGATTATATTAAGAACTAGAGTATATGTTCCGAATTTGTTAGAAAATCTTTTGCCATAGAAAAAATAGTCCACGCCAACCACATCCACGTTTTATTTTTAAATTCCCTGGTAATCGACAACGTAACTTCATAGATTTCATTTATTGTTTTTTATGTGGCAATCTCAAAACAATTTCGTGTCTATATAAATAGGCCTTAGTCGACTTAGAATGATCAGATTTGATCTTAAAATTATAAAAAATAGTTTCTTTTTCGCAGAGACTTGAACGATTCACGGAAAAACAAACCCCCCAAAAATATATATCCGATTTATGAAACATATTCCTTATTGAAAATTCAAACTTTATTACACAATTATCGTTTGGCACGTCTGTATGTTTTATACATACTGGTCTGGGTTATACATATTTTATAGAGAAAAGTCGGTCGATGGCGGCGAGACGGCGACACCAAATTATCGAAGCCCGTAATGAAAACGCAAGAAATATTATCTCCTGTATCCGCTGCGAAGATTTATGCCATCGATACCAGGCGACGGTCTGGAACCGCTCTAATCTCATCTCACACGAACCAATATGCTGTGGGATAGATTGCCAATTTATCTTCTTAAATATTCAATGAGGAGAGACGCTAGGCGAAACCGCAGCCGGTTTATTCATATTTCGGTGTGTCTCTCTGTTGTTTTCGCGTCTAGGCGGCGGCGGGCATTCCGTAAAATATGGGCCCTTCGTCCTCCTTTATGGCGGTACATCCCCATCCACCCGACGACTAAAGCGACGGTCTTATGAATAAGAATAAAATTTACAGTCGGGACATGTCTCCTCCTCCTGTTTAATAAACCTTTGAAACATGAGGTATGTAATGAAATTTTCAGGTCTCCGCCGTGCCTTTGTTATGAAATAGCGTTACAAGAGTCATATTATTATATATTACAAAAGAAACACAGTCTGTTGCTTTAATGTACACTCAATAATTAGTCCATACGCTGATTAGGGCTGAGTCGAAAAATAGTTCTTTTATTGTATAAATCGAAAGTATATCATTTCAAAAATATGCTGTTGAGATTGCAAAGCGAAATTCCAAGCGGTTGGTTAGATATAGGTACTTTCGCTAAGGTCCTTCGGTGCGCTGAACAGGTAACAGTGCGTACGGCACAGTAGGCAGGGCCGCTCCGAACGTGCTCGAATACAATGGCACCCTGCTGAGGGAGGATTTGACCCCGAAAATGACCTCTGTGGCCCAGGCATGGCTGGGCATAGCCAAAACATCGTAAACGTAAAGTAAAGTAAAAATACGATTTTCGTCTACCGCGAACTTCAATCCGCATTTTTCTCGGAAACAGTTTTTTTACATTTCCGAGTTGGCGCGTGAAATTATTCAGCGAGTTTTCAACGTATATGAATAAAAAATACCATTTGAAAGATAGTTTAATCAGCTAGTCGACATAGGTTCATATTCGATTTTGCAAACAAATATTTAACCACTTTTTTGCAATAATAATAAAAAAAGCTTTTTCAATTTGATTTAAATTAGGTAAGTGGACGAGATATTGGTATGATAACAGCAAAAAAATCATGTTGGTATATTTCAGAAGGATTAAGCAGACACAAAATCACGCGCCGTTTGAGAAAAAAAAAGTTACCAACGTTATAATTTTTTTACGACACCCTTAAGTAAAATTTTGCAATAACAAAAATGTAATGGTAGTTTTCCTATTTTTAGTAGGTATGCGAACGATTTGGCTGACCTTGTTTAACCTTGAACTGCTATGATCCGTTAACAGCCGATTAGGAATTGCGGAAGTACCAATTCAAGGCCAAACAATATCGTAATTGGGATTTAAATATTGCGTCGTACATTGAGGACAATAGTATCGGGTATCTCTAATTCAAACTTAAAATATACTTGTTATATAAACGGTTTTGGGTACATCTCGATTTTAAAGCAGAATAGAAAATAGGTCCAAAATCGTGTATAAGATGCGTTGGGAAACTTTTCGACAATTTTAAACGTACCATGAATCTGGAAGTCTGAATCTATGAAGCGTCATCCCGGTCTTATTTTAATAACAGTACAGAATGATATGAATCCTGAAATTTCATAAAAACTCACATGACGACAGTCTTTTTTTCAATTGATTTTTTCGGCGGAATTCGGCGCTCTAATTTTGGCGTTATAGTAGTTTTTCTCTATTTGTGTAATTTTAGATGAAAACAAGGATGAATTTTGATTGTTGTCAACTGAAATTTGTTGAAATGAATTCGAGATAAGTAATTAGGGCTAATTTTGTATCATGACGAACATTATCTGTTCAAACATTTCAAGAACATAGAACAAAAAGAAACAACAGTATTAAAAAAATGTTTTTCGGTGTTTTTCTGCTATATCAGTCACATTTTATTTTTACTTTATCATACACAGTATGATACAGTATTGTAATCGCGGCGAAAAAAAAAAAAAAAACAAATGAGATTTTAGCGGAAATAGGTCTTTTTGGGTCTCTTGAACACTTTTGACCAAGGTACAAAAAATGTCTGTGTGTATGTGTGTGTCTCGATTTTTGTGGCGACGATTCCGGAGAAACTACTAAAAGTATAGGGCCAAAACTTCATATTTAGAAGTTTCATGAGCTGAAAAGCTTTTGGTTCAAAACGGTCCAAAGGAACTGGATGCTTCCCGTAAGCATTTTTCAAGGATTTTGCAAATGAGCCGCTTCACCCGCCTCACGTATACCTCTTAGCGTCCTCACACGTATTCTCAGATACCTCACACGTTCCTCAAACATGCTTCACACGTGGCTCACACGTTTCTCACATGTGGCTCACACGTTCCTCACACGTGCCTCACACGTGCCTCACACGTGCCTCACACGTGCCTCTGATGATGAGATGCAAAGAAGATGAGGTTAGCATGAGTGAGTGGATTAGAACTATCCTTACTATAATACTGTTTATTTATAATTTTTTTATTATCAGATTAACGCATTTTAACAGAAGAGTGGTGTAACAAAAATTACCCGTTACTCATTTTCAAAGTTAACAGAAGTCAGCAGTAAACCTCTGTTACAGACGAACGCGCAATATAAGTTTTCACCAATTTGATGTTAAAAGTTCGGATGTTATAGTGGCGTACCGCAAAACTCGTGACGCGCGCGACAATAAATCTTTGTTTACAATTCGGACCGCGGTCAAAATGTCGACCGGGCAGTAACAGGGCAACGCATCCCTGAGACCAACGCTAAACCGTACCAACTCGAGCGGCAAACCGGCGGCCGGACTGTTGTTGAACCATTCGAAACTTCGCTCCGAGGACCGCGCGCCCGACGATGCTAGCCAAACCGCAACATCGTTGCTGTAGTCCTCCCGGCCAGCGTTCATCAAGCCGTTGCGGAATTTCAAACATATTGCAATCATGTCGTCGCATAAGGGCCATTTGTTCTGAGGCTGCCGGCAACTTAAAAAGCAAACAAAACTGACCGGTGGGCGAGCGAGCTATCCGTAAAACGGATTGTATTCGATTTTCTGATGTTCGAGTGGAACTCTGGGATTAGGATTATGAGAAAACGAGAAATTGTGTTGCGATGAAACAAATGAAATTCTTCGTCAAATTGCTCAAGGAATAACAAAACGCTCATTCCGCGGTAAACAGAAACAGCTGTCATTAAAATTTAGCTGAGGTTTGCTGGTGCCAATAAGGATTCTAGTGAGATAAATAATTCAATTGAAGTGTCAACGTTAACGTAAGAAAGTTAGCTTACTTTGTTTAGCCAGAAACTGTTTTTACCCGTACAAATTTTACTTCAAAATGACTAAAATTATGTACAGTAACGTCATAGGTAAATCATAATTTATTAAATAATTACTAATTGCGACACACAATATTTTTACCAGCTTTAAAATGTAGTCATTGTCAAACCTGCGGCCCGCAACACCCTACTGTGCGGCCCGCGAACCTCGCTAAAATTTTATTACAATACAATAAAATTTAAAAAATGATACAATTGAATTGTAACATTTTTTAATTACTAAGTTTGCAATGAGCTTCGGAGACGGAATTGAGTAGCAGTGCAGTAACCATTTTTATTTTAGGTTTTCCTACAACATTGGGCTTACTATAAATAGAAAGTAAATAATTTAAAGGTGTATTTCATGCATGACACAAGGAGTTTTAAAAACATTCTATGCGCTTAATATGAACCTTGTGTTTAAAGTTCGCTATCATGTCTTCCACCCCAAAGTTCAGCCTACGCGTCCACTTGTGTTGTTCATCGTCGCAAAATTTTACTCTCAAATATGAAACTAAAAACATTTTACGACTTGTTATACAACTGCAGAGTATAGATGGAAAACAGGTTTATCGACAGTAAGGTATTCAAGGAGAAAGGTAATTTGTTGGGCAATTCCGTCATACGAAGAAGCAACTGTAGACACGTGTTTCGGACTATTCGGACATCTTCAGGATTCGAAGTCAAGAAGTGATGTCACGCCGGAGGTGACTGGGGCACCCCAGTCTGGATGGTCCCCATTTGAGTATTTTTTCCATTGAGTGTCCATCTTACTCCTTGGCTATACTGTACTGATGAGGACTAATAGTCCGAAACACGTGTCTACGGTTGCTTCTTCGTATGAGGGAATTGCCCGACAAATTTCTCACTACAGAGTATAACACCATTTCAATCTTTTACTAAAAAAATTACTAGTAATGGCCCAGAAACATGAACAGAACGCCAGAAATACTGTAAAATAAATTTTTTTTTACAACTATCCGTAAATATTATTTGAATGGGATTCTGAGATTAAAACTTTTGATATTTGTAATGTTCATGATTCATCATTCATTTTTTATGTTCATCATTCTGTATTTAGAGATTGTGGCTAATACTAAACTAACCTGGTCAAATGATTTAGGGGTGAATGAAAAATATGTTAAAAATTGAAAGTTTATTTTCTCCCTAACCGTTTTGATGATTCTTTCACTTACTGGTAGCCTAAATCTTCAGAAGATGTACGGATGAAGACCTTTTATTTCAACTTTCAGTTTTGAGTATAGGCAGGGTGTAAGAATGATGTTATGATTTTGGCCTGAACTTTGAGGTACTATATGGAGTTCCAGCTATAACAAACTGGCAATTGGAATGACAGTGTAATATTTTTTGAACATGTAGATTTTCGATTCACTTCATTATTTTTGTTTTTAAAGGCCATACAACAAGAGCAGTAGGTAATAATAAAATGGCACGATTTCAAATTTGATTTTCTGTAGACCCGATTAACTTGTTTTGCTGATTTTTTATTCACATGTGAGTTAATTCCTCAGTTTTAAACATATACGGGGAGAAAGAATTAGTTGGTATACATTTTTTTGGCAACAAAATATTAAAAATTGATTCTTTTTAAATATTTTCGTTAATGTCATTTGAATGGGGGTTTGAGATAGCGTACTGTAGTAATTGTTTTTAAACATGAAAGGTGAAGGTGTAGTCAAGTTTATAAGCTATTGTATAAATTCAAGGGAAAATGGTTCGTACGTAAAGTCGTACGTAATGTAGTATCAACTAAAGAAGCGAATGATAATTAATCCAGGTGCCGATACATTTTAGGAAGAAAAAAAAACACCTCCACCTAGATTTCAACCAGGAACCCTCCATTATCCTCACCTTTATTAATTATCATTACTAAACCTCACCGAAACATAGTCGTCAGTAATGTAGGACCAACTAAAGAAGCGAATGATAATTAATCCAGGTGAAGATAAATTTTCGGAAAAGAGCACCTCCGCCTGGATTTGAACCAGGAACCCTCCATTATCCTCACCTGGATTTAATTATCATTCTCTTCTTTAGTTGATGTTATTTTCTATTATTTTCTTTAAATTGTAAAAATAACATTATTTTTTATGTTAAATGGTCCTTTTCTTAGGTATTTGTAAATTTCAAATGAAAAATGTTTGATAAAAAATCCTTATTGAATTTTTATTTATTTTGTTCCTCCGCTCGCATGCGCACGCGTAGATAAATGCAAGATATTGATGTGAGTCGACAAACATATCAAAAATTAACATACTGATGAAATTGTTCTAACACGGTATTAGCAACGTGGGTATAAGAACCATTAAAATGAAAAAAATCAAATGAGACAAAAAACTGTTTTACCAGTTAATCAGTTTTTGAGTCTTTTTTGTATGCGGCCCGCCGAAGATCAGATCGGAATTTTGTGGCCCGTGCCCACAAATGAGTTTGACACCACTGAATTGTAAAGTATTAAGTCTTAGTATTAAGTCTTAGTATTAATTTTTTTTTGTAATATATGGAGTGCTCCATTAAAAAAAGGAAAAATTACCAAATTTCAGTAATAAAATAAATATATTAAAAATATATTTAAACGATATATTAAACGTTTGTAGCCGGAAAGTTATTGTTTAGACAGGTTTTTATAAATTTCTTACGGTTAGAGAATTATTTAAGTGTTCCGGTAATTTTGGTTAACCCTGTATATATTGGTCCAAATGGCACGCCTGCCAGCCACCGGGGTATGAGCCAAAATTTGTTCTACACTTTAAAATACTTAGAAGGCATGCAATTTCAAATTAAAGATAATACAACAGTACAGGGAGGAGGGAACAAGGCACCTCTTACTTTATTTTTAATGGGCAGTACAGGTAAACTTTGTTGGCTAGTAGTATCGCCCATTAAAATGTTATTAATGACATTATACATTTTTTAAAGTGAAAATCTACAAAATACGCTACAATCTCTCAACTCGCAACTTATTACACATAACCACCGAAACGTCCGCGCAAAATAGTTTAAATTAAAACGTTCCCGACTCGTAACAAGAACAAAACAAAACGTGAAAAAGGCGGAAATTTAATACGACGGCGCCCGCCCGACGCAGAAATATTAAATTCTTCCGTTTGAAGCGAAACAAAGACACTTGCAAAGCGGCAAAACGAGCCGAACGCGCGCGCCGCGTCCCCACCGACGAAACAATACAAAACGTGCGGACAATTTGTGAGCGTTGACGAATTTCCGCGGCGGCGGCGACGACGACGAATTTAGAAAATATTCCGACGGCACCCGCGTAAATCACCAATTAGGCCCGCGGCGGCTCGTCATAAATGCAATTTCCACGTACTCGGAGCGAATAATAAATCCGTCGTCGCTAGGTGCTCCGGCCGCCTCCGACCGCCTCCGACGCGCCCCGCCGACCCCCGGTGGCTGATTAAAAAATATCGTCGCCGCGGGACGCAATTACTGCAAAGCAGTGGCGTGCGCGTGTTCCCGCGCTTCCTCTATAATTTAAAGAAAATACCGTTTGGTTGTGCCAACGTTGCGTTTGGTGCATATTGGCACTGTTGGTCGAATATAACATAGGATTGTTTAAAATTTCCTCTTAAGTACTAAAAAAATTGAATTTAAAAATAGGGTTGTAACGGAAGGAATTCCGCATCCGCTTCCGCAACCGCGGAACTTCCGCATACTTTTTCGCTTTCGCTGCCGCTAAAGCTTTCTGTTGTTTGCTGTCGGCAATTTTGTTTTTAGCCATGTTTGTACTGTTCTTAAGTTGGGTGAAGGAATGGCAATAACATTTTCTGTTTTTTTTTAAGGCGCAGTTCCATAAGTCTTCGTACACCACACGAAACTGAGTGATTTAATTTCCTAGGTTCTTGAATTTCTCAATTTTGTATGATGTATGAACTCTTTTTGGATTGATTGTTGTTATGTTTTGTTGCAATGTAGACCAATTATTATGTTTGTGTTTTTTTTTAATTGTGTTCGTTTTGTTGTAATTTGATATTGTTTTTGTGTTTCTATAATAAATGTTCTTTTTTACTTCTGTTTCCGCTTTCAGTTCCGCTTCCGCGGAAGTAGACCCCATGGCTTTCGCATCCGCATCCGCTCCCGCAAAGGTCTCTTCCGTTACAACCCTAATTAAAAAGATAGTAGTAGCCTAGAACTGTCGATGGTCTCCAAGCTTTCGAGCCTGCAGCCTTGGTGAATGTTTGGTTTTGCTTCTTCTGCACTTCTACTACCCAAGATGGCCGATGCGGGTTAGGTTTGTTCTGCAATCCAGTTATGTCCTTTTCAGTTATAGGTAGTACGTGGTGGTCCATTCTCTATTCTAAAGAGGTTTGCAGGGTTTCACTTGCAAAAGCACAGTTGGTAGTTTTGCTCTGGCTTCTCCTGAAGAGAAGTTGATATCGCTGGTTGTGGTTCTGTATAAAATGCTATCCCAGGTTACTTTACCAGGCGATCAGTTGTCTGCCGCCTTTGTTTGGACCCTGCTCGTTTTGCCAATTGAGTATTGTTCGTTTGTGCTGGTTTTCCCAGGGAAGCAGTAGAAGAAGATATGCATGTGGGAAGCGGATCAGCAGTAAAAAAGACGGTATGGAATTTGACTTGAAGCACGATTTAAAGCCATGGCTCAATTACCATCAGAAGAGGATTTAAGTGAGGAGGAAATCACGGATCTGTTGAAGGAAGGCTTCCGAATAACGCAAGTGCAACAAAGAAAAATCCTGGAGATTGCTATGAGAAGCTGAAGATGACAAAGAATAGCCAGGATGTTGTGTTTTACGCAGAATAATAGAAAATAGAATGGAAAAGAAGGGGAATGTCAACAAAGATACGATGTGACTATCGTGAGACAGGGTCATATGAGTCGATTATGTTGGACAAAGAAGAAACTAGACACGGATGAGGTTAACATGACTCTAACGAGTTGAGCACTGCCAGACAGTATCTCCAGGTACAAAAACAGAGCTATGTCTGGTTACAGGTCTCTTTACTGGACCTTATCCACTGAGATATCATCTCACGAAGATTGAACGGGCAAACAACGCAGACTGTAGATTCTGCGGCGGGTCATCCGAGACACCAGTACACCTATTGTGCAAATGTGACGCTCTATTGCGTACAAGAAAAACCAGCGGAGGTGACAACTTATTCCTCGAACAATTGCTGACTTTGTCAAAAGGCTCAACGTCGAAGAACTCTAAAGTAGAGACAGCATACAAAAGAGCTTTTAGGTCAAAGTATATCGAAAGACACATATGCCAAACGACCCAACTCTACCATACCAATGAGTTGAACGATTATATGGAGAAGGCCAAACTGATGCAGAAGTGAAGCTGAAGAGAGTATGGACGAAGCTGTGAAAATGACCTTGCTGAAAAAGGGAAAGCATTTGAAGAAGATGTGGGCTGAATACGGGGAGTGGAAACCATCCCTCTTCCAATTGGCAAAGCACCAAAGTAAAAGTGATGAAGCCA
The DNA here is from genome assembly GCA_964023965.1 of Melinopterus prodromus. Taxonomy (NCBI): domain Eukaryota; kingdom Metazoa; phylum Arthropoda; class Insecta; order Coleoptera; family Scarabaeidae; genus Melinopterus; species Melinopterus prodromus. The sequence continues at coordinate 13,510,926 of OZ030393.1, forward strand.
AATATCGAGCAGACGATTCTGATGAAAAAAATTTTACCTTTCCAAGGTGTTCTGATGCTGCAAATAAGACTAACGACAGCCAATGAACTGATTACAGTAGCAACGAAAGAGATGGAACAGATCAAGCAGCTGCTAGACCAGGAAATTAATGCGATAGGGCAGGAGGCTATCTTGATATCTGTATTCGCTGAAGAGCATCAAACGCAGTTATCCGTGGTCTGATCATGAAACAACTATACTTATATTGGTTCAAACAGTGAATGTTGCTCTTAGTTCCACAGAACTTTTTGCAAAATGATAAAAATAGTAAAACTTGTCCTAAGGCGGGGAAATTTATCAAAATCCAAAATAGCACCCATCATGACTAGGTTTTCCGCTACCTTCAATCCAAATATTTTTAATTCGTAGCTTCAAATCAACTTGCGTAGCCTTGGGGTAGATATACTCCACCATGGTGACCACTTGCTTAGACTATTCCAGGTTCTGATTCAGATTATTCACAGTTGGTGCAGGTTCTTCACAAATGGAGTGGTCCTTGGCAATGGGACACGGAGTGGTCTACAAGAGTGGGTACACACAAACTTTTTCCAGACAGTTTGCTTACAATCTCGACCATATTTACTGGCTTATTATCTCTTGTGCTTATGTAGGTTTCTAGAATCACATGTCTGGCCATATCTCCTCGATTTGATGACATCCAGATCACTCGCTCATGTTTAGAGGGTTCTTGGTACTGCTTTTTGAGTATCGGCCAATTATTAGAATTAGTTATCTATTGCCTTCTTTAGATTATTTTAATGTGAGTACTACAAGGTAGCGGGTGATAAGTAATATATACCAAACATATACCAAACTACTTAATGGTTTGTTTCTTTTCGTCATGTATTTATCTATTTATCCGAAACGTTTTCTGTCCTGGATAAGCACGCTACGAGGTATTCCGTAACAATGGCTTTGTGAGGTGAACGTGTATGCGGTTTGCGGGAGATAGAGCGTCCGTATAGATCGTTCGTATACAAATTTTATGGGCGCGCTGTGCACAATGGGCCGACGCTGAGGGGGAACATTAAAGTCGCAAATGAGGGAGAAGATCCATTGACCGTGTCGGAAGGCGGCGGAAGAGTAAAATGTATGTTTATCGACTGGCGATATCAGTTTACGAGTCGAATTGAATTTTTATGGACTATTATGCCGGGAGGATGGTGTCGCCGGGACGGGAACTGGAAGGTGCAATTCGGGGAGGAACTTTCCGACATTGCGAAGGCGGACGGGTCGTTGGAAATGGTAAGATTATTGGGGCACGGTCGGTGGAGCTCTGGAGCAGCTCGGGGCTCATTTTAAAAGCTCCGGCCGATCGTTATCGAAATGAGAAGCTGAAGAATTTTTATTGCTGCGTATGGCTGCATGCTCTCGATAACGATTCATGTATGTAAAATACCCAATTATTCAAATGTTGGTTATGAAGACGAAATGAGTTTCTTTATATGGCGTCAATAATGTCACGTCTTTTATTACCAGTGATGCAAGATGAGGGCCTTTAAAAGTACCTAAACACCGAGAAAGTTTTAGTGCTATCAGATGTAAAACAACTATTTCCTATTTGTGCACATAAGTTACTGAATAATACTACAAAAAGCAATGTATGCAAAGTGTCATTTTTAATTTAGATCTTAAACCAGATTTTGTAGTACATTTGCAATCAGAGACCTTCAAATATCTAAAGATCCGCAACAATTGAATTTTGAAAACCTGCCATTATAATTCAAATATTTGCAACACTTCTGAGTGCATTTCATTTATTGCGGATCTTCAAGACTCCAAGATCATTAATTTTGGCCACAATTTCTCGTTTCCTGGTAGTAAAACCAGAGATGTTCCATGGATGTCCCATGTTAGTTTTGAAATTTCATCAATTTTTTTAAATCTTTCATGTTGACTTGAATCACATATTTTTTCGTCTGGTTCTTTATTTTACGTTGGTCTTCTGCCATAAACACCTTGTTTAGAACTTTTATTAGATATATACAAACTTAAGATATCAAAAACGCTAATATGTAGACGATATTACATAATATGATGAGGCCTCATTAGCTCAGATGGGAGAGCATTGTGCTAGAAACGCAAAGGTCCCTGGTTCAAATCCAGGACGTGGCTGTAATTATTGACTTATTTAAAATTTACATCCCGTCTGTATATCACCATATTATTAACCTATAATATTAATTTGACAAAATATGTCGTTAAACATTTTCAGTACATAATATGTTATGGTCGAATTAAAATTGTTTATGGGCAAGCGCAAAAATAACCGAAAGACGTACATTATAATCATCTATACTTCTGCTTTATATGCCTTTTTGGAAGAAATACCCACAAACCAATTTGCAGATACAATCTTTGCTTAAGGGTACATTCTAGTGTAAAACTTTCAAAAATTAATGTTTTTTATTGTATATTTTGATTGATTCTCGGAACATTTTTTAACCACCTCCATAAGTACATCTTTTAATATTGGTCAGAAATTCTTTTCTGTAGTTTACCCACATTTATCCTCTTCAAAATGACGTAGCATTTATTTTGATGAACTTTATAGTTTTGGACGTTACACGTCTCAAATTTAAACGCAGTTTTCTCGGAACCTTGTTTTGTTTGGCGGTTGACATTCCGAAATTCTTGCGGCATTGCATTCGTGGATTGACTCGCTATCGCGTAAACTTGAATAAAACGGTTTAATCGAAAATTAAATGTTTTATCCGAACTTTTAATTTTGTTCACTCATATTTTTATCGATATCACCAAAACTATTAAGCTTTCCACAACAAATGATCCGTCATTTTAAAGAGGAGAAATGTAAGTACAGTATTAGAAAAGAAAGAAAAAGTCCCGACAATATTGTTATTATGCGCATCGAAGGTTGCTCGACTTTAGGCTGTGGAATCGTTAATACTCCGTATTTATTTATGACATTTTTATAGTGTATTCTTTAAATGTTGTGAAGTCAAAATACGCAATAAAAAATCATTAATTTTTTAAAATGTTACACTATAGAATGTACCCTGAACGATGTAGTCTACCGGAAGTGTACCGTAGGTTCGGAATCCTAGCGTTAATACGCGTTGTATAGATATGACATTTTTACAGTGTTCTGATGTAGCCCTTTGGAAAGTATATAAAAATAATAAAAGATTAATTAACGTCATTATTTTTTTGTATGCATTGTTATTTTGTAAAGGTTTTATCTATGAATTGAGTTTAAAATATCTTTGTTTTTACGTGATTTCGAACACGCGATTTAGATAAAAAAAATATGTTTTTCTTATACACTCTTGACTTTACAATTTGTTTCATGTGTTTTATACGTCCTATATTACTTGCGGTTAGTTTCCATTGCAACTATTTTTTTCTTGCTCCTTAATACATGACAAGTAAGGAGCAGATAATGTTGGGTATCTGTAATAGGGTGCTCCATATTTAGTCGAAAATCCTTTTTTTTTCATGGGCCAGTCCTTTAAAATATGGATAAAATGAAATTACTTCCAGTATTTTTGTAATAATGAATGTTAAGAAAAATGGATTAACTAATATTAAAAAACTAAAAAATAATTTTTAGTTACCACACAGTTTCTTGCCTCAATTAATAATATCTTGATAGAACAATAATCCATAAACTTTGGACCGTAGATGTTGGATCATTTTACAGGTTACTTAATTAACCTACTTACTTTACTTAATTTGTCAGATATGCAATATTTGGACTCCTAAATATTTGTATAAAAGATTCAGGAGTATCTTTTTATAGTACCTACATTTATGTATATATATTTTTTGGTTGAATAGTTTTTGAGTTATGAGCCTTCAAACACAGGGCTCAATTCTTTCGTAACTGGAAATTGCAGTTATGTCGGTTTGTATATTCCATGTATATCACATAAGACTTCTTGATTTTCAGAACATAACACCGAATATTTATTTAACTACTATACAAATTAAGCTTTTGTTAAATTTCTCAATTATGTTCAAACTACACTTACAATAGATCATTTCACTTTGAGAACATAAAACCTCTTTTGTATACAAGTTTGGTTCCATTATATCTAGCTTTCCCCATTTATACAATTTATCTTCTTGTTTTATTTTAACTCATTTCCACTTGAAAGCAGTCGGGGGTGGCAGGCAATTTTAAGCGCCTACACTTTATATAACTTTTTTGAATAGACGTTCCCAATTCTATCCGCAATATACGCTCGCGATAAAATCTTCATTACGGAAAATTGATTCCCTTTCACCGGCATAATGAGAACCCGGCATAATATCGCCATTCAATAACCGGGCTCCAACTACCCGCAGTTCATTCCTTCCTTCATTCGTTCGCTGATTATCTCACCTGCAAGGGCTGCAAGAGAGTCCTCGTTTTAATAAACGCCCCTATCGACCTGGTACTCCAAAGGAGAGCCGGAATAGGGAATACTGGGCAAAACTCTACCTTGGTTTGTCGTGCATTGCATCCGGCTCCGCACACTGGCACAAATCTGAAGTTCAGTACGCCAAAATGCAAAGAATTAATTGTATACGTAATAGTTCATCGGTTGGGTAAAATCTGGTTGTTAAGTAACCATAATTTTAGTTTTAAGAATTTATCACAACCATAACCATTATGCAATTTATCTCTCTAAACATGCTCAGCACGTAAGTTCTTGCAATAGGACCAATGCAGTATTTTATCAGACAAAGCCTATCACTCTTACCATGATAATCACTAATCGGGCTCAATAAAAATATATAAGAAACTTACTCATAAGTAAAACTCAAATCTCAACAAAAGAATAACTATTATTTACAATTAAAAGAATAAACAAAAAACCGCTACGTTTAATAAGCATCTAAGGGATCACAGTACCAATATTGCCGACGTAACATTACTACAGAAAATGAAGAAATATATAATATATGAAATAAGGAACACCATTAAACATGGACACAACATTATCAATGAATATAATGCGCGCCATCTATTTGAAATTTTCCAATAGTCTATACTTACTGCGCATGAAGCATACACACAAACCGTATCAATGATGCGTGTCCTCAGTACACTATAGCATATCGCCGCTCCATGTTGATTTCGCAGACCATTTTGACATTTTAATCTGTTCGACTGTGAGTGTCTTAGTTGTACCATAAACTTATTTAAATTGTGGTGTCTATGTTTTGCCTTTTAGATTAGCCTGATGATTGTCTAATGACCGAAATCGATCGCTTGTAACTACAAATTTTGACATTCACAAATAAACAGTTGTTTTATTTAACGAATATAGGTATAGAAACTAGTGTATTTTGCGGGTCAATGTGGTAGTAGTGTAGTAAACTGTTAACTTTCAACCAGTGATTAAAGGCTATTAAATAATCATAAAGTAATATATATAAATCATAAATAATTAAATATAAATCATAAATAATTAAATGAAGTTTTTTCTTAGATTTTGACTTTTTATTCTTGTTCTATATTTTGCAATTCAGTTTTTTGCTTCATTAGGAACGAAAAAAAGCACAAAACAATAAGTGAACAAAGCGCAGAAACATAACCTAAAAACTTAACTTAAGAAATAGTGGTCTAATAATTATAATTCTCAGAATACACTTGTTTGGCGGTGACTTTGAAGAACAAGAACTTACTAAAGAATTGTTATAACGGTTGACGTTTAATAGCAGCCTACCGATAGGTAGCCGTTGAAAATAAATTATACTTGGTAAAATTACGTGCAATAGGGGAAACACAAATAAGTTGCACAAGAAGTCCTCAAAACTTTAGATGTATGCACTGTAGCGTACTACGTGTATGCTGATATTCACTAAATCATTTATTTCGCATATACAATCCTTCGGCAGTAAGTGAAATCGATAATATCTACGATGTAGGCTTGCTATTCGCATAACTCCTTATTGAGGTAAATGGGTTCCTTGTATTATATCTGAAAAGGGGGTTTGATACTTTAGTTGACGAGAATGATGCATGATTACTTACCATTTACTTACCAGAGTAGCAAAACAACACCGAAAACGTCATGATGGCGTATTTTGATGAACAGAGCAAAACTAAGACAACCCCAACACTTTGGTCATGCTATAGCATGCTACACGCATGTTTAAATATGTATTGAATATAGATATTTCGCAGTTTACGCGATTGCAAGCGATTCTAAAAAGGTAGTTTGTGGTTATGTGCATTTACGTTTGACATATGTCATTTGATGTCAGTGTCACCAATCTTAGAAAAAAGTTACTAACAACGGTGTTACAATTTGCTAATTGTAGCCTCGAAAAGAGTGTTCCAATATGTGCATTGTGAATGCAAAGTAGAAAAGATATATTTCAATTTTGGATTCATGAAGCATTGCACCAGTTATCCAATATAGTTGTGGTTACAAATTGGTTGGGTTTGAAGATATGTATGTCAAATGTATAGCGAAGGACAAACCAAGTAAGACGTAAATAAAAAAAAAAATTAAAAAAATTACCCAGCCCGGAGTCGAACCTGGGTCTTCCGCCTTGCCCTGGCATTACTTCTTTTAATTGATTTTGAAATTTCATTCTCAGCTGGTTTCTCTTTCGCTATACATTCTACATATTTATGGCTACATATGTAGTTCTTTTCTTTTTAAATGATTTCTTTTTCTCTGTAAATATGTAGATAGGTTTGGTTCCACTGTGCTCGAGAAAGATTCTCGTTTTTAAATTGCAAATGAGCGTCGCTGAAGAAGCGTCCAAGAGGGCCGCGGCGGTGGCGAGATTGGAAATGGAAATATGCGGGTAATAGATTGCAATGGAGGCGGGAGGTTTGCCGTCTAACCCCCGTACGACCTCCCTGCTCTCCCTGTCTCCAGTTAAACTCCTGGATGCCTCTAATAAATAATTTTAAGGGGACGCTACTGGAATAGAAATGGGGCCCTAGTTTTACCCGCTCGTAAACGCTATGGTGTGGGTGTGTGTGTGCTTCTCTGTGTGTAAGCGGCTATGATTTTGGGTTTCGGGATTTGTTCTGAATGCTAATGATTTTGGCTTAGAATACCTCTGCAATCCATTGTGCGTTTATCATAGGATTTTATTATCGTCGGTTTAATGGAATTCAGAAATAGTAGTAATAATGGTTTCGGAGAAAATTGAACGTATGTTTTTGCGACAATTAACGTAAAAGCTTGTATTTGCAGTTTGACATTTATGCTTATATTTGTTTTATTAAGCGACATCAAAAAAAGAAGGTTAATATTATATTATACCGTAAATGTGCCTACGAAAAATATGTACAACTGTTTTGTTTTAGTTGTGTTTTAGAGGCGCTATGATCGAAAAAACAAGGTCAACTTTTTATTATTTTTAAATAGAAACACCTATATTATGTTTATTTTTGAATTCTTTCTAACATTTTAATGCAACAAGTGTCTACATTTTGCATTATGGTAAGTTTACCCGAATAAAAGACAATCTCATCTACTAGAAATTTGTTCGAGGTGGTTTATGATGACATTTTTTTAAAATTGATGTTTCTTAATTTTGGACTATATCTATCAGGTCTATCTACAAACCAGTTATCATATGTCTTGAAATTGATAGAACCATACATTCACTTCTAAGCTAAAACAGAAAAACAAGGGTTTCAGTGGGACTATGTTAGTACTTCATGCGTTAAAATGTTGCAAATACTTCAAAATAATACATAAATATAGGCCATCCCATTGAAAGAACTGAAGTTGACTTCGTTTTCATGACGATAGCCTTATCTACCACAAAACCCGTTTGAACCAAGGAAAGCTTTGAGTAATTTTCTTTCTTTTTTTTTTGCTGAATGCAACAACAGTTTTCTTTTCATGATAATCAAATGTTAAGATAAAATGACCCACTCTATACGTAGGCTGCATCAAAAAGCCATATCATGATTGTTAATTATCTCGTTGACGTGATGACTTGTTTTTTGACAACTTATGTTTTTCAAATAGGACTGCAAAATAGTGATCCCTTTTGTTAATGGAAAGAGAAAATGCGTTTCCGGTGGGTTTCTTTGCGTTAAACACGAATGCGGACTCAACTCGACTTTATATAGCCAAGTATTGTATTTCTTAACAGTACTTTAATGTCAATATTATAATTATTCTGTTACACAGTGTTACACAGTGTAACAGAATAATTATAATATTGATATTAAAGTACTGTTAAGAAATACTTTTTTCTTGCTTATTGTATCTTGCCAATAATGGAGAAATTCATCGCACTTATCGACATTATATATAAAACAAGCCATTAGGGTTATATTTTGGTTCACATCAATCAGATGATTAATTGCTTGTTCCCATTTTCATTTATGTTGAGAATACTTTTCGTGTATAATTCCGTAATGCGTATCGATTTGGAGAATTCTTGTCGTTTTGTTTGGGTTGCTTTTCGCTGGTGGTAACCTATAAAAGGAAATTGAATCATGAAGTTGGAAGTTGCTGGACTCGGAAACTGGAAAAATCAACTTTTTAGGACATAACCTGAAAACTACTCAGTGCTTTTATTTCGTAAGATTTTGTTAGTGATGTATTTTATGATGTCAACAAATAGCCAGAAGCTAAATACAAATCTAATAATAACTCCAATCCAAACGTATTTCTATAAGACAAACAGTATATACTATTTTTTTAGAATTTTATTTAGCTGCAAATTTATTTCATATTCGTGTCTGTGATTTTCACTGCCCACAATCGCTACACTAGTGAGCTATAAACACTAGCTTTTGAAAAAGAAATATTGCGTTTATAGACTCATAGACTATCATAAACTCGTGTTTCTACCCGAAAATCAAATTGACTCAAACCGCGGAAGTTTATAATCGAGATATCATGGACTCTTGTTAGTTTGAAAAGTAACATGCGTGTTACATTGAAAGTAATCTATGAGTGCGCATTGTAAATAACACATTCGAAAAATCTAGGGCTATTATATTTATAATAATAGTCCACGCCTTAACATCCCCCAACAGCTTTAGCCACTACGGGGACATCGGCAGGCCCGAATTTTCCTTATTATGGCTCTCGTCTGTGCCACGTCTTAAGTTGTTTGGCTTTCAGCATTCGCCGAGGAGTAAAGGAAAACCACAGAAACACCTTTACTCTGAAAGGAGGGCGCGAGACTCGAACTCACGCCCCCCAGACTGATAGCGAAGCGATCTACCGCTGCAGCACAGTCTGGGTATAAGACCTCATTATAACTTTTGTCATATCAACAAAATTTTATTCTTGTCTCAATTTCATTCGTTGCTTTTGTTTCTTCTTGCTTCTATGCAGATAATTATAATAATTTGTATGTAAATTTATGTCCGTTTTTGGGAGGTATCCGGTTAAATACAAACAGAGAAGCAATCGAATTGAGTTGCAGAAAAAAATTCTGTTTACGGGAGCTTTCAGTTTGTTAGTTCGTAAAGAGAGCTTTCACTGTATTTTGTAAGTTTTTATTACTGAAACCTTGGTAAATCTTCAACTGCGTATATTTGACAAGCGGGATATTTAACAATACAAAACAATAGAAAATTATTGACCGAATACAATAGAAGAAGTTTTTCTGGTCCATCCTGACATTGTTGACAATTGAACCAGTTTATAATAGTTTCTGCCCTCTGGTTTCTTTAGGGAAATTACGGTATACATGTAATATACTAATGTTGAATTACATTTTACTAGTTACGTCCAAGTTTCAAAATTAGACGCGCTTATATGAACTTGGATTATCGGGAGAGAAGCTAGGTCCGGTCCTAGTTATTAAACTAGCTTCTAGTATGAAGACTTCGATGGATTTTTTACTGAATTACGTTATCCAACTTCATACAAGGGCGTCTAGTTTTGACTTGGACGAAATAGGACGAAACTATCGAGTTTAATATATAGTATTTGGAGGCCGCACGCTCTAGTCCCCGCCACGGCGAAAACGGGCCAAAAGCTGACTAGTTATCACAGGCGATTACAGAGGGCCAACGCGGGGGAAATTTGAAAACAATAATAACAGAACACTTACTTTACATATTTTGTAAGGATTTTTTGTTTATAATCAATATGTAACGTCAAATTATTACGGTAAATAAATAAATTACGGATTTGCAATTGAAATCTACCAAAAATGTATTCAATTGCTAGTTACAAAATCCATATATTTTCGAGTAAGTAATAAATATTTACGAGAAAATGTCTTTGCTCCAAAATTTTCTTGTTTTTATCTAGTCTGAAGAAAAGGTAAACACTTTTATAAAAGTCTTACCATATTTATCGGGTTCCGAGGTTTTTAATGGTTAGTTGCACTCCACTAACACCGGAATTGTATTATTTATAAAAGAGATTATCAAGTCAATGGAAAGGAAATAGATTGATTGTGATAGCAATTAGAAATGTTTCCCGAATGAATACCCAGGAAAAAACTGATTTTTTTCAAAATAGTATATATTCGACAGTAATAAATATATGAAATATAAAAGATTATTTATTAAAAATCATCAAAACTAAACATATTTATTGATTACTAAAAAGAACTATTTCATTTTGTTTCTTTTTGTGTGTAAATATTACTCATTCTACAAATATAATGTAATCTGCATACTAAATACATTTTTCTCTCTTCTTTGGTTAGTAAAATAATATGGTTATTACCAATCTCAGCAACAGATAAATTTAATGGTAATCTAAAAAAGTAAATCGGCTGGTTTTGATACAAGCAAAGCGGAATTCCTAATACAGCACTTGTTTACCATTTCTGGCACAGGTAACAGGCCAATTGCTAAAATGTTTCGTCCAAATATTAGAATAAAAGTGATATCAATCGAACCGAGCGCTATAAAAATACAATTGACATTAGCAACTAAAGTTAGTTACTTAAAAATCATTAGAACACCTAACTTCAGGAGCCTGCGAGGCTGTTAGGATTTTCGGCCGCCCCCACTCCTGTACCATGCGACCTCCAGATTACTATATATGAAACTCGATGGACGAAACCAGTTTAATATAACTCAAGCTTTACTTCTTGCCCCACTTTGTATTTAAAATAAATCTAGAGAACTTAATAACAAGCTCAATAATAATACCCATTTCGAAGTATTCAACCAGAAACCGACGTCATCAGGATCAGCGACTGAAATCCGGTAAACCCCCGTCTCCCTAAAGCTCCTCAGCTCCTCAAAGAAAATCAGAGATTAAGTATGCAAAGTACTGGGCTAGGATTGAATGATCCCATCAAGTTCACGCGTCTCCGGCACTCACAAAGGCCTCGGTGCGCCGGCATGAGTTACAGGGATATCAACCCTTAACCAACGGCGGCAGCAGCAGCGCGACGCGAAACAGAAAGTAATACATTAGGCCGCGTTTCTTATCTACGCTGAGCCGTGCGAAATAATCCTTTAAAGCGCGGCACAAAGGCCGTCGCAGGACCGCAGCCACCTCGGCGAGCGCATAGAGGAGGACCTCATTGCTCTGCTTATGATGTCGGGACACGAACTGAAGAAAATGCCTTCATTTCGATTCCGCCCAGCTACTGCTGACTCTTTGTCACAACTTTTCATCCTGACGGCTTCAACTCCATCCTTCCATCCCCTTCCACCCCACTCCATCCTTCTTTCTCCTTCGAGCCTTGCCAGTGGAGTTCCTTTAACCGCATCCGGGATACGTAAGTTATGGCGGACGTATGTATGTATGTGTGGATATTGAATGCAGCACACATATAGCACACTAGAGAGAGATGGTCTGGGAAATAGACTAGCATGCAGCTCACAGCGTACAGTTGTACAGCCTGCGGAGGTCGAAATGAAACAGCCTCCGTGACTTGGTTAAATTGTTGCTTGTTACCCGGGGAATAGGGACGCGTACTACGGACGTACGAGATGGCGCGATACCAGGGCCAAGTGCTTAAATCACCGGAATGAATATAAAACGCCTTGAGGATAATAAATATTCCGGGACGTACGAGGTCCTGCTGAAAAATTGCATTTCGGCCGTATGCACACTGAAAAAAAATTTGATATGAATTTACAGTAGGAATAGTAGGTTTCTTTTTGCCCTGTGACAATCAGTGTAATTTTACATCTCAATTGTATTTTTACATTGTCATTGTATATTTACACTGTGATTTTACAAGAATTTGGCCCGAATATTACACTGATTTTAATTTAATTTTGCGTGATATACGGGGCAATGCGTAATAATTGAACATCAATTTAAACGTAATTTTAAATGAAATATGAGGTAATGCGTAATAATTTTACATCTATTTCAGTGTAATATTCAATGAAATATGCAGTATTTTTGATTTGCATAATTTTATTGTGATCTTGAGTAGATATTAACATTATCATATAATACAAAAAAAAAATACAGAATCATCATGCAAACAGTCAAACGTTACATTACTACAAACGATCGAACAAATACGGTAGAAATAACATTACTTGTCGAAAAATAAATATGTTGACGTACATACAAGTACAAAATAGTTAAACTTAGAAAACATATAAATGCACTTCGGTCAGTCATGAACTCACATACTCGTCCACTCTGTTTCTGACAAGATGGTGCTAGATGTTCCGCATCTGTATCTGTTTACAATATCAACACACCCACTATTAGTAAAATTACAACATACGATTCTGAGGTATATTTCCATTGTATTTTTACTATAAGATAATTGTAATTGAAATAAAGCAGCAATATCGCTGTAATAGTACACAGACTTGTCAAAATAATTGGAATTACGTGCAATTTTTATACTTGCCACATTTCTATTGTAATTTTGACAATGATTTATGTGTAATTTTACAACATTTTTTTTTCAGTGGACGTTTCAGAATTGAAGCAAAAAAACTACTTACCCGATGTATAAAAAAAGTTATGAATTAAAGAAAAAGATGAAGAATCAATTAGATAAAATAAGCAAAAAAGAATGGTATAGTTACTCGGTAAAAAAACAAACAAAGCGCTCTCAATTATTTATTTACATAACTCGCGGGGTGTATTAGCATACAAAACGTATTTGGAATTCCCAAGATATCCATCCCATTTAAATACGGACTACAACAACATGAGGGAAAAAAAGCGAACACAACAGGGAAAGTAGCGGAAAATGTTTAATAAATATGTAAATTGCCATTATGAGAAGGGTAATTAGATGCGCCGTGCCAGCGCATAGCAAAAAAAAAATCGAGCTTACTCGAGTAACAAATTACAAATATATTTTTTTGTTCATAAATTTAAATTTACTTGGTGATTATGTCCGGTGAAATGAGCATGATCATTTGAAAAGGTAATAAATGTGAATAATTTGCTCGCAAATAAAAAATAAAATCTGACTTCATCTGAATTTGAACCAGGGGCTCCAATATAGAGAAGTACGCCTCCTGCGTAATAAAGAATATACAAATCTTTTGTTCTAGATGGCGTTAGGGTTGAACCAGCTCATTTTTTTCTAAATGGATCGGTTTATGTTTCTGTATATTTTTTGGTGGTTTATGAAGAAATTCTATTTAGACTGGCAGGTTTTATCAATTTTAAGAAATAAAAAAAATAAAATAGAATAAAATAAATAAATAAATAAATAAATGTTTTCAAGAAACTAAATCTACACTTAGTGGGTGGTCATAACTTGAATTTGCATAGGCAAAACTTTGTGAGAAAATTAAGGAATAAATTTGTACTTTTGTCGATTCGCTTTTGTTCTGGGTACCTTGATCTATGAATATAAGTTTTCAAGAACGTCAAAGTAGTGTCAAAGCATTGTATGTGCTTATACAAATTGTTTTCTTAATTTTGTTAGTACCACTTGTGATGTAGTTATAAATTTCCAAACACTTTTTTTAAACTTACTCCTGACGATGATTATTGAGAATTGATCATAGAAAAGTCGGGACCAAAATACATGTCACAGATGACAATAGCAGAAGTAGTTTAGCAGTTTCTTGTTTTGTATTGTGTATTCTGTATTTTAATGTTTTTGCTTCTGGAATTTTTAGTGTTTTTCTTGGCGCAGCTTTTTATTTTGTTAATTTTTGTCTCGTTTCTTATTTCTCTAGAATAATTTTCTTTTCAAAAGGAAATGGCATGAGTTCAACTGTTATCTCCAAAGATGGTGTATTAATGCCAAAATCGCCACTCTCTCCTAGTGTAATAATTAGGAATTTATTGACGTCCGTATTTCCGACACGGAATTGTGTCGGAATTTGGTCAAAATGCGTACAATTAATTGTTATATAGCAACCGATGTAAAATATGTTATTTTCTTGTGTAACGGCAGTAATAGAACCATATGTATTACTACCTAACCATGTAGACAATTCCGACACACATGTCTGATTTAAGGACGTGCTATATTTACATGCACCTAATTCCGACAACCATAAATTTGTAAATAATAGTGGTTTAATGAGTGTACACCGTATTATTATGAACATATAAAGCATTTTTAGTCAGCTTAAATTGATATAATTAATTTTTTTATTATTGTTATCCTGTAGCGGGGTAAGAAAAGTCGAATTGCAGTTACCTTATAAGGAGAAAATCAACTTTTAGCATAACACTCAATTATCAGGATCAGTCAAACTTTTAGGTTATATTCTGACCGTTAGAACATTCGTAGAATAAGAAACGATTGTGGGTTCATAAATGTAATGTCAAATCAACAAGCCGGATGTATCGTATAACAATACTATTTCATACTGTCGAATCAGGTTAAACAGCAATTTACTTATTTCAAAAGTAAAAAAATGACATTATGTGTCATTATGGCCCAAATATTTCATTGTGAAATCGATGCTATTTGTTAAAGAGAATACCAACATAGCTAAATTTAATAAGTAAGTGTTGCTAAGCACCACATACCGGCGTTCTGTTATAGCTCGCTTATCGAACTCAAATTGATGATGTTAACATCAATATTCCGTAGAGTATGAAATAGGAAAAATAACTTTATTGTATACAAAATACAAAGGGTTAGTACAGCAGGAAGGTAATATGAAGAACTACCAAACGAAATAACAAAGATACAGGAATAGATACCGTACAACACGGTACAAAAAGATAAAATTGTAATAGTTCGTCGTTTGGGTAAAATCTGGTTATAAAGTAACCATACTTTTTAGTTTTAAGAACTTTAACTAAGTACCACAATCTTAACCATTATGAAATTTATCTCTCTAAACCACGCTCAGCACGTAAGTTCTTGCAATAGGACCAAAGCAGTATTTTATCAGACAAAGCCCATCACTCTTACCATGATAATCACTATTTGAACTCAATAAAACTGTAATCAAAACCTCTACCATTAAATTGTAGCTGGTTTGCTCACTTTAAATACTAAAAGAAACTTACTCATAAGTAAAACTCAAATCTCAATAAATGAATAACAAATATTTATTTACAATTAAAACAAAAGAATTAAAACAATGAACCGAACCTCTAAATCTACCAAATATTTTGAGGAGTTGTCAGATTATGCAAAACACAAATATTAAGCAAGCGGAATGCTTGCAAGTGGTTTGATTTACATCTCAAACCGCTCTCTATGTCTTCTGGATGCCAACCAATCGACGCCTCACCTATTTATTAAAACTTCCCCCTCCTTGACTTCATATTAGAAGAAAAAGAACAACACGACAAGTTGCCCCAAAAGCATAATAATCTCGCTCAGCAGTATACTATACAGTTTATGACAAATGTCATAATATATTACCAAAGAACGCCCTTAGATGCATGGGAACAAAAACCATTAAAAAGTTTCACATGCGATAAGATTACGTGTTGAATGACTCTCATAGACCAACGCGCGATAACGTTGATCCCATAAACAGAGTAATAGCAATTATCACATTCCTCCCCCGTTACATCAAATAATCTTTACAAAAATAATGCCAATTATTACAAAATCGTAGAAAAACAACATTAAAAACATATAAATATGAAAACGTCATCAAGGCGTTCCCAACAACCACCATTCCCGATAACAATCTCCAAAAAAATCATCAAAACTAAAAAAATAACCTCTTTTATCCAGTCTTAGTTAATTGAGAAAGAAATAAGCGGAATACGATGGCATCGCGCCCATTACCCGGTCTCCTATTAATCGAAGCATCCATCGATGCCACGATAAGATCCAGTTCTCCAATTAAGAGATGAAGCGGGCCCCCGGCTTCGCCGCCCGTCGCCTCCCACCAAGCCTCCGCCATAGACTCGGAGTCATGAAGCGGGGATAGAGTGGGCGCTCGTTGACTTTCCTCGGCTCCCGTCTTCTTTATATTGCTCCCGCTTTCGCTAGGAACGAAAACAATTTAATCAGGGCATCAGTGGAACGACGCAATCTTCCCTTATCCGGCCTGGGGGTAGGGCGAGACGGCGAGCCGAGGAGAGCGTAGGCCATCCAAGCTGGCCCGCCGAATTGCCAGTTAACGAAAGCCCGGCACGGTTGAGTTTTAAATAGAATAGAACAATATAATGTGAGCGGAGCTTTTCCGGCGCGGGATATCGTGAAAAATGCTCATTACACCTTGCCGTTCTCACCGTTCTCACTTAATGGCGAAAATTCCGGAGAGAGGGGGGAAACGTTAACGTTGTTAATATTTCAAACCGGTGTAATTATCTAATGAAACTCGAGGAGGTATTTACAAACGAAAACAGAAAAAGCACAGTATAATAAACTTCAGAAGTTTTCCTAGTTAGACTAGACAACTTACTGTCAGGTGGGAGAATCACAAGGTATATTTTGGTATCGCAGAGCGTCAACGACTGAAAACTGTTTGAGATAACAATTATTTTACAAATTACAAAGACGAATGACATGTACATTGAAGGCAGCAGAATACAGCGATGGCGCAGATGGAAAAGGAACAAGAACAGAAACAAAGTGTCTGTTTGGTAGCCTAATCAATCACGAATACGAGTGGATAATTTCATGACCATACAATTGTGTGTGCTTGGAAGTCTAAATATAAACAAATATCCAAAAATTACAATACAAGCACAATTAATTCACTATCAAATCAACAAAGTGTACATTAAATTTCGAAGTATCAAAATTCAAACAGGTCACATATGAGTTAGAAGAGTAATACAAATTGAAACAAACTAGACCAAACAAAAAAACCAAAGAAAATAAAATAAAAACCAAAATCATGTGCAGACAAATGGAGGGGGAATCAATAATATTGAAGTCCATCTGTTTGTTCATCAGAGAAGTGTGTGGGTTTTTATAAATCTGGTATCCATCATTTCCACGTTCGACCCCCAGCAAAACTAAAGAGAGACGAAAGATACCATGCCCCGTTTGACAGAAAAAAACAGCGCGAATAATATCATTTATCTCTCTTTTAGTGCTGTCTTTTTCTGTTAAACATGACAAGGCATCTTTCGTCTCTCTTTAGTTTTGCTGGGGGTCGAGCGTGGAAATGATGGATTGGTCTAAAAGGTCCATTTTGAAGCCCTTTCTACAGCTGTGCAGCATCTTTGTACCACCATAAGTAATTTTATGACCCGTTGTGAAAGAATGCTGGTGTATGTTTGAGGAAGCACGGTTGTGTGCTCCTTAACTCTTTCAGGAAGTTTTCTGTCTGGTTGTCCTATGTACTTAGAATCACAATTTGATATCATATTTTTTTACAGTAATCAACTTTATTTGCAAGTATGGAACATTTCGTATTTAAAAAAGGTTAAATGAGATATTTTAACCGATGTTTATTTGTAATAAAGAAAACTATTAGTATCGGATTTCGATTCAAATAAAAACAATCAATAACAAAATTAAAACTAAATAGGAGTTGTAATTAGCAATACATATTTTTAGAGACGTTTAGAGATTGTTCATAAATATAAAAAGAGCCTTACAATATGGATAATTAATAAAGAAACTAGAACTGAACGACAAGTTGAGAAAAGTAACTCCATAATTTGAAATCTATGGGAAATAAATCCCGTGTTTTGGTGTAGTCTTCGATCGGCGATGTATGCGTGTTCAATAATAGCATAATTATTTGACGAGCACATAATTTATGTTATAATTTACCAGTATTTTATACACGATCCTCCAGACGAGTGTATAAACATTCGAGTGATTTATAGCCATTATGTGTCAGTCAAATACGAGTCATACATTACTTATTATTAATAGATGGCCCACTGAATTGCCAGTTGACGCTCCGTTCTAAAAACATCGCTACTACGAAACAAAATGTTTAGATTCGATGTTCTTCTGTCTGAGCCCGTGTCTATGTCGTGGTTTACGTATCGATTAAAGCTTATTGTGTCTCTGATGAGCTGGCCATACGTAACAGCCGAAATATAGCCATTGTTTATATATCTGAGAATTATCGCATTTTTCGATTGGCGGAAAAGTTATTATGTTTGGGTTGTAATTGTACCTAGATACAAAATCTATTATTGTATTGAGACTTTGGCTAGGGGTATTATATTTGAAACACGAGAAAAATTTAGATGTTAAACTCATTTTTATCAGACCAAAAATTTATTTTTGGCCTAGCGAAACTCCTCATTTATCTAAGAATTGGCACTGAAAATGTCATCAATTTTCAGCCATAAATAACACCGTTAATAGAAAACGCGTTGTAGCACAGGCAGAACTGGGTCTTAAGGGGCGGTTCTCATGTAATCTGTTGGCGAAATCAATTTTGTTTTCCTTCATATTTTAAAACCTTGAAGTGTATTTGAGTTGTATTTGAATACAGTATAGAAAACAACGTATTGATCTAGGTGCTTATGTTGAGTAAATTTTTATATTTCGATGAATTCATATAGACAAGGGGATTTAAAAAAGATAATGTTTCTACCTTCCCTTGTAGAGTCTATTACACCGATACAACCGACGCGTTTTTCTAGAAACGCTATGTTTCAAATTGGCATGCGCGATTACTGTTGAATCATTTTACCGATCGTGTTATGTTATCCATTTTACTTACCTCTTACAGAAAATACTTTTTATTGGAGGCCGAACCTCATAATAAGTGAATCTTTTAAATAAATGTATGTATTATTTATAACATGAAAATTGGAAATAGTTCATACAAGATGGCGGTAATTTTTTAAATAAAAAAGCTACCGCCACGCCTGGGATTCGAACCCAGATGTACGGATTGCCGGTCCGACGTTTCGCCAATTACCGCCATCCTGTACTAACTATTTCCAATTTTCATATTAATGTACGCATATTCCTGCAATAATTAACTCCCTTTATTATATATAAAGTTTTGAAAACGAAAAATAATCTTTACAAAATCGAACTTAAAATTCAAACAGCAGCCATTTTGTCAATGTTCAATTTTTTAACTAGTTATTGTTTTAGCCTCGCAACTAATTTCATCTAGTTCAAATTTTTTTGTATATAAATATGTATGTATATAGCAAGAGAAAAAATATTGATATCTCTTACTACTTGGTTGAAAAACTGTCCCAAAGTTGAGTTTTAAATAGAATAGAACAATATAATGTGAGCGGAGCTTGTCCAGCGCGGGATATCGTGAAAAATGCGCATTACACCTCGCCGTTCTCACCTAATGGCGAAAATTCTGGAGAGAGGGGAAAAACGTTAACGTTGTTAATATTTCAAAGCGGTGTAATTATCTAATGAAAGTCGAGGAGGTATTTAACCCTCTAATGGCGCTGCGGGCCTTGAGGGGATGGTGCTTAACTACTTATTATTCAAGCGCCTATTTCGGGGATTCAAAAGTAGATTATCCCGTTCAAAAATCATAACCGGGGCCCTCCCGGGTAATTAGCGGAATGTTTTTGGGGAGAAATAGCGGGCTAGACGTTTAAATTATTTCGTTTCGTGGGAGTTGGAATTATATTTGAATTAGTGCGGTATTAATTATTTCTGTATAATATCAACGGTTACACTGTGTGTCACTTTAGTATTACGCTGTTCCACAAATTTGAAGTTTTTGCTTGTTTCGTTACTTATGGAGTTATATTTCTATTGGTCTATGATCTTTGATAACCTCAAAGCAAACCGTTTTTTTCAATCACGACTGGTTTTGTTTTAAGGGTAGCATAAAATATTTGGCCTTACATAAGAAAAATTTGGAACAATAAAAAATTTTGGAAGTAATGATAACTCTGGACTTCATTACGGGTATCATAAGAAAAATGAATCTCATAACCACAAACCAATGATTTTGTTTCTATCTGCTCCAGAATAAATAAATGCTTTTTTCGAATTAATATAACAAACATTATAAATTAAGTTAAATAGGCTAATGTTGTTAAGAATGTTTGCGATATAGTGTCTTAAGTATATAAGTTATTACCTGCTGGTGTTTTATAGTTTACAGTTTAATAAATATTTAAGTTAATGTTATAATTGTTATTATTAACATTCATCCGGCATGCTCATAGGTCAGCAATATAATACACTGAAACTCAATACATACATTAGATCAACGTGGCTCAATATTTTGGTTTAACCTATATATATGTGAATACATACACCGTAAGTATTTATTCCACTTATAAAGTGTAAACTGTTACACATTTCAATGTAAGTTACACATGAATGTGTAAACACACATTCACATAATTTATGTAAAGACACAGTTACATACTTTTATGGAAAATCCACATTACATTGTTTATGTAAAGTACACATTTGACGTCATTAATAAAATTTTTTCATTGTTACATTCTTTTTTTTTTTGTGGCAACAAATAATCAGTTATATTATGTGTAATTTCTGCTAACAGTGCACAACGGCTCAAACTTCTTCAGGAGTTGAAGAAAAATAGAACCACGTGAAGCTTTTTACTCCGAATATTTACTTTCTCTAAACAAAATACAGGGAAGGTTTCATGTAAATAAATATTTGTTTCTCCGTTTTGCATTCAGTTTATTGCTTATTGTTGTTAGTTATTATTGTTTTTTATTGTTGTTTGTTTTCTTCCTTCGTTTTCACAGTGTTCAACATGCATTTTCTTCTTTTGTTTGGCGGATATGTACTTCACTCGGCAGTACATTTTTTTATAAATTGGAAATACATATTAATTATTACAAATGTCATAGAAATCTATCGACTATGATTATCTACTTTCCATGCACAAAGCCATGCTGCTCAGACTGATCAATATTTTTTGAAGTCTCTCTTTTTTTCGAAAAAAAGAGAAAAGGAAGAACTACCCAGAACACCAAGATATCTTACAATGCGAACCGTAACTATGGTTACCAACGCTACTTATTATGAAACCTAAAACAGTGTCGTAAAGTGTTCAACATGACACCAAAGTGCGTCGTAAATAGGGAAAAGATGAAAAATGTGGACCATTCTTATTGAAATTATCTTATAAGGAGTTATAAAAATGTTTCTATTTTTAAGTTGTCCATGTTCCATATCTTGCATATAAGGATAAAGAATCTTAGAATCTTTATCCTTACATGCAAGATATGGAACATGGACAACTTAAAAATAGAAACATTTTTATAACTCTGGTGTGTGAATGTAAAACGGTGC
The DNA here is from genome assembly GCA_964023965.1 of Melinopterus prodromus. Classification (NCBI taxonomy): domain Eukaryota; kingdom Metazoa; phylum Arthropoda; class Insecta; order Coleoptera; family Scarabaeidae; genus Melinopterus; species Melinopterus prodromus. The sequence goes on from OZ030393.1 coordinate 13,532,424, forward strand.
TTGCTGCATAGATTTTGTCTATCATTTCCAGTTTTTGTGTTTTTGTATTTTTGTCTTAGTGGGATGTAACTGGAAAATGTTCATTGAAAAGTACAAATTTTGATGTGAAACTGAAGTTCTTGGTTGTTTAGACGTTCAGATCAACTAGTATAAATTCGCAAATATTGCCAAAATCACGTTCATGTTTACATATTTACTTTACTTTGTTCGAAAACCTTAAGAATTCGCATTTAAATTATCCACTTCCGACATAATGTGAATTCTGCTTTTGATATGTTGCGTACAAAAATAGCTTTTATTGTGTGATCATGAGACTGATTGTTAAAAAGCAGAACTTTTTAACGTTAATGTAGGACAGTTAGTCGTCGTCGTAAACTAATATTGCTTCGCTTTGCTGTAGAAATCCTGATTTTTTGAAGTATTGATCTAATTAATTAAATAGTTTCTTTAGATTTGAACTCAAGCAAATATAATCCATCGAAAAGAACCTATAAATGGTCCTGTCCTGGTTATTTTATCCCAGCTACAGTATGGACGGCAGAGGGTCAGCATTTTGGTGGCACCCGCGCACCGCGCCGCTCTCGTTATTGCCGCTTCTAAATTATCATGGGCGGCGGCGGCGGCTGCGAGACCGGGTTATATGAAATGCAATAGATTCCGTCGGTGGCACTTTTTGCCCGTCACAGCTATAAATTAACAAAGGCGGTGGCCGCCATATGAGCAGGCGGGCGCGCGGCAATTACCACGGCCATCTAACCGATTCATAACGCGACCAACAAAAACACATTAGATTCAGGCGCGCGCGCGCGCTCGCTCGTGATTTTTTTTTTCGTAACTTTTCAAATAATTGGATGGTTCCGTAAATTGGACGGCCTCGTAAATTGCGCGCCACCTATCGTAAAAAAGGCGAATGTTGTGAGGGCCCTAACGAAATTGCAGCCGCTCGTAAAGTATCTATGGAATGTCCGAGTGGGATGCTCAATGCCACAAGGGCCGGTACGCCGAAGGAACACAAAGAGATTCGGGAAGCGTGCAACTTTTACGTCATAACTTCGGAGTCATATTGAAACATTGGTTGGTTTTTAGTTCCCGCTTAGATGGGTGGAGTTATGCTCTTATCTCGGCAGTATTACCTTTATTTGCTGAATTGTGGATATGGGAAAGCCATTTCTTTTAGTTTGTCCTAAAACTGCTGCAGTTTGAAAGATTACAAATATCCGATTGTAGATTACAAGTAAACACAATTTTATGTTTAAGGTCAGAGATAAAAAGAGTCTTCCGCTGCTAAAGCGCGTTTTTCTGTTGAAGTTATAGCTCCCATATTTGAGACATATCGAGAACCTGGAGCTATATAAGGAAAAAGTATAAGAAAACACATTGTGACAATCCTATTAATATTGTTTTCGTTGAATTGAATATGTTAAGGAATTGTTATGTGGACTTACCGATAGATATGATAGTTTACAAGGTTTGTGCGTTATAATCTAATATCAGAAGATTGTATGTTTCTTATTGATCTATGACCACTGATAACCCCAAAGCAAACCGTTTGTTTCTATCACGTATAGCTTTATCATAATGGCATCACTAAAATTTTTTTTACTTATTTATAAGAAAATTTTGAGCAATTGAAAATTAGGGAAATAACGATAACTCTGGAGCGTCGATTTTAGGAACGTGAAGTAAACATTAGTACTCAAAGAATTCAAAAATCTGCGTTATTCTGCTAAAGGGTATTTTTCTGTTAAAAGTCATAGCGCCCCTATTTTAAAACAAATAAGTTATTACTTAAAACCAATTGAAAAATTGTGCCTGTCAGATTTTAATCCTTAATTTCTCTAATCTCACTCACTAAATCGTAAAATTAAAAATACCACATTGTAGCGCACAAAATTTACTATCAAAATGATTCGGGTACCTACACGAGAAAATGAACTGCTAATTTAGGTACTATAATCAATTATAATTGATTCAATTAATGTTTAGCGATTGTACGTCAACCGACAATCATTAAACAATCGTTTGACAAAAGGCATTTCTAATGTCGTCTGACCGGATGACGAGAAATCGTAAAAAATATTTCAAAATTATACAAAATTAAACGTTTATTTTTTCGTATAGGTTCCTGAATTCTTTTGATTCCTGAATTTTTCTATGGTTTTTCGTTAATTAAAAAAATTCCTATTAACTATGATTCTAAATATTTGAAGATGTTACTACTTGAACCATAAGCTATCGATAGGATTCAGTTTCATCGACATCATTTGAATTTCCGAATCAAAATCTAGAATGACTGGACTAATAGAAAACTCAGTGTTTTCATAACGACACCAAAAGCAGTTGACTTTATAACGAACGCAAAGTAGAAAAACCACTTTTTGTAGTTGAAGTAAAAAATGTTTCGTTCAGATACCCTTATTTTTCGTGCCGAAGAAGTTACACCCGTTATATTAATATTTGGATAGTGTCCATGTCGACAAAGGTTATATGAAATAAATATTCTTGAAAAAATGCCTCTTTTCCTTTGTAATGTATATTAATTTCTTAGGTACCGGTTTCGTTATTAAACATCATCAGCCTAAATCTACAATTAGAAAACATTGATAAGAAAATAAATAAACAATAATTTAGGAGATAACTTACGGTCAGGTAATTAAAAACATATAAACGAAGCACGTGTGCCATGTGTGAACGAAGACGAAACATTGACATGCGGCTGGAAGTTAGAAGGACAGCGAAATTATTTTTTTTTCTTTTTTTTTCTTTTTATTTGTTCAAAGTAGGCGACTTAAAGTTCGTAATCTTAAAACTATTGTAAAGTAAACATGAACAATGGTTTTTGTTGGAAGTCCAATTGATCATTTAATAAAGTTATGTTGTGGTTTCTTTTATGTTTTTCTATCTCGAGTTGTTCTAACAAGTCTAACTTGTAGTTTTTATTACATTTGTGAAGAAGTGTAGGTTCACTGTATTTTATACAATGACCTGTTGAAATTTTGTGCTGATAAATGTTTGAAGAAGTTTTGGATTTGTGTTCCGCTATTCGTTTTGCAACTTCCTTCCGGTTTGACCTACATAAACATCATTACAATTAGAGCATTTGATTGAGTAGACTCCAGACTCATTCATAATAGATTTAGGGTTTTTGACATTTGAAAGTAATTTGTAGATAGTATTATTGCTTTTAAAAGCGGGATAAGTGTTGAATTTTGGTAAAATTTTGTTCAGTTTTAAATTAACGTTATTGTAAGTGAATGGTTTATATATTTTTTCAAGAATATTTAGTTATATTAATAGGCAATAATGAGTGACAAAAGTGACAAAGTTTCTGACAGGTTGTGGCATTTTGAGCGAATCAGTTCGAACAGATTTACAACATACCATTGGTCCTTTCTGAAGCCACCACGTGTCTAATTTTGAAGATAGATCTGCATATTTCGGTATACAAAATACAATTGACTTAACAATTAAAAGTTACAGACGTTTTACGTTTTTCAAATTCATACTGTTTATTGCAGAATGTTATTTAAAATAAATCCTGCAGTTGTAAGCTTTAGTGGTCATATGTCTAATATCCTCTTCCATTAATTTTATTCGTAAAGACGGGCAAAATTTTATCTTTGAAAATAAGAATTTTACGAGCTCTGTTTTATAAGGATTTGATCTATTGGAACAAACAAATTCCACACTTACTTTATATAAATATATATAATAAATTATGCAAAGTGGTGCGAATATCTAGGTCCTACAAAAAAAACAATTACGAGAGCGATTATACAGAAGATTACTTCACGTCCCAGTATCTAATCAAACGGAGACCACTGGAAACCCGTAAAGTAAGGACGATCGTCCCCAAATTTAATGAAGCGCAAACGATCGCGCCCCCCCCTTCCCCCCTGCGAACTAATTACTACACCGCGTCGAAGGAACGAGCGAGACGCGGGCGATGCGAGGATTCGGCCGAAGGTCCCGGCAATTGGTCCGATGAAACGACCCACCCTACGGAGCGTAACGGCCAGAAGACGGCTTGTCGTCCGTTCTCCGTACTGGTGGCAGCACCATCGCTCCGGATCTTTCCGGGGACGATATTCAACTTGGGAAGCGAGTCGCTTCAACAATTATGGAGCCAGTAAACGTTCCCCGGAGAGCATCTGCTACCCGTTCGAAGTGTCGAGGTGACAAACTGCATATGGGAAAACGCAAGATGAAAACCGGTTTTGATGTTCGTATGCTGGCACTTTTCCCATGAGGATCTATCTAACTAATCAATCATTAGATAGTAGTCATTTGCTTCTTTCTAAAAGACAAGAAACTAATATTTTAAAGATATAGTATATTGAGTACCTACCAAGGCGAGGAAGTGATTATTAGCGGAAAAACACTTTCTGGTGGTGGTGCATCAAGACAAAACCGACGTATTTTTAAAAGCTATGCCTTTATTGGACAGGTGGTTCGGACAGTGGTCTCATTGTGAAACTACTTTCATGGTTAGGCATGAAAATAATTACTTTCTTGCGTAGTCGTGCAATTAGGCATTTTTACGTGGTGGAACACGTTAGTCTTTAATTTTTAGTGTCGCCAGTTAAACTCCTGGCTACCCCTAATTCTCTAATGAATAATTTGAAGGGGACGCTACAGAAATATTAATGGGGCCATAGTTTTACCTTCTCGTAAACGTTAAGCATGATTAAATGTTAAAGATTTTCGAATTCGGCAATTATTTAGTACTAATTAGGGGTTTAGAGGAAAGCGCACGCATCTTTTTGCGACAATTAACGTAATAACTTTTGCTTGCCGTTTCACATTTATACTTTTTTCTTTTATTAACCTACTTCTAGAAAAGGGGAAGGTAATCAATTCGACACATACAGGTGGGGCCTGTTGTGTGACAAATGATATTTTCATTATGCACGTATCTAGGGCGCCCTAATCTTTGATGGCAGTTCTGTGTTTTATGATCTTAGTCACTGGTGTGTATCATATGATCATAAAACACCGTACTGGAATACTAAAAGATCCTCATGCACATTACCTTGAATGTAATATAAGTTGTGTGTCGGCTCATGTATGACCTTCATGGTCGTGAGTTATAACATAAATTAAGTGCTCGTTAAATAATAGAGCAGCTAATATAGTACGAAATAGTTTATTTTACCGACAGTTCCAGTCATTTCTAACTGGCTGTTTGTGTTAAGCGCCGTTTACACGCTCAAACAATTTGCCCAAAGTGGTATGTGCAAGCCAATTTGTACAGTTGCACTGAATGAAATGATTTCGTTTAGACTTTCACTTTCAGTTGGTGCAAATCTGAAATCTGTAACCGTGGAAAATCGTCGAAAAATGCGGTATTTGCTGTGTTTTTACTACAGTTTTCAAAACTGGAGAACCAAGAACTACTTCTTGCTACTGCAGATGATATAGCTTTTGTTAAATATATTTTTTATCAGTTTTCTTTTATGTGTAGACTCTATTTTATTATGGTATATTATAATAATCAGCAATAATTTTTACGGTTAATATAATGGGTTTTTTTCTTCTTCCAGGATTCGGAGGGAGACACACCTCTACACGACGCGATCTCCAAGAAGCGAGACGACATGCTCACCCTACTCCTGGACCACAACGCGGACATCACCCTGACGAACAACAACGGATTCAACGCCCTCCACCACGCAGCTCTTCGCGGAAATCCAAGGTAAGTGACTCGCACCATTTTCCCGTCTATGAAATGCAAATGCCCTCCGGGGCGCGCCAACACCGATGTCATCCGCAAATTCCTTCCAAATATTGCGTCCCGACGCTTCTGCTATACATAACTCGCAACTCCTATATATGCGCGCGTGTGTGTGTGTGTGTGTGTCTGAATTCCCGCTGCTTCGGTACGTGTTGCGCGGGACGGTCCGGAAATTGGCGCCGTCGGCACCCGCTTCCGGTTCCGTTGACGCCGCATCACCCCGGATTTTGACAGCGACACTGTTGCTCCGCGTACTCCGAGATGATATCCGATGCTGTCTCGATGCGGTATTTTTCTGAAGCGCGTGGATTATTTTGTTGGTGCGACGATGCGTGGGGGTTAAATGTTGGGTGGTTGAAGGTTTTGGTGGAAGAAACGATACAGAATAGGCGTAATTGACTTATTTTTGGCTTTGCAGTTTTGGTGGAGTCGCCGGGGTGTACTATCGTAGGTTTAAAGTTCTTGAAAATTACTTTGATTTTTTTTGTTATTTTGGGTTCCTGTAAAAGTTTTTCTCAGCTTATTTATTATTTTTTAATTGAAATCAGTTGTCTACGGATTTCGCAAATTGAACATTATACTAATGAGCAAAGTACAAGCCTACAAATTCAAATAAAAAAAGCAACACTTTGGGTCGATGAATTAATCGGAACGGATAAAAGTTGTATTTCTGTGCTTTGCCTTTTTACAGCGTTGGGTTTGTTTAATAATGAATAAAAGGGCAAAATAACTAGCCAACTGAATTAAAGAAAAATAAATAAAAAAAGTCCAAAATATGAATAGGAACATAGTACATACAAACATAAGTACAAAATAAAATAAATTACCTTCATTAGTAACAAGTTGCTCAAAAGTGTTTCAATGCTGATTGAGAAGAATAGTTTTACTACCAGACAAATGGAACGAGTGCGCCAATACGTCTTATAAAACGAGTGTTATATACTATTTTTTCTACTTTGTGACTTTAAATTTATATAAATTTTGAAAATTGCCGTTGTCATCCTACAATCTACAGTAGTTTCATATTCAACAGTTAATAGTTGTGTTAGTAAAACTCACAAATACGACTGACGAGAGCCAATAGCGATTGAGATGTCAGATGGATATCAACCTTATTTGACGTCAATATTATCAATCTTCGAAAAGTAACAGTTACCAAATGGTTGTAACCTAGTGTTTTCATAACGACACCAAACAGGTTTCGTTATGAATTTATAACGAACGCAATGTAGAAAAAGAAATAAATGTATTGCTTTCTATTTGTACACATATTCAAACTGGACGGTGTTTGAGTTTTCTAGTCGATGATAATATTACTTTCACAGTCGTCGCTATTGTAAACAGCTATTGCAAACTCATTACAAACTCGCACTAGAATACCCCAGAGTGCAAAGTTCTAGCGAAGTTCAGAAGAAAATTACTTGTGCTCTTATAGTTATCTGGTTATATTTTAATTATATTTTATAATGTATTACAGCAGACAATAATCAGATTCAACTGCCATCGGCGGGGATGTAAAAAAGCGTAATTTACCGTGTAAATTACCAAATATTAATTACCGTAATGAATGGTAATTGACCGATTTTGAATTACCGTAATTTACGGCTTAAATTATCGATGGTAATTTGTCGTTAATTTAAATTACCGTTGGTAATTTTTAATTACATGGTAATTTAAGTAGTAAACTCAGCGGTAATTTACTGAAAAATTAATTTCGGAAATTTGACATCCTTAGTCAGATTGCTAGGTATTTACAAAGTATTGAGTTTTATTTACCAAACATTTTTATTAACAGAAGTAACATTCATAACCTACAGTGATCGGTATTAACGGTGCAATTTAACATTTAGAATTACCCGGTAATTTAAACCAGCGTAATTTACTATTTTGAATTTTTAATCACTCGGTAATTTAAGCCAACGTAATTTACCATTTTTATTTTTACTTACATGTTCATTTAATAGTTGAAATTAATAATGTTAAATTCAACGGCAATTTACAAAAAATAGATTAATTTCCGTAATTTAACATCCCTGACCATCGGTATTCATTTCTATATTTATAGTCCACACCAAAATTTGCATAAATGATTTTCATAAATATTGAATATTTCTTTCCGATGACAGTTGCATAAGGACCTTCAGAATCGAATGGTAGCGAGTATTTCACGATTCGCGTAATAATTATGACGTGGGTCATCTTTGCGTTTTGGGGGTCGGAGGCGGGGGCTTTAAAAACAAATCAAAAAATACATTTCATTTGTTTTCCAACTAAACCGATAATTTAATGTGGTTTAGAGTTTTTAGTTCAACCTAACTAAAATTTCTAGATGTATGTCATGCCCGTTACTGCAGAATGAGCCATTGGTAATATGTGTTTCTACTACACATATTACCAATGGCTAGAAAATTTCTAGGTCATACTTTCATCATCTTCGAAATCAATTGAAACCCTTTTATAGATGTTGGCTCGTGATAGTATAATTTACTCCACATTTTGCCTCTATTCAAGACGAACATTCCGGAAAATGTATTCGTTTACGTCGTTCTTAGACTTAGACTAAATACCACTGAAGGAACATCCAAATCCTGTTAATAAGAACTCTACTAACTCAAACATCCTCCGAGAATCCTTATCACGGTTTGCGCGTATTCGCTCAACCGCGCGTTAACGAAACGCGAGAATAAGAACCGAAATCCCGACGTCAACGTCAATTCGCCGACAGACAGCTACCGGTTCCAAAGCACTGCTGAAGGAACGCGTCTTCTCTCGGGGCTGTGAACGTATTCGTAGCTGGTGCTTCCGCGTTCGGTCGTCTTCCGCCCGACAGACAGTGATGTATAAGTCGCGAAATTAAAGTCGCCCTGAAAAATAACCGGCTCGGATATCAGGAGATAAACCCCCATGCTAACACCGAGGTTTCGGTGCATTACGCCGGCTCTACATCACTGCCAATTTGCGACTCGCGTAAGAAGCGCGAGCGTATACGAGAGCTTGCAGCCGAGGAACCATGATTGAGTACCCCGCTGCTGCCGTATTTGCGTATGTGTGGTTTGAGGATATGAAAAGTCTAGAGGCGGTTCACGTTCGTTCTTTCGATAGTTTTTCATCGTTCTTTTTGAGTTGAATTTGTTTAGCATGAAGTATTAGACGAAGATAAAGTATTTTTAGGTACATTTAGTGAACGTACGGCTAGTAAATAGCGAAAAACGGTCACTGTTTGTTTCTTCTTTTGTTCTCTTTTTTCCTTCCTGCTTTCCGACTGGTTTTCTGTTTTTGGCGAAAGGAACTATACATGGACAGCGCTGTCAGATGTGAAGCGTATACTGAGTTCAAAATAAAAAGTAGGTACTTATTAAAAAAGACTTGGCTTGTAAAATCTTCGATAAGAATAAGAATGGATCAATGTTTTGCGGCCGGGTTGGTAGATGTACCCATTTTACCTGGTTTGTCCCGTAGACAAATCCCGAATCCAGCATTCCCCTTAAAATTTCGATTTACGGATGTCATGAAAATGGCGGGGAACTTTACGGATAGTAATAAATTGTTACATATTTATCAGCGAATGAGATGAAGACAAAAAAAATCAGATGTTATTATGCTATTCGTACAACCCAAAAGATCATTTTGTCGAGATTTCATTACATTTTGCCATTCGCAATTTGTGAATATTGACTCATATGACTCATATGACATATTGACTCATATTTCATTATTAACTTTAGCTGGCGATTACTAACTTATATAAATTACACATGATTATTAAATAAAGAACAATCAATGAACGTTTTAGTATAGATGTCAAAGCAACGGGATATTTATATAGTGTGGTAAAGCAAAATATGCAACAAGAAATCTCAAACAAATTACAACTGATTCTGGCAGCCTTTTTTTGTAGAATCGGAACATCGGAAGACAGACATTGAGAGAGAAAATTAGTGCTAAAAAAGTGACAAAACGCCTTTTTGTGCTCTTAACACACAAAGACGAGAATATAGCAAACAATGTAAAATATGTTATTTTCTGGTGTAAAGACAGCAATAGAGCCATATTATGTATTAGCTACTTCTAACCATGTACACAATTCCGACACACATGTCTGGTTTAAGGACGTGCTATATTTACATGTACCTAATTCCGACACCCCTAAATTTGTAAATAAGAAACGATTGTGGGTTGATAAGTGTAACGTCAAAGCAACAAACCGGATGTCCTGAAATAAAGTTTAATCTTGTAGATTTCTTATTTTATCCAACTAAACAGAAATATCTCGGAATTTAGGACGTTAACCTTAATTTACTTTAATAAGAATTATGTTATAAAGTCTCGTTGTTCTGACAGATTCCAAAATATATCCAACTTTGACATTTTGATTACTAATTCAGCATTAGTGGTCTAATATTAGTAGAATACCAAGTAACTACCAACAAACAGAAGATATGGCGTTATATGACCTTTCCTTTAAACACCAGCGCCGCTGGAGATTACTCATCCCGGTTTCATTTATCTCAGCGCCGAGGAATTAGTACCGAGCCGGAAGTGTTCCGCCATCAGACCGTCCATCTTCCTTGGGAGGGATAAGACGCAATGGCCGGGAATTTGTCTCCCTCAAGATGGCGACCGGAGTTAGTTTGTCGAGATTAGTTATTCGCGCAGCTTAAGGGATTAGAGCCGAACAAATTATCCACGTCGCTGATTAACGTAATAAACACGAGTTCGGAGGTTATTGGCGCTCCCTCTTCGGTACCGCCGTTGGCCTGCTGGGACCGGGCGTCGCAATTTTGGAACTGCTGTCGGTGCTGGAACAACGTCTTCCTTACTGTTGTTATCCAGTGTGTGTGTGTGTGTGTGTGTGTGCAAAGAGCGCTGACGCCAGCTAGCTGCTGTCATTTCCTCCGATGGCCTGTTATGACGCTTCCTCGACGGAGCTCAAGATGTTGGTTGATAATAACTTTCCGGGCGGGGTTTTGGAGTATATTAAACTGGGTTGAGCGTTTTGTGACTTGAAGGGTAGGAGAGGTGTTGGCACGGTCAGTAATCAGGGATGGATGATCTCAAGAGAGATGGGAAATTGTTATTTTTGATGGTTTTCATTTTGAATTTTATGAAAAACAAATAAACATTGGAGTAAACTCAAGCAGATGCAGTAGTTTGCTGTTACAGTGCAAAATGGCTACTTAGTGCTGGAATGAATTTCTTACCTATAAGTGTTTACTTAAACTTATCATGCAACTGTAGTTGCTGCAAGCAATCGTCAGCCAGGTTGAAATCCCAGGTTGATAAATAGAAAAAATCTATTAACTGATATTTGGCCAATAGGCTGTCGGAATAGGCCTAATTTGCTAGAAGTATTTTTTTTAGAAGTTTTTGTAAAACCCGTGGCCTGAATGTATGTACTCATGAAAAATATCAGTAATAATTAGAAACATGCTCGTTTTTTTTGTAGCTTTATTTTGAATTTATAAACAATATCTCGGTACCAATAATTATCGCCCCGCGATATACGAAGCCATTATCTGTAAAATGTCATATTTTTGGAATAATAATTACCGCCATGTTATAGCTAGTAAAAAATCCTATAAAAAAGATTTATGTTTTTGTGTGTTCAGCCAAAGTTTTGAATAATGTTTGTAGCAGTATCATCACGTGTGTAATAGTGCACATGATATAACACTTTTATTGCAGAATTTGCGACCTATAATTTGATAATAACCATTTTTATGATGAATTTCCATTTTTGGAGACAATAGAATTGAATTTTAACCACATTAACCCCCTTTAATTTTGTTTTTGAGGTGATAGTATTGATTTGCACATTATTGATATTTCAGTATTTCCTTCAGGCATTTTATATTGGTATTGAACCAAATATATCTGTATATTTGCCTACATTTTGCTTCTTCTTCTTGCTGGACATTGATGTCGATTATTTCGTCTACATTCAGACATATGCCTATCTACAATTGAAATGGTTAATTGTAAATTATACGCATTATGGCAATGAAATGTAAATTTTATAGACGGATGTCTTGCATAGATTATTTACATTACTATATTCACAAAATTCAAAATACCACGTCAAAATAATACCTAGATCAATCGGCAACCACCGGAAGACATCACACTACCCCAAGAGAGTCGAGCAATAAATATCCACCGGATTCCGTTATCAAAGGACCTTATAACCCCTAGTTCTACGGCAAACTTCCCGCAAAGATGCAAACATTTCCGAGATAAAAAGTTTTTAAAGACGAGAGATATGGGCGAGGGGAACGAGAAGGGGAAATGGGAAGAGGGATAGCGGCCGCCGTCGCGAAAAAAGATGATTGTGCTGCGCCGCCGCTGCTTCATAAAGCAGCAACTATCCAATTTCCCCTAAGTTCGCGGCCCACTGGCCCGGAATCGAGATGAGGATGGAAAATTATAGAAGAGAAAGAAGTAGGTGGGCCGATCCGTGTTCCGTCGGCAGAAAGAAAATTGTGGACGTGCCTTCGGACCGGCCGACCCACTACCCCCGGATAATTCAATATTGAATTATTTTTATTTTGTTGCACTCAGTTGTCTTCTCTCATCTGTTCCTTTGGTCGTTTCTTGTTTCTAATCTGAAACGTAAACTAGGATATAAAAGCTAGAGTTCGCATGTACATGAACTGAAAAAGGGTTATCTTATCTATGAAATATTAGGCTACCTTCGCTGTCCTTTTCTCGCTCACAACAGTCTCATAATTCCGCTCCACTCCGTAAGGGTCGCGACCCACCGGTTGAGCACCGGTACTCAAGAACTGTCTGCTAGATGGTGAACCAATGAACACACAAATTACCTACAATTCTATTATAAAAAAATCTGATGTGGCCAGGCACATGACTTTATCATACCATATATAAAATTAATTGTGTAGCTGCATGAGATTCGATTTGATCGAGATCGGCCATGTCTGGATTAAAATAAAACTACTAGTACTAGACTAGAGATATTTTGATTATATTTACAGTAGATAATGTGAAAACATCAGCATTTGACACTACCTACTGTCATTAGAATCACAATATCTGACAAATCCTGGCTAACTAGTTTATATGCAGTACGAGCGATCTCGATGAAATAGAATTTGCTCATGTAGCTAAACTATTAATTTTACCAAAAAATGTCATAGTCATAAATTATTCAGATTTCCTCTACTTTAATTTATTATTTAACTATTTCGACGAAATTCCAGATAAAGCGGCTTATTTGAAATATCTTTCAAAAATGCTAAGACTAAAATGCCAGTTCCTTTGGACCCTTGGTTCAACAGAAAGCTTCTAAATATGGAGTGTTGTCATACTACGGATGATAAAGTAAAAAGGTTCTGGTTCTGATGATTAATATATTATATTGGCTTCGAGTTTTACGCCGTCTTCAGTGCTAACTACAAAAGTTCATAAAGAATTATGCTCAATATTCCAAATAAGTTTTAAGGTTAACATACCGTCTTACAATCTTTCTTGTATATTTATTCGCGAAAACATAACATTGCTATCCGCACTCGAAATATTGTTTTTCAATATTGTTTCAATATTGTTTCACCTAGCTCCTCATGGCAATTCTCCATGCATTTGCGTGTTGAATTTACGTTTCGCAAACGATGACGTTCCAAATACTGTCAAAAACTTCAAAATATCCTGGGCACCTAGTATTAATGTAGACACCATTTCGATCAAATAGAATTTGCTCCTGCAGCTAAACTATTAATTTTACCATTAAATGTTATAGATATAAATTATACAAAATTTCCTCTACTTTAATTTATTATTTATCTATTTTGATGAAATTACAGAAATGACGGCTCATTTGCAAAATCGTTAAAAAATGCTAAGAGTAAATAGCCGGTTCCTTTGGACCCTTTTGAACCAAAAGCTTTTCAGCTCTAAGTTTGGTCATAAAACTTCTAAATATGAACTTTCGTCGCGATACCTTTAGTAGTTTCTCCGGAATCGTCGCCACAAAAATCGTTTACACACACACAGACATACATACACACACACACACACACAGACATTTTTTTGGACCTTGGTCAAATATGTTCAGGGGATCCATAAAGACCTCTATTTCCGCTAAAATCTCAAAATTTTACAATACTTTACATACTGCGTATGATAAAGTAAAAATCTGATGTGGCCAGGCACATGACTTTATCATACAATATATACAATTAATAGTTTAGCTGCATGAGAATCTATTCTATTGAGATAAATCGTAGGTATTGTCAAAGCATCAGCATTTGACACTACCTACACTACGTCATTAGAATAATAGTTATTTATGTCACAAATGCCGAAAGTACGGAATAGCGCGACGAGCGGTGATGCGGCGCGTCACCGAAGGCGGAGTGTCGCCGTCGCATATGAGCGAGTCGGCTATCTAGTTTTTGGCAGGAGCGATATCAACGTTTATTGTGTTGCTTTTTAAGAAATACGTATTAAAAAAAATAAATGATTTCTGTATAGTAAATGCCACTTTGACGAAACGTCAAGTTTAAAGGTGCGTTCCGATTGGTAGGTAATGGTAGCTAATGGCGGTGGTAGAATACCAAATTATAGTATTTCTTACATTCGTGATAATGACACATTATAGTTTGCATGTACATAAACATGAGTCACTATCAATTTTCTATTGGAAATACTATAACGGCGCTGGCGTCTGCTACCACTGCCATTATCACTAATGAAAACGCACCTTAAAAAGGTAATTCAAATTCTGACAGATTTAGATTTGTTCATGACACATCCCTACCAACATACTAAAATAAAACTACATTCATCGCTATACTTTATTTATAATTTTCTCAATGTATCGTTTTTAGAATTAGATATAAAGACGGGTTGATATTTCTTATCAACAAACAATCAAATTGGTGATCTTACTTTATTTGAAATTTATGTTTTATAATTTGCCGCACTACAGCGGCAACGTTCCATAGTGGTTCTCCAACCTCTGATGAGATCAGCTGTTTTCGAATGTGACAACACAAAAAAATATTTGTCAAAATCCTGGCTACTATGTAATTTCATATCAATGCAGATGCGACCGATCTCGATCAAATAGAATTTGCTCTTGAAGCTAAACTATTAATTTTACCAAAAAATTTCAGAGGCATTAATTATTCAAAATTTCCTCTACTTTAATTTATTAATTAACTATTTTGTCGAAATTACAGAAATGGCGGCTCAGTTCCAAAATCCTTAAAAAAGGCTTAGAATAACCTAAAAAGCTAAACTATTAATTTTACCAAAAAATGTCATAGGCATAAATAATTCAAAATTTCCTCTACTTTAATTTATTAATTAACTATTTTGTCGAAATTACAGAAATGGCGGCTCATTTCCAAAATCCTTCAAAAAGGCTTAGAATAAACTACCAGTTCCTTTGGACCCTTTTGAACCAAAAGCTTTTCAGCTCTAAGTTAGGTCATAAAACGTATAAATATGAACTTTCGTCACGTTGCCTTTAGTAGTTTCTCCGGAATCGTCGTCACAAAAATCGTTTACACACACACACACACACACGCACACACACACAGACACACACACACACACACACACACACACAGACATTTTTTTGTACCTTGGTCAAAAATGTTCTGGGGACCCATAAAGACCTATTTCCGCTAAAATCTCAATTTTTTTTTTCGGCATGATTACAATACTTTATAATACTGCGTATGATAAAGTAAAAATAGATCATTTAATGGTAATTTATACATGGTAGTTATTAGTGTCGCAGTAAAGTAAAGTAAAGTAATTTATTGGCGATAGACATGTATGTAACATTTTCGCAGGTCAGTCATATGCAATATACAGTAATATATATATCCAAACAACAATAAAACAACAATACACAACTATAATAAAAAGAAGACATCACGACATCAACCACAGAACATCATGTAAAAAAAAATCTGATGTGGCCAGGCACACGACTTTATCATACAATATATACAATTAATAGTTTATCTGCATGATAATCTATTTGATTGAGATAAATCGTGGTTGCATTAAAATTATACTAGTTAGCCTAGAATTGACAGATATTTTGATACTATTGACAGTAGGTATTGTCAAAGGATCAGCATTTGACACTACCTATTGTCATTAGAATAATAGTCACCGAAAGCGGAGCGTCGCCGTCGCATGTGAGCGAGTCGCGCTATGTAGTTTTCGGCAGGAGTGATATACCACGTTTTTTTGTGTTGCTTTTTGAGTAAATATGTATTTAAGCATATTTAAATAATTAAAATAATAGTTATTTATCTCACAAGTGCCGAAAGTACGGAATAGCGCGACGACCGGTAATGCGGCGCTTTCGACAGGAGTGACATCAACGCTTTTTTGCTACTTTTTGAGAAATACGTATTTAAAAAAATCAAAAATGGTTATATTTCTGTAGGTATAGGAAATGTTAGGTTGATACCACTTCTACGAAACGTCAAGTTTAAAAAGCTATTTCAAATTCTGACAGATTTATATTCGTTCATGTCACTGTAGATGTCACATCCGTACCAACATACTAAAATATAACTACACTCATCGCTATACTTTATTTACAATTTTCTCAATTTATCGTTTTTACAATTAGATATAACAACGGGTTGATATTTCTTATCAACAAACAATCAAATTGCTGATCTTATTTTATTTGAATTTTGTGTTTTGTACTTTGCTGCACTAGAGCGGCAACATTCCATAGCGGTTCTCCAACCTCTGACGAAATCAGCTGTTTTCGAGTGTTACAGCCATAGACATTTCTGTGGTGACAGCACAAAAAAATATTTGTCAAAATCCTGGCTACTATGTAGTTTCATATCAATGCAGATGCGACCGATCTCGATCAAATAGAATTTGCTCTTGTAGCTAAACTATTAATTTTACAAAAAAAATTCATAGGCATAAATTATTCAAAATTTCCTCTACTTTAATTTATTATTTAACTACTTTGACGAAATTACAGAAATGCCGGCTCATTTGCAAAATCGTTGAAAATTGCTAAGAGGAAATAGCCAGTTCCATTGAACCCTTTTGAACCAAAAGCTTTTCAGCTCTAAGTTTGGTTATGATACTTCTAAATATGAACTTTCGTCCCGATACCTTTACTAGTTTTTCCGGAATCGTCGTCACAAAAATCGGGTACACACATACACACACACACACACACACACACACAGACATTTTTTTGTACCTTGGTCAAAAATGTTCTGGGGACCCATAAAGACCTATTTCCGCTAAAATCTCAAAATTTTTTTTCGGCATGATTACAATACTTTATCATACTGCGTATGATAAAGTAAAAATCACCAAATATGCATAGGCAAACATAGAATGTAATAATAAAATAAATTAATGGGCACAAAACTACAAACCGACAACTTTAGTGCGGATCTTCAGGACAGGTCAGAAAAATCATTGTTCAGATACTCCGTCCAACTATAAAATGCCATCTCTAACAGGTAATCTTTTATCTTTGCTTTAAATTTTACTATATTGAGCTCTTTTATATACTCGGGGAGGACAAAATTTTATCCGATAGTAATTGATACCATCTCTAGCCCTCTCCGTTCTATTATAACTTAGTTTCAAGTCACGCTTATGCCTGGTATTGTAGCTGTGGCCGTCATCATATCTCCCATATGAATTAATGTTTTCCCTCACATACATCAGGCAAGTCATTATATACAGACAAGGAAATGTTAATACCTCTAGCTCTTTGAATTTAGCTCTACAACACTCGGAGTAACCCCTGCCGCCCAACACTCTGATACACCTTCGCTGAGCCCCAAAGACATGGGATGCGTGCGCCGAATGACCCCAACACAGGACGGCGTATGTTAAGTATGCATAAAAATACCCATAGTACGCCTTCATTAGGGTGCTGAACGTTACTACATTTTTCAAGGAGCGAATTGTGAATATAATTTTGTTTAGTTTTTTTCGTTGTTTGAACCGCATGCTCCTCCCATGTCAGCTTCGAGTCGATATACACTCCTAGATATTTAACTGGCTCAACATCGCCACGCACAGGACGCAGAGAAAAGTTGAGAAGTTGCGTCTTTGTCTCGTTAACTGTGAGCAAGTTCGTTGCAAACCACTCAAAGATAGCATCCTGTGAGTCGGCATGACGCAGCTGAACATCCTCAACTGTCTCAGACATGTTAAACGCGCTCGTATCGTCGACAAACACAATTAATTTTGTTGAATCAGGGACTGTGGTGGATATGTCATTAATAAAGATTAAGAACAACACGGGGCCTAGGACGGATCCCTGCGGGACTCCATCTTTATATGGTTACCTGGAAGAGGTTTTGTTTCTGTAGGTGACATACTGTGACCTATCTGATAAGTATGATGCAATCAAAGATCTGCTGCCGTCGTCAAAACCAAAAGCTTTCAACCTATCGAGGAGCAACGGATGGGATACGCAGTCAAAAGCCTTAGTCAAATAGTGCCCTGCGTACAATGTTTTCTCGAAACATTCCTGAACGTGTGGCAGTAGTCGATATTGCAAATATATTGTACAAAAGTTGTGTGGCCCATCACTTTCCACTGTATATCAGCATGTATATCAGCATAATACACTGCTCAAGAAATTAGGGGTACAATTTTTTCGAAGCCTGTAACTTTTTAAATAATAGTTCCAGGCAAATAAAATATTTGGTGTACTTCAATGGCATACATTTAACTAAATAAAATTAGAAAAACAATGTTACACCTCTTAGTTACAGCTAAGTTACACATACAAATGTTAATTAATAACGCAAAACAAAATGGAAATGACTGTCATAGTATCGATGACAGTCGGGTTTTCTGTGGATTGGTGAGGTTTAATACAGTGTATGCCCTCCACGAGCACGAATCACTTCCTCACACCTGTGTGGCATGCTTCTCACTAGTCTACGTAGAGATTCTTGGGGTATGCTTTCCCATTCCTCAACCAGGGCTTGTGTCAGTTCCTGTATGGTCAGTGGTGGATTAGGGCGCTTGCGAACACTACGGTCAAGCTGATCCCACACGTGTTCAATAAGATTCAGGTCAGGACTTAACGCCGGCCATTCCATGACCTGAATTCCACGTTCTTGTAAAAAGTTTCTGGTGATGCCGATTGTATGTGGCCTTGCATTGTCCTGCATTAGGATGAAATTTTGACCGGCACCATATGCAGCAGGCACTACACGGTCCTCCAAGATGTTTTCTTGTAATTCATGGCATTTAGTCTACCAAGAACCACAACAAGATCAGTTCCGTTGTCATACTTCTTCCAGCCCAAACCATGACAGATCCACGACCAAATCTATCCACTTCCTGTATAGTAGCGGCTGCGTAGCGTTCACCAGGACGTCTATATACATGGACTCAATCGTCACAACGACTTAAACGAAATCTGTAAACAGTACAGGCGTCCAGTGACGAAGTTGCCAATATCTGTGATCTGGAGAAAACCTCATTTGCGCTGCGTTGTGATGTTGCGTAAGGCGTGGTGGCGGACAGGTCTTCTTGCTTTCAAATTCGCTTCTTTTAATCTGTTTCTAACAGTTTGATCAGAAATCTTCTTAGTTCGTTTATGAGCTGTGGCAATACGCTGACGTAGAGAGGAAAGGACTGGAAATCGGTCTTGATTCTGAGTAGTTTTTCGATTTCGACCTTGTCCAGCTCTTCTAACATATTGGCCAGTCTCCCGAATCTGATTCCATAAACGCTGAATAACAGAAGAGGAAACTCGTAAATCTCTGCTAACATGTCGAATAGAGTGGCCATGGTGAATAATGGCGGACAGCAAGAGCAACTTGCACTTAACTAAGATGCATCATTTTACTTCTAATAACGCTTGTAATCAACGGAAATTTACAACTGAATTAATTTGTCATCTTTAATAGGCTTTCATACGTGAATTCAAAGCATACTTGAAATTTTTTCCATTTTATTTTGCGTTATTAATTTACATTTTTGTAACTTAGAAGTCACTAAGAGTTGTGACATTGTTTTTGTAATTATCTTTAGTTAAATGTATGCCCTTAACGCATACTAAATTTGATTTGCCTCCCTATTATTTAAAAAGTTACAAATTTCGCAACACTGTCAGTAGTCAACAAATTTTCACGATAGTGAACCCAAAACTACAGGATTTAGAGTTTATTTTAGTAGTTAGTTTAGTAGTTAAGTTATTAAGCTCAACGGGTTTGTTTGCCGTACGATTGCAAGAATGGCAAAATATACTTATAAAATTTCATATAAAATTGTTAAAAGTTTGATAATCGATACTTTGTATAACTATAAATCTGCTTCTTCATTATTTCTTCAATCACCTCTTAAATATTTTCAGCAAACTACCAAACACCATTTATGCAGAATATTACATTTTCGTTATATCTCAAAAAATAGTAACAATTGGTGTAAGACAAACTTAATATAAAGTTAAGAGAAGCTAAGAGCCATTGCAGTTAAAAATTAACAAGCAAGGTATTAAAAAAAGAACCTGAAGAAAAAGGCATTTGAAATTCTTAAGTAATAGTAGTATAGGCCATGTATGACGATTATCTGATCAAGTTGTACTCAATAAATGCAAAAATATAGTGTTTACGTGCTAGTCAACATTCTGTTGTTCCATATCACGTATACACGAGCAGCAAGGAATAGAATGAACAAAGGAAATAATAACAAATTACATAATACATAAATAGAATAATGCCAGCTGGATGCATAGTAAACGGTAATACCTTGACGGTGGACAAAGAAAAGTTTAAATAGCGTTCGTTACAGTAGTTACAAACTGTACCTAAAGTTTAATATAACAGTAGATACTGTACGTAATAACAGTTTCAATCCGAGTTCCGGCTCGCGTTATTAAAACCCATGCGACGACCAATTTAATTAATGTTTTCGTGTGTTTGCTGAAACATCAAGGGCCAACGTTTGTATTATTTATTATATGTTGATTTAGCGCCCTTTGTATTTAGCCACATTAAATTAATCGAGTATGTTTAAAATGTATTTTGCGTTTGCGTTGCACTGAATACACAACGCATAAAAAATATGAAACTCGCATTCATACATTATACATATTTTATTAAATATTTATGCACAAATATCATAAAATAAAACCAACTAGCATATTTTCAAACAATGGGTGGCGGGACTTTGAATCGGCGAATTTGCTTATTTTTGTTTTGTTTTTACAGTTTTGAGCGTGACGCCATAAAAGCTGCTACAACTGAATGTAGTTTAAAAAAAATAATTCTAATTCGTTTATAATTCTGTAAAAGTAGGTAGTGTCTTGTAGGTATATATATTATGAAGACCAATCAAAGGCTATTTATTATAATTATTCATCACTAAAACTAAAAAGTAAAGCAAGACACACGAATAAAAGACAGAGTAAGACAGTGTGGATTTTCTTACTTGTATTATAAGAAAGTATCAAAAGGGTCAAGATTCTATAATTTTAGGACATATTTAGCTGAGAAAAATACGAAAATGTTTATAGATGACGCTTTTTGCATTGTTTGTAATTACATATACCGCATTTTCCCCAAGTGTCCATACATTGTTTATACCTCCACGTTTACTATGGTAAGGTATATTGACTTTGTCACTACATTTGTAACACCCTTAAGGAACAGTGGCAGGTATAGACTTGTATTTATATTTTTAATAAGCATTGAAAACTGAATCGTCCGTCTGTCTGTCTGTGTACATGGTAACTGCCGTAATTTTGAAGTAAGTGATCTGAAATTTGGTATACGAGCTTATCTGTAAGAAAAGTAAGGACAAGTTTGTGAATGGGCAAAATTAGTCCACCCCATTTATTTATTTTTTTAATTTAAATATTTTACGTTGAGGGGTATTTTAACCTCGGCTCGGCTGAAGATAATTTTCGTACTAGTTTTTGTGTTGCTTCCGCCATCTTGTTATTTTTAGCAGTTCTGATTTGTATATAAAATATTGAAAATTTGGTTGTTATTTAGCAGCTATTTATCCTAACCTACATTTTTTTACGGATTGACGCTAATTTGTATACAATTTATATCTAATGGGAAACTTATAGGTGTAGTTTAAAAACTCCTCGGGCATGTAGATTTTTAATTTCAAAATACTTACATAAAATTTAACAAACAATTTTCGAGAAAAATCGCGTATCACGTCAGGTTATTGAAGTTTTTGTTGTTTCTTTTATGTAGGCGTCCGCACATTACGTTAAGAATCGCTGTAAATGCATCAAAACATTTGTGTAACATTTGTGTACATTTGTAAACAGTCAGAATTTCAGGTAAAAGTACAAAGATTAAGGGGTCATTTGGTATGATATTGCAAAAAAACAAAATCGCGTTGTTTTACGCATTTACAAGTTTTAGAGTCCGGAATCGTCTTCAGGGCAAATAATTCTACCCAAAACGAAATTTCATATGTCAATATTTTCAACTTTAGCGGTACAACTTTAATTTTTAAGTAGCAGCAGTTAGGTATAGTACGTGGAAATGAAAATAATACGTATTCGATTTTATATTCACTTTAAAATGGAATAGAAGTCAACTGAAAGCTAATTTCAAAGTTTACTGAAAATTTGTAATTCATTTAGATAAAATAAAAAGTAAACAATAATTTCACTCTAATATTTATACTGGGAGGTCAAAGAAGGATTGTGCGCACATAATCGTCGACAAATATTTTCCAGGTTATGGGAAATATTTATTATGCCATGCATTATTGTTGATTATATCTAACGATTTGCATGTTGCTTTTATCCTTCAGAGACCTGAGTACTGAATGCTATATTCCTCCGTATTTAGTTGTATTTGTGGTTACCAAATGGTCAGATATACTGTCCGAAAGGCGTTCGTATTTATTTAACTGTATCATCATAACACCAGGTGACAATATCGGTCTAAAACGTATCGTATCTTACCGTATCGCATGCTGAAATGCCAGTACAAAATAGCGAGAATTGAATCGTAACGAACCAAAATTATTTTCTATGGTGTGGTATAAATTATTTTGATATGTAGCACCGACGAAAGTATGCAGAGTTTTCAAATCACGACTGATTCAATTATGTATTAACATTGTAAATGTGAGCCATATGACTGGACAGGTGACTGCAGATGTTCCCAAGATATTACGGGAACATTTATCACCAAATTCATATGCTAAGCTTTTACTATAGTCTTAGTATTAACGGAATTATATATTTTAATAAATTTTTAATTACGGTACGGTATAAATGTTCCAAAACCACTACAGTATTTGCCAACAAATCACTGCGTCTCTGTATTCTCCACGACAATCCGTTTTGCTTATAGATGGCAAGAAAATTGCTGCGTATTACAAGTCTTAAGACCACCCATACAAACCTGACACCTATACGCGTGTAAGCAAATTACTAGGTCGCGCGCTGCGGTTGCGGTCGCCAGCAGTAACGCCAACTCAAAATAATTAAATTAGCAAAGACCAACACTATCGGGCTTCCAATTAAATCTGCGGGCAAGTTTATTTCGCGCCGACGAGCAAACTACGACGATATTCGAGTATCTCTGGAACTTCTCAAGGAATTCTTATTCTAATCCTGCTCTGCTGACTTGGAATGGAGATGCACAATAAGTCTTCCCATTACACTGTAATTTTAGGGGCTTCTGTAAGTTAAATTGTCCTTAAAAGTTTGTTAAGGAGTAATGCCCCTCTAGATTTTTCGAAAAATAAAAAAAAATATTTAGCTTAAATGATGTCTTGAGATCTTAGAAGTAGGGTACAATACGTTTCATATGTGAAATTTTTGTTAATCATTTTGCAATTTTTACATGCAAAAAGTTTAGCGTTAGAGTTTACAGCCTAGCTATACGCTCTTATCTTATTTGGAGGAATTACATCCATGGTGTGAAATATAACATAAAATAATATAAAACACAAAGATTTTGTGGAAATATCCTCGGTACGTTCGTTGAACTGACGCTAACAGCACAATATTATAGCTGTCTGATGTAACGTGGTGTTGTTCATGATTGTTGGTAAACAACAGCAATAATAAATGACATTCCCGGAGTATATCGTGATAGAAAGAAGTCGAAAGGAAGCAGCAGATTTGCAAATAGAACTAATATGACAAGATAGAATCGTTTCGAACTAGAGTCGCCTCTGCCTGATCGTATCCACAGTCCACACCTGCAAAAAAAGTAATGTCGGTTGAAGATTATTACAACGTTGAAATTGATGACGTTTAAATATCATCTTTTGAACTTTGTTGCTGTATTTCTGCTATTTCACAAGATGTAGTGTGTGAATAAAATAGATCTGGGCGACACTGCTCAATACATTCTGACCGATAAAATGCCGCAGCATAAGAATTGTCCACCTGGCGATTTCATTTTCAGTTTCACTTTCAAGTGGCAAAGTAGGTGTGGACATTACAGCAAGTATAGCCATATGTGTTGTCAATGATGCATTATCCAGCCTTATGAAGACTATGGAGGTATTGTGTATGAGCATCGGGCCAAACTGCAATTATTTCTGCGCGAATGCTGACGCACGGCGCATCATGTTTTCAGAGCTATCGCTGACTGATGCTGGAAAACCGGCCGTCTGTCATCAAAATCAAACAGAAAGAAACAAGAGGGGGGAAATATTAATTTGAAAAAGATAATCATATGGTCCAGGCATCGCCGATTATAGTAAAATATAACAATTCTATACATCAAAGTTATACTATACTTTAAACCGTGTTTTCTCAAAACCGCAATTATCAACCTGGCCGGAAAAATAACTTCGACTGATCTCCGTCAATAAAGTACATGCGGATTTTCCGATAAGTTCGAAACTTTTTTGTTATAAACAATTTTTAACCTTATTTTATACATAAGTGATAATTTGTGTTCAAACGTGCGCCATTTGTTTTAAAGCGGATTTTTTTTTTTAATTTCCGTATGTACTTCCCGGGATAATCTTATATAGGATCAATTTTCTTTGTTATCGTCTAACGCTTCAATTTTTTAGTTATTTTTGTTTTTTTATTGTGAATATTCCTCAAAATATGAACAAGGGCTTTAAAGAGATTCTATAATTCATTTACTATATTGTAAAAAATATACCTACAAAAGCGGTTATTCTTTATCGCGATAGAGTGGCATTACTTACCCCTTAAGTAATGTCCACACTTTTTGGGCTGGTCAATCCCACTTCTGATGTTATAAGCATGCGCAATTTCAAACAAAAAAAGCATAGCGAATTTTACAGATGGAAACTTAGCTTAAATCTCAATCCTTCTCACGGATTAGAGTCGTAGTAGGCTATAATCCTTGAGCCAAGTCCTGGAATTGCGACGTCCGTTCGCATTACACGTCCTCTGTGAACCTTGTGTCCTGATCGGTGTGTGGTTGCTGTTGGTCGAAGTTGGGCGTGCTTACGTGTATCAGTTACGCGCGATTAATTGAATTACGTAGAGGCGGATCAGGTTATTGCAGATTCCGGAGCGGGATCGCTGAGCTGGTGAGCCGGAGATCCCACAGGATGGCCGGGTTTCGAAAGTTGCGCCCCTAGGGGCGGGCAATGAAACTTACGGCAGGATCGGATATCAAGGACGCGCCGGTAAACTTGTGCCCTACGGGGGTTGACCTGGTCGTCGCTTTCAAATAAAGTATGGCAGCGTTAACCGAATTTTTCAACGGGGTAGTTTCAGGGTTCGATAATTTTGATAGTAGTGAAACTGTGAAAGTTTGTGGATAATTTCTATTTAGTTGTTGGGTGTAATAATGACGTAACCACCATAATTTATCTGAAATCGGTAGATCTTTTGAAAAAGCCATTGATAGTGCTAATAACTCAATTACTCTAACTAACATGGCAGGAAATGATAATAATTGCAGGAAAATCCAGCCAAATTAGATTTTTTTTGAGGGTGTTGAATTCGAATGTGGCATTTATCAAAGTTCAAATTGGGAGACTAAAATGGCACTATAATGTATTAGTGCCGCTTTTTGATGAGTTTTTAAAAAATGTTTTGTGGGAGCATTAAAGCATTAAACAAGAAACTATCTGGAACTGATTCAATGTTTTCTTAAACAATTTCATTTATTTCGTTAATATTCAAAATAAAGCAACATTTTGATCGAATACAGTTGTAAATACTGATGTGTTAAAGTATATAATATACAGAGTGTCCCGAGATGGACCAACTAAATTTATAATAAACTTACGTATTAATTTCTCAAGACGAAGTTATTCGTTATATATGGTTTTGGCTGCTATTTATAAACTACCCAAAAGGAAGGGTTGCGAAGTCACAGTCAGAATTTTAATTTAACGTACAGACTGGTCGACAATTATTTTATACCACTCACATTTACTGTGGTGAATATACCCTATTCTCTTTGCGACAACATTTGTACAACCTTTAAGGAAGCAGCGCAAGTACATGCTTGTGTACATATTTTTGATCAGCATTGAAAATTGAATCGATTTAGGTTTGTCCGTCCGTCTGTCAGTATACAAGATAACTGCCATAATTTTGAATTAATTGATCTGAAATTTGGTACACAAACTTATCTCTTAAAAAGTAAGGACAAGTTCATGAATGGGCAAAATCGGTTTACTCCATTTTATTATATATATTTTTTTTTAATTCAACGCCAAGATGATGTTATGGTTGGGGGTGTTTTAACTTCGGCCCGGCTGAAGATAATTTTCTTACTAGTTTTAATTCATCTTTTGCAGCGAACGCCTGAAGTTATTAACTTAATTTTTTGAAAAGAACAAAAAATACAATTTTCCTTCTTATAGTGAATTTTTTATATTTTTAGTCCGTTTTTTGAAGTATATAAGGGTTCTGACAGAAGAATTCGCAGACTTAATTTTTATTTTACTGAAACCCACGTTGTGACTTTGTTAACACAAGCAACAGTACTACATTATCAAATGCAGTTATCATAATCGGTTGTTAATAATAATGTTGATAAAACATATAATCTAAAGCATATACAGCATACAAATTAAATAAAAATAAAATAAATAAAAATTAATGTAAATTATTCAACTTCGACATCTGAGCATCAATATTGCGGTTAAAGTAAATGAAGTATTACTTTTTCTCCAGGAATGACAATTTTGGTCCATTATACTGCCATGTTATGCGAGTCTGTATTTGCAAATTTTACATATTTTAGCTTTGTCGATAAAATCATAAGATGGATTATTAGTATTATTATTAGTATTAGAACCCTATCTGGCGTAGTAAAAGGACAGCACAAGTTTAAACTTGCACTTTTACGGCAGTGTAGGTATTATGGGTAATATTTATGAGTTAGTTATATACCAAATCATAGATGTACCCTGGTATTATATGGCAGAAGTTTACACTGAACATTTATCAAGTGTTATTGTCTAAAATTGGATGTAATTGCCAGGGCATCACATTTTAAGCACATTTTCCTACAGATAACTGTAACATCGAGGGAACTGGATCTTTTCCTCCAAAATTGTTGCAGAATTTTCATTCGTACGTAAAATTGTGGTAGCTGTTAATCGTGGTAGCTGTCGTTGAGTGGGCGTGAGTTACCTCTATTAGTAACAATCCCAAAATGGGATGTTCTGGATGTACACAACTCCAGAAAATATCTGAAATCTTTTAAATCTTTTTAGTACAAAAAAAATTACTAAATGTTAAGTAAACGCCCCAAATTCAGAACAACAGTTTCTATTTACTTTATTTGGGTGTTTGAGTCTAGAATAATGATTTTTATAATGGAGATGGCATGCGTTTACTTTTATCCCCAAAGGTGGTGTTTTAATTCCAAAGTCGCTACTCTCTGCTGCTAGTGTAATCATTAGGGATTATTGATGTCCGTAATTTCGACACGAGTGTTAAAATGCGTACAACGATTTAAAATATGCAATTTTATTGTGTAACGACAGCAATAGAGCCATAGGTATTACTTCTAAAGGCAGGTTTTCCTAGGAGCAGGTTTTTTACGCTGCGTACAACGTAACGTACGTATTCTCAAACGACTGTCACTTTTGACAACAGGCAAAGATCCCTTTGACCAAACTATAAGTAGACCACCTGAATAGCTAATGCGCCACGTTTGGAAAACTGAAACGCACGGCGTATTAAGCTGTCGAAATGAAGTGCGTTGTACGCTGCGTAAAAAACCTGCTCCTAGGAAAACCCGCCTTAACCATGTACACAATTCCGACACACATGTCGCGTTTAACCACCGTATTATTATGAAAATATAAAGCATTTTTAGTCAGCCTAAATAGATATTAGAATTTTCTTAATTACTATTATCCTGTAGCCATGTAAAATGAAGTCCAATTGCAGTTTCCTTATAAAGAAATAAATCAACTTCTAGCATAACACTCAATTATCAAAACCAGTCAAACTTTAGGTTATATTCTGACCGTTAGAACGTTGGTAGAATAAGAAACGATTGTGGGTTGATAAGTGTAATGTCAAATCAACAAACCGGATGTCCTAGAATGAAGTTATATGTTGTAGATTTCTTATATTATCCAACTAAACAGAAATATGTCGGAATTTAGGGCTGTGTCTGAATTTGGGACGTTTACTTTACTTCCTACTTTCGCAAGCACATCTTAAGAGCAATCCGTACTCATCGGGCCTCAGTTTCTAGGCACTGGGGGGGTGTTTAGAGGAAGCGGGCGAAGGCGGAGCCTAGTCGCCTGGTGTACATTCGAAGCAAGAAGTAGAGCTGAGCCACGCTTAGCCATCAGGTCGCCCGTGCCCCGCTTCCACCTCAAGTTGCGATATCAGTGTTCTCACTCATCGCGGACGTCGGAGAGAGACAAAAGATACTGCTGACGGAGCGGGCTGTCGCCTGCCGGGCGGTTGGCAAAATATAACTTTAGACAGAGCTCGCTCGCTATTATAATATTTTACCTTATAATAAATGCGGCGACATTGGCCATTTTTATAATTAAATCTTGTAATATTTCCTATGTGCATATTACAAATATAAATATATAACAAGGACACTGTTATTGCTGTCGTAAATTGAATTAGTAATTCATGAAAACTACTGGCCTTTGTATAACAATAAATAAACAAAAAATACACAAAAATAATAAATATACAATATGCTCATACACACATACACTGTATATTTACAACATTGTCTACATCTTGTTATAGGATATTATAGAAAGGTATTTTTAACAAAATAAAATATTTACAGTATAATATAAATACATATAAATATGTACTTACCTTTTATCTTGTATCTACTTTAGTGGATGCAATAGATTTAAAATGGTAAATGCCCGGGCCCTAGGTAATAAACCCGTATTTTTATGAAACCTTTTGCATCGTGTATCAAAGACAATCTTAAAAAAATTGACCAATTTTGTTCGACGGTTGGCATATATTTGAATTTAAAAAAATTGAGATTATGTATAAAAATGAAATAACTCTCTTAATATAAATAAATTTGTAGAGCCACAAAAATACTGTCCAAATAGGTACATATTGGAGATACTGATTATAAATATAAGATCAACATAAATGTAATGTCAATTCATAATAAAATGGGATAAATAGTAAAATAAATAATAAAAAATAGTAGATATAGTAAATATAGTAAAATAATATAGTTAGTGGATGGATACGACCACCTATCATGTATGTGTTTGTAGAACACCCAAACAGTATTCACTCATCTGTAAGCTAATCTTTTACTAGCATGTATTGTAAATGTATTTAACTTGAATCAAACTAATTGCAAAAGTTATTAAATTAAAAATATCGGCTTCAAATTTAGCGAGTTAAAACGCGCTCCTATGCGACCCTGATATGATAGGCAGTCGAATGCAGGCGTTGAATAGCCAGTCGCTAAAATCCTCGCAAAAGAGAGATGACGGATATCATGCGCTTTCTTTTTCGGTTTCTGTTTTCAGTGACTGTACCCGATTGCCGCGCTTGAACGTCATTGGTTTATCCAACTCTGCCGCCAAGAATGCCGCTAGAGTGCGTAACACGACAATAACAACTTTTACGCCAGAGCACCACATGTAAGGGTAAAGTTTTGAGTGAAAAAAGCATATCGGGTATTGATATTTTTAATTGAAATTTTGTACACTTATAGAAAAAGGCGTAACTTAAACAAATCTAGTCGTACTTATTTGAATTTTAACTTGAGTTCTCCGTTAAAAAATCGTAAAATCAGTCAATTTTATGTCAGATTCAGTAACAGATTTATCAAAAACAAACAAAAATATCAAAAATCTACCACTAGAAGCACAATTATATGCTTTTTATCTTTAATTTGGTGTATTGTATTTACGATTCTGTCAACCAATAGCTAAGAAAACCCCTCAAAACTTTTCCGTGTTTTGCCAGTAGAAAGTTGGGGGCACGGATTCCTCTTAACACGAAAAGACGTCGGTCGTAGCAATGTCCTGTCGTTGATCACGGCCTACTGGGTCTCTAATCCGGGGCAAGGATTGGGGTTAACGTTTTCGTGGTGCGCTCGAGTGTGGGGCAGGCCCCCGGCGACGGTCCCCAGGTGAGAGGCGTCGGAGACGGCGGCGGCGTGTTCTCTCTCCCCAGGCAAGAACCTTATCGCGAATTGCAAATATCCGTGAGCTGACAGGGTGAATACTTGACCCGGTCGCCGGCAGGGATCCCCGAACAGATAACCCCGTTTCTTGCCTACGAGAGCGGACGGCTTACCCGGACGGGCTCGAGACCCCCTATCGTCGATTTTGCGGCCGCCCGGTTTAGATTACCTGTCCTATACATCACTGGAGTTTCGCTAGGTGCAAAAAAGAAATCCGAAGTTTGGAGGAACGGGTTCGGATTGCATTTAAAGTTTATTTGTCAGCGTTGGATAAGTCTTAAGTTGTATGCGTTCGCCTATATAAGGAGATGCAGGGATGATTTTTTTTGAGATTCAATCACTGCAAATCTACGATTTTTTCTAGAGGTTCGGATTATTATAATAATAGTTTTATAACTATGTCAAATTTCAGCATGATGGGTTATTTTTAATTACTATATTATACAACAAACAATGTTATTATGTTAGTGATGTTATTGACTTAGTTACAGTTTGAAACAGTTTAAAACTATTATTCATAAACATTTATTCTGGTGTTGTTTTTCGAAACGGCACCGAGAATGAAACGAGAATAGGTTTATTTTCTTAAGACGTGCCACAGACGCGGGCCATAATAATGATAATTCGGGCCTGCCGATGCCCCCGTAGTGGCGAAAGCTGTTGGGGGATGTTAAGGCGTGGATTATTATTATTATTATTATTATTATTATTTATTGAAAATCTCTGATACATCTCATTAAATATTGTAAACCTAGATAATATAATTTAGATACAACATATAAATACTATTATTTATTTTATATATTTTATATATTCTCCTTTTATATATTCTCTATGCTGGGAATATCTAGAGATTTTGAAATGTATGTAAAACAATTATTACTTGATTCAATAAAACAACCAACGGACAGAACATGTTAAATAAAGGAACTAATACAAATAAGTAACCATTTGAAAGGTATGGATAACGAGCAAGGTAATTATTAATATTAACATATAAAAAGTTATCTTGTGAGGTTTGCAGACAAGTTACTGTCAACGTGAAACCTTGCAACCTCAAAACAATTCAAGTGTTTATAGATAACGTTAGGTGGTTAGATATTTTTCCTTTGTTACTTTCCTATGTACAGTGGATGATGTTGGCTTAATATAGCTCCAACAATCTCTGTAGTCGACAATAATTTTTCCGTCGATCGTTTATTTATGAATCTGTTTACTGAATAGGAAATCATTTATTAAAAAGCTCTATCGATGCACGATTTCTGTTAATGTACGATTTGTTATAGCCAATCAAACGACTTCATTATAGCCAATCGAGCATATGTAAAATATAACCATCCAATCAAAACATTCCGTTATCCAGGCACTCAGTCCATAACTGTCATTGTCAAATTACATAAATGGTCATATAACCTCAACCGAATTCGACGTATAAAAAATTTATGTAGACGCCGTCAGAATATTAAACGGCGATTAATGACCTCGACAATTAACGCACTCGCTAATCGCTCGTGCGTTAAACTGTCTCGATCGTTAATCGCTCTTTTTAATATACCTGTTGGTTAAAAACTATTAAAGAATGCTATACAGCGATATTTATAGAATTTATTTATGGTTTTATAGATAGTTATCAAACAATATTTATGGAAATTTTAAACATGTCTCTAAGGTCTAAACCGCCGAGCGTTTGAAGGTGGCTACCCGTTTAATTACTATTTGACGTATGAAAGAAAGTTAGGCAACATTAATTGTATCCGCTTTAAACATTTACAACATATTTATTAAACTATCACTTGGCGAATTTCGTCAATTTCTCATTTTGCCGACGCATTGGGGTATGTTGTCTTAAAGGTAGTATCTAGCTAATACCGACGTCGGATGCAAAATTTCATGTGCTTAGCAAATTTTCCGACGTCAATAGATTTGATAAAATCTTAGAATATTATCGGAAGTCTAATATTTTAATATTTGTTTTTATCGTTTGTCCTTAATTTATTTTTTTGTTCTAAAACAAACATTGTTATTGATACCATGGTTTGACAACTGATATTTATTATGTACAATGAGTATACACAATAATAATTATAATTTTTAAGACATATTTTAATTTTTAAAAAACATTAAAATAAATTTAAACCAGCAATTTTTTTTTATTTTTTCAAAACTCGGCTGTAAGACTTGAAAATTATGCATTCTTTACCTCAAATTTGGTGTATTGCTTTTAAAAATCAAGTGATTATCTTGCAATGTTACATACAAAATTCAACAACATATCCCTAAGACCTGTTTAATTTAAATGCAACAAATTGATAGTTTACTCTTGATCAAATTAATCAATTTATTGTTTTTCGACTAGCCTATATATTAAATCAGAATTCTGTCTGACTGATAATGGCCTTTTTAGAAGTCCTCGGAGTATTTCCATAAACATTCCTGTTTATTTGTTAATCTCTTCCAATTTAGAACTAGATTGATCTAAAATGATCTAAATTATTTAGATTATTTTTTTCACTGAAAAGTGGACTTGACCGGTTCATACATTCCAGCCTTCAATTGCTTTCACTTTCTCAGTTTTGTTATTCGCTTTCACCTCCCACCAACATAAATTCCGCAACGAAAATATCCAATACCTTCTCCCAAATAAATATTCCATCAACTTACATCAAAATTCACGAATTGAGCTCGGTACAGCAGAAGAAGCTTATTCGCGCTTCGTACGAATTCCGGTATTTGACGATGCAACACTTCTTTTGCTTCGCCGCTTCGTCATCGGCACGTACGTTGCAGAGTATGTAGTACGGCTGTCGCGGCCGCGATGATTGCTTGCCGTGGGCCTCTGTAATATTCATAAACCGCCCGATCCGGTAAAACGGCCCAACCCTATCGCGCGCCGTGCCGCCTAGCCTCGCTCAAATTGCAAATGCGCCCCGGCGCGCGGAACGGAAAATCATTTTCATTTTTGCAACGTGCTGCATCCCATATCCGCGCACGGCGAAACTGAATATTACCGGGCCATTTTTACGGCGCCGAATAACACCCGGGAATGAGGCCATCCACAGCCATGTGGAAATAATCATAGTCGGAATTATGTTTGGTGTTGCAATCTGGATGGTGGATGCATACATACATATATATACATACATACATACATTCATACATACATATAGGGTGTTAGTAAATAAGTTGTACAAACTTCAGGGGGTGACAAAATAATGACCGTTTGCTATATAAACGTGTGTCCGCAAATGCTTCGTTTTCTGAGATACGGGGTGCTAAACTTTTCTTAAAACCTGACGATTGAAGTGTTGTGTCACGTCTGAGGGAGGTCATTTTCAGCAGTTTTTGTAGCTTTGCGCCTGTTTAAAATTTGATTAGTGTTATTTTGTGTTATTGTTTTAGTTTAATGTTATTGTATTAAACAGTTCTTGTAAAAACTTGAGATCAGTAAGATGTTTTATGTTTTTGCATAAAAACTGTGCCCCCTACGAAAAAAGGCAGAGAGAGATTTTTTGTCATAAATTGAACGAGGAATTCCAGAATGATTTTTAATTTGAAATATCCCAGCGGCGTACCATTTTTTTTCTTTAAAAGAATTGATATCATTACCCGTATGCGCGCCAATTATGAACATAAAATTCTTAATTGCATGTCAAAAAATGCGCAATGACTACCTCTTAAAACCCACTAAATTTCATTTGCATATCGCGATCGGTTTCACAGCAATAAATAAATAGTCAGTTTTTAATAAAAACTTAACACCCCGTATCTCAGAAAACGAAGCATTTGCGGACATATATTTATATAGCAAACTGTCATTATTTTGTGTTGCAGAATCACCCCCTGAAGTTTGTACAACTTATTTACTAACACCCTGTATATACATATCGAGACTAAACAAAGTAAAACTACCTCATTGGCCACAAGCTCTTAAATAAACCAACACCAGAACACACTTCCTGAGTTTTATTGTTACATCATTGTCGTTTAGTTCCATAGTCAGTGACATAGAAAATAAAACACCAAGAACTAGCAGGAATTAGTAAAAGTGCAATTTGATATAAACAATTTTATATAAAAACTAATAATCAGTATAATATAATAATATGGATAATATACACTGTGGGCAAAAGAAAAACGTTACAAATTTTCAATTACTCATATTTACAATAATATATAGTAAAATTAAGTATTAAAAAAAAACGCATTAAAAACGTCTAAGTGGAGATTGAAAACATATTTCGCAATGCAGAATTTTTGATAATAAAAAGGTGTTTTAACACTTATTGAACCAACAAGTGTATTAAAAAGAGCGATTAACGATCGGGACTGTTTATTGCACGAGCGATTAGCTAGTGCGTTAATTGCCGAGATCATTAATCGCCGTTTAATATTCGAATTAGTTACAATATTCTTTCGATGATCGTATTCTTCTGGGGGTGTCAACGCAGAGTTTATTCGTCAATATTGTTTGAGGTTAACATAAATGGTCATATTTAAGTAATTTGACTCTGACAGTTCTGGACTGTGGGTCTCGATAACGGAATGTTTTGATTGGATGGTTTCATTTTACGTATGTTCAATTGTCTATAACAAATCATGCATTAATAGAAATCGTGCAAAAACAAATCGAGCTGTTTAATAAATGATTTTCTATTCACCAAAAATACTCCTAATGCCCTAATGCCATCAAACAAGTTATTAAGGTATCTGTCAGTGGTGATGTTATTGTTAGGGTTGTTAAGTTAGATTTGCATAATTTTAGGAAATATGGCGAACTTTTCCCAGGAGGAACTAATTGATATGGTGTGGGTTCTTGCCGAATGCAGCAACAATGCTTTATTGGCAAGTAGGGTTGACAGATACCACTGACAGATACCTTAATAACTTCTTTAGCACAGTTTTTCATAGCCTACAACGTATAAGTAAAATTTTATTTAAAATTATAATATTAAATTGCAGATGTAATAAAATGTTTTATTTTATTAAAAAAGATGAAATTATGCGAGAAAACACTTTAGGTAAATCCTTAACTGGTTTAATTGTTAATGTAGGTGTAGAAGCACTTCTTGATTGAAAAATCAATGGTTTATTTTATCACTAGAGTGTACTAGTACTTTTTTGTGCAGAACGACGCGTAGAATTCCAAAAAGAAGTAGATACAGGCTGTTCCATTTATAAAATTAACTTTCTTAGGAAAAACTGTTTGCTATATTTTGCCGCAGATTATGACCAGCCTGTACACAATTTGGATATGGTAGGTAATCACGATAATAGAACGCTTCTTACTTAATCATAATCTAAGCGTGCGCAATAAAATTAAAAACACATATTGAGATTTTTCTTAGACTACTGTTTTCCATAAAAAAGCCAATAAATCAAAAAGCATAAAGTTTAGTGTAGGTAAGGTTATGTTTCATTGTCGTAAAATTTAGCGCAGAATACAAAATTGTGCCGAAATATAGGGTTGTTCCATAAAAAAAAAACATAAGCTTGGGTTGGTACTACATTATGGAACACCCTGTATACACGCTTATAATTTTAAATGTGCGCCTCGGCGGTCTGTATATATGAGTGAAATCAGTTTTATAATATCTTCATTAACTACCTCTGTTAATACCCGTGTTGACGACAACCGCAGCAAAATTGCTACGCTATACTCTGGAACTATTTCATATTGCAGGCGAGGGAATCCCGTTCGGCTTAATGTGCTGACTGAATCGAATTATTGGCAAGGAAATTGAAGCTGCTGCATAAACTCGTTACGTGGCGTTGCTCCAACTGAATTTTGTAGATTATGATGGACTGCGATGTAGATTACTTGGAGAGTTGGACAGATTGATAGAATGTGTGGCACGAAACATGGTCATTATTGATCTAAATAGTGCACCTCACCTTGAAAACCATTACAACTACCTGAATATAACTATAGAATAACGGTTGAAATGTAGTGAAATTAAAACGCGCACAAGAGATCGAAATTGCTCAAGTTAACAAGTATAATGCAAGACTGCTGATAATACAATCTTGAAGAACATTTTGACAACATGGTGATTCAAATGATAGTCGACTGGATTGGGAATCTATAGCTGTTATTACACGTACTTATTTATCATTTTGAACTTTTCATTTCTTTGTTTTAAGAAGTTTGGTGCATGGCATGTATGTATATTTTTCACTTGTTGGAAGTAGTAGGTACTCATCTAATCAAGTAATGGGTTGCGAGTTTACATAAAAGTGGATAATAACGTGATCCGAAGAATAAATAGGAAAGTGCTATTTGCAGCGACGCACTGTGATCAATTTACCGATATTAGCTGGGCAAAATACATAAAATGAAAACCAGTTTTTAGTTTGTTTTTTTCTGTGATACAATTGTTGTAAATGAAATTTAACTGTATAGTGGCTCATTATGCATTCGAACGTGGGACCTTATATTTGAAATTAGATCTCAATCGTACGATATGGTTTGGGAAATTTAGGCGACCGTTTTATGTTTATTCTTCGTATTTTTTGTTTTATGGTGACATATTACAACCTATGTAGATGGTGTTGGAAATAAAACCTCTTTGATCCTTTGATTGATATATATTTTAATAGGTGCCGGTTTTAATAAACTAAGTGATCATAATTAACCTAAATCTAAAACGCAGAAGAAGCAATAATTAGTTAGAGCTTCATGTAAACAATTACAGTTAAAAGTTAAAAATACTACATTATGGAAACATTAAACTTTTAGATAGATGTAAAAATGGTTATAAAACTCGATTTATTTGAACAATACGAAATCGAGAAATGTAAATCTGATAAACATGTTAATCTACTTAGCGATCAAATCAAGATTCCACACCAACCCCTTTTCAAATATATCCATCAGTCTGGCCCGTGTGAAGCGAGATAGAAACCTGTAATTGTGTGTGATGCTGGTTGCTTACTTGTTGTACTCGTCGTTATTTTTCCCTTTCATTTCCGTTCACTCTCTAAACGAGGTACATGTTACATCGTCGCTGCTCTTCGATCTTTATTTCCCTCATTAATCGACCGTAAGTGTTTGTCTTATTATTATAACTCTATTGTACAATAGTTTTTTTTTAAATGTATTATTAAAACGTTTTGCAAGCGTTGCACATTGGGGTATTAGACCCAAAAAGCTGGCCATAAATCAAATTTCTAAATTGTTTAATTCCAAAAAGGAAACCAGTTTCTGGGATAGGTAAAGGACCGATGTATTAAAAGGCGGCAATATTTGTTCACCTGAGCCCTGAGCCACGTGTCCCTGTCAGCCAAAAGTTATACTTTACTATGGCTGAACATGGATGCACATAAGTTGACGCTCTTAAAAGCGGTTGCAATTTTGTATTTTAACGATAAATGTTACTTTTTTGTTATACATTCTTTAGAACCAAGTATGAACTTTTATTCGACATTATTTTTATTAAAATTTACCCACAATTTTGTCTATTTCAGGGCCGAGAACATTCGCTGTTTTACAGACAGTTTTATGCAGAACTTGAGTGTTTTAGTTTAGTGTTTAGCTTTGTTAAGCTTTTGAAACTGGTTCAAATTATAGTATACATATTTGACATTACAACTACTGGAAAGTCTGCTGCGGATAGGTGCGGATGCGGTTTTTGTGATTATATTACTAATACGTTGTAAAGGAAAATCCAAAAATTGAGGGTTATATGTAATTTGGTGCAATTTCTTGATACCGTGATAGTAGAGGTAATTTAGTACATATTTAACCATATTTAGCTATATACAAATGGTTACGGTTATCGAGATACTGACAACTTTATGTTCAATGCATCTTCTATGTTGTAAAAGCCGTTATGTACGTATATTTTTCCGTTTTGGATCATGTATAGCAAACAACCCCGATGACCTAGGCTCTTAAAAATCATCCGAAAAAAAACTTGTACTTGTATACGCATTTCTTGGAAATTGGTTGCTTGAAGCCAATCGGATTCATATTCAAGGCAAGAAAATACATCGAAAGCACCTACTCGCATACACAGTTCACTGATTTAAATTGGATTCTTGTTGAGGAGAGACAATAGTAAGTTTGTGAATAGAAACTGGTTAGGCGTTTTCGATAAATGTGTTTATGCGGAATGCGAATGCGGGTTTAAAACATGGTATTAGGATCATACCACTAAAAAACGACCATTTCAGCTTGAAGTATGATCAAATTTCGAAAGTTTTCATGGAAACAATACGTATAAATATTAGACAATTTTGAAATAATACTAACAATAATAGATTCTATAGTGATAAATATGGTAAAATAGGTTCTTAATTGCCTCTACTATCACGTCTTAAAAGGAATGCATCGAAAGGAAAACAGCATGAATGCATATGTACCGTTTCAATACACAATATCGACTGGTGTAAACTTTCATTTTCTTCCTCTACCACTGGTCTTTAAAATAAAACTTTTTTCAGAATTTCCTCAGCATAACAGACCCAAACATGTTATCTCATATAACTCAAAAACGACATGTATTGTTCAATTTTAATTCCGTATATGCTGCGTATTTAAACTGGACATGCCATATATTATTTTATGAATTTGACATGGTAAAACAATAGAAATCAAATCACAAAAAAGTAATGATGACAAATGTTGTAGCAGTAATTAATTTACAATAGGTGTAGTGCAGTGAAGAACAATTTTTAATACCGTTTGCTTTTTCCTATTTTGTACTGTTTCCCAATTATTCCCAATTATCTATAACACAAAACCTGCAACTTCGTTTGCAATTATCCTTAGAAGCAGTTACAAATATCAACACAATCATTCGAGCACATAACTCCCTATCAAGAACTCACCAGAACTTGAACGGGCCTCAGTTCTGCTCCCAAACGCAAAACTTTCTTCACCCTTCCCAGATATACCGTAGATATACCGTATATCTCGCGCTTTTGGGTGCTCTCAGATGCGAGGATCCTCAACCACCGTCCTCGGTGGCGGCACTCACCCGCTCGCGCGTTATTTACAGAGTGTCGCCCGCAGAAGCGTTCTTTTAATGGATATTGTGTTCGCCCGAGCGAGTCTCTCTCGTTACGCGCGCTCGGGCAAGAAGTTCTGAAAACGGGGAGCGTACTAGCGCCCGTACAAACACCGGGGGGGATCGCATAAATCGCTGCCGTGACTCTCGGTGCCGCCGCGCCGTCATAACCGACCAACTTGGACCGTAATTTACGGTGGCGGTCCCGTCGCGTCGGTCGCCTCGCGGCTATCATTTCCGTATCAGGACCGCCGGCCGCGCTAGCGACTGCTTATGTAAATGCGACCCGCGATGGGATTGATTGGTCGTTTCTTCCGGAGTGGAACTGCGAAATGTCATGTTTATCAATTGCAGCGAATCGCCGTACACGGTTTGTGGCGTGAATCAGGTGGTCGACTTTGAACTTGGTTGAGGTCGGACTGAATATCGTTATGAAATTACGGGAGTTTGAATGTACCGGTTGGTGTAACTCCGGTTAATAAAGAAATGACTTGAGAATGAAAGGAATGATACAAAATGGAGTTAAAAACGAAATTTTGTATGGAAGAACAAACTGGAAGTATAAGTAACGTTGTGATTAATACACTTTAATTATTCGAAACACTAAAAGGTAGGCCCTTATATCGTATGGGAATACCGATAATCAATTATCAAAAGTTATTACGATAATTATTAATTAAACAAACAAAAATAATCAGCAAGCCGTTGAGTGTGTTTTGACAAAACACTGCGGTTTTACAGTTATTTCATTTTCAAATAATTTCAAGAATTTACAGACATGAGTACTTAAAAGAATGATAAAAACGTATTTTGTTTTGTTTTCTGGTTATTAATTTTTAGAAATTAGATTTACTTAAGTTCTATGTAAAAAACATACTAGAATCAGACATTTGCTCGATAATTTTTGTTGATGTCCATTGTATTCATTTAACTTCGAGCTTTCTCTCTGTTGTATACTCCTTTGTT
Organism: Melinopterus prodromus; assembly: GCA_964023965.1. Lineage (NCBI taxonomy): Eukaryota > Metazoa > Arthropoda > Insecta > Coleoptera > Scarabaeidae > Melinopterus > Melinopterus prodromus. The sequence continues at coordinate 13,572,716 of OZ030393.1, forward strand.
TTGGCATTAAAAATGATCTTTGAAAAGTAATGATAGAAATTGCTATCAAATGTGTTTTAGTTTTATTTTGATTTTGATCATGTCACTGCAACTGGTTCGATAGTAAGGTTTACACAAAAATCGTTTTTTTTAGGTTTAAATGTAAAAAAACTATTAAAACCGATTTTCAGTTTTGTGGACAAACTTCAATATAATTAAAACAATTCTGTATAGACATAAATAACTGTTATTTGGGTTGCATACACGGCACAGTAATCAATCTGTCAATATTTTTGTAGGCCCGAAAGCCGGATCACACGTCTAGACCAAGATGGGGTTGCGGCAATTGGGGTAGTTATAGGCGTAGTAAATTATGGTACGTACTGGTCAATTTGTTGTTAGTTGAGACGCAAAGTACAGATACATTGTTCTCTCGATTGGTGCTTTGGCCAACCTAATTCCAAAACGGTTCTTGCACAATATTTAGTAGATAAAATGTATTTTATTTTCAAATAATCTTGATTACATTGAAAACTATAAGAAGGAGAAAATAAAAAAAACGAAATCGTCGTACTTAATAATTTGAAACCAATGGAGCCTCCGATTGTAAAGCTGTTACTGAAAATTCTGTTCTGTATCAGTTGCATAGAAATGTGTGATATTGACTATCCTGTTTGTCAAGAACGACAGGCATTTGCAAATTACAATTGAATATGCTTTTAGCAACACAAAAAACTATTTGTATTGGAAACTAACCTACAGGTGATAAAGGACATAAAAAAGCTTATGAAATAAACTGTCAAGGTCGCCTTAGAAAAAAAAAAATAAACGATAAATAATTCAAACTAAATTGAAATACATTTGTAACTTTTTTGGTGCGCGTGTGAAGACACAGTTCAAAATTAAACCGTATTTTAAACTAATTTAACAGGCCCATTTCACCCGTTTAACCACCCGTCTCTAATAGATGTTATGATAGGTAAAAGTCAAACAAAGATCCTTGTTCCTTTTCCTTCAAATGACGAATTATATCTATTTACGTTACAGGCCTCGGTAGCTTAGCGGTTAGAGCAATGCCCCGGATAGTCAGAGACCCCGGTTCGAATCCGGGCTGAGTCCGTTATTTTTAATAGTTTTTAAAATTTACTTCTCTCCCGATTTCACTTTCGTCATAAATTCATTTAACAGAACGTTTATATAAAATTAAAAATACTACAATATTCCAAAGCACCAAAATACTATCCTGATTCTCAAAACTGAAATTTGAATGAAACTTTTTGCCACAGTATGGCTACTGAAGAATCAAAATACAATTGAACAAACGGAATCAGAGAAATCGAGAGTGTGACTTGAGACAAAAATTAAAGAAATTGTAAAAAAATTGCGGTGCATTAATTTTTACGCGCAGTGTATATCTATTGCAACCTGCTTCTATAAAAAAATATAATTTAAATCTACTCGACTACAAAATGTAGAACTAGCTCTTGACTTGAAATTTTACGTCAAAATTGTAATGCATTTAACAGTATAACTCATTACTCATTAGTTTTATAAATTCTCCACCTTTTAAAATCGATTTTTTTTAAATTTAAAAACACATTTAATATTGGGATAACAGCGGAGTTTTTTACTTTATTTGCGAAAAAGACAACGATTGTCAAGAAAAATTAGTTCGCTTGCTACAAACAATATAATAAAAATAACCAATCACTAATATGCGAAACATTAGATTATTAGGTCTACATTGTGGTACGTGGTAGTAACTAATAATAACAATAACGTTTATCGTCCGTTTCAGCAATGTGGAACACCACTCCCGCCCTGAAAAATATCCCCATTAAACATACACGCATCGCAAATGTTTCGGCCGCAATTCATTCCGCACGAATGGTTAACACGATACATAAATTAATCTGTAAATGCGGACCTACTACGTATATAAATTCTCATTTTACACATGTCGGCCTGCTGTCAAGTTAGGCTCGGTGTTCGCTTTCGGCTCCCATCTTTTTCCCCCATGATAGCGGGTGGAGGATCGATGCTTTTCGCGGTATCGTGCTGTGATGCTTCACGGGGGGCGGGAGGGTGGTACCCCTGTCCAGGATTAATGTCTCCTTTTTGATAACTGGCGATAGGACGTCGGGCGGCGCCGCGGCGCTCCACACCGCGTAGCAATTTTTTACCAGGTCGCCCGGAGCGTGTTTATGAAGTCGTTTTTCTTGCGTTTATCGCAAGAACATCTGCCCGCGCCTGAAGCGCCCCCGTAAAAAATGGAGTATGCAATAACGCAAATGGGGCAATCTATTAGGAGAAGAATGGACGGGGAATTTACGTTTTTCTTTGTTGGTATAAGAAGGTGGATGCCGTGCCGGAAGCACTTGTTGGGTTTAACGAAAGTCTTATTTATTGGCGTAATACAATGTAAATATATCGTCATGTAGACGTGCAACTTATACGCTGATAAAAATCAAATCGAAGGAATGCCCGGTGAATGAATTTAGGTAATAATCTTGGTGGTAATTCTAGTTTTGTCCTCATTTTGACCTCATCTTCAGTTCCAAAAAAGTTCGGTCCTGTTTCGTGCGAACTATCCCTCAATATTGACATGTCTCGGTGATATTGCCCCACAATGCTCACATTAAAAATTATTGTAGTGTGTTGCAGAGTGACCAAACATCCCGACTTAGGCTGTACAGTCCCGAAATTTGTCCCGCATTTTGACAATTTTAACATTACATTTCAGAAGAATGTTTTTATCCGATAATTACTTTATGGCGACTCAAATAAAATAATCATGAATTTGATGTTACTGAAAACAGTGTTCGTGTAAATCTTATTCTTATTCCTTATTTTGACATTTTACAATCTAAAATTTGTAAACAAAAATTGTGTGCTAGAATCAATGTTTTATGCACGTCAAACAGTAAGGATAATTTAAGCGGTCCATATTTGTGGAGGAGCAATAATCTAAATGGGGCATAGCGACTGAAATTAGTTTTCAAAATAGGAGCTTTTTAAAAGACCACCTATTTGTGTAATTTCTACTTCGGTAGACTCTTTAACTTGTATTTATCCGTGGAAAGTTTTGAAGTGGTTAAATGTTAACGGATGGCAGCAACAAAAACCAAGAGAACATGCCTTTATTGTTTTGATTGTTGAACATTTTTCAGACAACCATTTTTTGCTTTGGAACAAAACTAAAAAGTTGATTTCCGATGTTATTTATTATAAACAGGCCCGGCTCGTGATATTTCTCTTGTGCGAAAAAAAATCCAATACACCGGTTTTGTGGCACGAATAAAATACTTACCTTGGTATCAATCGGTTCTAAAATATAATTCGGCTTCAGACTGGGATGTTCCCTGCATCTTGTAGCGTGGACGTCGTGGCCCTATGACATTATGACTGTGATTTTTTGATGTTTTGTGTTCTGTATGTGTTATGGATTTATTTACTACTCAAGTTTTGAGCTATGTCATATTGGGTTATTGTACCTGTGACTTGTGTAAACATTGTATATGTATCTATTGATTTGATTTGATTTGAGTTGATTTGATTTGATTTGATTTGATTTGATAATCGGAAATTTTATAATTTGCACATAGAATTGAAATACTAAAAGGCAATATCAAAAAATAGTTTTCAACATGAGATGTCACAAAATAACGTAAAGCCACCTTAAAAACGTAAGTCAATTATTATGAGTTTTATTCCACGGCGTAGTTTTAACTTGGGAGTTCTGCTGTTTAGAAAACGAAAGCTCTGCCAGAAAAAGTACCATCAAAATTTTGGCAAAAAAGTTATTTAAAACTTCTTTTCGTGGTCTTTCATATTTTTCTAAAATTAAAAATACTACGTTGGCCTCTCGTGATGTCAAAATATCTACATATAATTGGGAAACGGTGAAATTGTCAGGTAGTACTTTGATTTTAATTACCGTTATTGTTATTAATGTCTTTCAGGCAAAGGCAGTACTAGTCTGTATTTGGGGAAATCATTATTGTTTAATCATCGTCATTGATTGTTAATATTATACATTTCTCACTTTTTTTAAGATCTCCTGAACTAGGATTTTTAGTGCCGATTTTGTATATTTAAACTCAGTTTATGGTTTAAACTGGCATTGAAAGATCTAGTCCTTAGCGCCGTTTTGCTACGCCGCGGCGCCTGTGTGCCCCGCAGACTTCGCACACGCCTCCCGCCTGCTCTAATTATAACGATCTATCAACTACATGTTTAGAAACATCGTGTTTCGTCTTCAAGGCATGCTTCAAAAGCTGCGGTGAATGAGATGAGGTGAAGTGTAACCATAAATGAACGACTTATTTTTAAAAGTATGTCCATACTTCAAACTAAGAAAGCAGAAAATTGATTCACAGTGGTTAATTTTTCATCGACCTTGAGCTTTGAGTACGTGCCTTTTATACTCCATACGAAAATAAAAACTAGAGGCACAAGTACTTACAGTTACAAAAGTGACAGAAAATTAATGACTACTGGTTTTGAAGTTCCGACAAAAACCCGTGTTTTTCCTTAAAATCGTGATGGCAAACTATTTCAAATACCCATAATTTGTTATAAAATACATATAATATTTGCCGAGAATTGAATAAATTTTCTTGACATCGTCTGGCACCTCCACCAAATGCGCCACTGTTATAAAATTGAGAAATACTACATTTTCTTATAATATTTTAGATTTTCTTAGCTCTATAGTATAATCAATATATTGTGTGATTAATTGTGTAATATTTGCTCTTTTAATTACTCTGCAAGTTGTCATTTTTAGTCTTTTGTTTACAGTCCTTAAGCGTGGATTAAGAAACGAAAACGTAAAATTTTCAAATGACCCCATTTTAATTCTTTGCTCTCCCTAACCGGCATGCTTCAGTAAACCTCCTATTTAACAAACCTAAGTGGCAAGGCGCTTCTCGTCTGCTTTTTTCTTTATCACGCACCAGCACCTGAATATTTAACGAAGACGGATAAACCGCAGCCGAGGCAGCATAAACAGTGATTAACGTTATACTTTCCCCGACCGCATCTCCACATATTTTAATATCTCCGTTTTTAAAACCTCCCGCGCCAACAGAACCTTTCACAGGTTCGCGTACGAGACGCCAGAGGGCGCGTGTGTGTGTGTGCGAGTTTCTATAACGCGGAAGAGGGAATTAGTTTTAATTATAATTTCTGGGCGGCCGGAAGTCCAATCGGTATTTATTTTCAATTAGGGCGATGCGATGGTGGTACTGCCGCGCCGCGCGGAGATTTTCGCTAATGGAATTTTCTATTTTCGACCTCGCGCAATTTCCGATCGAGGCGGCGCCGGTTACAAAGCCGCGTCATTAACGAACCGCGCGGCGTCCGTGGGCCAGAATTGGAAACTCGACGCCAACCGAGATGTTTCAATGCGGCGTTTTCTGAGCGTCCGAATGAACGAATTGAAAGATATTCTCCAGTCTTGTGATGGTTTCGAACGTCCGAATACTGCTGGTTTTCTTAGAAATTCAGGTGAAAAACTGACTGTTCTGGAACGGAAATGGATGGACGGAAATTGTTGCTTTTGTGCGATGATTTGTTGTAGTTTTTTTTTGTTTTATTGTGTTAGAAGGGTTCTAAATCAAAAATTGTCGATGGTTTGATGTTTTTATTAGTCCAATATTACGCCAATAATTTTTGGCTTCATCAAGGACTAACAAAATACATAATAATAACATTTTGTAAAACAAATACAAATCAAACATACCTATTTATTTGTAGTGGAAAAGAAATAAAACCCCATTTTTTGCAAATGTTTAATCTATGTAGGAGACATGTTTCGCCTTCAAGGCATTATCAATCCTAAATCTAAAAAAATAATGAAAACGTGCGTCACAATACATATCTAAAAACACATTCTGGTAAACACTCAAATGAAAATAACAACTTACTGTCAGATGGAGATGTAAAATGGAAACAACCGGAGCGAAACAGCATCAATAATTAATTAGTCAAACACGAGTCGCAGAAGACAATTAACAAAGCAGAATCAGAAACGAATGAATGAGCAGGAATCGGGCTAACATAAAACGTAACGGCACATGAACGAAATAAAACGACAGACATGTACGCCTGGTGGCCTAACCGCTGGCGGAAATTTTTCAAATATAAAATTTAAAATAAAGCATCATTGTTTAATAAATATAAAAAACATATACATTTAATTATACAGCCCAAATGTGCAAAATGAAATGCCAAGGGCAGAGTAAATACAGGAACATAGTTCTGGTCAAAGCAAAATAAATGATGTTATGAAACTCAGATGTTAAATTATTGGAGTTTTAGGAAGGTGTAAAGCGGTTTAATGGAATTAGTGAAACTGGGTTCTGAACATGTCTGTGGATCTGGTATTGCTCGAGCAGATCCATCCTTCAGATCCAAGCCTTTTCGGCATCCCGTGGAGTAATTGGACATTACCGAAGTTAATTTTATGACCAGTTGTAAGGGTGTGTTGGCATATATTTGAAGATGTCCGGCAAGTATGCTGTCTCAATCTTTTATTGCTGCGTTTATTGTCATATCTATTGAAGAGACAGCAGTGCGTGCGATACAACAGCGAAGTTTCTGAGCTTGGTCGGGTCGAGCGCGGGGTCCCTCAGGGGTCCATCTTGGCGCCTGTTCTGTTTTTAATATATATATATATATATAAATGACCTTCCGGAGTCACTACCGGGCGGCGGGGCTTTGTTGTACGCGGACGATACTACCTTGATGACCAGACACGAGAATCTGGATGAAGCCGTTAGATTGCACGGGGAACTTCTTGCTACCCCCAAAGTTTGGTTCAATAGCAATATGCTACTGCTAAATGAGTCAAAGACTAGTAACCTCACTTTCACCCTTAAACGCAATGACAGTTACGGTGGAGCTACCAGGTTCCTGGGAGTTATGGTGGACACTGAGTTGTCTTGGCACCAGCATGGGGAAAGGTTGGTAAATCGATTGTCTTCAACAGTGGTGCTGTTGCGTCGTATGTCGGAGTCTGTGTCTTAGCGCGTTTTTAGGGTTTATCGTTTTATCGTCGTTTGTTTTAAAAAAATTGCTCGCGAAGCCGTTTACCCTCTGACGGGTAAATCGTAAAGATTTCATATTGTAAGAATATTTTCAGTTAGGCGCCCACGGCGAAAGGCACCGTATATTTAGAGTATTTGTCATTATGTTAATTCATAATGTATATTTTTTAATTAATATATTTGAGTTAGTGGTTAATGGTTACTGACGGTAGACACAATAGATCAAAAGAGCGTACAGAAGTGACGCATCGTTTAGCGGTCAGAGATTGAAAACGTGTCGTCGCAGGTGTGTAACCGACTTTAAACCCCAAAACGCCTGGCAGCTCCCTACAATATTCGGCTCTTTTCTGTGAGCGTCTGGCCCATTTCCGATTGAAAAATTTTCCCATATCGTATGCCATCTATTTCCTCGGTCGTCGGGAGCGGCATCGGACACACAATACACGCGTCAAGGGCGGCCCCAACACAGACCGCATTGCGGTTACCGTCGCCGTCTATCATTTCGAAAGCGGCGAGGAAAAAAGAGAGCAGTGGTTGCCCGCTCGGAGGGACGCCCTCTCTCTGATCGACGCCCTTAATTAAATCGTAACCGGTGCTGTAAGCCCGGCTGCGGATGGACCGACGAACGTCTGTTGCTTAATGTTGTAGGTTCTGGGCGAAAAGAAACGCAAAAAGGTCCGGCTGGAGATGAGGCGCAGTGATTAGATTTAGGTAGTCTCTGGTAGATTGATGTCCGAAGTATTAAGATGGAGGAGGATGGTACGGATGAACGCATAAAAGGGTGGATGTAGATTAAATAAGCTTCAGCGAAATTTAATGAAATTCTTTGCCGGAGTGACTATCCAGTTTATTAATGCAAAATCCGCATACTACATATATAAAAGTTACAAGTTGAACTAGATGTATAAGAACTTGATGATTATAAGGTACAAGCACAAGGTAACAATAGTTGTCAAAAGGTGAAACGTAACAGTATAATTTTGAGGGAAAATGTTGAGATATTGCTGTCTACTATGCAGCTTGTCCCTGGAAAAACTAGCAAAAGAGAACAACGTTTCACTGATGTGGGTTCCAGGACATTCAGGGATCGAAGGCAATGAACGAGCCGACACCCTACCCATAGAAGGCTCTAAGACTCCCTTCTAAGGACCTGAACCATGTTGTGGTATCACAAAGAGCCACATCAGGAAGGTGGTACAAAACTGGGAAGATAAAGCTAAACGAGCTTACCTGGCATGAGGTAAGCCAAGGCTACCATAACATTCTCCGCCTCCAGGGCCAGACAGTATCTCCAGTTACCAGACTTTCGACTGATTACAGGTCTCCTTACAGGACATTGTCCACTGAGATATCATCTCACAAAGATTTGACGGGTAAACAAGGCAGACTGTAGATTCTGCGGGGGGTCCCCCGAGACAGCGGTACACCTATTGTGCGAATTGTGACGCTCTAATGCCCACAAGACAAAGCCACTTGTGACCCGCCATTATTGAACCAGCAGAGCTGACACAACTTACTCATTGATAATAACCGATTTCCTGAAAAGGGTCAATATCGAAGGACTGTAATGTATGAGGGAAGTACAAACGATCTTTTAGGTCAACGTATATCGAAAGGCACAGATGCCAAACGACCCAACTCTACCATGCCGTGCAGCCTGGTGTGATCAGGCTGCAATGCAGGCATATCGCTGAAATGTCCAAAGCCAAGTTTGTTGTAATGCCACAGAGGAGCTGTGTCATAAAGAAGAACAAGACATTGAAGAAATGGAGGAAAATGAAGGAAGTGTCGATGGCGCGGATGAAGAAGAAAAAGGTGTGCACAAAGATGATAAAATACAAGGAAGAGACCTCAGCGATTTATTTCGATATGTTCAGGAGGGAAAGAGCTACTCGTTTGGAACTAGTAAACTTCCGAGAATCCAAAGATGTTTTTAGACAATGGAGACACTATCCAAATGTAGAACTACAACAGGTTGAAATTTCTAAAATTGTTTTAAACCAAGTTGTACATCAAAGGATGAGAGATACTGTTTGGCCTTGGAGGCAGGTAAATGTATGGAAGCCTCTATTTGTCTCGTGTCAGTTGATGCTTCAGTAAGCTAGTTTACTTGTTTCTTCCTAGTTATGTAACATTTTCCTAATGTAGCTTTTCGTGATGCCGATACAATGTTCAGGTCCGTAAAATGTAGTATTAGAACCTTCTCTGGCTATGTCGACTTGTTCATTGTCTTAGATGCCTGAATGCACCTGTACCCACATCAGTGATACCTTGTATTGTTTGATGTGCTCTGTACTAAGTACAGTTAATTCCGCTTAATCAGGACACATCGGGACTAGTACATTTTATCCCGATTAAGCGGCTGGCCAAATTACCCGAAGTTCAAAAATACAGGATTAGTGTTTTTTTTAATATTTTAGTTAAAAAATTGAGGAGACGTTTTCTCGTTGTCCCCTCATCTTGTATATGTTCAAAATAGATTCTCCAATGAAAATTCTACCACAGCTGAATAAAACAATAATAAAAATCGGAATAATGCAAATGTTGTGACACATTTTAAGATAAGCCCTAATATTTGTATACAGGGTGTTTCATCAGTGCGATCTCGGAAGTTTGTGCCTATGAAGATATTATAAAACTAATTTTAATTAATTATTAATTTTACACACCTTGTTTTTTGTTTTAAATGGAACAACCTATATTTTGGTACAATTTTGAATTCATCGCAAACATCATCGCAGACAATGAAAAATAAAATTACCTACCCTAAACTTTATACTTTTTGATTTATTGGCATTTTTATGGAAAAACAGCAGAAAAATTGTATATCTTAATATCTGTTTTTAATTATATTGCGCACGCTTAGATTATGATTAAGTAAGAAGTCTTCTATTAGCGTGGTTACCTACCATATCCAAATTGAGTCGAGGGTGGTATTGTGTGTTCATAAAAAATCGATTTTTCTATCCATAAGTGCTTCTACACCTACATTAGGTCATAAACAGAATTAACTGTATTGTCTAAGACGTCCGAAGATGATACGGATTTATGTACCTGCTTTTTGAATCCACGCTTGAATCATTGAAAGACCGACCTCCTTTAGTAAAACGAACATTAAATCCCAAAGAAAATCTTAATTCAGGACTTTTGGGCTCTGAAAAACGTCACGACGTCTTACCAAAGTCAACATAAAAGAAACAGCGCGAGACACGAGCAGGTAAACAGTTTACAGCACCAACTCTTTGTTGATTGAATGTGTTTTAGTTGCGATTGTTTCAACATTTGGAGCACAGTGTTACATAAATAATTGATTTTCATAAGTGATATGGATTGACGAGAGTTTCTCCAAAACTTTACTCTATAGTTACGAAATACTACCCCCAGTCCCTTGTCCACTACCCTGACCACTTTGGGACATCTTCAATGCTAGATTAAGACGTTCCAAAGTGGACCCATTACCCCAACTAATACCTCCGCTCCGGGACTCAACCTGATGATCGAGGGCGACGCTGTCCCTCCACGACAATCGACATACATTACAAGGCTACGGTCCGGTCTCGGTGCCGGGCGTACTTTGTCAGATTGGACGGAGTAATGAAAGGGCCTCGGGAGCGCCACAAAGCATCCGCTCTAGGGCCCTTGATTGCGCTCCGCACAAAGACGGAGGCGCCGGCCGTGATGCAGCACAGCCGCGCGTCGTCCGTTGTCTTTTTGCCCGTCCGGACCCCGCCCGGAGATGAGTGGGGCCCATCGAATTGAGAAGACAATGGAAAATGTTTGATCTTCGCACGATCTCTCACGGCAATATTCCCCACTCGTCCGGAAGAGTGGCGTCCGGGACGGGGATGGCACGGGGGTGATGCGAGGGTTTGACGGTAAACGGGTCAACACGTGACGAGCGCTCTCGCCCCCTTATCCAGAAAAATTAACCCAGATAAGAATCGATTTCGGGTCGGATTCGAGCAGTGGGACGCGACGGACGGTTCGAAAATTGAGATCGGTGCGGTTTTTGTTTCAAGTTTGTCTTCAAGTTTTGTGTTGCAGTTGTTAGAAGCTAACGGTGGCATTTTAGGGGATCCATGAGAGACTACTTTACAATTTAAGGCAAAAGCTTTTTCACTATATATACTTACGTCCCAACTGTTTAATTCATACTAAACTAAAAACTATATTTGCAACACTTCAATGTTTCCTATTTTTCTCTTAGTTTAGGGTTGCCATATTTGCCCAGGCGGCGACCGGGATAGCCGGCAAAAGGGTTAGAAAGAAAATCCACGTCCGTTTTCTCAAAGAATACATTTATTTACCGTGCATGCGTTTTGTTGTCCGCAGATGATCTTTTTCCGCATGTCTACCCCTTTCTCTTAACTAAACCACTGTTTTCAGCGTTTGCTGATGATGCTTCGGTAAGGGTCATCCATGAAACTGTTCTTGAGTCTTTGACCACAATTTGTTGTTTTGACAGCGAGTAGCATCTCTCGGAGAGTAGACAAGGTGAGGAAGGTAACCAAACGAAATGCAACGAAGGTGCAATAGGGTGGTCAAAAAACGGACTTTGCGCTAGAGGGCAACGATCATCCCCAATCTGTTCCTTTTCCATCAAAAAGAAAAACCCAAAATTTGAGAGAGAATTTGATCCTTGGGGAGTTCTGAACAATTTCGGATAATCCCCCGCAACTTTTTGTCTAAATCCAAAACGTGAAAAAAGGAAAAAGAATGCATTTTCCAATGTGTTTTAAATGGGAAATTTGGGGTTCTCGGTGGCACGTGTTAACGTTAACCGACTTTTCTCCAATTTTGGGGGAATTTTCTTTTCGGAAAAGTAACAAATTGGGGAGGGATCGTTGCCCTCCACAAAAAAAACTAGGTATAAATTTGGACCACCCTAATGTGCAAGTGTGAAGATTTCTTACAGAAAATAAACTGCTTCCGGGTTATGCCGTGTGTCAAAATTTGTTAATTTTGACGTTTCGCGAACCATGTTGCTCGCTTCTTCGAAGCTAATTGAATACTGAAGACCTACCAAGAAACTCTCCCTTATATACCTGTATTTACACCTCACTGCGCACATCTGGAGGTACCGCTCCCATGTACTTTTCCACCTGACCGCGTTAGGGTCGATTTCCAGACCCTACTAATGTCAGTACCATCCTCGCGATTGATGTTGTTAGGATGTTTGTAAATTTCGATGGCTTCTCTAATAATCCTTCGATGATAATTGCCAACCCTTGCCAGCATCTTCACGTCATCGAAAATCATTGTGTGTCCCGACTTGTGGCAGTGTTGAGCAAGAGCGGACTGTTGAATCTTCCGTAGCCGGGTGTCTCTACTGTGCTTCTTGACTCGACATTCGATACTTCGTCCTGTCTGTCCTACATAGTATGTTCCACACTCACATGTTATCCTGTATACCCCTTCGTTCTTCAGGAGGGGTTTGATATCCTTTGGGTTAGGCAAAAGATCCTTTACCTTTGCTGGTGCTCTGTACCTTACCGTGATACCCGATTTCCTCAGTATTCTACCGATTGTTTCTGAGGTATCTGAGGAGACCTGGAATTGTTCTTAGGCCTTTCTTTCGCTGCTCGAGGTTCTGTCTTGTCCTTGTGGCCGAAAAGCCCATAAACTTTTTGCCTCATACAAGACGTCACCAGCGTGAGTAGTTGCCTCTTTCTTCCCAACTCTGAATCCTTTGCTTAGCATGGCCTATGGTTATGCCAAAGAAGGGGTCGGATCCGTAGAAGGGAGCCTTATATGCTTGCTTTGCAAGTCTATCGGAAACTCGCTTCCTTTGATTCCTTCCTGTCCTGTCACCCACAGCAGGTGGACCCTGTTACTTTTTTTGCTAGTTGGCGCAAAGATTGCTTGTGGCTGCAAACCGCTTTGGATTTGCATGTGACTGATTTAATCGTCCTTAGTGCTGTTGGGGGCTATCTGAACAGATGTACAGTTTGAGTTTACAGAAATTCCTTCGTATGCATTTTTGGTCGTATAGTTCAAATGCGTGTCTCCGCCTGGAAATCTACTAGTTAGGAGAAGAAAAGATGGCATAAAAGGGAGAGGTACTGAAGACCATTCAGAAATAACTTTAGGAAGGGGGCTTGAAGAAGAGCGGAATAAGTAGGAGGAAATGGTATAAGAGCACACATTTATAAAGCTGTATAGGAGGAAATGTGTGCATTATATGGATGAGAAACCACAGAAGAATTGGGATAAGGCGAAGACGTCGTGGTGCACAAGAAGATGGGGGCGTGGCAAGAGAATTATGTGAAGAATGTGTGTCATCTGCCAAAGACGGAGAACAAGGGGAAGGGTGAAGCCATAACATCGCAATATCAAACATTATGAGCCACACTTTGTTGATAATGTAATAGCTAAAATCGACTTTGGGATGTATTTTGAAAGAAGAGAGAGAAAACAATTGGCCCAGAACAAAAAACAAATACGGCTCTGTCAGTACCCGTCTTTAGAAGTCCACTTTTCATTTACAGTAAAAACATAAGCTTCAAATCAAGAACTTTTCCAAACCCCCAGTTGACACCGCTATCAATTCCGCTAGAAGGGCGACGCCAAAGCGCCCGTCTTATCTCGTTGGTATGCGGGTAGCGTTTTGCGGAAACTTATAACGCAGGAATCCTCCCTGTTAATTCTTTAGCCGGGACAAAACGCCAACCGCGCGCACGTGCTCCCCACACCAGTAGCACCAACTTTTTCCCAAACCAACCCCCCTTCCTTATACAAACCGCAAACTAACTTTACTCTAGCCGATGAAGAAAAAGTAAAACGGCGTAAAAGTTTTCCTTCGGCGGCGAGAAAAAAAATACAGAGAAATGGAAGGAAACGGACGACGCCTGAAGACTTGGTAGTATGTGACCGGCCGCACAGCCGGATGTCAGTATTTGAATTTCAAATAAACGCATTACGAGAGAAGCCTCGTAGAAAACCGCGCACTTTTCCTTTGTAATGAAAACTTTCTAGTTTGCCTTAGTACTTTAAACTATGATATCAGAAGTGGGATGACTGCCTCTCTCGTGCAGTAGACTGCATGTGCTCGGCGAAGGAAGAAATGTCTCTCCCGCGTGAAACCTTTCCGCGGGTGAGACGCGTCGTATAAATCATGGCGACGGAACTAACTATTCGCGCGACATCCCAAAAGGCATCTTACAATACGTCGCGCTATCGCGGCAACGCTCTCAGAAGTTTTCTAATTACAGAAGTTGTGACCGGAGTGTCGGCGACGGAGACGCGGTTGTACGCCTGGTTGGGTTGGTTGGTTTTTAGCAATTACGGCGTTATAAGTACGCCCGACACGTACTACTGTCCTCGCACTGTGCAGGTGTTGCTTATTCTGTACGTTCCTGGGTGGTTTTAACGTTCTTAATTACGGTTCTGTCGAGCTTCTTGTATACAGTATTTCTGATCGTTCTTATCAGTTTGTCTTGATACTTTTTTCAGTATTTACTCTTCATGAAAAGTATATCATCACCATTCTCTGCGTCGTCAACCAGGGTCATTTTCCATAATGACTCATACGTATTTGGTTCCTAAGCAATAGTTTCGGTTACCTTTTAAGTGGCTTGATAATGCTAGGCTTACTGACGTATACATACAGAGACAGTGCCGATGTATCGTCGGTAGTAGCCCCATCTTGCTGTAAAATAATCTCGGAATTCCGATGGATGTCGATGTTCTCTCATTTCACTCCTCAAACACTCCTCAAACACTCTCAAATCACTTCTCATATCACTCCTCAAACACTCCTCAAACATTAAATGACCGATTGTCCACTTGGTTGTTACGTATACCTGGTTTTGAGGGTCTATTTCTAACATCGAAATAGCAGAAGCATGCACTCTACCCCCAAAAAATGGAGAACAAGGTACCGTTATTTATAGATATTCTCGTCCATGTTGCTGCAAACAGTACGGCTTGAGTAGGAATCGGTTTATGAATCTGGTTGATCTCACAAAAGGGGATAGTTTTGCAGTCTAAAGACATAAGAAATGGAAGTAAACGAAGAAGAAATGGACGAAGAAGGAGGGATGGATGAAAAAGAACGAAGAATGGATGGAAAAGATAAAGATGACGAAAGTGTGTAACGAAGAAGACAACGAGTGGTAATGATGACTGGGAGTTAGGTCTTGAAGAAGACATAGAAGTACAGGAAGAAGGAGGTATGGATGAGGCAAAAGGAAGTATGGGTGAAGATAATAAAGATGAGGAAGTAAAAGTGAGTATGAACGATGTCCAAGATGGAGAAAAGAAGTCGCCAATTTCTGTACTCCGGAGCAAACCTCATTGGCACTGCTTTCTGATGCTGCGTAAGGTGTGGTGCGCCACCCGGTCTTTTTGGTTATAATTCGCTTCTTTTAATCTGTTTCTAACAGTTTGATCAGAAATTTCTATTCCATGTGGTCGTCTTAGGTCGTATAGGGTGTCTCGTGCTGTGGCAGTACGCTGACGTAGAGAGGAAAGGACAAGAAATCGGTCTTGGTTATGAGTAGTTGTTTGATTTCGACCTTGTCCAGCTCAAGCAAGTATGGATGACTATAAAGGAAGTGTGGATAAAAATGATTAAAAGTAAAGTTTGTAATGAAGAAAACTTGGAAGAGGACTCAGTGTTTTCAATCGATCTTCTAAGGCAGGAAAATGTTACTTGTTCAGCGAAACTGCAGTCTACCAGAGATAACATCTTGTAATTATTTGAAGACGTATTTGGACCACGAAAAGGGATAACACCCTTCGCACATGACCATGCCAAGAAAGCTGTCGACCTATTTACTAAATCTAAATATTGACGATCATTCAAGACTGAGGACGAGAACTTGAAATGATATTTGAACATCGTTAACATGAAAAACACATCCATGATCACTCTACCTCTCCTGTTTTTTAAATCTATCTCTACTTTAGAAATGTACGTACTATATAATAATGCATACTGACAGAGGACCGTTTTGCATATATGCTATATTAAGTGCTTAAAGTATTCTCTTCAAGAACTACTATTGAATTATTATTATAAATAGTTCAATAAGTAAAAAATAAAAGCCCATTTCTTCGCTTCCCTTTAACATAAAATATACTGCCTGTGTGGGCGCTGGAACGGCCATAATCTCAGTTTTCCAGAAAGATAAGTGTGTTCCGGGCTATAAAACGTTCGCAAATCTAGACGGCTGCGGATCTGTCCCCGACGGGGCAACCCTCTCCCGTCCATGTTTGAATTATAGCGTCTCCTTCGGGTGGTTCGGGTAGCAGACCACTTCACCTGATCAAAAAGTTGGGCCGCCGGTCGCGCGGTTTTGCCGATATCCGTTAAAATTTACGTCTCACGTATATTTACCTCTTCCTAGTCCGTAAAACTAGCGGAAACTTTTCATTTTACCCGGCAAAAGTTTGAGCACACTCGAGACCATGCCGGTTTTATCGCCGACGATAATACGGGGATTGATCGTTCTTGTGGAATTTGAACGTCGACTATTCGAATAAAAGGGCGGCTATACTTTATTGTTTTCACAGAGAAACAAGTTTTACATATATGATCTATTAGAATGTGTATATCGTGTAAATAATCCAGTCAAATTGTGTTTTTGCCAAGAAAGTTGTGGGGTTGTTTTTATGTCGTCCATTCTTTATGTTTTCTTGGGGTTCTGAATCCAGATGTGTGGGTTTGCTAACTAAATTTGGTGACGAAACATGGGAAGAAAATGCAAAAAAGGTATTTTTTTCTTATAACTCGGAAACTATCAACTTTTCGTAAACAACCTCTGAATTCCAAATGAAGGGCATGAAATTTCCTACAAAATTTCTCTATTTTGGTTTCTTCTCTGATAAACCGTTCGGGCTCAAGCTATCGTTCACAATTCCCGTATTTTATCACATATTTATGTTGAAATTTCATCGTTTTTGTTATCAAATGTATACAATTTCGGACTCGAACACTTTGAAATAAAAAAAAAATTACCTGTACATTTACATATACGATATTGATAATATATGTGTCGAGAACTGGACGGAATTCACTAATTGGCAGCCTTTAATAATAAATTAAAGTTTTAGAGTGGAGTAAGTGGATTTTTGCGGAGGTAAAATACGCCAATTTTCAACAATCGCTTGAGCCCGAACAGTTTTTGGCAGAAAAAACCTAATAAGTAAAGTATGTGGGAAATTTCATGAACTTTAATTTTAAATTGAGAGGTTATTTACGAAAAATTAATGGTATTCTAGTTATAAAAAACAAAAAATATTTTCTTTTTTTAGACATCTTTTTACATCTACTCAAACCGATTTGAGTAGATTTGCTCAGAGTACGCATCTACTCAAATCGATTTGAGTATTTTACTCACAGTACTACATCTAAACCGATTTGAGTAGATTTACTCAGAGTACGCATCTACTCAAAACGATTTGAGTGTTATACTCGACTATAGATGCGTTCTTTGAGTAACATACTCAACAAGATTTGAGTATTTTCCTGAGTACTACATCTAATCAAATCGTTTTGTGTACTGCGTACTGTGTTAACAGATGTTTTTTGACGGACGTGTTTTCAAAGGTTGGGGTATTCGTAATACTATTTTTTTGTGAGTAGCGAGTAGGTAATCAATAGGTACCCGAAAAAAATTAGTATTGAGTATCTACTCAGTACTCAAAATTTTAAAGCTTGATTATTGAGTAGATACTCAGTACTCACCGAAAAAAATGAGTATCTACTCAGTGCTCAAAATTAAGAAAAAATGAGTATTGAGTAATCTACTCAATACTCTACTAAATAGTAAAATTTGCCCCACACTGCAAAATAGTAGAAATATTCACGTAACTGACCAAACTTGGGCTACAGCGCACCCAGGAGGTAAAGAAAGAAATAAATAAATAAATAATACATGTATTGACCCAGTCAAAAAAAAGCATTGCATCAACGCACCTCGGAGTGAAATTCCGGTGTGAAGTGTTCGTCCTGCAGACTTTGAAATTACATGTTACAAACACAAAGCACATAATATACATAATATTCCCCAAACCAACCACCAGAAACATCATGAACATATATTCCTATGAGAGTACAATATTTCTGTAACATGGAACAATAATAAATTTTGAACACGATATACATAATTACACACAGTAAACAATGTACGGATATATACGAAAGATTATACTATAATCTATAATTGAAAAGAAAAAAAAAACAAAAATCAATCTAACCTCAGTCTACCGTGTTTTTTAGCCTATACAGAGTCGGTCTATTCAACGCAAAATTAAGCCGTAAGTCCTTCTTCTTAGTTTACATTATCTGTGTTAATGTACTTGCTTCAATTTTTGATTTTGGAATCTCTCGCCGTGTCTCACCAAGACACCGAGACTGTAGATGGCTTATAATGTACCAACAATGTTGAGACGTTAATCCAAATGGTCCGAAGAGGAGGATTCGCACGATTGCCCTGACTATGGACGTGTATTAAAAATAATCATACAAAAATTGGAAACAAAAACGTTGATCATTTTGGCGGTAATCTCTTGTAACACCTAAAACTATGGAAAATTTGCTAGTATAATGAAGTAAACTTCCTGCTAACGAAACCCTAACAGGACAAGCAAAAATCCTTTAGACAAAACAACTTTTTCGATCACTTTTCCCTTAAAACCAATCTCCACCGACCCAATATCTCGCATCAGCCAGCCGACAAGCGCGAACTTTTTAAATGCAACGTTCGCCGACTGCTGCATGCATGCAAGC
This sequence comes from Melinopterus prodromus, assembly GCA_964023965.1. Lineage (NCBI taxonomy): Eukaryota > Metazoa > Arthropoda > Insecta > Coleoptera > Scarabaeidae > Melinopterus > Melinopterus prodromus. The sequence goes on from OZ030393.1 coordinate 13,591,481, forward strand.
TTCGAAAGCTCGCAAAAACAAATCGTCGACAGCAAAAACTGCTAAACGGAAACGACGCGAGATTGAGATGACGGCACCGTCTCCAACTACAAAAAAAAAGGAAAGAGAAGAACCGAACTCGTCCGTAGTCTCGACGAGTTGGCAAGTTTATAAAGTTTCGGTTGACATCAGTGAGCACCGCGTGGAGGAGATCAGGGCTCTGTGAAACTTTCCTGATTACGGGGCAAGGCAACGTGTGTATATGTACGTTGTAGTGGGCTGCTGGGGTGGGTGCAAAGGGGTGGCTGCAGGTCGCCGGTGACGAGGAAACTTGTATGCGGGCGGTTGCCGCGCTGTTCCCCCCAAGGCAAGTCCTTTTCGGAATCTCGGTCAATACGGACGGACGTACGGATTCTGATATCAGGTGCCTGATGCCACTCCGGGGTCCGATACTAAGGGTCACGCCTGGGGACCTACCCCGCTGATGGGATGGCCTCTTCGGGGGAAAATGGTCTAAATTGCTGGAGCGGACTACCCTCTATTTATTTGTGTTAGTTTAAATAGGGGGTGATTCTGATGTAGTGGGTTTTTTCTCGGGAGACTTTGTTTTAAATCTCTCTTTTGACTACGTTTCCAAATGTTTCAAGGGACAAAAAGTATATGTATTCACAGTAGATGACTAACTAGAATTATTTTTTGGTTACTTGTATTTTTTCTGTGCATTTTTCTGGGTGCACCCTGAAAATTTCTACGTATTAGAAACAAAACATAATAGAATAAACCAACTTTAGTTCTACAGTCTGGCAACAAGTTTGTTTACGATATATGCATGCCAGGCAGTTAGTGTTGCACTATTTTATCATCATCTAGATTAAACAGTGACTGAAAGAAAAAGCACGAAGTGGGTTTGAACCAGGAAGCTCTGAAAATTCGGGAGATCTTAACAATGAAGCTTCCGGCAAATGTGTCACTACAATTTGTAAAATCTGGTTGCCCTTGTTTCCCTGAATAGGTCTGGCGACGTTTCCTTTGAACATCTAGTGCAAAAAACATACAGTGTCGCTCATGAGATATAAAAATAAAAGAAAAATATTTAAAATAAATCATACTGAAATACAAAAATTCAACAGTTTTTCATGAAAATTATGAAATATATCATGGTTAAATAAGTAACCCTTTTTGAATTTTTGCAGTACCCAAATGCATCATCAGTATTGTTTTCTACAGTAAAAAATGGTATTTACTTTCTTAGTTTTTTAACCGGTAAATAATATATTCTCTAATTTTAACAAAACTCTGGATTTAAGCTATATGTACTTGAAAATAGGGAATGGAAAGGCAGCCAGACGGTGGTTCTAGATTAAAAAACAATTGTTGTACCTTCAAGCTGCCATATTTTTAGTACTATCATTCTATCTTATATGTTTTTTTACATAGTAATAATTTATTTAAAATTTTAAAACACATTTACTGTTGTGAGGGTATATTGAGTTTACCACAATGTCCGGCTGTCTGTCCGTCTGTGTACACCAGTGAAACACTGTCCATTCGGTCGCGGATTTTTCCGTGTTTATTAGATATAAGACTTGTTATGCAACTGCACCCACGAACATCGTTTCAATCTTTTTCTTTATCATGAGTTTTTTTGAGTAATAGCCCAGAAACACCTTGAACAAAATTCCCCGAAATATTGTAGAAGATTCTTCAGAAGAAGTACGGATGAAGAGTTTTTATTTCCACTTTCAGTTTTGAGTATATACAGGGTGTATAAAACTTTATGTTATACTTTTTTGCCTGAACTTTGAAGCACTATATGGGGTTTTTCACCTATCAGAAACTGACAATAACTGGCATGAAACAGTTATATTTTCTGAACATGTTGTTTTTCAATTCACGTCATTATCTTTCTTTTTAAAAGTCATACAACAAAAAGAGTAGATAATAACAAAATGCCACGATTTCAAATGTTGATTTTCTCTGGGATCCGAAACTGATTTAGACGATTTTTTTATTCACGTGTTTTTTTTTTTCGTTTTTCGCTTGTAAAAGCTGAACCGATTGCGCTTTGGGCAACGAACCGTAGAGAATAAAAAGACGAAAAAAAAAAAATAAAATAAACCCTACACGGGCTGGATAGCATTAAAATTAAAGAAGGAAAACCGGAAAACTCAGCTTTTTTCAAAATTTCATAACTCCGCCATTTTCAAAGTAGTAGCGCAGGTGTTTCGAGACAAAGTAGAGATTGATGGGTACTTTGACTGTGCACAACCCAGGCGTTGCACAATTGCGATTTGAATTTTTTTATGCAATATGGTTCGGCGAGCCTGGATGCGTCGGACGTAGTACGATTTTAATTTTTTAACGTACTTCGGAAGTAGAAGTATTGTGCTACAAAACGCGGATGTTAACTTGTGTTTCTGGGATTTACATGTTTACAGGTTTAGGTGGACACACATGTTTTTACAAATCATTGTTGTGCGTTAGCTATGCAACTGCTTCAGGGAAAAAATGTTGAAATTTTAACATATAAACAGAGAAGACACGTCGAGTCACCTATTGGAGATAGATAGAAATTTTTGCCTAGATTAAGTTCCATTTACTTACTCTATCTCGCGAAGAGTTGGTTTTCAAGAATATGCAATATAGTAGTCTAGACAGCAGAGGTACCAGACAGTAGAGGCATATCAGTCAGCTCCTAGGAAACACTATCTATAGCGTTTTAAAAACAAGAAGATTGGTGAAATACTTACGCATCCTGAGCACAAATTCAATAGAACGAGAGGTAACAGAAAGCACACTATCCATGTGACCAACAAAACTCAGATTATCATCAATCCAAATTGAGAGATCCTTAATAGTGGCAACTTGTGGTTTGACTCTTCAGTGTCTCATTAGTGTCATTGTTTGAGGATGTAGTCTTTAACAGGCCATCAAAAAAAAAGTAGAGGGCCCATGTTGGGACCTTGTGGTAACACTTGTCCAAGAATTGGCACTGCATACTACCTATTTCAATAGGCTATATTTAGTTCAGACGTCAGTAGAGTTTATTACGCATAAAGCTCAATTCTGTTGGCGTTTCTTTTTCAGGAATACTACCATATAGTTGTATTGTATTGTGATGGTTTGGTTTAAAATCGCACATTATATCGTATTGCTTTTTGTATGGTGCAACAATAGCTATTTACCAACAACGTTGTATGGTCTCATCGTTGAAAAATTGTATTACTCTGTCAATATTAGCGTGATCGACGTCCACAAAGGATTGCCAAGTAGAGCACCACTACATCGGTAATAAAGCGGAAAGCGGTGCACGTACAGTGCATATTCGTGTGCTCGATTTCGGGTCTCGCAACAACAACCGAAATTAATATGTCAAAGTTATTATGATGGAGGGCCTCGCGCGGTGCGCCATACCGCCGCGCCAGATAATGTCGTACTTTGTTCTAGTATAAACTTGAACGTATACGAAACACACATATTACAGTACATGCACACGGATATCTGATCATATTTCCAATATATGGGCAACCAATAGTATCCGGCACAATAATCGATTTTAGCTGGCGCCCAGGATTTGGGGATACGCTACAGATAATTCAGCCGATGTTGACTATTAACAAGTTTAAATATAAATGAGGTTGTATAAATATTTCGGGGGGATTATTCTAAACATGGCCGATGAATTTAATGACGTTTTAAATTGAGTTTTAATGCCGCTCGTTGTAAACGTTTTAGCTTCGCGGTTGCCAAACAAACAGAACGAGCGCTGATAAATTTAGGTAGAAATTATGCGGGGTAATCCACCGCGTTTTAACCCCAGGATTAATGGATATTGCGTAAAATTTCAAAACGAACCTTATGATATATTACAATAATTTCAAACTACCATTGTTAGGTATAATAAATAATTAATAATATACAACTGACTGCAAACAACAAATAGAGAACAGAGCTCAAAACAGATCCTTGCGAAACACCATATGCTACTGGAACTTTCATCCAAAAAAGCCACATCGTCAAATCGCGACACTAGAACCATAAGGTTCCAATTAATTTTGAACAATTTTCCAGTAGAGACAATTTTAGTTTAAATTTAATTCAAAAAGAAAACCATAATGGAATTGACATAATATTTCAAATGAACCTACTACCTTGGATACTTGGTTAACCTTCAATACTTTAATATGAGACTAGTTTTAAGTATCTTAGACAAAAATGATTCCAATCTACAAGAACTGCTTGCACTTAGAACCCCGCGGCTCCGTAACGGAGAAACATTAGATGGCCAGTTGCAGAAAGGCCCATCAAGTCTAAATGACTGCTTAGCTCTTAACGGCCCATTATTAACCAATCAGAATGCGTAATCGACTTGTTCAATCAGTCTCTAAGGAGATAATCAGTGATTTAGAGTTTATATTGATGAGCCTTTCTGCATCTGACCATAAGAATTTTTTAATTCTTTACAACAAATACCAATACATTGTGTTTGTTTAATGACAACATCGGTCGTCCGGTAGATTATACAGGCTGATTCATCAATGTCGCACAGTGTATTATTAATTGCGTTGTTTTAAGAAAAAAATGCTTTCGACAAAAGTTATTTGACTCATTATTTTCCACAATAAAAAATATTTCTATTTATATAGGGTAACAATATTTTGGAGACTGTGGCGAACTTAATAATAAAATTATAAACCCCTAACCACAACAAGTATTTTAGAACCTAAATACGTATTTCAGCAACTATGTTGCCATCTTCAGTAGAACCTAAAAAAGAAAAATAGAGATTAGCACTTCATAGTATCTTTACTGGATATTGTCCAAGCAAATCACTAGTGGAAGACTTCCACTAGTGATTTGCTTGGACCTCCTCCAACACCCATAAAAACTGTACGTTGAGCTATCAAACATCCTGTATACAAAGCAGTATTAAGGTAGGTATTTTCATAATGCATAAAAAATGATAAAAATAATAAAAACTGGTTAAAATAGGTGCTATATGACATACCTAATATAAATTAAATACACTGCATTACCAGACAATTAAAAAGTCGTGAACTGATTTACAAGAGTGTTCCCATTAAAAAGTAAAGTAACGCCTTGTTTAAAAAAATAAAAGATTACATCGTGCTAGGATGACCCTGTGTAGTATATTTACTTCTTTGTACATTTCTCTATACATATATTTTTAGTTTATCATACATAGTATGAGTATGCATAGTATGTGAGCTGAAAAGCTTTTTGTTCAAAAGAGTCCAAAGGAAGTGGATGTTTCCGCTAAGCAGTTTTCATTGATTTTGCAAATAAGACGCCATTTCTGTAATTTCGTCAAAATAGTTAAATAATAAATTAAAGTAGAGGAAATTTTGTATAATTTGAGTCTATGACATTTTTTGGTAAAATTTATAGTTTAGCTGTATGAGCAAATTCTTTTTGATCGAGATCGTGTCTGTATTAAAACTTAGTTAGCGAGGATGTCACAATTATTTTCATTCTGACAGTAGGTAGTGACAAAGGCTGGTCTTTTTGACAATACCTACTGTCAATATTATCTATGAACGTATTAGAGATTATACGGAGTTTGTCCTATAGCACCAATGTGTCGTCTCGGTTCCAACAATGTGAGACGGAGATATATATTTTGTCTATCGATGTGGTGGTGCCCGGGATCAAACTGCGTAAGCGTGGTCAGTTATTAGTTATTACGACCGTCAACAGATGGCGCTATTTTAGCTTAAAGAGCGCGGTCGGTATTACGGCCGTTAGCCGGTAATATTCGACATCACTAACGCCAAACCAGTGACAGCCCATAGATAATACATGTCGCAGCTGGTGGCAGCAGTTTCGAACTTCGCGTTCGTCTTCAACGCCATGCGTCGGGCTACATCAAATTGAGATCACGTGTCATAATTTTTGGGGGTTATGTTTATTCATTCCGCCTTGGAATAATTATCTTCAAAGTGCTGTTATAATTTGTTTATAAAGTTGCGAATTAGCTTTACGTCTGGGCACCAGAACACTTTGCCGAGTGGACGGAGTAGTGTATAAATGGATGTAGCATAACATAAACGGTACCAAAATCTCACTTTTGTGCAGGATGTCACTTAGAACCTTATGGTTCTGATCTCGCAAAATATCAACTCTTCATTGATGACGTAGGGTCTACGTCTAGGAAATCTTTGATGTAAATGACTACAAAATATACCTGTGGACAAAGGTCTAACAGAAAATGAGTTACTTTTTGAAGCAGATAAATTTAAACATGTTTTAATTTTGCCTTTTTATGTAGATAGGTACTCGTAAATATACAGAGCATACAAGAGGTGTTAAATATCTGCGTCCTCGAAGTGTACGGTAAACTTGTGCGCGGGACATGGTCTTTAATCAGTAAGAATTCGCAGTCTGGAGCACGCTTTGTAATTATTCATACGCCTCGGTCTGAGCAAAGTACGACGTGAGATACGGCTGGTAAATCCGATAGCCCCGTGCGGTCGCACGTGCTGCCATTAAGGGTTACTCGACGCCGCGTCGTTGTACGAATTTCGGAAATAAAGAAGCCAGCCGTATGCGACGAGCTGATCACGGATCGTTTAGTTCTTACCCGGAATTAATATTAGTTCATGCGACACCTTAGACACCCACTTAGGCAAGGTTTTGTGTGCAACGGGTAGTTATTATTAAGTTGCACGTATTTCGCAAGTGCAAGATTACGTAGATGCAATAACTATGATCCATATAATATTCCCACGTAAGTTTTCTACAACGCGTGATTTTTTCTGGTTATAGCTTTAACGTACAATATTGAAGCTATCTTTTGAACCTACTTAACAATTCAAGCACATAGAGGTACCTTCTTGACATTTTGGACCTATTTTTCAGCAAAAAAAATAATAAGAAAATTGGGAAACTTGTGGTTGTCAGATACGTAACTTCCGGAAAAGGCTCTTAAAAACATTGATAATAGCTTTTGTGAAGAGTTATTGACAAATTGTGAGATATCACCAAAAATACTAAAATCTTTATAATGCTGACGCGATGTTTTAGAAAGAGAAATAGTTGAAAATGTGAGGTAAATAAATGATGATAATGCTTCATTAGTTAACTTCTGAGAGTACACAATTATTTATACACCGTGGGCAAAAAAAATTGGTACAAATTTTCAATTGCTCATATTTCCAAAAATATCTCTTCTTGAGCTCAAAAGGAACAGTAGAGATTCTATAGCATCGTATACAGGGTGATTGTTTTTAGTATACTGGGTGAAATTTTGCTACATATTTTTTTGCTGTTTTTACTCAAAATAGCAGGTGAATTGGACGTTTGCATAGATAAAAAAAAACTATTCCATTGCATAGGCACGAAAAGTCCAATTGCGAACTTGAGTTATCTTTAAAGATGGTGGAGAAATTATGGCCAACGTTATTATTTTTAGTGCAAGCTTTGATAATGCCTAAATAAGGCGGAACATGTCAGCTACGCAATGAACATCTAAATGAAAATTACTGAACAGTGAAGAACATCTTATTGGAAACCTTTCCTGTATTATAGTATCTACCATTAAAAAATAATTGGTACGACCTGAAATATTCGTTATTTTTTACAAGCCCGCTGTTCACTAACATTCCAAAAGTTTTGTTGTTCGATGTTTTGAAAAAGAATTGGCCCTTGTTATGAACAACTACATAATAATATAACATACTTACAGAAAACCCTTTTCTTAATGATTTTAGTTTTTATTTTATATAATTTTTTCGGTTAATGTTGACATTGATCGTTGATGGTTTGTTACAGTTATGATATATCCACTTATTGTTTAATAATAATAATAATCCACGCCTTATCATCCCCGAACAGCTTTCGCCACTACAGGGACATCGGCATGACCGAATTATCATTATTATGCCCCGCGTCTGTGGCACGTCTTAAGTTATTTGGCTATCAGCATTCGCCGTGGAGTAAAGGAAAACCACATACATCCTTTACTTTGAAAGCAGGGCGCGAGACTCGAACTCACGCCCCCAGACTGATAGGAAAGCGCTCTACCGCTCGGCCACACGCTGACAGATTGTAGACGAATGCTTTTTTTGTTGTTTTTTTCTAGCAGTATTCAGACTGAATAGCGAGACAAATTGACATTCCTAAAATAAAACTCCTAATATTTCGCACGTGGGCTTTTACTGCTTTCACGCTTTCAGTATTCAATTAGCTCTGAAGAAGCGAGCAACATGGTTCGCGAAACGTCAGCATTTACGAATCTTGACACACGGCATAACCCGGAAGCAATTTATTTTCTAAGGGAAAATAATATATTTTTACGCATGGAATTACTCCAATACCGTCTACTAACGGTATTGGTGAGGAAAGCCAGTTCTTTATTTACAAAAATACCTTTCATTTAGGAAAACGATTTTAGAAAATTTGGTACATATCTAACTTAATCGCTATAAAGACCAGATTCTGCCGTTTTTCCGTAAAATTATCATTCATGTGAACGGAACAAACCAAAATGAATTTTTGATGGAGAAAAGCTTGGTAGGAGGTAGGCTGGTGGACGTAAATTGTATGAAATTAGGTTCGAGCACACTCGAGAACGGTTGTATGCACGGACCTAGTTAGCCAAAGTCGTCGCAGCTGGCCTCCTTCCTACTTAACTACTACCGTTTTTTTTTTCGTTGACAACCAACTTGATGACAAGTAATATTTGCGTGGTCTTGTCAGTTAAAAAGTACTAAAATCAGTACTATTGAGTATTGAGTTTTTTATTTATTTATATATTTATTTATTTAATATTTTTATTTTATTTTATTTTGTTCTTATTTATTTGTTTATTGATTTATGAGATTGATATATCAAGAACCTATAAAGCGATTTTATTACTGATAAATAAATTCCATTCTATAATAAATACATACTTTCGGAGATCGTGTATGTTTGCTCTGTATTTCGTTCTAGTTAAAATCGTCCCACATTCAAATAAATTCCCTGTGGAGTAAATTATCCAAATATCCAGAAAAATGTCTGTAACCGCAGTTCACTGGAACAAGTACCTACAGTACCTACCTACAGTTAAGTTCGCATACGAAAGCTCCATAAAATTATGTAAATACATTCCTCAATGATCCGAAAACAAAACGAAACGGCGCGCTGCGCCGTCCGGGAGTTTATTAGCGGGGCAATTCGCACAAGGGTAGGTGGGACTTAGGGCTCCGGGTACGGGCGGGGTACGCAAAATTATCTCCGCCAGATATTTCCGAGGACGGGAGAGTTAATTTATTCCATATATAATTCGGCGGGTGCTACCCTTAGCTACCCTTCGTTCACGAATTCCTAGCGCATAAATATCTCCCTAAACTTAGCACATTAAGGCGTTCTTCTGCGGCAAATCGCCATTGCTCTCACTCCGCTTTCCTCTCTTCTCTTCTCTCTCCTGTCCGCGCTCGTCCCGCGTTGTTATTCCGGTCTTCCTGTGCCGTTTACATTACACTCTGCCGAATACAAACAATTTACTTAACAACCTCGACGGGAGCTGTACACAGAGAACGTGAGCGTCCTAGTACCTCGTAGGGACCTTAGTAACGGAACAATTGGGAAATTGTTTCGTGCGAAATGGTGGCGGCCCGTTATTTGTGTCACTCTTGCCAACGTCGTTACAGTTCGTTTGCTGTTTTATCGGCAACTGTTTGAATACCTGCGACTGTAGTACATGCAAACTATGCTCGATGTCCACAGTGTTTCCCACTTGAAGTGGACTCTATACTATTGTTATATTGTATGATTTTCATTTTAATTTTAGATGTATAATTTTCCAACACTATTCTGTGTGTTCACAATAATTTAAGACTACTATACTGGTCAAGTTTGATCATGCAAAAAGGGGAATTTTTCGTATGTTGCTTCAGACTGAAGATACGATGAAAAGTAGTTATTAAGAATTAAAAAAGTTATTAAGAATTTAAAAAATACCCAAACATTGCGTGTTTCACTGGGATATTCAGATAAAACTAATTTTATCATCAAAAACTTGAAATTAAAGTCGTACGATAAATATCATGCTCATGTATATGTTGCAGGCAAATGGTTATTTCTGGCAAAAGCTATTTGCCATGGCAAATAGCCTTCATTTATATGATTAAAGCTATTTGCCTAGGCAAATGTATTTGCCCAAGCCGCTGTTAGGCAAGTAGCATTTAGTATAGTAATCGATCGGCTTCTCTTCTCATCTATGTCGGTTTTGCTCAAAACAAAAATTCTTTGACGACAGGTATTGCCATACACATTGCAGCAATAATGTTTTATTTTTCTGTGCTGATTTGATTCATACGGAGAAAAAATTATGACGTAAAAGCCTGGTTTTAGCGGACACGGTGTAACCGTAATCGCAAGTGACCGTATACCAACTGGAGACGGCACTGCGCATATCACTATGCTCACGCATACTGTTGGATTTTCAAATTTTGTGGGTTTATGCGATTGTTGACAGCGTTATTAACTTCATCTTCGTTTCTTATCACAACAATAGGCACTTGGTTTGGCTGCTGTGTTGGGAACATCACAGTAACCTCCCCAGAATGTCGGTGAACTATTATGAAGACATGCAAACCGTTCCAACACACCAAATGTTTACTGAATTGTACATTTGTTCCGCATGATTTTCGTATGCAAAATAGGAGTTAGGTGATATCATCATCTGCATCGATGCGTAAGATCGTCCAGTTATTAAGAAGTCAGAAATTGAGTGTTTTCCAGTCTAGTGGAACTTTTTCCTGGTAAAAGGGAAACTAAACAGTCCTAACCTAAAACTCTTGTTTTAGTGGAATAAAATCCATATGAAATCGTATCTCCCCACTCATGACTTTATACCCTTGTCACAACAGATCAGGCGTAACTTCATTAGAATCATGATATTACTGAGAAGTAATCAACGACCAAATATTAACTATGATGTATTTGAGAACTAACATGCCCGTATTGCACATAACCTCGCATAATTGTAAAACAAACGCGATTGAAAACTAAATGCTATATGCCTAACAACGGTCTTAGCAAATTAATACATTTGCCTTAGCCAATAGCTTTAAAATATAAATAAATGTTCCGGACCTGTTTACCCTGGTAAATAGCTTTTGCCTAGGAAAAATCCTTTTGTCTAAAATAACCATTTGCCTATGACATATATTGGAACCAGTCCATTGCACTATATACGTCGTGCCTAACAAATGTGTCAATGGACCAGTTTCAATAAAAATGCAGATGCACGATAATTATCGTACGACTCAGATCCGTGGACACCAAGCCTGCAACATTGGAAGGAACATTTGCTTGTGCCCCAAAATATTTGCCACATGATTTTGTTAGCTTTTGTTCTCAGTAGAAAATCTGCCAAACAAACGTCTCCATCACTTTGAAGTTTAAGGTTCAAGCATTTAGCCAACTTCGGATTCTGCCAGGTGTAGTTTTCGTGGAGAATGTCTTGCAAAATTGTGTCGTCAAATCTTTAAGTAGGCCCAAATGGTAGCTTGAACATTAAGAGCGGGGGTTTCAATGCCTTAGACCTAGTTTAGTTCTCAAGGATATTGTATATCTAAACTTGGCTTACGGTTAAACTAGCATTGACAAATCCGTGTTAATGGTATGACCCGAAAACTTATGTGACAACTCTTCGTGGTATTTAAGCTATTTTATTTCCGCTAAACCTGAGACCAAAACTAGTCCGTCAAACCTGAGACCAAAACTAGTACGCGCCTGGTGGCCCATAGATGGCGACATCTTATACTTGGCGGCGAAGCATGTACACTTCGCGCGTCTTGAGCATCTGACAACTTCTCTTCGTCTTTCATGCGATATATTTCTTAACTAATGATTTTGAAGGAAATGCCATTTGTGGTGGAATAGAATTTTTAATTCAATTGGATTGCTTCACATTAATTTCAAAACGACTTTCTTAAATCAAAACAATCGTTTACTTAAATCAAATATTTAGGTTGATGTATATGAAAGAAATACTTTTATTACAAGTATGTGTCTTACGACAAACATTCTATTACAAAATATACAAAATATTCTATTAAGAATGTCCTTTTCTTAACATTAAACAACTATTTCTCTGTGTACTATTGTGACTATTTTGGATTAGCCTAGTATACAGGCTGTTCTTTTAATCCAGTAATAGTTGTGTGTATGTACTATAGCTCAGAGTAGATTATATCTGATTGTGGTATTTTGCATCGGTATGCTCTCTATATACCAATATAAATATAATATAAATGAATTTTACAACGATAATAATTCATCATTCATCAATCATCAAAAACATTGCCTCGATTTTAGTACATTTTTAGGGACATATTGCTTTATTATTGCTGTAGACTGTAGTCAGTGTAGTCTGTCATTATGACCTGTAATAGTTTCTTCAGGTGACCTTCAAAAATATGGGTATGGTTCAAATGTGAACGTAGAAAGTCTACTTAATAAGATCGTTCACAGTAAAGCGTGGTCGAATTTTTCAGTTAATTCCAATTTATTGCAGCGTCGCGTTGCATTGGTCGTCGGATCACATTGCGAACGATATGGACGTGTTTTGTCGAGTATAAAAATTGAAGCCGGTTCGAAGAGCCGAAGGCCGATAACCTTTTTATCTCTCTCCACTGAAAAATAGATCTGCGGCGGTCACTTCAGCTATCCAATCGAAAACTTCAACTTTACGATTTTGCTCTGAAACGCCGAACGTTAAAAGACGCCATACATCACACGTAACTCAATAAGCAACTTCGCCAGCACCTATTTTACAATTTTCCACCGTTATACGATTTTTACGATTTTCCGTAAATCTTAAATATTGATTTTAAGTTTATAATTGATTTATGTATAACTGAGACTGTCTTTTTGTTTCAGGTAAGGATTGATAGTCTACATTAATGGAATTTGGGAAGGTAAGTCCTGCCAGTACAGAGAGTACAGGGGAGACTAACGGAATACAGAATACAGAATACACATTACTATCGGTTACAAAAGTAGGTATTTAGACCTGTGGAGGTATGTAATTCTGCAACGACTGAACAAAAAAATTAAGTGTGGTATACTCCTGAATTTTTCCAAAATTACTCCAAAATCGAATTTAGACAGAGTATATCCCAATATCTTGTCTACAGATTGGCTTTTTATTTTCCTAATTTTCCTTGCAATAAAGGCTATAAACAAGATAGTGGATTTGTCGGCAACGAGTGTTAAAATAGAAACACATTTCAGATGTTCATTAATTTTATAAAGCGATATAAATATTATTTATAATTTTGGGATACCCCGCACGTACGTTGCGTTGTCGAACAGAGTGGTCTCCGCTTCAGGATTCGAGGTCGGCTTACAGCCTCCACCACAGGCCCGTACATATTTATTGATGTAAGCAAAAATTGAAGTTTCAGGTTAGAAATCGTGGACTCTTTGGTATAGTTTGCAAGTGTATCACGCAGAGCTGTAAACATGTTTTTTTTTTAACCATTAACAGCAGCAATAAAATATAATATGATCGAGGAGTAGCAAACAAATCAAATAACAAAACAAATAATTTTTTTCTTTGACCCCAATAATATGCATAACAGGTTGAGTTTGGGTAAAATCAAGATATAAATACATAAATATTCCATTGAGTACTAATTTCTTGAGTAGAATTTCTTGAGTAACTGCGTTGCGTGCGTACGCGTTTTGCAAGTCTTCAGCAAAAATGCTGAAGAATTATTCCGAGGAACTAAAACAATTAATTATCAATGTCAGACATTTCTTTCTCAATTAATTAAGGCACAGCTGTTGTATATGTAAAAAATCACCATCAAGGGAAGGTGCTTCTATTAGATTTTATAGCAAAAAAATCAGATGTAATTAAGTAAAATTCTTGTGGTTGCCTTTAGCCCATTGCAAGTTTAATGCAATTGAATTGAACTGGTTAAATTTATGCAACGAAGCACTGAACTGTTTCAAAAGAAGTAAGCAAGATTGTGTTGCATAATATCATCAACAACTGATTTTCGGTAGAAATAATATTGCAAAATAATAATAAATCACAAAACAGAACATTTATACAGTACCACAAATAAAGACAAAAAATCACGTATGCTAGTTTAAAAAATAAAACCGAATGAGAAAATGACAAAAATATTAAATACGAACCTGACAGTTGGTCGCTTAAAATCGTCGCGCGAAGCCTCGCATCGCTTCCCGTGATTCCGAGGGGAACCATCCTGTGCACATAATCGATTAAATTCAATTCGCTCTTAACAATTGCCAAATAACTTTAATGTTATTATACATCAATGGATGAGTATCACAATAAACAAGGATTGTTTACGTGCCAACTGCGTTGTCCTGCAATTGCTCAAAATCAAGAAAATAAAAACGGCAATCTATAGAAGCGACTCTTAAGTGTAGGCAGATCAAAAATAATTTTTTTGTTAAGTGGTTTTGCGAGAAAGAAATCGGAATGTCAAGCATTATTTTAAAACCGCAAAAATCCAGTACCTTTGTCCGTTTTTTACTTCTTTCGTGCTCGTGGCCAAACCGATGGGTAAAAAAATTTGATAGTCACTCCTGTTGTTATGTAGAAATGACTCAGGAGTATAACGGACTTTATTTCATTTTCTTCTTTCAGCCATTTCAGAGTTACCGGCCTTCAAACTCAGGCCTCAATACTTATGCAACCGATAGGAGTGACAGATGCTATTTTATTATATTAATAATAATAATAATAATCATAATCGGGCATCGGCAGGCCCGAATTATCATTATTATGGCCCGCGTCTGTGGCACGTCTTAAGTTGTTTGGCTTTCAGCATTCGCCGTGGAGTAAAGGAAAACCACAGAAAAACCTTTACTCTGAAAGCAGGGCGTGGGATTCGAACCCACGACCTCCAGACTGCAAGCCAAGCACGCTACCACTCGACCACAGTCTGGCTCTAAATATTGCAAATATAATATATTGCAAATAAGATTCAGATTCACGGTTAAACCCTGTGCCTCAACATTTAATTATTATCTCAGTAATCGTCCACTTCTTCCTGGTTCCGTTGGGAGTAATGCCAGCTACCTTAATCACTCCAAAGTGGTATCTCGTGTAGGCGACCTGAAGGTGGGTGTCCGTAAGCGAGGGACGTAACGTCCATTGTCGCTTTAAAGTGCTATTCCTTGTGGCAGGAACAGAGGACCTCTCTCTATTGTACCAGGCCGACAGATCTCTGGACGTGATCTCTAATCTTCGGGAGCCTTCAGGGCGACGCGACGGGCAGGTGTTGGTCTCAGCTTAATCGAGTCGAGCGCATTAATTTTCGTCGGCTGAACGGCCCATGTGCTGTCTAAAGTCAGAAGGTAAAACGTCAAGATGATATCTGATCGATTTGCGATATGTTTGACTCTACTATTATTAGTTTATGTCTGCTATGCGATTAACTATGATACACACACTTCTTCGTATACGACACATACACACACTTATGTATATTACGATATACATGACAGGATTTTGCAAAACGTTTTGTGGTTTTCTTTATTACTTGATTGATTTTTAATTTAGAAGATGAAATTTTAAATCTGGAACTTTAAAGTAAACATGCATAATGGCTTTTGTTGGAATTCTAATTGATCGTGTCATACAATTACCAATTAGTTACACTACTTGATGAATTACATTTATAGCTTTCCTTCAAACAACTCTTTCCCTTTCAAACATATCAACCGTTTTTTACAACAAATCAACAAATCGTAAACACCTCTGATCCACTTTACATGCCTATAAACACCCCCCCCCCCCCCCGAGAAAATATATAAACCTGCACTTACATTAACGTCAATTTAAAACTTAAAATTTTACACAAATTTTACATTTATCCCGATTTTAAAAGCAATAATAATACTATCTATAAATTAGTTTCAAATATTAAGAACCCTAAATCCGTTATGGGTGAGTCTTTAATCTGCTCACTAAAATGCTTTAATTGTGATGCTATTTATGTATCCAGAACTTCGTCTAATATTTCTCAGCAGAAAATTTCAACAGGTCATTGTATAAAATATAATGAACCTACACTTCTTCACGAATGGAATAAACTACAAATTAGACCTATTAGAACAACTCCAGATAGAAAAACATAAACAAACCACAACATAACTTTATTAAACGATTAATTAGAATTCCAACTAAAACCATTATTCATGTTTACTGTACAATAATTTTTAAAATTATTAATTTTAAGTTGCCTACCTGGAACTAATGTTTTGATATCCATCTCAGCGCCGGATTTAGGACTGTGGGGCCCCTGGGCTGAAAAGTTGTGGGGGTCCTAGCATAGTTAGTTGTGCATTGTGCTAGATACAGACATAAGAAAGAAAATATAGGTGCCTGAACAAATGTTTTATTGTAAAAAACTAACCAAAACACATGTTCTATCCGACCGTTTTTTTTCCACCACTAAATTCAGATAATGTTTTTTTTTTCTTAAATTGTCATTGGATTCACTGTTGGTTAATATTTATTCATAGTGTAAGCCTTTTTTATAGATTTAACGTTTAAAATATGAGTTAAATATGAGTTTTCAGTAACAATAAAGTTATTAATTGTTGTTATCAAAACACGATAATAACAATTTTCAGTTTTGTATTATGTGGAGTACTTCCGGTGGTTTTCAGGGGCCTTTTTTTACTATTTTTTTTACCAAATTTAAAATTAATCAAAATCTGTTCGACTAAATTACAAAAACCGATTAATCATGTGCTGCATTTCTATAACTAGAAATGCCATTTTTCTATGTAATACAATCATGAATGCAAAGACTTCAGAATTGCGTGACTGACTAAATTTCTATATACTTACAGCAGTTCGGTTCTTCTAAGGAATATAGAGTCGATTATTCATTGTTTTGTATATTTTTGTAATTTCACATAAAGGTAAATGATTTTTTTCAATATTTGCGCTACCAACTAAATACGATAATATGTTTTTATAAATGAACAGAAAATATCTCAGTAACTTTTTTGTAGATACGGCTAGATCATTATTGTAAGAGGGACACTTTTCTCCAATAGTATGAGTATGGCTGGTATCTGAAATTCTGGACATATAAATACCATGTTCAAAAGTAGGGACAAAATTCGGGCCGCTTTATCGGTCGGGACTAGTGGTCGAAATTCGAGACTGCCCGCTCACATAGAGACAGTTCTGCCCTCCAATGGTTAAGTGCCGTATGTGCAAAAATGACATTGATTGAAATATTTTCCGTTTTCTCTTAAATATGACATTAATAGTTAAAACAAATTAGCATGTTTTACGTACAAATTGCTAGGTAACATGCTAGACTATGGTAAATTTCTTAAAATGTACAAAATGTGCGTGGTTTTTGCATTGAAACAGAAAAATTGTAGCAATTTTTTGTATGTACATTAGGGTGGACCTTAGTTACTCTTAACGAAAAATTATTTTCAAAATTAAGTCCACGTCACCCCTGTAATTTGTTCTACATACTAAAAAACTAATTCCCTCCATATGTGAAGTCGATCGGATAATGGGAAGACGTGCCTCAAGGGCTTTGTTTATGCAAAAAATGGGACATATTTAAAATTAAAATATACACACATTTCAATCCGTTACTCATTAGATATTATTCTAATGCTGTATTGTAATTATTATATGAACTAAAAAAACGTTATTTATATTATATTTATCAATAAACAGAAAATTGTTTAAACAAAAATTATTATATTTCTGTTTTTAATAAAGAATCTAAGGTAGTTGATAAAAGGAAAAAAATAAAAGTAATCATTGTTTTGTTTATAAACTATTTAATAATTATTTCTGTTATTTACAAACCCATATAGACTTAGGTACTAATTAGAACTGAATTATAACAATGATTACTAAACTCTTAAAAATAAATATCTGAACAATACAAGAAATGTATAATAATAGTATTAATTATAATAATAGCAAATAATAGTAATACACAGCAACAAATTATGGAGTTCTTTAAAATTCGGCGTTTAGTGTTTTCTTATCTACTATTCGTTAAATGCGTAAATGCGGGCAAACCGATTCATACCCAACGCGTTTCATTTCACACTAAACTGTACTATATATTTATAATCCATTTTAGATAAAAAAAAGTGATCTACAATACATTGTACACCACCAGCGAAAGGATTTAAATAAAAAAATAAAAATGTATCTTGAGAAATTATTGTTTGTTCAGCCTTTTCTTCCAGCATCTCTTGCCGTTCTGCTAAAGAGTTTTTCGCTGCTCCTTTTCTGCTAAAATGCGATCACCAGCACCCATCAGTTCGACTCGCCCTTTTCTGCAGAAATAAAAAATATTTCAAAAATATTTCAACAGAAATATTTTGTCTTCTTCGATTGTCATCATTTGCAAAGCATTTGCATGGCCGATATCGAATAAATCGTTTAACGAATCAGTAAATTCGTTTTCTCGTTGTAT
The DNA here is from genome assembly GCA_964023965.1 of Melinopterus prodromus. NCBI lineage: Eukaryota > Metazoa > Arthropoda > Insecta > Coleoptera > Scarabaeidae > Melinopterus > Melinopterus prodromus. The sequence continues at coordinate 13,609,927 of OZ030393.1, forward strand.
TTGAGACGCAGTTCGGTGTTTTGCATTCCAATTTAGTGTTCTCCACTTCTGGTAAAGTGGTTCTAATTTGGCACTACTATGTGCAGTTAGGTTCACAGGGATTCGTGCCTTTTGTCAACATGTTTCCTCTTCTTTTATAACAAGAGCCGCACTAGTGCGAAGATTCAGGTTAACTTTTCGCAAGTTATAAGAAAGCACTCTTAAAACCTGACCCATAGTCGGCAATTTAGCACCAACAATCTGTTGTTCGAAATAAACCAATAAAAACAATTTATCTAGACTTCGTGTCTCCATTTTTTGGTCAGTATGTAACTGATACACTTCAAACCCTTATTCTGAGAACACCTCAAACTCTATGCTAAAGTGAGTGTGCGTCTACTTGATAAAGGACAAGAACTATGAAATATAAGTACGTAAGCTTTCACGGCCAGAAACATTTAAAAAATAAACTGCTTCCGGGTTATGCCGTGTGTCAAGATTTGTTAATGCTGACGTTTCGCGTTTCGCGAGTATTCAATTAGCTTTGAAGAAGCGAGCAACATGGTTCGCGAAACGTCAGCATTAACAAATCTTGACACACGGCATAACCCGGAAGTAGTTTATTTTCTAAATATGAAATATATGTGAAAGAGGCAGAACAATGTTTCGGACAGGGCTAAATTAGAAATTAAGCCAAAGTAGTGTAAGAGCGTCGCGCGTAGACAGTGCGAACACGCGGCGTTGTAAAAGTCTTAAAGGATCGAATAAGTTACTTAATTAAAATAATTATATAAGCAAATATGGTTACTGGACAACCAAAGTAAGGTACCCTTATATACTAACAATAACTGTCTTATTTAAATTGTTAAACTAAAGTCATACGTCAAATATGAGAAAAATTACTGACATTTTCAAACTTCAAATCGATTGAGGCACCCCTTCCCGTGGTCGAATTAATTTTTTCTTTTGCAGGACTTATTTTTATTCATACTAGAACAAATCTAGAGGGTGACGTGAAAAAAATTGGATCGTAAAAAAATAAGGTCCACCCTAATGTACATACGGCGTTTTACCGTTGGACGGCAGTGTTGGTCACCCTACTTTATACACATGATTTCAATAATAGTGTTAAACTGCGGTGCTGGTTTTATTTTTGGTCACCTGTGCAGTATTATTTTAAATATATTTTTTGTATTTTTTTTGTTTTGTTTCATTTTGGTGGGGGCCCCTGGGCTGCAGTCCAGTCAGCCCTTCCTTAAATCTGGCGCTGATCCCTCTTGCTAATTTCCAGCCGCATGTCATGTTTTTTTTCTCGTCATTCACACATGGCACAAGTATTTATTATTATAGATTTACGCCGTTCTAACAAACGAAATTGGTACCTTAGAAATTAAATATATTCTACAAAAGAAAAGAGGCATTTTTTTCAAGAATATTATTTTATATACCTTTTATGACATGGACAGATTCCAAACAGAATACTTTTGAGGTTTCTAGGTCAATGGGTTCAGCTAATTTAAAGCTGCAAATATTACAAAAATCGCGTTTTTTACAATTACGATTAAAACAATGTAAGGGAAACGCTTCACATTCACACACGTCAAATATCTTCTTCTAAATATGTCTGGGTATTCATTTTTGAAGAAAACCTACATCAGTATAAAACATTACACAAACATCCTAGCAAGAGTCGTGAAAAGCCAAGCCAGTCGCTGTGTAAGGGCAATTACTTGCAGTTATCTGTGGGACAGTCGCTACTGGGTGCGGCCCTTTGCCGAAGTAGTGTCGCCACTGTACCCACCCTCCTCTCTCGTACTACAACAGCGGCTGTAATCATCGCGAACTCGCTAAAGTTGGACGTAAATCAGCCGGAGACAAGTTCGTAACAAAGTTTGCGCGGATTTATGTAGCGCGTTAAGCTATTCTTTGCCGCCTCCGTCGCCGCCGGCGTCGGCCACCAGGGGGCACCCTAACGTATTTAAACGCGTAACTACCCTTAATCAACGTGTCACAATTATAACTAGTTTTTAGGTAAATTTGAACTTTGAACATTCATTTGAACGTACGCGAACCGACTTTGCCGCTATATAAATTTGGTAAATAACTAAAGTCACATGGAATGTAGAGTCAAACTAGCGATGAGAAGTTTTTCAGTTTTAGTATTGTAAATGTGTGTTTCAGTTCATTATTGGCTCCCCAGGACGGTTCAAAGTGAGCTTTATATGTAGTTACATTTGATCATTATATGCATCGTTTATATTGTTTTTTAGTAAAAAATAAGGTGATCACCTAATCAAGAAATCAGAAATTGATTGACAAAAATTTACTGTGCTTTCTGCAATTTTTATCATTTTAAAAAATAATGAGGAAAACATTACTTGTGCAAAAAAATAATATTTGTATTATCCGAGGATATAAAACAAATCTCTTTACAAAGAGACCATTTTGCATTGCATCCAAGATATCCAGATCATTTTTTTAAGAATGTAATGAAAAACTTACCTGTGGCAACTTGTAAAATGTAGCACTAAGGCCAACTAATGTAATTAATTAATTACCGGTGAAAGGGCGAGCCACCTAAACATTTTGCAAATGTCCATAACTTTCTTCTTGTCTACATTTTGTCACTTTGTCCAATATCAATGTTCATCCCGGGCCAGAAAATTGTTGACAGTAGTCCACAAATCAAAATGAAGAAATGAACAACCAAAACACGTTTCGGTTGTGGTTGAAATATTATTATATTATATTGAAATTAAAATACATTCTTTAATATAATTTCCATGCACGGATCTGTAGTTACGCTATAATGTTATTAGATAATATTATATATTTTTTTCGATAGGCTAGAATCCACAAAGAAAGTAACTAATTCTAAATTCTTTATGTTGAAAGAAGCTAACACTGTGACATTTTACTTGGAACTGTAAATCTCTACAGAAATGATGACATTCAGATCATAAAAACAAAATATGATTAGAAACGAAGGTATTGGTATACCGGGTGATTCAATTTCGAGCGTCACCATGGGAATCTCGCTTATTAGTGGAGATAGAGCCTATCTTTAAATTTGACAAAGTTTCGCATTTATGTGTTGATCAATTATCTGGAAAAAAATTTAAGCTATCATTTTTAATTTTGAAGATATCCGCAAAAAACTGAAATGTTAAGATATCCTTTTTAATTTTTTATTCAAAACCAAACGTAGCTTGATATTTGAAATAAACATTCTATAGCTACTTTTTAACTAAGAATGCAGAGTCATTTTTTTAATTTGATATAACATCAAAGATGGCGGCGTAACCATGGCCAAGTTTTGTTTTTCTTATGGGCGCCATGTTGAATTTTGACATTTTCCGATAGTCGTGTTTTTTCTCATTTCCGCAATGTATAACATGTTACCATTCTTTTTTAAAATAATGGTGTAATAATCAATAACCTTTAGGTACCCAACTGGAGCTTGGTTACAGGCCGCCGGAGTCGTTGCCTAGCTACGCCAACAAAATGCACTTGGATCAAGCGGCGCCCTCAGCGTTAGGTTTACCATTTAACCAAATAAACCTTAATTGTCGTTGATTGTGGATGTAAAATGCCGTTTACCAATAACGAAAAGCGTGATATAATAAGGGTTTATTATTGTTCCCTTGGAAATGTCGCATCGTACCATATTCTTAACATTGGACGGAAATTTAATGGACCATGGATCGTTTAGTAAACCCTGCAATTCTTATAATCCTCATAGAAATCTTAAAACTGATCAAAGAGGTATTTTAGAAATGGTAAAGGTTAAATTACCAGAATTTGCAATGCTTCAACTACTGGTTTTTAGAGAAATGACGATCCTCGGATTTCTAAGCGGGAAGTAGCCCTTAATTTGGAATTGCCGAAAAACACGAGTTTGCAGACCATTACGAACAAAGAAATTGAAACCGTACAAACCCCACAAAAGTCAAACTTTGCAATTCTACGAAATTATTTAAATCAACAATTTTCAAATCGCTGGATTGGTAATGGTGGAGTGGTGGATCCCCTGATTTAAGTCCTCTTGGACTATTTTCTTTGGAAACTGTGAACGACGAAATTTATCACGATATTCGCAAAAATATCGACGATTTGCGGGATCGAATAAGAAATGCGGTCAATGCTTTTTCGGGAAGAACAGTTAGAAGAGCATAACAACATGTAGAAAAGCAGGCACGCTTTTATGCCTTTAACAAAATAGCGGCCAATTTGAACATTTACTTAAAAAAATAATCTTTCTGTTGTATAAACTTGCTTCTTTTACAATTTGAATGTTTTTAATCCAAAGCACTCTTGGTTAGTCAGGGGCCGGCGGTCTGTAACCAAGCTGCAGTTAGTTACTTGATAAGCACGACAAACAACAAGAAAAAGAAGAACGTGTTTTTATTATTAAACCATTGTTTTAAAAAATAATGCCAATATGTTATACATTTCGAAAATGAGACGACTATCAGAGAATGTCAAAATTCAATTAAACTCTTAACTATATCACGCTTTTCGATATTGGTAAACGGCATTTTACATCCACAATCAACCACAATTACTGTTTATTTGGTTAAATGGCAAACCTAACGCTGAGGGCGCCGCTTGATCCAAGTGCCAAGTGCATTTTGTTGGCGTTGCTTGGTAACGACTCCGGCGGTCTGTAACCAAGCTCCAGTTGGGTGCCTGAAGGTTATTTCATTATTACACCATTATTTTAAAAAACAATGGTAACATGTTATACATTGCGGAAATGAGAAATAACACGACTATAGGAAAATTCCAAAATTCAACTTGGCGCCCATAAGAAAAACAAAAGTTGGCCATGGTTACGCCGCCATCTTTGCTGTTATTTCAAATTAAAAAATGACACTGCATTCCTTGTAAAAAGGTGCATTCTACAGCGTTTTTGTTTCATATGACCACCAAAACATTTTCCAAAGTAATGTAATGAATTTACATACCAATTAAAAAAGAATAAAATAATTGAGTTAAATATAAATTTATATAAGAACAGAAGAATTATTTATTTGTAAGTGAACAAATCAACTTTTCAAGCAAATCACCTACTAATTCAGCACACATGAAAATTAGTTGTAATTTCTTGATACGAATTTTGCCACTGATGGAGATTCTATCGCATTCATTAGTCTTATAGTTTTAATAGTTCTTCATCGCCTTGTAAGCAATAAATGCAATAAATGTATGATAATTTCGGTTGTTTAATATTTCGTTACCAATCGGCAAATAGAAATCCAAACTTTTGGCATCATCACCGGAATCGAAAGTCTATCTAAATCGTGGCCTAAATGATTTATTATTATTTATTTTATTTTCTTTGTAATTTCTGGACATATGCGGTTTACTACTTTCATTTGGAACGCTCTTTTTCTAAAAGATTATTTTAGAATTTGAACGGAAAGCAATTTTGCGCGATTTAGGGTGTTGAACATATCCTACGCATTATTTATGCCAAGATATGTTTGAAAAATCATTAATAAGAACAAATTCGTCTTCGTAACTCAATACCGCGATATACTATGAACTATAGTACTGTATCTATTTACATAATGCAAAGTATCCGAAAACACGGCACTCCACTGATATTCTACGCCACTGCCTCCAACAGATAAGGCGAGGCGAGTACCAACGGCAACTGTCAATAACGTTACTACCAAAAAGATTATTAAGCATATTTAACATAACGGAGCTAGCTGTTGTACCACAATAATAATGCCAAATAAACATAATGCTAATACAGATCACCAATCAAATAAATACATAATAAAGATTATTTGTTAATTTGAGTTATTGGAGTGACAACTTGACTCACGCAGTGCAAATTTTCCTTCGTACCTGTAGCGACGGGATTGGCCAATCAAAAACTACCTCGTCTCGTTCAGTGCCTTCACTCTCGCCTCGATTCGTGTAGTCGGCTTGTTCGCGTACGGCGTAATTTCAATAATTGTCGGGTAATTCGTTTGATTTATGTGATGAATGTTATCAGTGTCTGTGTTGATGTCCCCAGCAACAATGTGAAATAATCAATGCACACGATTGCCCAAAAAGGTACGATTTTTTGCGTAGTTTTATCGCTGATAGCTACAACATTACAAACAACCGTCCACCATGTTTGTATCTTGACGTTTGGTGCTTCGCGCAATAACGTTATATAAGATACATAATATGTTCTCAGCGCTTATATTATTTTGTAGGAGTATTTTATCATTGTTATAGCATGTGTTTTGCTTATTGTCGACAGGCTGTTGTTTATTTTCTATTGAATTTGGTTTAAAGGTGTTTAGAGGTTGAATTATAATTGGGAATTAATTAATTTGGAAAATGATTCTGTAAATTACAACTTTCTACGTGCTAGAGTTGAATCTATTGTCAAAAATGACATTTTCGTATATCCTTGAGGTTACTCTGACGTTGTTAAAGACATTACAATTGCACCGTGCATTTTATTGTAAGGTAAACGCCCAAAATTCAGACAGGTTAGGGAATTTTTTTACATTTGTAACCGTAGAATTTATATTTGTGTACGGATAATGACCATGCCAACTTTTTTTAAACAAATATTTCCTTCCAAAGATATGTGGCTATTCATTTTGAAAGAAAATTCATAATAGTATCAATAGTAACTATAATAGTGTAATTTGTTTTACCATTTAATGAAACTCAGTACATTGCATCTGGAATTCTTAGTGTTTTCCTTTGCGCAGCTTTCTATTCTGTTCCTTTTTCGCTTTCTTTCTCATTTCTCTAGAATGATTTTCTTTTGCGGTTTCTTCTTTTTATTAACAAAGATTCTCTTCAAGTATATAATAGCATATAAAGCATATAATTATGTTACAGAAGATCAGTTTCTTTTTAGTTTATTGGGGTGTTTCAGGCCAGAATAATGATTTCTTTAATGGAGATGGCATGAGTTCAACTGTTATCTCCAATGGTGGTGTATCAATGCCAAAATTGCACCATGTACACAATTCCGACGCACATGTCTGATTTAAGGACGTGCTATATTTCCATGTATCTAATTCGGACACCCCTAAATTTGTAAATAATAGTGGTTAAAAGAGTAGTACACCTTATTATTATGAACATATAAAGTATTTTTAGTCAGCCTAAATAGATATTATTCGAATTTTCTTAATTAGTGTTATCCTGTAGCGATGAAAAAGAATTCGAATTGCAGTTACCTTATAAAGAAAAAGTCAACTTTTAACATAACACTCAATTATCAAGATCAGTCAAAGTTTTAGGTTATATTCTGGCCGTTAGAACATCGGTAGAATAAGAGACGATCGTGGGTTGATAAGTGTAATGTCAAAACAACAAACCGGAAGTCCTGAAATAACGTTCAATGTTGTAGATTTCTTATATATTATATATATATTATTATTATATATTAAACAGAAATACGTCGAAATTTAGGACATTGAATTTGGGACGTTTACCTAACTTTCAGCAAGACTTTCAGCCCGCCCAGCTCACCATTCATACATTGCGACCGAATGCTCACATTTACAATTTCCTCCAAAATCAATTGGGCGAAATGGCCCTGTTTTATGGCCAGCACGTAGTCCTGGTCTGACAATTATGTTTTATTGTTTTGTTTTTCTTTACGATTGTTTAGAGTGAATTATTACAAGATGACATAGAACTATCAAAACTAAGGCTAAACTCGATCCTCGAACTTTTTCATTCACGACAAACATTTTTCATGATATTTATTTTCAAATCAGTTGGTCATACTATTATGTGGAGGATATGCTCCTTCAAGAATTTAGGTAAAATCAGACGACGTCAAGAGCTTTTACTCTAATGTTTTGCTCCAATACCTACCTATATTCACGTTCTCCTACCAATTAGATCGTTGCTCAATATCTCAAAAGGAAACTTTGCAGATGACATGGTTCAGGACGTCGGGAGCTATTGGATAGAAACAAATTAATCAGAGCCACGCGCGCGGTAGGGGATGTTGGAAAGTTTCCCTTTGTGCAAATGCGCCCCGGACTAATGGGGTGGGCCACACCTTGTTTTATCTGAGTAGTTATCGTGTTCTGTGGAACGGAGACGCGTAATCTCGGATTAGTGGTATAAAATTGAAAAACTTCAGAGCTGAGAGCTGCACCCCTCAAATTAATACGCCAAAATTGCGGAATTCACGACGAGATTGAACCTGTCGGTGCTCTCGAGCGCACTGGCCGAGCCTTGTTTTCCTGAGTTTGTTTACTTTTTTGCGCGTTCTCGGGTATTCGTAATCTGCTGCGAAATTTGTTTTTGCTTTAGATGGGAACGTTGGCGCGAAATTAGTGGATTAATTTCGACGTTTCTCGATGATAATATTATGAAAGGTTTTTGGGTTTGTTTATTTACGCCGGTGACTCCAGCAAAATGGTCGAAATTGTGTTGTTTTATTGTGTTGGAATAAATTTGTTTGCCAGAATTTTGTATTTATTTATGTGATACTCAATTACGGAATTATTTATGCTAATGAGGTTGCTTTTTTAGTATGGAATGTTGATGTTTTCCAGAAAATAATTTCTTGGAAATCGAAACTATAGTATTTCTAAACAAATTCATGCCCCAGAAGTTTCAAACAATAACAAATTAAAGTAATAACGGCGTTAGATTATAATCATCAAGTCATTCAGGCACATGACTTTAGCATACTCTAGACTAGCAGTGTCAAACTATGTCAAACGTTTTGACAATACTGTCAATAGAATCAAAATATCTTTCAATTTCTGGCTAACTAGTTTTAATGCAGACACGACCGATTTCGATCAAATAGAACTTGCTCATACAGCTAAACTTAATTTTCCCTACCAAAAAAATCATGAACTATTTAAAATTTCCTCTACTTTAATTTATTATTTACCTATTTTGACGACATTAGAGAAATGGCGGCCCATTCGCAAAGTCGTAGAGAGTAAACGTCGAGTTCCTTTCGATACTTTTGAACAAGACTTCTTTCAGCTACAAGTTTGATCATGAAACTTCTAAATATGAAGTTTCGCCCTGATACCTTTAGTAGTTTCTCCCGAACTCATACTATCCATACAATGTATGATAAAATAACAAAATATTCTCTTAATTTTTTTTAATCTGTTTCAGTGATGTTAAATACCCGGGTATTTATTATCAAGGGCAAATACCCGGGTGTTTAAAGTGGGTATTTAAAAAATTAAACATAATATTGTTATTAATAATAACAGTAAAAGGAAATATTTAATTACTAAATAAAGGGTTTTCTTTTATCACAACATCAAAAGGTATCCCCTTATCACTAAATAAAGGTTATTCTTATAAAAATAAAAACAATTGTAAAACAAAGAATAAAAATATCAGTCTCATCTGACGATATTGTATGACGATAGAACAAGAACCTTATCATTATATGCTAAGTATGTCAACTTAGACGCTTTTGTCGTTGTTAATCAATTTCTTATTTTGTTATAAATCCAACTAAATGTACTGACTGTGCTTATGTACCTCAAATATTTTACATTAGTTGTAATCCAGAGTCCAGAGTACACATTTACAGAGTGTCTCATTGTTCTCCAGCATAATCTATTTTCAGGTAGCAAATGCTGCACTTATTAAAAAGTTTGATATGGACCTATTCGTCTTCTTTATTCCTTAAAAAATTTCAACCGTTTGAACTAATTATAAAATAATTGCCAAACTGTATATTAAATGACAACTTCTTTAGGAATTGATAAACCCTATAAGTCGGTATGAAAGAAACTTATTTTGCAATTATTTTTTAATTCGGTAATCCGTCGCCGGATATCCAAATTTCTTTGGCGAGGCATAATCGCCGTGTCGTTTTATGTATTGTGTCCGTAAATACTAGTAAGTATAGTTGCACGTGCGATCCGCCACTGCTGGCAGTGGCTCGCCCCAAGGACCGAAGAGCGCTGCGTCAACTGCAGCAATCATGACATGCTTCAACTCGATCTTTGGTATGAAAAATGCAAGATAAACAATGATTATGTAATAAACTTTAAACCTATGAATTATTGGGTAGCCTATAGTCTATATTTCATTATTCTTGCTCTTCTAATAACGGAATGGCTGGCATTGCATAATATAGCTTTTTGTGGGTCAACCACTAATCCAATGATTTTACAAAAATGCACACTGAAAGCTAGCATTCCGCAGGTGATTTTACTTTTTAATTCGTTCAAATCTATGTATTATTTCCGGAGTAATTAATTGCTAAAGTTATACGAATAAAATTTATGTGGCAAAATCAGCACCAGTTCTTCTTAATTTGGAAAAATCGGGAAAACGCCAACACATACAGCTTTCAAATTTTTATGAGTTGTAGCATATAAATCAAGGATAGCACCAGAATTTTTTCAAATTTTTTCGCCTCTAGGTTTCCGAGAAATTGGACGTCAAAAGAAGGGACGTAATATATGGCCACGATAGTACATTTCGCAAATACATCATCATATATTCACAAATAAAGCTAACAAAATCATGGTTCAAAGAATAATACAAAATAAATAATTTTGAGGCAACAAAATGTCTCTCGAAGATTTCGGTTCACAAGGATGTCAACGTGGTAAGCGTTACGCCCCAACCGTCCTATTATTTTTACTCCATAATTTATACTGTACGTGGAGTACTTATTTTCACGCAGCCTGAAGTCAAGTTGGGTTGGAAAAATGCTGTCAAGTGGAAGTCAAGTTCATGGTTTAGTCTAGCAACCCCCTCACTAAACCATGTCGGCCTTTTTGTTTGTTTTAATTAAATAAACGAATTAATGTACCCTGTAACTTTAAAGCCCGATTTATGTTGAAAATTTAGAACGGGAGTGTTTTTTCCGGGAACCTAGAACAATAAAGTTGTCGCTCGAGAGTGCGCGACACGGAGCGCTCACTCCCCCTACATATATTACCGGCGTTTTTTGTCCGTCGGCGACCGCCCGCCCCCTGCTGAGAAACTTTAACATCGCGCTACAAAATCGAGTGGGACGCAAAAACACGACGACCGACCGATGTTCGGGGGTAAAATTTCCACCCTTCCTTCTCCGAAGCGGCGCTTAAATGCAAATAATTCTAATTGTCGTAATTACCGCCTTTTTTGCGGCCGTCATTCGACGTTAATTAAAATTTTTGCAGCATCGGCGGACCGCTTCTTGCCGCCCTTCGCGCGCGCGTTCCTTCGCTCTTCTGCATTGGCGTCGCGACGCTAATGAAAACGCGCTCGACTGGCAAAAGAAACGCAAGTCATCGCGGTATTAGCGTAAATTCGAGGTCCGCTTGCCAATTAGGGTACGGACGGATCCCTGTGGCTTGTGCAACACCCTCCCTCCAGCCTTTGATTGATTAAATTTTGGGGTGAGTTTTTGTTTTGTGGGATGTTTTTGTGGAGGATTTTTTTTTGTGTGGTTAACATTTGTGAATATTGGGGTTGGAAGCGTCCAAGCATGGCATAATGATTGGGAAATCGGTATTAAATTGAAAGTTATAATAAGGTCTAGTACGTGGTAATTTTGTTTAAACTTTATTATCCTATTTGCTCAGTTTTCTCACTCATGGAATGAGTAAATCCATTGGGATTGTTAAGCTAGAGAGATAGGAGCCGAGTTACCTTACTACTTGTCAAATATGTCGGTCAACAGGTCATCTCACAACTCCATACTATTCAATTTAGTTATTTTAGACGCATAATCAGTTTACATCATAAATAGTTCGCCCGCAGATGAAAATTCAGAAAAATGCCCTCAACATTATATCAAAATGTTTACTGAATCTTAACGATATTATTGAAATGTATTAAACCTAAACCTAACTTAACACTATTAGTGATTAAAAGATCGTTATAAAATGTTTGCATCAATATCTCCGAATGTATTAAGCTGAGCAGATCAAATTATACACCATATTAAAGACGAATATCATGTACCCACATGATTAACAAAGAATTACATAAAAATATTGACAAGTGTAGGTTGGCTAGAAGGTTAAAAAGACGGGTTTCAGAACAGAGATATATCAACCTTCGCTTTCAAGTCATCTGCAAACTTCTGTATTTTTACACAATCGATATTATCATAATATCACGGTTCTGACACCCAGTTTTTAACCTTCTCCCAAACTTACACCTCTCAATATTTTTAAGTGATTTGTTTGTCATGTACCCGTGTTAGAGTAATTTATATCATAATCGAACGAAAAAACATTTTATTCTTAATCAATTCTAGTTTAATACCAGTTCCTGTTTGCATGCGCCACTAGTATCATTGTAACGAACCACGGCCTTTCCCTTCCACATATCTGAAATGTTGGGATGCCGACATTAAAGGTGCCGACAGTTCTGCCCGTTGCGAATTACAGTAGTTTAAAACGATATAATGTTACGTAATCACTTAACTGTGACGCACACCCATTCTTTGGTTCCAGTCGAACACTAACTAAGCAGAAGAAATGTAGCCACATTTGAAATTAAATGTAGAGGAATAGTCGGCCCGTCGCGTCAGTAGAATTGTCGGAATATACCTATTTAATTGTATCGTGCTTTACATTACCAACTTCACATAAATCAAAAACAAAGTATTAAAAAAAAAAAAAAAAAAAAAAAAAAAAAAAAAAAAAAAAAAAAAAAAAAAACAGCTACCAGTAATGCACCCAAAGTATACCCTTTTAAAATGATATTCAATGTTTCATTATATTTTCAAATAGTTTCTGTACAAGACTTAGAATAAATATCTATACAAATTTTGCTAAACTTTGCGGTTTGTGTGATCAGGAATATTGTATATTGCGGTAGAAATAACATTAAATTACCGCGAGGCCTTAGCAAACAGAGTAAAGAGGTGATTGCTAAATTACACACTAAAAAATAAATATTTGGCATGAATGTATGTGCTGCAGGTTGAGTAAATGGTAAGATCCTATATAAGAAATTAAATATGGTATCAACCAAGACATAAATATATTCAAAGTTGATGGTATGATGTGATGTAACGAATGTATTCACATAGACTATATCGCAATTCAAGTAAAGAATACCATATAATAAAATTTATTGAAACCGTTTAATCAGTATGATTGTAAGAATTTATTAAAATGGTCAGATCATATATTCAAAATTAAACTGATTTTAAAATGATTGTATCTCAGATTTTATCTTAGTTTTCACCAATAAAAACTTGTTGCCGTACCATATAGACGTAAATTGCTGCAAAATACGTAACGTCACTATTTTTATCTCTCTCAGCTCTCTACTAATATTGGCTCGACTATAGTGTTCTTGTGACACAGTTCTACCTTTCCTAAAAAGCGTTTTTAAATAAAAGCGTTATTTGTTCTTCAAAGTTTATGAAATTTTCAGTGAAACTTTTAGATAAATGACGAGTTGGGCTTGATGAAAAATCATTTTTTGGAAAGATAAAAATTAATTTCACTTCTACATCTTAGGCTTTTTTCAAATATAATACATCTAGCCCAATTCATGATACAAAAGTAGATTTTTAATTAAGTACAATTTTAACCCAAACATTATAATTGCGATAATAAAACGTAATTGCCAGAAATGTATTTATTTCAGACCAGAGCCTTAAAAACATTGATTCTCACAAGCTAATTCAGAGATATCTCTTTTGACATAATTGCTCCACCTTAGGTGGACATTAGGAGATAATTTAGCATAATTAACCCGTAATAATATGACATAAGTGCACATAATACTGGGACCCATAAGCAGACCCATTATACGGACGGATCGTATAGGCGAAACGCTGCATCGTGAGACCGGCCGTGGCCGCTCCTCCACGTCGTCCGAGACAATATATTCGTGTGTAATTTCCTCCGCGGTCGGGTACTCTACATGGAAATGGAGTATACATCTTTGGCGGTGCCACCGCTGACAGTTCCAACGCCGGCCGCCGCCCGCCGCTCACCGCCCGCCCTGGCGTTTCCACGCTAAAATATCTTTATTGTTATCCTCGCGTCGCTATCTCGCTGTACCATAACCAACGCTCCGAGGAGGGTTTAATTATGTCTCCGACGTTGTCGGTCTGGTCTTATTAAATTTGATATTGAATTTATCGCTGGTGATTTATGTTTCGGCGAGGAGCCGAGGGGGTTGTCAAGTCGTAAAGCATTGTCGTGCAGCTAGCTGTTTTGGGTTTTGGGTAAAACGTGGGACGTATATGGGTTAGTAGAATGTTCTCGCGTTTTGGAAGGCACTGCATAAAACGTAGGACCGGGGCAGATTAGGACACGGGGCACATTGGGACACTTTAAATTCACCGCCATAATGACTTGCGATTAAATGCGCATTCACACAGAATATGCGTCAGTGAATTATAAACAATATCCAAAAAGGTTTCCAGCACGTTAGTGTCGAAACTACGTTTGTTGATGAATGTATCACTTTTTGGTTAACCAAGTATTTTCTACGTCTGTTCGTAAGGCTCTACACAAGTTTATATGTTATATTCTATAATATTATGCCATATTCATACAGTTATACATATATTCTTTATACATTACCGCTATTGGCAGCTACCAAATCATAACCTTCAATTTTCTAGAATTTTACAATGCATAACCTGTATAAGATATAATAATGAATTGATATATATTGATGGTTTGTACTCACCAAACATCAAATTGGTATCTTCAATAATAACCAAGATATTCACACTGTCCCAATGTGCCCCATGCCTGTTCCAACACAGCCTTAGAGCCTTCGAGCATATAAAACTATGGTTGACTATGGTTAATAAATGTCAGTTTTTACTTTATTATGCATAGTATGATAATGTATTGTAATCGCGACGAAAAGAAATTTGAGATTTTAGCGGAAATATATCCTTTTAGGTCCCCTGAACATTTTTGACCAAGGTAATCGTTATTTTGTGGTGACGATTCCGGAGAAACTACTAAAGGGATCGGGACGAAACTTCATATTTAGAAGTTTCATCACCAAACTGAAAAGCTTTTTCTTCCAAAGGGTCCATGGAACTGGATGTTTACTCTTAAAATTTTTTTTAACGAATTTACATATGAGCCGCCATTTCTGTAATTACGTCCAAATAGTTAATAGTTTCCACCCGGAAATCAATATATCAATTACCATAAAAATGCTGTTTAACATTCTAGAATATTGTTTAACATTTAGATAGGTATTTCTTAGATTAAGGTCGATCATCACAAAGGTGATAATGAACCCTTCGTCAATATCAGTCTCAATAAAAACCCTCCACTCAATATCGTCCTATATAAGAAGTAAGCCAACAGCGCTCGTACAAAATCAGCAACGTCTCGCCCAACGGCCGGAACCGTATTAGTCGTAGTTTTGTCCTTTTACCGCCTTTCTCTCTGCTTTATTTCTAACGCGCCAGCAGTGTATCACTTCCGGCCAATAATGCCCCGACCTCTCGACATCGACCCTCGATCTCATCTATTTCTGGCGGGACCGACATCCTCGATTAACAATATCCCAGTGTCTCTGCAGCGCCCGCCTTTCCTTATATCTTAACGTGGGACACAGGTGAAGCGAGAGGAAAAAGTGAAACGAGTGGTGGTTGTGGTCCAGAGCTGGGAGATCATCCTCAGACGAGAGCAATGCCGTAACGACGAATTTATCCAGCTCTTCCTCGGATATCGACGTTTCCTGCGCTGATTTCTCCTTATCAAACTGCCGGATGAAAGGCTTAGGTTGCTGCCCTGTGCAATATATTGCACTCGACGACACGGAACTAACGTCGTGCTGGTAATAATCTGATGCTGGGTTGCGTCAGCAGGACCGTATTCGTACTTATTTGATACCGTTGTAGTAGGAGATGTGGCCTAAAATAGTTAATTCGTCAGTTAAATTAGGTACTAAGTATTAAGTTGAAAGTTTTAGTGGAAAGTTTACTAGAAGCATTATGATGATTTGTATGGAGATTAGAGAAATTAAACACAAAAGACGGGATTGAAGATGACCGAGAAGCTTACAAGGAACCCATGTCCCTCGAATATATAACACGAAGAGTGGCCATGTGGACAAAAGACAAGAAAATGCAGAAGACTGAAACTTTTGCAAAACACCTAGTACAAAATCTTTCAGCCCAAGAACATCGGGTCAGAGTCGATCATGTAGGAAGCTATGAGTTATGTAGAAGCAGCCGTTTAGCGGCCGTTTAGTTGCTCCTAAGGAAGTGGCTAAAGAAAACTAAACTAGGCTGAATCTAGAAAAAGCACCTGGATATGATCTAATCACATGGAAAGTCCTTAAACAGAGTTACCTAAGAAAGATATTGTTAAGGAAAGTATGTCCGTGGAGAGATTAGAAGTTATAATGCTACCAAAACCAGGCAAACCACCGAGTTTTTGAGTTTTTACTGACCAAGACGGTAGGCTTAGCCGTCCAGGCTCCGTCCGCCGTCGATTCCGCTTGTCCCAGCCTCTATAACTGCAAATATGGAGTACCATCGTGGCCATATATTATGTCCACTCCATTTTCTCGCAAATCTAGGGGCGAAAAAATTTGCAAAAATTCTGATGCTGTTGTTGATTAATATGCTACAACTCATAAAAATTAGTAAGCTGTATATGTTGGCGTTCTCCCGATTTTTCCAAATTAAGACGAATTGGCGCTGTTTTTGCCCCGTATATTTTATTCATTTAACTTTAGCAATTAATTACTCCAGAAATAATATATAGATTTCAACGAATTAAAAATAAAATCACTTGCGGAATGCTAGCTTTCAATGTGCATTTTTGTAAAATCATTGGATTAGTGCTTGACCTACAAAAAGTTATATTATGCAATGCCAGCAATTCCTTTATTAGAAGAGCTAGAATAATGAAATATAGATTATAGGCTACCCACTAATTCATAGGTTTAAATCTTATTACATAATCATTGTTTATCTTGCATCTTCCCTACAAAAGATCGAGTTGAAGCATCTCATGATTGCTGCAATTGACGCGGCGCTCTTCGGTCTTTCGGGCGAGCGGATGCAAATGCCGGTAATGGAATATACGTAATCCTTCAATTTACTCGTATAGATCTCCTGAATTGACGCTGTATACACAAAGATACTATAGTTTCCCTGCGACATTATGATCTGTTCCTTATGATTAAAGCTATTTTTGGATAAAATAATCGATATAGTCCACATACTTAATTCAGTTGAATATATGAATTTTTTTGAACAAGAAACACATCTTGTATCTATTAAATAAACTGATAAAATATTTTTCTTGTTGCAAGCAACATGTTTTATTTGAAACGATCGAAACCTCTTGATAGAATCATACGTATATAAATATATATTTCTATTTTTATCTATAATATTTTTGTAAATTGAGCATTTGTTTTCACTGTGAATGTACGTGAGCCTGGTTCGTGAATAGAGTACAGTTTTAAAATTAAACATTATAATGTCACATACGGTACCGAAAATAATTTATGCGTCAATACTTTTACGCATTAATTTCAAATGTATATTCACGGATTATACGCAAGCGATATGTGATTTTCGCGGATATATTATAAATTTTGTTGTGTATTTATAGTACAATTAATCATGTCGAAAGCTTGCAGTCTGATGTATTACTCTCTCCCCATACTAATACGTGTACACAAATTGGCGCGTATCGAAACATTTTGTTGCCATTCGATTAATTTATGAGCTTTGCCGTGACCAGATATGTTTTTCAGCAGTTATTTCGAGCATGTCGAGCATGTGCATTACAAATTATAAATGTTATTCCGCGAATCACACAAATATTTGCGTACGTGCAATTCGTTCATATAAATG
Organism: Melinopterus prodromus; assembly: GCA_964023965.1. Taxonomy (NCBI): domain Eukaryota; kingdom Metazoa; phylum Arthropoda; class Insecta; order Coleoptera; family Scarabaeidae; genus Melinopterus; species Melinopterus prodromus. Next base: position 13,627,691 of record OZ030393.1, read on the forward strand.
CTTTTGTTTCTTTAATAAATAAAAATTGCAATTTCAACATATGTAATAATTTTGATTTGATCATTTCGCATGGTCTCCCATTTTGGTCAAATAACGTAAAGTGTATTTAAAAGTTGTAAGTACTAAACAAATTTTTGCTGAACATTTAGAAAGATTGGTACGCATCTAATCCAGAAATGTCATGCATATTTACAAAAATCGTGATTGCGCATACTTACTCCCGTAGGACAAAACAAAGCCGTTTAAGGCCGCAACTGCTCACCGCAGTCGATCAAAACTATTTCGTGTACGAGTCATTCGTAGCATACAATTGCCATCGCTCGGTGTCTGGTACTACAAAACTAATTAACACTAAAACAAACAAAAAAAACAATAAAGAGAGTTTTATCAAAATCGGGGGTAGTAAAAACCTGCATTGGCTCCACTACCAGATGCTTGTTAATTTTCAAAACGGCTCACTGCTCACTTCATAATACACGTCCATTATTAAGGGCAGGTACGGAGCGTGGGGTTGCGAGGTGCGCGGAGTGGGGCAGGCCAAGTATAAAACCGGGTTAAATCCACGCTCCGGAAAATCGAACGCCGCGGAAAACAAACAAATGCGCAATTTTTCCGGCGTACTTTCCACCTACTGCACACACCACGTATTGCTCTCTTTTGCAATTAGACCATGGAGAGCGTGGACTTATCTCCGCTAGAAGCTAACATCTAGAAACGGGCGCAATATTGGAATGGTTTTTAACGATTCTAAGCACGCAGCGTCCAGGGTGTTTTTTCGAAATAAAATCTGGAATAGGCAGCAATAGAAGATTGAACTTACAAACTATTTAAGTATTTAAGTATGTAATTTATAACATGGTCTGATTTTATGCATTCTCGAGAAAATTAGTCTTTATTTATGGATATTTAACAAATTATCAAAATGTTCACAATATAAGTGCCGTATTCTTAAGACAGTTATTAAATAATAGTCTTCGGCATCACGAAAACGAAAATAGTGATCATTATGACATATTCTAGAATTAGTTTCCAAATTTCATGTCGTTATCATTCGTAAAGTCTGAGATGGGGGTCGGGAGGGTACTTGCTAACGTACTTGCCAATGGGGTATTTTTGAGGGGATTGAAAGATAAATATAGTTGTATCTTATTTATGACCTGTTGGCTTCTATTTTCTAATGAACATCGAATATTTGATAGAATATGTGGTAGAGTAGTTATTTTTCCAAAACTTTGACGTTTAGGGGGGGAGCCTCGTATTGATGGCAAAAGGATTAGGAAAACTGTGGGATTTTTTTCTGAAAACACTTTAAGATATTTCTATTTCAAATTTTTACTGCACATTCTTGAGTATTTTGAGAATACCATTAATTTTTTTCTCTTGCAGAATTTTACTTAAGGGATCCGTAAAAAAATAATATCGTTGATGACTTTTTTCTTCTCGGTCGGCGCGTGATTTTGTGGCTGGTGTATCGTTCTGAAACATACCCACATGATTTTGTTGTTGTTATACCAATATCTCGTCCACTTACCTAAATTGTAAACTTTTTTTTATTATTGCAAAAAAGTGGTTAAATAATTTTTTGTTGCAAAGTGTAGTAGGTATGTCGACTAGCTGATTAAATTATCTTTCAAATGGTATTTTTTATTCATATACGTTGAAAACTCGCTGAATAATTTCACGCGCCAACACGGAAATGTGAAGAGAACTGTTTCCGAGAAAAATGCGATTGATGTTAGAGGTAGACGAAAACGTATTTTTACTTTACTTTACATGTTTTTGCTATTCAGCCATGCCTGGGCCATAAAATAGGTCATCTTCGGGGTCAAATCCCCTCAGCAGGCCTCTGTATTCGAGCACGTTCCGAGCGGCCCTCTGCCCCCACTGTTACTTGTTCAGCGCGCCGAAGGACCTTAGTGAAAGTACCTATATCTAAGCAACCACCTGGAATTTCGCTTTGAAATTTTAACAGCAAAATCTTGAGATAATATACTTTCGATTTATACAATACATTTTTTTTGCCCATCTATACGAGGCTCCCCCTTAAGCAAAAGTTGAGAAACACCGTGATGGTGAGTGGTGGGCCATGAGTACAAGAGACTCCGCTTTGGCATAACCGTTTTTACTAATTATCAACAGTATTTTAAAAAATATTAGAAATATTTGCCATACTGAACTCTATTTAAAACTATGTAGTAAGAAAATTACGTTCAGCCGGGCCGAAGTTGAAAAGAAAAAATAGAGTTAACTGATTTTGCCCATTCACGAATTTGTCTTTACTTTTTAAGAGATAAGTTTGTATACCAAATTTCAAATCAATTATTTCAAAATTAAGGCAGTTATCGTGTACACGGAGAGACGGGCAGACAGACAGACATAGCTAAATCGATACAGTTTTCAATGGTGATCAAAAATATATATATATATATATATATATATATATATATATATATATATATATATATATATATATATATATATATACATATAAGTTTATACCTGCCACGGTTCCTTGTGGTGTTACAAATGTTGTGACAAACCAAATATACCCACCACAGTAAATGTGGGGGTATAAAAACACGATTCATACGACACAATCTTGTAGTATTTTGTATTTTGAATCTCGTACTATTACATAACTTTAGATACTCAAAAACATAAATAAGCCAATAATTAGCATAGCATAATAAATATTTCAAAATCAACACCTCTGAAACATGAACATTTTTGAAATCGTACTCATGCAATTAAAATTTATTAAATCTTGTTAACACACAGATAAATATTTGGTTGAATCAAATAAAATTATGTAGCTATTCATTTGCCGCAACCCACATTTATTTGAGTCAAAGGACATTTGTTTGGTGTAAAGTAAATATTTCTTTGGCAAATTCTTTTGTTCCATAAAAATTCTCCAAAACACTGTTTTTTAAATAATTTTTTAAACTTTACAGGATCCTTACAATGACTTGTAATTTTAACCACTGCTTTCCTTGCTATTTTTATTTTGATACGCGTAATTAAAGATACGCTAATGTTTATTTTTTTTCTGTTTGCTGATACTAGCTTCCTGATTACACGACCATTTATTTAAGACTTCCTCATTTGTGGAGCATTTAGTTGTCGGTAACAGATCGTCTTGTTTTGATTTACTCGATGGACAAACATCAACTGTAAATAAACAATTAAATAATGCATCGCTGCCAATTGAAATAATTGTATTAGCTTCGCACGTCCTCATATTGAAAATCCAATTTAGCCAATATAACTATATCGATAGCATTGAATGGAAATTTTCCAATTTCACAGTTGAAATTATCCAATTACATTTTCCGGTGGTCTTTTTTTAGCCACTCACAAATTGAGCGCGCGCTTTATAATTTTCGCGATATTTTTTTTTTATCCGTAAAAGCTCTCTCGTTTTGGTGTGCTTTTACGCAGTAAAATTTTTATATCGATATATCTTTATTGACAGGGGCAAAGCTCTGTCAGCGGGATCTTCTGCCACTTATCCTCCCCGTACGTTTTATAACCCACTTTACTTTTTACTGCCCGCCCTTTCTAACGAATTGTTTCTTTTCGCAGGTAAGCAGTTTTTCTTATATACGGATACCGCTGAATTGGCATCTTTTGCGTGAGTATGGGCATTTTTATTACTATTTATTTCGGGATTTTTATTTAGACTAGCAACGTCAAGACTAGTTGTTAAAGCCAATGCTTTTTTCCTAACACGTCATCGAATATATTAACAAGATGAAATGCGTTTCAATTCCATAATTACTTAATAGAATATCTATATTAGGCAAATTCTTTTTATGTGCTTTAAATAGTTAAAATTGGAAAATAAACCATGTTATTGCGCATTTTAAACTACTAAATAGTAACTAAATAGTAATTATCAAAAATCGAAATAACTGAATTATGAAAATCCGTAAAGGTACTTTGAGAACTTTTTTTTCTACTAGAGTGTTATGTAAATGTAAGCCTCAAAAATACATATAAAATAAATGTTTGCATTTCATGCAATTTTGTGCATTTAAAGAATGGACGTACAACAATAAACATCCAATATTGTTTTTTAAATGTGGTGTGACAAATTTAACCATGGACTTTTCAGAAACCGTCAATTTGATCAAATTTCAAGTAGCACAGATTATTTATAGCATATGGAAATGGTAAAAAATGTGATAAATAGCAATCGTGTTTTTTTATATGTAACAATGCCACTTTTGGTTACACGACACTTTTTTGGTTTATTGAGAAGCTTGTAATCAAAAGTGTAGATTAATACATTAATACATTAATGCAGCATTAATGTAGCATGCACCTGAATGAGTCAGGGACGCATCTATTAGGGTGCTTTTTATTTTACAAAAAACTCATTTTTTAAAGCCCTATTCCTTCAAAATGCGAATAACAATTGCCTACAGGACTTTTTACTTAAACTGAGTATAATAAAGTATTGTAATCGCACAAAAAGTGATTTTAGCGGAAATATGCCTTTTTGGTCCCCTGAACATTTCTGACCTAGGTACAAAAAAATTTCTGTATGTGTGTACCCGTTTTTGTGGCGACGATTCCAAAGCTATCGGGACGAAACTTCATATTTAGAAGTTTCATGACCAACCTTAGAGCTGAAAAGATTTTTCTTCAAAATGGTAGAAAGGAACTGGATGTTTACTCAAAGCATTTTTCAAGTATTTCGCAAATAAGCCGCCACATCTGTAATTTCGTCAAAATAGTTAAATAATAAATTAAAGTAGAGGAAATTTTGTATTATTTATGTCTATGATATTTTTTGGTAGAATCAAATTGCGATCGGTCGTGTCTGTATTAAAACTAGACTTACCTTAACATAAAACTTGACAGAAAATGTTTGATTCTATTGCCAGTTGGACACTACCTACTGTCATTAGAATAAAAAAAATATCTGTGTAATCCTGGCTAACTAGTTTTATTTTAACGCAGACACGACCGATCTCGATGAAATAGAATTTCATGCAGCTATACTATTCATTTTATATATAGTATGATACAGTTATCTGCGTGTCCACATCAGATTTTTATAGAATTTATAGAAAACAATTTAGGTGCGCCACTGGCTTTTAAAGTTAAGAAAATTAAACCTAGCATAAATTTGCTTACCACAATTATGAGGTTAACAAAAAAATCTATTTTATTCACATCCATCCACTTTTGAGTGTAGATATCAGAAACATATCACAGATTTCCAATTACTTTATCAAACATACAATAATGTACTATATGGCCTGGTCGACAACTAAAGAAATCGAACAAGCGACAACTTATTTTGGAGAGCTTTTTTTGTTGAATCTGCATCTGCTAATAGAAATTGGTGAGTTTAGTGAGTTTAGTTTTAGAAACAAGGAAAAAGTTTCCATATTCCGATTTTTAGATGTCGGCCAGGTTAGTGTTTTAGTTTAGGTTATATATGGAATATTAAATACGTGTGAAATACGCTGATATCTACACTACTTAATTGTGGTAGCTACGCAAATATACTGTAAATAAAAATGCTTATTTATAGTTCAAATTTAATAAATTTTTCTTAACTTTGACAGCATAACGAGTTTAATTGAAATATTCACATCTATACTCTTATCACGTCAAACTTATAACCGTCAGCTGAAAAATATCCATATGTAATATGTATGACTGCAATATTAACAATTCTGAAATATTAAGAATATTTAGTTAACATTGCAAGATCTCATAGCTGTAGAACTACAACAATAATGCCATGAGAATACCTTTATATATGTCATGACAATACCTTATAAATATTACGATTAAAGTCAATATAAGTCATCTATATTTGCCTAATTATTACCATTATTTCGTACAAAATAAAAAACTTTCTTTTCTATTGCCCTTTTTCCATCTAGAAACTCGAATCTTCCCTTAAATATCTACCTTATTAGCCCATTGCTCCCAGGAATTATCTTTTGATATTTCAGTTCTCACCCAACCAGAATCACAAAATTATTCGACCCAACCCAATTTTCTCCTCACATCGAAATAAACCACCGTCTTATTCCACACCTTCGTCCCGGCCGTAAACTCCACCATAGTGACGATTACCAACCCCCCGAACAAAATTTCATCCGGCGGCGTTACCGGAAACCGGTACGTGCGTTCCTGCCGAACGCGATTAAATCCGCACAACGTTCCCGCAGTATATCGCCTAATCACTATCAGACCAGGTCCCGGATTTGGATAATCAGGCTACCCTCGATTGCTGGGACTCCTACGAGCGCTAGTTTTGCCTTCTCCGATGATCCGGGCGCCAGGAATCACCTCCCCGACTAATTCCCATAAAATTTCAACGCTCGTTTCCGAATATACGAGCCGGGCGTGAACAGGACCGGATTAAAGTAATTAAGTTACGCCAGTGGCGTCGCGAGGTTACGGTGAAAGGGCGGGCGGTAATGTTCTATCGAAATTATGTTGAAATTCTGTCTGCAAAGGGTTCTTCTCAGGTGACGCTAGGGGTCGTGGGTGTGTTCTTCTTCCCTTGTCTGCCACGTCAAACGCCGCGCAGCGAATTTATCTTGCGTTATTAGCATAAAGCGGCCCGTTGAGTTGTTATAACTAATAATAATATTAAGGCACCGTTTCGGATAATTACGGCTCGGGAGCGAGCTTCTTCGTCGTCGGGTGAACGTAAATAGATTTGCGTAAATTTACCGCAAACTTATTCGACTATGGGTGGCTTATGTCGCGCGGCCGAAGAGTGGTAATGACGTCAGTCTGTTTAGTTCCGTTTGCGTCGACTAATGAGTACATGATGTTATTTGTCCCTCGCTGATGGGATGTCCTGTATAATCTTGTTTGTTATTATGTAGTTATATTGTTAGGTAGGAGGTGATGTTTTACATATCCCGGATCTTCAATATTTGATATGGTAGTCTTCTTTAAAATAATGAAACACGTGACTTAACATTTTCCAAAAATCATTTTTCTCCCAGTTTAGCTCCTCTATGGAAATGAGTAGATAGGTACCTACCCTGGTTATTTTTGTGACACAATTTTAAATATAATTTGTCACGAGGGTGGATTGTGGGTTAAAATTTCAGGTGAAAAAAAAATTAGGGATTTTTTTTATAAAGCGTGTATTTAATTATTAATTATTTTTACATAAATTCAGCACTATTTATTGTTAGTTCAACGATTTAGTTGGTTAATAATATGGTGACATTTAGGCATTCACACATTCATAATTAAAATTATTAAAATATTTACTTGCAACAAATAAATAAAAATTTAGTTTTATAATAAATTTGCTTGCGGCAATTATTCGCTGAATAAAAAATAAATTAACCAATAAACTTGAGTGTAAAAAACAATGATGTCAAAGCAATGGTAGATTTCCACGAAACAGAGATATTGCTATAGTACTACACGGGCCCACAACAAAAAATATCAAATAAAGACAACCGCTTCTTGTCTGCATGTTTCAGTAGAAGCTGAAGACAAACATATATGGATCGACTATAGTTTTTGAGAAAAACCAATGCAACTAAACCGGGTTTCCATATTTTTTGGCAATTATTATTTTAAAAGCTAGACACTGTGCAAAATCTTTGCCTTGAGACTGAAATTATACTGAAGAAAGCATATCAGAATCTGCCGTCACAAGAGTCATGAAAATAAAAAAAAAGCATGCTGGAGCTAATCCAATACTTTTAAAACGGTTATTATGAAGAGAAAGTAAGAACAAAATATATAATGTGTACCAGAGCAAAACATTAATATTTACGCTATTTTTCTCAAACTGTTTTAAGATGCTCCACATTTATCAATTTTTTTATTTGGTATAGAATAATAAACTTCGAACTTTTTACTTCGATTCTAGTGAAAAAGGAATAATATGCAGTTATTTTGACCGAAAAAACAAATTTAATTATTCCCTGTTGCACCCCCAAGTATATTTTCTTACTAATTTGGAATTAAAAGGACCCTATCACCTAATGTTTACGAAAGCGTGATCAATTTTTTCTAATTTTGTAGCGGCTGAACCCTGGAAATAGAAATACACTAGGAACGTTAAAAACCGTTTCAACCATGAAGGTTTGCACTTGTACCTGATATCTGGAAAGATTGTTCCAGATATTTTTATTTTAGCCGCTATAAATTCTAACAACAATCAGTTTTTGCCATTTTGGCCACGTCTTTTGGAAAACTATCTGAAAACTTTAACGCTCTTCTCATTCACATAGTCCATAGCTAGACTGTGGCGCAGCGGTAAAGCGCTTGGTTATCAGTCTCGGGGGCGTGAGTTCGAGCCTCCCGCCCTGCTTTCAGGGTGAAGGTTTTTCTGTGGTTTTCATTTACTCCTCGTCGAATGCTGAAAGCCAGACAACTTTAGACGTGCCACAGGCGCGGGCCATAATAATGATAATTCGGGCCTGCCGATGCCCCCGTAGTGGCGGTCGCGGTTGGGGGATGTTAAGGCGTGGATTATTATGATTTCTTCAGAATAATTATCAATAGTTTTAAACTTTACTTATCTAGAAAATTTGGCAAGGCATAATTGAGGTCAGAAATAAAATCCTCTACTAAAATTTTGAGAGAGAAATATACGGATTTGAAAAACAATAGATGATATACTCCTGGCAAAAGATATTGTAGCTAAGGGGCTTCTATTTCTACTAGTATATGGTATAAAATAAGACATTATGTTTACTTTTTGGATCACCGCAACTGGATGATTAACAACCACGTTATGGACTGTGACGATACCACGAGATTTAAAGCGATAATTAGCGCTGATTTGCTACAAAACACATCGACAAGCCAATATGACAATCTTGGTTTTAAAATTTTACTTTGTAAAATTTCCATAAAAAAAATCTGCACATAATTTTATCTCTTTTGCATTGGGTGTCGAATTTAAAACATTAAAACATAAAAAACCTGTGTTTGAAAGATTGCTCACCGTATTTAACACGGTCACCTGTTGAATACAGCGTTGCCAAATTTACGTTTCTCTCAAATGGGTTCTTGACGACACAAGAATCACGAAACAGCATTTAGTATTTATTAAAAGTATTGGGCATCATGACATGAAAGAAAAAGGTATTTGTAGCTAAGATCCTATAGGTCAAAATAACTAAAACCGATGATACATGTGGTGATAGTGTGGCGGGAAATAGACCGAGTGTCCTTTTCGAAGCGCGGTGGCTCATAAAACCCATTTAACGTGTTGACGGTACAATTTTCCCGACCGCAAATGCGACGATTTGACTGATAAATGCCTATTTTACGGCGACTTTATTACTACTCATCCACTTTGGTGCTATCCCGCTCCGAAGCAGTTATAGCGGGGCGCATCTCCGCTCCTGATGAACGAGCACTTATCCGCACGAGTGTTCGCGGAACTGCATCATGGTTCGCGCCTTTGCCGGCTACAATTTATCAATTTAATCACGATACACAACATTGGGCAATTTGCGATTATTGGTGAAAAATTGTAGATATAGTTTTTATATATATAGTTTATGGGAAAATGTGTGCCACTTGTTGAAAATTTCTTGAAAAGTAGAAATTATGTTCATTCGTTCGATTATGAAAATATGATACTTCAAAAAACAATAAATAGTACAAATTGGCTTTATTAGAACAACTTGAAATAGAAAAACATTAAACATACCACAATATCACATTATTTTTACTTTAGAATAATTTAAATGTTTGATTCTAAAGTACCAATTTCCGCTTTCCCTCTTGATAACTTTCAGCCGTATGTCAAAAGTGTCACCTTGTTATTCACACATGACTCACGTTGTTGCTTGTGTTTTTAATTCACTGACAGTAAGTTATACAGAGTTTCACGACGAGCTGCCCTTAGAACATGCAGAACCAATGAAATCAGGGATTGAACATTTGTAGACTTATGTGATCGGATACGGTCCTTTAAACTAAAATAATTTCAGGTTTTAGTTATTTCCGGTGACACCGGAAATAATGTAAACATTCATATTTCAAATGGAACAGCCTATATTTTGTATAAAATTGTTGTGAATAGTTCTTCGAAAAGTTATACAGTGTGTTCAAATTATAACATCCAAGTTAAGTTCGAGAAAAGTACTAAAAGTCGATTTTTCAAATGGCATCCCTATCATATGAATACATTTCGATTTTTTTTTGTAGAAATCTAGGAAATATTGCGAAATCTTGATTGCGTTGGAAAAGAACTAAACAATGGAAATTAACAGAAATTCTTTAGTCATTCTGATTAAATTAGGGTTTATAAGATTATTAAACTAGCAACAATCAACAGAAAAAGTTTAAAATATGGACATCAATTAAGTAAAGTCTAAAAACTATATATTTCTATTTTAGTAAATGTTTAAAATCGTTGTCGTTGTAATCTAATAATTCATCGTCATCATCATCATCTTCGCGCAAGTTGATTAAAATTGATTCTACTATTGAGTCAACAATATGATCTTTATCAATGTGTTGGTTTAAATTATTTTGCAATGTGCAAGATGGTAATTGGTCTTTTGATGGTAATTTTTTGACAGATACAACAGCTGTGCTTTAGTTAAAACAGAAATAAATTTTTGCCCTTGGTAATTAATTGTTCTACTTTCTTGGAATATTACTAAAGCATTTTTGCTCAATACTTGCAAAATGCGTACGCATGCAACGCAGTTACTCAAGAACCGTTATTCACAAAATTAGTAATAAAATATTTATGTTTTTATATTATCTAGATTTTACTAAAATCAACCTGTTAAGCATATTATTGGGTTCTGAGAAAAAATATTTTGTTTCGTCATTTTATTTCTTTGCTGCTACCGGATAATATTTGATTGCTGCTGTTGATTAAAAATGCATTAAAAAATGTTACAGGTCTTCGCTATACACTTGCAAACTATTCTTTCATTAAACATAGACTCCACAATTTCCAACCTTCAATTTCAATACTGCTTAAACCAATAAATATGTACGATGCTTGTTTTAAATCTTAGTACGGCCCTGTGGTGCAGTTCGTAAGCCGACTGTGAATCCCGAGTCGCTGACGCCGTGACATACTTGCAGTGTGCCCCGAAATTATATGGCATATTTATATCGCTTTATAAAATTAACGAACATCTGAACATCCGCTTCAATGAAAATCTTGTTTGTCGCCTTTATTGCAAGGAAAGTTAGAAAAATACAAAGGCATAGACAAGATCCTGAGTTATACGCTGCGTAAATTTGATTTTTTGGGCTTTGCTATTTAGAAGAAAAAAATGGAAAGACCAGTGTTTATTAAAGACAGCTAAAAAAGCGTACATTTTTACACTTAGCTTGCGCTCCTGTCTAAACCTAGGGGCAGAAATTTTTTTGTTAAGTCGTTGCAAAGTTACGCGTCTCAAAACTCAGTGCTCAATACTTTTCCAACCAATAGCAAGTCCTCATGCACTTTGTCTTGAATAGATTTCCAATGCGAAAAAACAGTGGCGTAAAGTCGGAGGACCGCGGTGGATATCTGTAGTGCACACTAAGCGCAATCCAACTATCTTAAAACTGACTTTAAAAATAACTTAAAAACCTTGTTTAATGATTATTTATATTCGTATTATCCATACTGCAAGGTTATGTATTAGTATTAGGGTGTAATAAAACATCTTTTCTTGCTATAAATAGTCACCTGGGTACATGTTTCGAAGTTCGGAGTAGTGCGGTATCCTGCATTCCAACCAAGATGGTCAGCGACGATATATTAAAAGGTAAGTCTCAAAAACATCGAGGAAAATTTAAGCGGCGAATTAGTTGAACATTTGTGGGTCATTTATAGGTCAAATCCTGGCGTCACAAACAGGTATTAAAGTATGAAACGTAAATATATATTATGCCAGTCTTCCAACCAACAGATTCAGGTCGACGACTCAAAAAAATTATTTATAATTGTTCAGTTGTTTTCCGACAAAATATAGATTTGGCGACATTTTCAATTTATTTTGTATATTTGTATCGATGAAAGTTGTAAAAAACATCGTACCCTACAGCATGTCATCAAATTTATAATGTCTTGTTTTGTTTGGTTGTCCGTATACTTCTTAGCACTTTTATTCTATTACTTCTTGTCAGCACGTCGTGAAAGACACTGTATAATAAACTATATTAAACTTAACAGTTGGTAGAGTATATTGTGATAGCGCCACAAAGGTTCCTGGTTCAAATCCAGGTTGTGGCTGTAATTTTTAATTTATTTAAAATTTACATCCCGCCTGTATATCACCATTTACTTGTGTAAAGCTCTTCACTTGTTTCTATTGATGACTTAAAATCATGGCATATTGACCACTGTGCATCGTCCAATTAGTTAGCAAGTTAGAAGAGCGAAAAATGACACATATTACAACACATTCGATAAAATACTGACGTTTATGTCTCCGCGGGCAAGTTACTGTCTTAATTTATTGTCACTATCGAGGACGCCGTCGGCCGCCGAGACGGAGAAACTACTTAGGGGGTTTCGCGAGCGACCGACGCCGCCGTAGCGCTTTTCTACTTTTCCGCAAAATTGGATCATATATCAGTAGCGCGGCGGCGGCGAATTTTCTTATGTCCCTCCGATAAGGGATCTCTTCTGCGCCAGCTCGCGCGCTGTTTTTCGAGCCGGCAGATGAGTTATCCTCCCTTAAAAGTATTGATATTGGTTCGACGGCTATTCGCGTGAATGGAAACGAGGAGGTTTTTTCATCTTGCCTCATCCGCGCGGTCGGGATTTCACTGATTGACGATAACGCGTTATTCTTTCATTGTCGCAGCTTTTTCTGATCTCTTGAGCCTGGGATGATGGAATATCACGGAATTATTGAATTACGGTACGGTACAATGCGCGATAAGGTCTATGGATATATTTTGTTTGATCGCGATCTGGATTTATTTCGGTTTTGCTATGTAGTATTTTAGTTCAGGATTATTAGATCAAAACGCTACCTATATGAAAAAATTATATGAAACCTTTTGAAATATTTTTCTTAATGTGTTTCTTATTATATTTTCCTTGTGAAATTTTTTATATCTCTGAAATATTTCCGCATCATTTGAAAAGTTTCAGAGATTACGAGACAAAAGTAGTACCATAGAAAAATGGGCGTGGTAGTTAAGCGTATGTTTTTATATTTTTTATGTCTATAATAATAAATTGGACAAAAGCAATTGAACATCAAAATACCAGCTCCATTGTCGTCGTTTCAATAAATATAAAACTTTATTTTATGGGTTGCTGATTAATTAGATCTATACAATAAATATTCGTAAAGATATAACCTTTTATATCGTTTTTTTTAAATATTGACAGCAAATTTTGAAAACATACTCGATCCTCCATTTCTTTCTTTTTTTAGACGTTGGGTTTGCAGTACTCGAGTAATTAACAAACTAAAGTAAATAACAAACTCAAGTAATTAATTTTAACTAAACTGGTAATATATTTCATCCTCCATATCTTGTTTTCTAGCGACCGTAAAAATCCATATTACTTCATATTACTGAATTTTAGCTAAAGAGAATGTATTTTAAAAAATATTTTCAGCCATATAAGATCCGCCAAATCATTTAAACACAAAGGTAACTGCACCATATATACGTGCACAAAGAACTAATCATTGTTTTAAACAGTACTTACCGATTTTGCAAGATAATATTATTGTTTTGAAAGAATGTTCAGAGTTGAATAAGCATAGATATTTAATCAAATCAATCGCAAGAACTACAAACGTCATTATTGTCAGCGTATTATAACTATTCTAAATATGACTAACTACAATAGAGCGTCGATAATCCGAACCTCGGTAATCCGAACATTCGCTAATCCGAACGCCCAAATAGAAATGATAATAACATAAATCACTGGGTAACCAGGGAAAAGCCATTTTTGTCGGTTCCTATTTAGAGACAAATGTTAGTTTTGTACTCGTATTTTCCACTATTAAATAAAAAAATAATAAATAAATCATAAATAAATCATAATAAATCATAATAAATCATAATAAATCACAATAAATCATAATTAAATTATAAACAATTCCCTTCCATATCCTTTGATATCCCTTCGACTTTAACTTTTTCGCATTCTTATAATTTATGAAGAGCGGAATCCAATGGTGTTGGTTTTATTAAGATTGAACTACTATCCAATACTCGTATTTTCTACTATTTAGTTATCATATTTGATAATCCGAACAATTTGATAATCCGAATCACCTACGCACAATCCCAATTAGTTCGGATTATCGACGCTCTACTGTAACTGAAAATGTTCTGTCACCAATTTCTATACATTTGATTATTTTGAATTTGTTTTTATGTAAAAAAATATGTTTTTCTGATTGCTTTCTATACCTACTTCAAAAAAACACTGTAATTTTTAACTAGAAATGAATACGGACATACCGTATCATACGGACTTACCGTAATGATGAAATTAATCAAAGTAGACAGGTGATATACAGGCGGGATGTAAGTTTTTAAATAAATTTAAAATCACATTTAAAACCTGGATTTGAACAAGGGACATTTATGTCGCTAGCACAATGCTCTATCCAACTGAGCTATTGACGCTTGTGACATCTGTTAGGGACAATTGTCATATCTAGGACTGTTTTATATTAAAGAAATATTCTTATTATAAGTATGTGTTGCCTTAAAGCAAACAAATTATGTTAAGAATGTTATTTTTTTAACATTAGACAACAATTTCTCTGTGTGTGCAATTCTTCTACTCACTAATCAGCCAGATAATTAGTATATATAATAGACGTCTAGCAAAATCTTAAACAAAGCCAAATTTCCTCCACTTCTGATTTGTGTTGGTATTTTTTGGTTGGTAATTCAGATGCAAGTTCTGCAACCGACTTTTTGCATAAAGATTTCTAATAGTTTACCTCACAATTTTCTACAATGTCAACTTACAGAATACAGCTGATTGCTAATTTTTTCAACGTCTCATTATTTGATTTAAGTGGATTTCAATCATCATGCTTTTCTATAAACCGCTATAAAACTGAAAATTTCCAATAGCGCACTTTTCTTTATATTATGTATATTTTTGGTCGATGTCAAATGAAATAGACTATTTGTGGATTAAAATATTACTTCACTTTGTAGAACTGAAATAAAACTTTAAAATATACAACCGACTCGACCCATGGACAAAGTAACGAACCGCTCTTTATATCACCTGTAATTAAAGTAAATTCAATTACAACGAACGTTAAAAAAGCGACAAACTTCCGCTAGCGGCGTACAGAGAAAAAAGGAGCAAAACTTCCCCATGTCGGTTTGCGAGTCCGCATGCAAATGCCGTCCCAGCAAATGGCCCACATAAACATCCGGAACCGCCCCTTCCATCGGAGCCGCACTCACTCTCGTCCATAAAAAGACAACTCGAGAAAATTTCATTTTGTCACTTACCAGAGCGACCATCTCCGACCATTCCTAAGACTCTCCGCAGGTATAGAGCGGACTCGAAGGGCCGCTATCCACACTCGAGATCTCGCAAATGGGGCTCTTCTCGGTTACTATTCGCATATCTGTCTCAACGGGACGCCCATGTCCCATCCCCGGCTTTATTATATATTTTCCGCATTTTTATTACTAATACGGGCGCGGAGATTTATTAGGGACCCTTAATATGTCTGCAGGGCGGCGTTCGGTCGAAATTTTTTTTGCTCCTCCTTTCGTTTTAATAAAGGGTCCCATACATTTTCGTCGGGCGCGACGGGACGCTTATCTTGCGTCGAACGACCGTTGGCGTGCCGAAGGAATTGATACGGCGACGTGCCGAATCGGCGAAATTTTAAAGAATCCGCTGAAATATTTTCCTGGGCGGGGTTCTGGCTATGCTATGGGACTATGCTGCGAATTCTGTGCTATACGTTTGTTCGGTATATTGCCACAATACGAAGTAGCGCGTTTTGTTTTTATTGGCGGCGGCGCCGGTGTCTTTGTTCTTGATTTATACGTCGATACGTCTCCCGGGTTAACGCCGAACGTCGCTCTGGAAAATTTTCCAGATACCGAGACGTGAGGAATTTGTATTACGTATTGGAATGTCGGAAGTGCTGTCTTCGATCGATGACTTTGAGTATACGGAAAAGTTATTGTTAAGTTAATGGATTTGATTTGTTGGGTATTTTGAAACGATAAAAAAGGTGAAAGGTACGCTATGCTCCGAAATGAATACTGAATAATTTTATAACCCCTACCATTCTACGTATAAAAGAAAGTTCTGGATTTTCTTTTTGTAGACAATTACATTTTACTCAGGCGGTACACCATATGTATTCCTTTTCCAAAATTTTTCATTCGGTTGTGACTACTCCAATTAGTTACCCACACTATAAAAAAGTTTTTGAAGTTAACATTTTGTTAACGCAGCCAACCAAAAAATATCGTTACCGTTCACACTGTACCAATATCGTCATTTCAGTATTCGTCATTATGGATTTAGCAGCATTTAAGAGTGATCGACCGATTAATTACCTACAATTTTACATTTGAAGAAAATGTAATACAGCCATTTTTATAAAAGTGATAATAATTTAGAAAATCAACTATTTCCGGGTTATTCCTTGTGTCAAGGTTTGTAAATGCTGACGTTTCGCAAACCATGTTACTCGCTTCTTCAAAGCTATCTGAATACACTCAAGACTAACTATACTCCTTAGCACAAAAGGCCGGACACATAATATTTTTCCATATAGTCTGTTATAAACCTGTTCATCCCAACAGCTGGTAAGAGATGCAAATTTACCTAAAACATTGCAATATTATTTTTTTATATTTTATAACTATTGTGAACTTTACCGATTTTGGTTATTTTCAGCACATAAACAAATTTAGTATTAAGACTATCACACGCCACGCGTAGCAATAAAAATTAGTAAGAAAATTATCTTCAGCCGTGCTGACGTTAAAATACCCCACAAACAAGCAAAAAAACAAGATTTTGATTTTGCCCAATCACGAACTTGTCTTTACTTTTTAAGGGATAAGCTTGTATACCAAGTATCAGATCAATTACTTCAACATTGCGACAGTAATCGTGTACACAGACGGACAGCTAAATCGATTCAGTTTTCAATTCTGATGAAATCCATGTATTTAAGTCTATAGGTGCCACGCCTCCTTAAGGGTGTTACAAATGTTGTATCAAACGCAATATACCCTCACCACATTAAATGTGGGGGATTTAAAAATCTGTTTCGGCCAGGCACATGACTTTATCATACTGTATATAAGATTAATAGTTTAGCTACATGAGCATCTATTTGGTCGAGATCGATCCTGTCCATTAATTTTATGTATAGTATGATAAAGTCATTTGCCTGGCCATATCAAATTTTTTTATTTGTCCCAGTTAAAGTTAAAGAAAAAAATTTAATTTGTTACCTGTGTATTCGATTGAATTTGGAATAATAATTTATTAGATGAATTAATAGATAATCCTTAAAAAATTCTTGCGAAATCAGTTTTTACAAATATTCATACCTTGTTTATTTTTCAATATGCAAAGGTAGGAATACTCCTAAATCGCGTATTACTAACAATGAAATGCAACAATGAAGAAAGAAAGAAATTCAATTTTGTACAGTGCATTTGTCAAAAACTTTAAAATATTGTTACCAGTACGTAAAAACAAAATGGTAGGTATTGATTAGGCTTTGCAACATAATTCTTGAAAACCTGACCACGTGACATTTTGGTTCTCCAGGTATAAGCTGCATTTTTTTGGTTTATAATTCGTAGGTGCGATACTTTATAAATTTTGTGCCAAAAGATAATCAAAAATTATAACTTCACAAATGTTATTGAATATTAAAGCTGCAAAGTTTTTCTTGTAAAATTGTACATTTTACAATGATTCAGATATTGAACATGTAAAGCATACTAAAGCAGTCCACCAAAGTGGACTGCTTTAGCATGTTTTTAACTTTTACAGGCATTGTTGCATCACTTTTTGTCATACGTCAATATTGTGCGTGATGATGCATTACTATTCATTCACTAATAATGGAATATAATAGAATATTTTCTATAATCTCTGGTAACTGGTTTTCTCGTCTCTATTAGTTTTGTTGGTGTTCATATTGGCCTCCTGAATAACGTGGAGGATTCGGTGAAAATAATTACGACTTGATCCGTCGGTTCCCTATTCTTGTGGCATATACAGTGAGCGCGTAAAGTATGGAAACATAACAAAATCTCAAGAACGGATTGCTATTTTAAAAAATCCTCGAACACGTCGATCTATAATTATCAAAATACACCTTATGGTATCAAATTAATTTTTTTACCTTCAATTGTTTTTAACAGATGACGTTATCGACATTTTTTTTTAATTGACAACCCTATATTTTTTTTAATGAATTGGACAGATCTTTTAATTGCCTTAATGGTAGCATAATATTTTTATGGCCTTACATAAGAACATTTTCGAGAAAATGACAATTGAAGTTTATGAAATAAAACTGACAAAATCTCCGTAACGGCTAGTCCAAATTTAAAAAAAAAATTGGAATTATGTATTTTGTAACCATGTGAAATCACTTGCGTTATTATCCTTGATGCGACGTTTACAGTTTCTGAGATATAACCTCAAACTTGAATTTTAAATGGAACACCTGTATATTTTGACATTTTCTGTTACAGTCTTTAATTGCCTATTCAATGTTACTACGCTTGTTATAGTATTATATCAAAAACATCTTGAAATTAACAAAACCTTTATTCCTTAGGTCTAAAAATTAAAGAAAAAATCGATAACAAAAAATAACAACAGCACAACTTAACAGAATCGTACAGTGGATACACCACTGCGTTTGCAGCGTTGCAAAATATTTAATTACAAAATTTCGTTAAATTCGGTAGAGGCCGTTCCGGAGATTTTGTCACTTTTAGTTCATAGCCTTCAATTATCTTTTTCTCGAAAATTTTCCTATGTAAGGCCATAAAAATGTTATGCTACCATTAAGACAATCAAAATATCTGTCAAATTCACTAAAAAAATATAGGGTTGCCATTTAAAAAAAATGTCGATGACGTCATCTGTTAAAAACAATTGAATGTAAAAAAAATAATTTGGCACCATAAGGTGTATTTTAATAATTATAAATTGACGTGTTCGAGGATTTTTTAAAATAGCAAGCACCGTTCTTGAGACCTTGTCATGTTTCCATACTTTACGCGCTCACTGTATAGTTCCCAGAAAGTAACAAAAATATCTACAATATCTACGCGTTTCCCCTCTTTTTTCAATTGAACTGAACAGACGACCCGGCGCCTTCCCAAAAATCTGTTATTCCACTCGCACAATGGCACCGAGAAAAGTAGATTTCCTCTAGGAACCTCCTCGCGTTCAAAGGATTGCTTTGCCGCCTGGATCAGGTAGAGATACACCGCGTATATCTGGTTAAAGCTCTCCAGTCTCGACGTTCTTTCGAGCTTTCCGCTGGCTCTGCCCGACCCCAGTATAGAGAAACGTATAGAGGAAGACGATGGAACATTTAAATGCGGGATCGCTCACGGTCGCCCTCCTCTCCTGCCCTTTATTTACAAATCGGAGGCAATAAACATAGCGGGTGTCCCGGAGATAAAACCGAAATCGAACCGGATGCCCCGGCGAATACCTGGAATCCGTCACGATCGCGGGCGACGCTGAGCGACGACTATTGGAACGGCCGAGGAATGCCGGTTATCCTTCGTCGGGATCCTCCAATTTGCCATTGTCCCCGGCAATGAACGCCGATTGAATCGGAGAACGCTGTTGTTGTGTCTCGAATGCGGGCGAGATTGTTAGACGAGGGAAGAGAATGTTGTAATTCGTATGCTGATTATTTTCTTTTACGGGGTATTGTTTGCGATTTATTGTGGGGCTTGGTGAATAAAATATTGGTGGACTGTTCTACGTAAGGACGCTTTCAATAAATTACTGGATTTCAAGAGTTATATAATATTTCGTCTTAGATTTTGTTGTTTGTGTTGCTGAAGTAAAGTGTACTAGCGAACATGTTTGAGTATAACGATAATATTAAGAATAATAATTATTATAATTACAATGTGTACCAAAATATGAAACGTGTCAATATCTCGCTTACAAGAAAAAGTTAAAAAAATAGGTTTTAGGAAATATCGTAAGCTACTTCGTAAACTACTTCGTTAATCAATAACCCGTTAACGAAAAATTTGTTTCCTTAACCGATAGTCCGTAATTTGATATAAATGTAACGGTAGTTATCGTTAACCGTTAATCGTTAACTTTATACAAAAAAGATTATGTTGAATGCCGATCTGCCGGTGAGTATGCAACCCAAATACTTGCGGATCTTTCGGTTGCAAATTAAAATTGTCATAGAAATATTTAAAACTTGACACAGTGGTGGTATAAGTAAAATAACTACATTGCAAAAGGCAAGATTTATAAAGGACATTGAAAATATCAACTACTGAGGTTGAAGTTAGAAGAAAACCATTTTGAGAAGCCTGATTTTTTAAGTTTTGGTTTATATTTTGAAATAATAGGTATTTATTAAAAAATGACAAAATTAAAAACAAGGAAAATATTTATTATTACAAAAATGTTTGTTTCCGCTCCGGACAATCTCTAATTAACAATCTATTTCTTGGCTATAGGGAGCTGCAGTATTAAAAAAGCTTCACTTTATTGCTGACGTTTCGGTTTTAATTTTTAACCTTATTCATAGCTACAACACAACGAGTACAATTAAAAGATGTTACTTATCATAATATAAAAATCAATATTTACCTAAAAGTTACTCGACAATACTAAAGTTACGTTAAAATACATTACATTACACTAATTAAACTAGGTAACAACCACAACAGCGACATGCGTCGACTGACATTCACAAAAGTACGAAAAATGAACAATGTAATCCAAGTGTTCCAAAAAGATTCTCTGTCTAAATATAGGATCGATGGGTTGCCTATCCGTTCATCAACTTTATATCGGTAACATGGAGAGCACATTAGAATAAATATTACTGAGTCCATCAGTGTCTGTTCGCAGGTTTACCGCACCATCAGTCCTCTTTATGTAAATCATTTCCATGATACATCTTTTTCTATAATGTGACTCCGTTTTCAAAATCTGTGTGTCATCAAAATTGAAGGTGTGGTTACTCGCGAAAGCGTGGAGTGCCAGAGCTGTTTTTTCTTTTTTGTCTTTATTTTTATCATTGCAATCCGTCACATGTTGCTTAATTCTGGTTTTCAAATATTGGTTTGTTTGGCCCACATATGACATGCTGCAATCACCGCACCCCACCTTATAGATCAACCCGCTTTTATTTTCAAGCTCAACCTTGTCCTTCAATTTGCTATAAAGTTGGCCTAGATTTTTCCTATTATATGTGACGATTTTAGAGTTATCCATTTTTAGACACCGGATCAATTTATCTGTCAATCCAGGTATACCTGGCAACCTATAATATTTCAGTTCCGACTTATTATTGTTGTTCGCACCCACACATATAGGACCATTATTGCCTCTGCTTTCACCATACAGTACTCTGTTGATCAAGCCCCTCGGGTAGTCACACCTCGTGAGATATTCCATTATCAGTTGAAAATTGTCCTTATCAAATTCCCTTTCAGAAAGTTGTACAGCTCTATGTTTTAAATTTTTAATGATGTTTATCTTTTGTGTTATACTGTGATCCGAATTGAAATTTACAAATCTGTTGGAGTTTATTTCTTTGTGAAACCAGTTTGTTTTAACAATGTTATTAGTTCTTAGCACAGATATATCGAGGAACGGCAAACAAACAATAAATTGCCGTTCCTCGATATATCTGTGCTAAGAACTAATAACATTGTTAAAACAAACTGGTTTCACAAAGAAATAAACTCCAACAGATTTGTAAATTTCAATTCGGATCACAGTATAACACAAAAGATAAACATCATTAAAAATTTAAAACATAGAGCTGTACAACTTTCTGAAAGGGAATTTGATAAGGACAATTTTCAACTGATAATGGAATATCTCACGAGGTGTGACTACCCGAGGGGCTTGATCAACAGAGTACTGTATGGTGAAAGCAGAGGCAATAATGGTCCTATATGTGTGGGTGCGAACAACAATAATAAGTCGGAACTGAAATATTATAGGTTGCCAGGTATACCTGGATTGACAGATAAATTGATCCGGTGTCTAAAAATGGATAACTCTAAAATCGTCACATATAATAGGAAAAATCTAGGCCAACTTTATAGCAAATTGAAGGACAAGGTTGAGCTTGAAAATAAAAGCGGGTTGATCTATAAGGTGGGGTGCGGTGATTGCAGCATGTCATATGTGGGCCAAACAAACCAATATTTGAAAACCAGAATTAAGCAACATGTGACGGATTGCAATGATAAAAATAAAGACAAAAAAGAAAAAACAGCTCTGGCACTCCACGCTTTCGCGAGTAACCACACCTTCAATTTTGATGACACACAGATTTTGAAAACGGAGTCACATTATAGAAAAAGATGTATCATGGAAATGATTTACATAAAGAGGACTGATGGTGCGGTAAACCTGCGAACAGACACTGATGGACTCAGTAATATTTATTCTAATGTGCTCTCCATGTTACCGATATAAAGTTGATGAACGGATAGGCAACCCATCGATCCTATATTTAGACAGAGAATCTTTTTGGAACACTTGGATTACATTGTTCATTTTTCGTACTTTTGTGAATGTCAGTCGACGCATGTCGCTGTTGTGGTTGTTACCTAGTTTAATTAGTGTAATGTAATGTATTTTAACGTAACTTTAGTATTGTCGAGTAACTTTTAGGTAAATATTGATTTTTATATTATGATAAGTAACATCTTTTAATTGTACTCGTTGTGTTGTAGCTATGAATAAGGTTAAAAATTAAAACCGAAACGTCAGCAATAAAGTGAAGCTTTTTTAATACTGCAGCTCCCTATAGCCAAGAAATAGATTGTTAATTATTTATTATTACATAAAAAACCGGTATGTATATATGTTATGGATCAAGTGATTAATAGGGCAATGTGAAAACTGCCCGAGCAATATGAATAATGTCCAAAACAATCGGGCAAAATGATTAAAAAAATTAAATTATTAAAATGCAGTATTTACAATGACCTGTATCTACTGGGCAGGATGATTAAAACATGTTTCATTATATGGGTTTTTTATTTCAGTATTTTTACAATAATAAAATCAAGTTTTACTCCATATGTATTCAACATATGTTACAAATTAACAAAACTCATATTTTGTCTGTATAAACCTTCACAAATATTCAAAAGGTCAAACTATACTCAAGTAATGATATGCGTATAAGTTAAAATAACTCAAAACTCCTATCCTAATTAAATATTTCAGAACAAAATGTCAACTTTATGCTCTCAAGTCTCAAGTAACGTAATAAAACATTGAAAATTGACAAAACTCATACAAAAACTAAATAAGCAATCAAAAAATATGTGTGCGTGGATGTGAAAAGGGACCAGTTGTCCGTTTCTAGTTACGCAGATAATTGCAAATAAAGTTAAACTGGGTCAAAATACACATTTTTGTTTTATTCGCTAATTAGTCTCTTTATTGTGTTTTTTATCAGATGTGTTCGTCTGAAACCCGTCTGCGGTTGTAAAAGCATGAAAATATTGCGCTTTTGTTGCAAAAAAAAGGGGACTACCTGTCGATATTTTATATTTTACCATATTTTAGCTACTTCCCAGAGTGCAATCGAGTAGAAATTTTGCATATGGACAGATTTCTGGTGATAATGTATGAATCAATCAAGAAACTGGAACTTTACCAAAATTTTGAAATATTGACCAATCGTGTTGAAATTTTGCATGTGGGCTGTTTTCCGGTTACAATGCATGGAATCAATAAAAAGAAACAGAAAGCTTGTCCAAAACTATTTTTTTTTTTAAATTAGTCCAATCGTTACCTAGGTTAGACTGTTTTGTAGCCCCTAGGCCCATGACGTCACATATTACCTTGTTTCGTGCCTCATTTAGAAAGGTTGTTATCTGTTAGCTCAACTACAGTAGCTAGAATATTCCTTCCATGCCTCCATCACTACGAGCTCGGTCAACATCCGGCACCCGAACTCTTACTCTACCACCTACTTTAGCAGCGTGAAATTTGGTACTTGAAGTACTAAGCATATTCTCGGCTTGTTTTTTAGATTATATAAAGTCATTGCTCTAGTATTTTTTTACAAATGTTTGCTTTTTTTCCAAAATCGGAATATAATGGCGTCTCCTACGACTGCCATTACCGCTAATCAGAACGCACGTTTAAGCTAGCCACAAACGTTGTTCCAAGTTTTTTGTTTCACAATTTGTGTTCGCAAGCGGATGCACAAAACCTATAGTAATGTTATAGATGATAGACAAATTTGTTTTATTTCCGAACAGAATAGCAATACCCACTTGGGATAACGAATTTAGAAACCGAATTCGGAAAACAATTGTGTGTGGCAACGTTTACAGCGATCGGGTCGGTTTGAATTCGTCGTTGCTGTGATGACATAGGTAGCCGTCTATTACTTACTCACCACAACACTGCTTGTGATATTTATCAGAGTGCCCAACACAATTTAGCAGTATTCATAGTGCCCGGGCAATGTGATTATATATCATGCATTAATACAAATTTATTAAATTGCCCAATCTTTCAGGGCAATATTCATAATGCCCGGGCATTATGAATATTGCCCGGATTAATCACTTGGTCCATAACATATATAATAAGACCGGAACCACTGGGAACTGGGAAGCATCTATAAACTAAACAATTGGCGCGTATGTTTTAAATACGGACGCCGCGTCGCACAAAGTAGTACGTCACACATGTAAACAAGACCAAGTCCGAACCTGTACAGAATTCCTATAGCAATTTAGAATATTTAATTATGATATTTTCGATTTGACGGAAGTCACGGATGACAAATATAGCGGAAGTTAATAAGTCTGTTAATGGTTTTGAAACTTAACTTAAAAGTTAATTCGTTAACTAAAAATTTTTCTTTCTTAATTAACGATTAGCGGATTAACGCTTTCGTGCCCATCTTTGGTAAGCTACACATTTAATATACTTTTCAATATACAGGGGAACCCGTACTACGAGTGTACTAGTCTAAACTTATTGTTTTTCAGTTATTGCTTCATTTGTTTAAAAGGACCAGTTAAAAAATTTTCAACTTTTCAATTTTTTGTCCTACATTAATTTTATTTGTAGCAGCATAATACGGAATATACAATTTTGTTACAGGTTATTTACCATATTGGATGACATCTTATAAACCGTTTTTCCTACAAAATCTGTTCTTTACAATGTCCCGAAATAAATATGTAATAAGAATTGGTCAAAGATTACAAAAGTATTAACAAAAACTTTTTTAATAAATATAATAAGTGAACAAAGCACAATCTTTCTCAGTCACTTCACTCGTGATCCTGCATAACTGCTCCACCGATATTGTAGTATAGTCAGATTATAAATTGGCTTTAATATTCAATCTACTCCAAGTTACAGACACAATTTATAAAAAAAAAGTCCTCAAATTGGTCTTTAAATCAATCCAACACGAATATAATATCACGGTGACATATTAACTTCCGGAAAGCATTCATACGAAAGTAAGGACCTTTTTACAGTCGCATCGAATCGAGCAGAATATTTCGCGGCGAAGAATCCATAAATCCGGCCTCAATAAACGTCTCCTTAAAGCCGCCGACGTCGATTTTGTCGATTTTGACGCGTTTTCAAATGGAATTATGTTTAAAACGGTCCCCATTGAGAGCATTTGACCCCTTATCGATACGGTACGGACCACTTTACCAATTCCACCGATGGGGTTAGAACAGTTTCACCCCCTTCCCCGGAGCCGAAAGCCTCGAGGGGCGACCGATCTTACCTAACGACTCACCTAGTCCCCACGCAGGAAACTCTATAGAAAGAAGGCTTCGATTGATGACTGGCCATTATCGTTCGCGAGAGAAGTGGAAGGCAGCTAGGGCAACGTTCCAGGCCATGTAGACCAGAGATTCTCAAACAAGCGACAGAGAGTGTTTTTTTTTTTAGTCAAGAGTTTAAAAAGATTACCTATAAAAAATACAAGTTTTGAAGGTTCTTACATATTGGTTTAACTTAAAGAATTAGTAGACCATGTTTATACGAAAAGTATCCAGCAACCTCAAACTTACCATGATTGTTGAACCCGTTAGAATTTAGTCTCAATATTTCCCTAACTTTCAAATTCTAAATACATACATGAAGGAATAATGAATTTCCAAATTCAATTCAGATTGTGGCTGACGACTGCTACTATTGGTAGATTTGCTTTAGGGACCCGTTCTGAAAACATCGCAACTTAAAAAAAAAGATTCGATGTTTTTCTGGCATCGGTTAGGCTGAAATTGTACCTAGATAAAAATCTATTTTCGTATTGTGAGTTTGGCTAGGGATATTATATTTGAAGAAGGAGAAAGATGTAGAAGTAATTTTTATCTTACCAAATTACCAATTTATCCTTATTTATCTAAGAATTTACTGAGAATTTCACCAATTTTGAGCCGTAAATAACGCTGTTAATACAAAACGCGTTTTAGCGGAGGTAGAAATGGGTTTTAAGTAAAAGACAAAAAATCGTTAGAAAAACATACTTCATTCTACGTTAACAGAAACTAAATGAACGTTGTTACTTAGCAAGTACAGTGATTGAATAGCCTGGGAATCATCAAACCGTAGGTTATTATCGGCGTAGTTACGCTTAGTAGTTTGAGCCGACCAATATTCTCATTTCTTATTACAGAATTAACGACTTGCATATTTTTGATGCGGAAATGATTTATGATCTATATAAAGATCGTTGTAAATCTTTCCTCCATACATCAAATTGTAGTTAATTAGACGAGATATTCTTAAAATGGAATTTGTAAGGAAGTGAATAATATCATTGACGCGGCGATTCATTTCGTTGGCCTGCTTGGACAATATGTGGATAGCATATACAAAAATTGTCGCTTAATTTCTTTTATTTATAAAATTATAAGTAATTAATCGGGGTAGCCATCCTTAGACGATAAAATTCTTTCTCTAAGAATAACAACTGCAAAATGAGTAATAAAATATAATAAACAGCCATTTTAACACCATCTGTACCGATGGCTTCAAATATAGCATACACATTACATACGTTCCTGTCAGTACCCTTGATATAATCATATCCCTATTACGGGGTTATGTTCATATTATTTCTTATTCATATTGGACATTTCATAGCCATTATTTTTTTTAATGGAAGATAAGCTCATGCCGCTTAGAGCTATAACCATTTGAGCTACCGAAGCCAGTAGAAATTGATAGGCAAATTTGTCTCTTCGGGGAAAGAATGCCTAACTTCGAACATAAACAAACTATACGTATGGAAACATGATTCATGGAACATAAATCTGTAATACGCTTCCCTATTTCAAAAAATCATCGGACAGTGTATAGTAGTCAACATTTTTGACACTTAAAATGCTTTAGAATTATGACATTTTTTAACGGCAACCCCATATTTTTCTTAATGATTTTGATAGTTCTCTTAATTCTTGTCCTAATGGTTTATGGTTTATAGTTTCCAAGATAAAGACATGTAAAATCTAGGGTAATAATGATATTTTTTGTTTGTGATTGGTAGGCGACTAGATGTTTTTGAATTCAGGTTTTTTCAGTTGTATATCACGTCAGGTTATTACCTTCAGATACAATTGTACAACGTTTAACATTTACTATAATAGCCTTTTGAATTTTCTAGAGCATTGAGTTCAGCCTCTACAAGTTTGCAAAAATTGCTAAAATCACCAATGTTGACATTTTTACCTTACCTACTTTTACCAAAAACCTTGGTTTGGCTTCAGGGCAAATAATTCTACCCAAAACGCATTTTCATGTTCCATTTGCAAACTACATGTTCCCCAAGAGCTATGAATAATAATTTAGCAATTTTCAGTTTTCTTTCTCCTAATTTGTCGATGACGTCATAAGCCAAGTCTATTTAATTTTACATAAAAGTGTGTTTTGGTTTTTTGACGTGCTGAAAAAATTTATATAATAAACCGTTTCATAATTTTTTTTTATGTCAAGCCTTGGGCAGGCACCAGCTTTTACCAGTTATACCTAGTTCACTCCTACACCAACCCGACAACAAGAATTCGAAGAACAAAAACAGTAACAAGATAAACAAGGACAAATACGGACATCAAGGCAATATTATAGCCTACAAAATACGAAAAAGAACAAGGAGAAAAAGGAACACACTCTTGGAGTAAACCAACCTAAACTCGTTAAAATCCCGGTTCTCCATAGATATTGAGCCTCCTATAAAAAAGTTTGAGGACCCCTGATCTAGCGAGCCATGGTAGAGTTAGTCCACGGCACTCGCGATCGGACTTCACTATCAATCCGAGCTTAGAACTAATCGGCGGACCGGGCGGACTTTCTATTCTATTGCGTCCGCCCACCATTTAAAGAATTGCTGTAAATGCTTCAATAATATTATAAAAGTTTCTGAACTTCAGATACAAGTACAATATTTAAGGTTTACTATAATACTCTTTTGAGGTTTCTAGTCCATTGAGTTCAGCCTCAACAAATTTGCAAAAATTGCTAAAACAACCATTGTTGACATTTTGGCCTTACTTTTACCGAAAACCTTGGTTTGGCTTCAGAGCTAATAATTCTGTCCAAAACGCATTTTCATGTTCCATTTGCGAACTCCATGTTCCCCAAGAGTTATGAATATTTAGTAATTTTCTGTTTTGTTTTTCTCAATAATTTGTCGATGACGTCATAAGTCGTAATTTTACATAAAACTGTGTGTTTTGGTTTTTCGACGTGTTGGAAAAATTTATCAACAAACAAACCGTTTTCTCAGATTTTTTCATGTCAAGCATTGGAAACTGGACAGGCACCAGTTTTTACCAGTTATACCTTGTTCACTCCTACACAAAATGAACAACAAGAATTCGAAGAACAAAAAAGGTAACAAGATAAAATAGGACAAATACGGACATCAAGGCAATATTATAGCCTACAATATTCGAAAACGAACAAGGAGTAAAGGAACACACTCTTGGAGTAAACCTACCAAAACTCGTCAAAATCCCAGTACTCCATAGATTTGAGGCTCTTCTAAAAAAAGTTTTAGGATCCCTGATATAGGGAGCCGTGGTGGAATTACTCTAGGGCACTCGCGATCGGACTCCACTATCAATCCTAGCTTAGAACTAATCCGATCGGCGGACTTTCTGTTCCATTGCCGGGGCATTGTGTAGTGCTTTCCTGGTCGGCTTACAAGAGCCCGTCGATCTGTCGGGTAACAATCGGCGTCCCGAAGGATAACAGGACGACGGGATTTCTGGACGGCGCGGAAAGCCGGCCGATTCCTTTTTTTGTTCCACGCCTTTGCGTTTAAATTGCTTCATCAGGATGGGCCGGAAGGCCGGCGCGCCGGCGGTTTCCGGCCGAATTGTTTCGCTTTGTAGGCTCGGCCGTAGTCGGTCTGTTTGCCGGCCTAATCGTTCGCCTCGACGGAATTGCCAGATTGCCAAATGACGCCGAAGATTTTCCCGGACAAGGAGTTGTCTATTTTATCGTTTAGTTCATTCTTGTGAGATTACGCGAGCGCTTAATACCGCAATTTATATAAGGATTTTTGCGATGCGATTTCACGAAACAAGACTTAGAAATATAACAGCATAAGGTCAACAACGCCTCAAATTCAGATTTATGTGGTGTTAATGTCAACTTTTTTAAAATAAATATTTCGTTCTAAAGATATCCGACTATTAATTTTTAAAGAAAATGATAATTTATACTACTTTCAAATATACTATTATATTTTTGTTTTATTCAACTTTTGGGAAAACGGCAACAACAAAGTTTTTCGTTTTTTTTTTATTTTCGATATTTCGCCTATAAAATAGGCATCCTCAGGAAATCTACAAGGAACGTTTTTAAACCAAGAATATAACAAATTTATAAACACTTGCACATAAAACTTTTTTTAAAAACTGCTGACAAAATTCAAACAAAATACTTCATAAGGACGTAAAATAAAACTGATATCCAATAATGCATGAAAAAATACAATAACCAAAAATTTCGACCCTTAATGATTTCAATAACGTTAATCAACTTTTTGATTTATGCTCATTTTTTCTGCATCTGGTTTAAAATTTCATGTATTTAATTCAATAATAGAACAACATTTCCAAAAAATTTCTATTCGGTGGATTTTTACAAACACCCAAAATTCTTACATTTTCAAAATCAATTTCTTTAAAAGCATAGTTGGTTTAGAAAAGTTACAAATTCGAGTAGATATATTAATTTTTTCTCTAATCATTCCATTAATGAAAAAAAAAAAAAAACATCACACTTTTGGCACTAAAATATAGAATAGAAAAAATCTGCAATTCCAAATTTCGACACAAAAATTACTTAATATTTTATTATTTGGTTCTCGGTCAATTCAATAGTGTTCCTTTGCTTCAACAACCTCCTTTGTTTTTAAAAATTCCGTATATTATGATGGGTTTAACATCTAATTTAACCAACATTTTACAAAGTAATCACATTAAATTTGCAAAATATAAATTTGTTAAAAATTAATAGTTGTTTTTCTTTTGTTAAAGTTAAAACGCCTTTTGCTTTAAATTCTGGGATTGTTTATTCTATTCCTTGTTCTTGTTGTAATCTATTGTATGTTGGCCAGACGGGTAACTATTTAAAAACTAGAATTTCCTTACATAAGTCGGACACCAAAACATGTAAATTCTGACCGTTCAAACATTGGGGATGTTTACCTTACTAGTCAAATAAAGTAAACTCAGCATCAGTGAACGAATAAAGTTATACACTAATGAATTTTTGATCTGATTTAGAGATACAGCTATAGTTCAGCAGCAGTATTTTTTTCAAACGGCGCCATGTCATAAAGAATTTCTGGGATCCGGTCAACAACAACAAAAAAAAACATTAAACCAATAGAAACTGTTTCTGGTATGCTTTTTCCGGAGAATCTTAAATACGTAACTTATTGTTTTTCATTTGTTTTTCTCAAAAACTGTTTGACAGTTTGCATTTCAAGGAGATCAAAATCGAAAAATATAAAGAAACCTAATTTGGTCCATTGTATTTGAATTATACATGGCGGGCCATGTTAATCGTATCATTAGATTATCTTGAAAAGTAAGTGTACTCATCCTGTGAAATTATATCCAAAAGTTATCTTGTAGTAAGGGGATCATAATAGCGCGTTACTGGTTTAGTTGTAGATGGCGCTAATGTAGTGAAAACGAGGACAATGATGACCTATATATTTTTGTATTTTTTGAATTATTTATGCAATTGTGCTGCATAAAGTACCTACTAAGACGGTAAAATCCTTATCCTTTTAGATTAGTGGATTTTTATGCCTAAAAGCAACATTTTAAGAAAATCATTATATCCAATCTTCATGAAATATGTTAGTGACATGATAAACTATGTATAATATGGACTATGTATAATTTTTTTTTTGCTTTGAAATCTACAAAAGCTACAAAAATCATGTAAAAATCTATTGTTAGGTGGATGATACTGAATAGTGCTTGTATCAAGGACAATCAGGGATCGAGGGCACCGAACCAGCCGACACCCTAACCTGAGAAGGCTCTAAGACTCCATTTTACGGACCTGAACCCAGTTGCGGTATCTCATCAGGAAGATGGTACAAAACTGAGATGAGAACCAGAATGAGACAAGCTAAGGCTACCATAACCTTCTCCGCATCCAAGGCCAGACAGTATCTCAGTTACAAAAAACAGACCTTCGACTGATTACGGGTCTCCTTACAGGACATTGTCCACTGAGATATCATCTCGCAAAGATTTGACGGGCAAACAACGCAGACTGTAGATTCCGTGGCGGGTCACCCTAGACAGCGGCACACCTATTGTGCACTCGTGACGCAAGAATGCGCATAAGACAAATCCACTTGGGAGCCGCCATCATTGAACCAGCGGAGCTGACACTCCTGGAACAATTACTGACTTCGTGAAAAGGCTCAACATCGTAGGACTCTACAGTATGAGGGAAATCCAAAAGGTTTTTAGATCCAAGTGTAGACGCCAAATAATCCTACTCTACCATACCATAATATTGGTAACCAAGCACCGATCGAAATACTTTTCGGCAAAATAAAGGAATATGGGCGGAGTGCAAGGATTCCTGCTGAGTTTGTTTCTTTGTAAATTAAAATCCTATGTTCTTGGGATATTACTAAGATTTCAACGATATATTATGTATACCAAATATCGACTCGCTGATGCACAAAAATTTGATAAAGCAGATGCTATTAGAGCTTTACTTTATACTGTATAGCACGGTTCAACGTTAATTCCCTGAAGACGCGACGAGAAAAGAATACAGAAAGGAAACTTAAGAAGCAAATTGAAAATTTGATGAGATACGCCAGTAATAAATGGTACACAAAATTTACCCGGCGGTCCATCACCTAGAAAAAAAAGAACAACATAGAAGACCAGACCACCCGCTGGCTAATTCTTATCCACCGCGATTAAACAAGAAAAATCCCTTAACAAAGGCCCAACGGGTCACCGCTCGTCTATTTTTAATTTAAATTCCATTAAAATTGTTTACTGGTAAACAAGAAACTCGGCGGAGGCGTCGTGTTACCTTATCCGGGCGTCTGTTAACTAACAGGACGGTGATGAAGCCTCTTGGAGATGAACCCCCCCGCCTCTCCCTCCCTTTCTACGTGTACTCTTTTGTTGGAAACTGGATGCTCGAAAAGTTTTCAGCCACACCACGCGAACGGGGCACGGATTCTTGCACACGACCTGCATAAGAAGAGACCTCCTATACCGACTGCGCGAACGCTAATAACGCCGGGCGCGTCGCGACTGCCCCCCTCCCCCCTTCCCCTCCAAAACTAATACAACGAGTACGAACTAACTCGAGCACTTATCTAGCCCCCTGCACGTCGCCGGGACCCGAGTCCAGAACCCCCCACGGGATGATACGAACATTAATAATGGGAAACTTGTTCATGACATGAATACCGCACCGGGAGTCTGTTTAGTTTTTTTTGCTATTTTTGCCGGTGCACTTTGTCAACTAAGTTTGAATTTCAAGCAGGTAGCGGCTGATGCCCGGATCGCGGATGGGGATGGGGACTTCATATGGAACTAAAAACAAGCAAAAAAGATGTTTGGTAGGTTCTTTATTATTTATCTACTATACACTTTAGCTTTTCTTAAATCTACTATCTTCTCTTAAATCTACTATCTTCTCTTAAATCTAACAGATTTTCTTAAATCTATCAGATTTTCTTAAATCAATCAGATTTTCTTAAATCTATCAGCCTTTCCTAAATCTATCAGCTTTTCTTAAATCTATCAGCTTTTCTTAAATCTATTAGCTTTTCTCAAATCTATCAGCTTTTCTTAAATCTATCCGGTTCTCTTAAATCTATCAGCTTTTCTTAAATCTATCGGATTTTCTTAAATCTATCAGGTTTTCTTACATCTATCAGCTTTTCTTAAATCTATCAGCTTTTCTTAAATCTATCAGCTTTTCTTAAATCTCAGCTTTTATTAAATCTATCAGCTTCTCTTAAATCTATCAGCTTTTCTTAAATCTATCAGCTTTTATTAAATTTATCCGATTTTCTTAAATCTATCAGCTTTTTTAAATCTATCAGCTTTTCTTAAATCTATCAGCTTTTCTTAAATCTATTAGGTTTTCTTAAATCGATCAGCTTTTCTTAAATCTATCAGATTTTCTTAAATCAATCAGATTTTCTTAAATCTATCAGCCTTTCCTAAATCTATCAGCTTTTCTTAAATCTATCAGCTTTTCTTAAATCTATTAGCTTTTCTCAAATCTATCAGCTTTTCTTAAATCTATCCGGTTCTCTTAAATCTATCAGCTTTTCTTAAATCTATCGGCTTTTCTTAAATCTATCAGGTTTTCTTACATCTATCAGCTTTTCTTAAATCTATCAGCTTTTCTTAAATCTATCAGCTTTTCTTAAATCTCAGCTTTTATTAAATCTATCAGCTTCTCTTAAATCTATCAGCTTTTCTTAAATCTATCAGCTTTTATTAAATTTATCCGATTTTCTTAAATCTATCAGCTTTTTTAAATCTATCAGCTTTTCTTAAATCTATTAGGTTTTCTTAAATCGATCAGCTTTTCTTAAATCTATCAGAGTTTCTTAAATCTATCAGCTTTTCTTAAATCTATCAGCTTTTCTTAAACTATCAGCTTTTCTTAAATCTATCAGGTTTTCTTAAATCTATCAGCTTTTCTTAAATCTATCAGCTTTTCTTACATCTATCAGCTTTTCTTAAATCTATCAGCTCCTTAAATATCCTTAAATGTATCAGCTTAAGTTTTAAAACATCAGATTGTTTGGAACTTTCTTTTATATCACATCAAAGCGGTTTGAACAGAACGAGAAAAAAGAAGAATTTTCGAAAAAGGCCATCTGAAAATTGTGATTGACGATTTCTCTGCCGAACACCGATTTTATGAATGGAATGCGAGTATACCTACTTGATAAAATTAGGTTTTCTGAAGACGAATCCAGACTAAAACATTTCCTATCTTGTAAGGTTTTCGAAAAGATATCATAATGTCAAAATACTGCTGGTTGGTTATGCCAATTTTTGCGACATGATGGCTTGATCCAATATTCTGGAAATCAGAAAAATATTTCACAGCAAACCTTGCACTTTTAACTGGAATCCTGAAGGTTTGTTCACAGGTGTTTTTAAGTACCGACATTGATTCTTTCCTGGTCAAATTAGGCTTTGGGAAGGCCTTTTAACGAAAAAACTCAAAAAATGTATGTCACCGTGAAATACGAATACCGGCAACGACATTATGTTTATAGACCGGGTAGGTGCTTTAAAAGAAAACAAAACGCCATTATTCTATTACTTTTTATTTCTACTATTACCATCGGCACAAAGATAGAGGAATTAAATGAGTAAATGAGTGTAATTTTCAATATGTACCGAAAAAATAATCAAATCAAAGTAGTTCAACAGGTATTCGACGTTAAAATAACTACATAAAAATATTAGGTATCCATAATTTGTATCAATAATTTTTTTCCTTCAACGTGTTGCTTTAGCCATGGCCAGCAATACGCTTATGTATTTGTGTCTGATTATTTACACATTAGCTTCAGTTGTATTCAGACAGTTTCAGTTTCAACAGTTATTCGACGTCAAAATAACTAGATAAGAATATTAGGTATCAATTATTTGTATCAATCATTTATTTGATATGGTTTATTTCGTTCATGGCATAAGTAAAGATTGCGTAATTTGTAAGAAACGTATTATCACGTCTGTATCACGCTGACTGACATCGCTATGCGTTAGTCTATGCGTCCTCCTCGGCAGTTTCATAAATCATGTCCCCCACTTTATTGTTAATGATTTAAGACACGCCCAGCAACCTGACGTGTAATATTCGCATGCTGCACGTCGTCTGTTTAGTTTGTATAGCTCTATCTCGTTCTGAACTTTCGTCGCCTCGCTGATGGCTTGCAGGTAAAAATTGTATAAACCACCTTAATGTAGGAAAGTTCGATCGGAGAATACCAGAGGCTATAAAACCGTAAACCTTACAAGAATCAATAAACGAGAATCAAAAGTTAGTGTGTCCTCCAGTTACAAGGTTTTTGACAAAAAACTCGTTGGTATAATAAATTCTAGATGAAAATATAGAACAATATACCTATTTTAACATTCTTTTTGTATATGAATTCAGCGTCATCATCACTTTATCAAAATTTTACATTCCTGCATCAAAGCATTTAATGCTATCTCTATCTCTACCTCTATGTCCATCTCTATCTCAGCGACCAGAAACAGCAAAAAAACTTGTAAGACCTAGAATTATATTGTTACAAAACAACACTATTTTGGTCAAATCTCTCAAATCTCTCCAACTTTCTATAAACCTTCAAAGTCAAGGTTTATTAAATAATTAAATATATCACTGTTGTACACGAGTCTTTAGTTGATAATCACGTCCTTAAAAAACGAAAACCACCTTAGGCTACTATAAAAATATCTCCATCGAACCAATAAGATCTAGGGTGGACGAATCCCACTTCAAATGTTAGCAACACACGCTAACGCTAATTTGGAACGCTAGCGTTATAAGTCTCCATTATAACACATTTACAACAATTATAACGTATACGTAACTAAAGTCTCCAAGTAAAGTTCTTTTTATCTCGTTCATTTTGCAAATGTCTCCTTATACTACCATGGAACTGCACTAAGTTAGAATTTATCGGGACACTTAAGCAAAACTTGTGCGTTGGAATTGTGTTCGGTGCTGATGCATGCACGTGTACGTGCCGCAACGACCCCTGGCGGTGTAAATTTACTGGCGCCGCGGGCGCGTATAAATTCCGCAGAAATTATACCCTGAAACATAACGGGCCGTATAAGTGCCTAAATGTTTTCCTCGGCGTGCCGCTTCTACAAATTTTTCCCGACGGAAGAGGAGAGATGTAGAAACTTATGGCGCACTTACGTGTACTTGATGCCAAAATAACCTCCGACCGGTATAAGTGATGGGCGCCGCCGTAAGTCGTTTGTCTTTGCCCAAAATAGAATAAAAGAGTCGAGTTTCTATGAATCAGCATAAATGGACGGTTTTATAACCGGCTGAACCTCGGCTGAACCGAAACGGGTGGCCGCGCGTAACTGCGCGAAGAACGGCGATTTGTCATATTGTTGCAGACGAGAATGGTTATGGCTTAGTGTACGTACGGTTTAAGCTGGTTTTAAGGCGAAACAACGGTAACAAGTGGACTGTTTCCAGAATCGAACGGAGGCATAGTCATTACCTGAAATATTATTTCATTATTTCCTATAAAAGTGGGTATAAAAAATTGTAAATGCACTTCATCTTACAAAGTAAACGAACACCTAACATTTTGCTAAGTTATAATGTTTAATAACTTTTGTAATTACTGATGGATGTAGATGATTTTTGAGCATATTGTATCAAGTGTATCAAAATTATCACCAGTCTTTGCAATTTTGAAACAGAAATTTGTAGAACCTTTTGCAGCCAGCGGGAGAATAAACGTGTTGTTTTGGTGGTCTTTGTTTGAGTTTGATATCCTATGGAGTAATTAGGCAACTTAGTCAGGTAGCCGTATCCATCCCCAATGTTTTGGTTTTTTAAGGAAACAAAAAAGCTTTCAGTTTACTATACATGGAGAACGGATTTGACATGTAAAATGCCATCTTAAATATTTTTTGATATGCAAGGTCGGAATACTCCTAAATCGTGTATTACAAACTAAGTTTAAAAATCACTGAAGAAATGCTAAAATTGTAACTTTTGTCTTCGCAAACATTCAGATATTGGGACCACTACAAAAACCAAATGTTGGGAATTGATATGGCTCTTGCAATTGAGTACTTGAAAATCTACTCAAGCACCTTAATTTTTCCAAAGGGTGTCTCTAAGTTGGTCGACCAGACCATCAATTTGGGTTTCAATACTCCTAAATCGTGTATTACAAACTAACTTCAATAAAATACTGAAGAAATGCTAAAATTGTAATTTTTGTCTGCGCAGACATTCAGTTATTGGGACCACTACAAAAACCAAATGTTGGGAATTGATATGGCTTTGGAACTGAGTGCTTGAAAATCTGGTCAACCACCTTAATCTTTCCACAGGGTGTCTTAAACTTGGTCCACCAGACCATCAATTTGGGTTTCAATACACCTAAATCGTGTATTACAAACTAACTTTAATAAAATACTGAAGAAATGCTAAAATTGTAATTTTTGTCTTCGGAGAGATTCAGATATTGGTACCACTACAAAAACCAAATGTTTGGAATTGATATGGCTTTGTAACTGAGTGCTTGAAAATCTGGTCGAGCACCTTAATTTTTCCACAGGGTGTCTCGAAGTTGGTCCACCAGACCATCAATTTGGGTTTTAATAGGTACTCTTAAATCGTGTATTACAAACTAACTTTAATAAAATACTGAAGAAATGCTAAAATTGTAAATTTTGTCTGCGCAGACATTCAGATATTGGGACCACTACAAAAACCAAATGTTAGGAATTGATATGGCTTTGCAACTGAGTGCTTGAAAATCTGGTCAACCACCTTAATCTTTCCAAAGGGTGTCTCAAAGTTGGTCCACCAGACCATCAATTTGGGTTTCAATGCTCCTAAATCGTGTATTACAAACTAACTTTAATAAAATACTGAAGAAATGCTAAAATTGTAATTTTTGTCTTCGCAGACATTCAGATATTGGGACCACTACAAAAACCAAATGTTTGGAATTGATATGGCTTTGTAACTGAGTACTTGAAAATCTGGTCAAGCACCTTAATTTTTGCACAGGCAGTCTCAAAGTTGGTCAGTCAGAGTATCAATTTGGGTTTCCCGGTAAGATAAACTACGAGGTTATTTCTTCTTAAAAATTGCAAAAGGCACTCTTGATAAATATATTTATGTGCTAAACAATACAAAAGTTGGTTAAAGTTAACAAAAGCGAATGAACATCAAAGCAGAACCTGCAAAGTTTGCCTCATAATGTTGTATCTTTACAAATATTGGGACGGATATTTAACAGGCTACCTACTAAGCTAACCAAGTTGATCAATTTCTTCCCAGGGATCCTTGAACTTATACCACTAAAACATGACGTTACTTCTCCCGGTATACCAGCTTTTGGAACTTACCTTTTCAAGTTTGCAAAGACAGGTGTTTATCTTTATGAATTTATTTCCAATGTCCTGAAAGAATCATTAAAATCGGTTAAACATTTACATAAATTATTCAACATTTTGAAGATTTTCTACGGTCCTATTTAACCATTCCAAATCAATGTTGCGATAGTTTTAGACAGACAATCGTGTTATTAACAATTTTTATGCTATTATTGTTGGTTTCAACCATACTTTATAGAAAATTATCTTTTAGAAGTAGCACTAGTACAACAATAGCGGCAATACTGTCTTTGAAGAATGATATGTTACAGTGTGACCAACTTTTGACTAGGAACTTATGTTGCAAAACTCGCCATCTGGAAAAGATAGAAACTTTAGAAAATGCAAACAGTCGACAAATAGTCGAAAAGTATTCTCTATACATAAATCTAAAAGTCTAGGTCAAATTCAGGACAGTTGGGGTTAAAGAAACTACCACAACGATATATTGGTAGAGTAGGGGGAGAAGGGAATTTATTAATATGATACTGATCAAACTATAGAATTGTTTTAAAAATGTGATTTTCTGGAAAATAATATGTTATGTCGTTTATGATGTTATCGTTTTTCTTTTTGAGTTTCAAAATGTTGTATTTTTATAAGATTGAAAGTGTAAGTGATTTATGACAGTTTGTATTTATGACATATTTGAGTATGATTTGAGAGCCAGTGTTTTACGTTGATACCAGTCGATAAACTAGTAAAATGTATGTTTTGTTACTTCACCCGCTCAATGTAAATGCAGCTTTATCCTGCCAAACCAACGATAATGATCGTGCAGTAAATGTATTGGCGGATGGATTAGCTATGGTATTTATCGGGCATGACACACATTGTATCAATGGAGCCATTCCAGTAGACACCGGGCCTTAATCACCGATCAAATATAACAAATCATATGTTTAATCTGTGGTTTAAGAAATATTCAAATTGTTATGGTGCATGTACTTCTTGTATATTCTTGTGAATCATTTGAAAATGAAATACTTCGATTCTTGAACAAACACAGACTAAAACCATCATTTCTCACAAAACCTCTTTCAGACA
Source organism: Melinopterus prodromus (assembly GCA_964023965.1). NCBI lineage: Eukaryota > Metazoa > Arthropoda > Insecta > Coleoptera > Scarabaeidae > Melinopterus > Melinopterus prodromus. The sequence continues at coordinate 13,667,600 of OZ030393.1, forward strand.
AAATTCCGGCATATCCGCCCCTTTTCTCACATGGACGACTCGCGACGTACTTACATCATTTTGTTCGGTTCCGCTGTCAGTTTACGACGCGAAGGTACGGCATTTATCATCGTTCGAAACAAATTGTCTGTCGCGCGGTTACGTGCGGCGTGTATTGGCATGCATGCAATAAAGGCGACAACGACGGCACCGATCGCGACTCAAAGGCTCATAAAAGAGCGCATTATTGCGCCACGTAACGTCTTAAAAATGCTAAACGATACGGAATCAAACTGCGAATAACCGAGCATAAATCGACGGGAATTGCATTTCGGCGGAACGCGTTTATGATGTAGTCGCGACCTGAGATGAACTACGCATTCCGTGTAAATGAGATACAAAGTAGGTACAATAGAATCATGACGAAATAAAGCCAAAAAAGCTAAGAATTACCCTAATTTTGTTTTGGTTTTGGTGCATTAAGTCAATTTGGCTACTTGATCAATTGGAGTGTGTTATACAAAAACTGTCCAAAAATAGATATGGTTACTAATCGAAAAAAAAAAAACGTTTCAGTTGACATTGTAACCTATGTAACGTTTCTTAAGTATAATTGTTTGTGTATTTTTCTGTTCTTATGGAGGTATTTTTAATAGAAATATGCTTATTGTATAATGTATACTTAGATTTCCCACAGAAAAAATAGGAACTACGAACTACTGCACATCCAAACGTACGAATACTTATCAATTGAAAAGTTAGAAAGATTGGTGGACCTAATCCAGAAATGTGATGCGGAATTACAAAAATCGTGATTGCAAAGTTCTGCTGTCGATCATAGTTATTTCGCATACAGGTCATCTGTCGCATACAATCGTCATCTCTTGTACAACACAAATCACTAGTCAAACACGCCCACTTTAAGATTCCACAATTCAAAATATTCTTATTGTAGACTAAAGTGTTGTTGACCGATATTTGGATTTCGGTGATATTTTGCAACTACTTGCAGCACAACTGCGGTAGGCTATTGACGATTTTCTTGACATGAACAGGATCGGACCCCATCGGACAAAACATGTTTATTTCGTCCTTCAAATATGATCCTTCAAAGTAAGCTGTGGTTTCTGAATCCAGAGGACCAGAGTGGTCCATACGAAGCATCTTTTATAAATAGATGACTCTCTTTATAAAGTTATATTGATAACACTGTGTTACAGTGAAATACTTTTCGCGATACATAGTGTAAGTTGTTGAACTGGTAGAACTAAAACTAAAACTAGAAACACAAGGGCATATACGAAATTTTCCAAACACCCCCAAAACCTCGATGTTTTACAAAAAAACTATTTTTGGGTACTTGGATATGTATAAAAATGCAGAACTATGTCATTTTCAATTCGATTTTCAAAATAAAAAATTGAAAGAGGGAACCATTATAAAGATGTGCTGTTCGGTCAGATCCAATAAAAAGTCGAAAAGTTATGGACGTTCAAATTCAGAAGTTTCCCATTATTTTCAGAATTTTTTTAACTTTAACAACAGCTTTATAACCTGTTTCAATCCATAATATTTTATTTTTATTTTTTTATTGAGTGGTATGATTTGATGATAAGGCATCTTCAAATTTATCATGAGGTGGAGGACTGCTATTTTTGTGAATCGGACGTTAAGACCATCATTTTAAAACGCGTAAATACATTGAGTATTCTAATGTTTGAACTGTAATAAAACCATTAGCTCTCGATGATAAACTTTTGTTGCATTTCTTGTTATTTTTTTATTTTTCATAAATCACGATAGTAACCGAGTACTGTTCCAATAAACGATTGAAAATTTTACTGTTGGTGTCAATTATTTTGAACCAAATATACCTCGAAAAGTAATAAACGTAAACTATAATGTACTCAGTAAGATATTGTGATAGTCAGACAGGTAACAACAAAGAGGAAAGAAAAAGAAACAGTGTCGTAATTTTAGAATAACATTGTAAATATACGTACTAGTAATGTCTAATTAATGTGTATAAAGACTACAAAAAAAATTACATTTTAACCGATTCTAACAAACAAACGCGCATTAGACGAACATTTAAATAGAATTTCAATAAAGAAATAGCAAAAAGATATTACGGATTCAAACAGGATATCAAATTGTTGTTAAAGCTAAAAAAATCTGAAAATAATTGGAAATTTCTGAACCTGAACGTCCATATTTTCAATTTGTTATTGGATCTGACCGGACAGTATATATTTATAATGAAAAAATAAAAATGAATAATGAATAAAAAAGGGCGGGGTTATGAATTTTTATACATATGCAAGTAACCAAAAACTTTTTTTTTTAATCGCGAATTTGGTGGTGTTTGGATTATTTCAGCTATGCCATTATGTTCAGCTCTACCAGCTTAACAACTTCCGCTATATCTCGTGAAAAGTATATATTGTTTTTTTTGTGACACAGTGTAATCTACAGAATCTTAGTTGCTTTTTTTTTGTCAGGTTACTTCTAGTGTTTATTATTACAATATTTTCATGGCCTTTAGCTCTATCAAACCCCGTCTTTTTTCAGCGCAAGATCTGAATCGTTTGGTAGAATGACGAATGACATCTCGGCCTTCAAATTAAGTACATATTTGAAATAAAAAATCTTTAATATATGTATATACAGCGTGTCCCAAAAGTCATTCCTTTGGAGGGGTAATTTGCCAGTTAAAAATATACAACTTATGAATGGGGTAAATATTTTTTCAAAGGTACAGGCATCTATTAGTTTATTTTGGACTGTTCATGGTTGCGCAACAATAATTACAATCTTCCAATATAAAATTTGAAAAACTGATTTTCCCGAATATCTTTATCTCAAAAACTTTTGTTTTACTAGCGTATATTTCGATATTTGGTCCAGTCATTCTAGATTGTGCATACTAAGATCGAATGCAGTCGATGAAACTGATAGAAATCGATAGTTTATGATTTCCTTAGTAACATATAATAATGTTTAGAATCATTTCCCGAATTTCTGTCACTTAATCGTAAAAATAAAAACACCACTGTGAAGCGGACAAAATTTATTAGACAATTAAGAAATCAAAAACAAGGTTACAATCATTCAATACTTTTAAATCAAATGAAATACGCGTCTTCATCAAAAGTATGTTGCTTGTGAGGTAATTTGTCAATCTCAAAACCAGTGCTTGGCCTGAGAAATAAAATTTCATGAAATTCATTTTCACTACCGTATATCTATGCTCTACATGTATGCCAAAAATAATTAATTAAAAAAGTTTTTATAAATATGAGCCAGTGGCTTTTATTTTGTCAAATAATTTTATGCGCTAAACATGTATGGTACATATAAATACATATTCCATTTTTCCTGCTAGATTTCGTACTAATTCTATATTGATAATTTTGCACTAATGTTGTTTTTCTAAACCTCGCTTTAATCATTTGCTATTAACAAGTGAATGCCATCTTATATCCCACTTCTGATATAACGCGTTCTTACAAATAATCGTATAATTCGGGGCAATTTACTAGTTAACCTATGCAGAGAGGTGTTACCACCCTATTACTCTTCTAAATCGCACCAAACTTTCCCGATTCTGTTCGCGTTCGACCTCCGCATAACAACGTAATCCCCTAAAATAGCTTGGTGGGCAGAAATCGGATAGTTCGAAAACGGTGCGTCCCAGATATTGTAATGGATATTGGTCGTTTATATTAGGGCCGTCGTCCAACTTAACCGGATAGGACCCAATTCGTGCAGAAACTTTTGCGAATACGTTTCGCGTAGACCGGAACTTATATCTATTGGATTTCGAGATAAACCTACCCTCCCCGCCCAACCCCATCGCGAATCTTTGAGCCGCTTTCCGAAACCGTGTTCGTTTTGTCCTGCAATTGAAATGTATGTCCTGGAAGGAGAGCCTAGTCCTCTATCTAGCTAGAATCTGGGCTTCGTTCGTTCAGAACGAGTTGTACAAAGTTCGAGTCAATACTTTCCCAAACAAATGCTCTTGTCCTCAAAACTTGTTCGATTTAAGTTAGGTTCTTCTGGATAATATAAACACATAAATTCTGGGGTGTTTGCTGCCGGCAGTGTCTCGAGATGAGGCGACGTTTTTAAGTGGTTGTTGGTCTTTGATATTTTAGGATGAGTTATGTGTTTATCGCATTATCACTATTTTTTTGATCGAGGGTTGAACACATTATTTACTATTGAGTAATGCTTCTATGAAATTTCATATTTAAGTATTCACTTTTTGTTTTTTTTTTCTTGTAAAATAAAAGAAAAACACAAAAACCAATTTATTTTTTCATATTTTTGTCATCGCTTTGCAGAAATACGATGCTATTTAGAATCTTATCAATGTTCAATTCAACGCAATAAATAATAATTGCTAAATATTTGCTACTTAATCAGAATTCCAAAAATTAAATCATAATATTTTAGCTTATTTTTGAATCTTGTGTTGTATTCTAAACATCATATATCATAATGAGAGCATTTTCAAGAAATTATTCAGGTACGCTAAGATTTACACCAGTAAAATAATATCTATGGTTTCATTAACAGTTTGTAATTGAAAGTCGCTGAGGTTTACAGGTTCAATTCAATATTTTTAGTAATATTGCAAGTTCACCAAATGGCATTGCGGCTGAAAATAGTTATTCAGCTAAAATTATAGAAAAACATATTACAGAAAGATGGAAACTATGCATTTATGTATGTCAATTAATTTTTTAAGAATTTAACCAATCAGGCTTTGATTTCTTTAAGTTTTAAGAAGTACTTGGATATTACAAAGAAATTTTTTGAACTCAGTCGAAATTGAGTGTAATTAATGAACTATCAAGCTAACCACTATGAGCTAGAGATATTTCTTTCCTAGCTAGCAAATGCGATGTTCTAAGGAATAGCCACCAATATCCCCAGATTTGTCAATTGTTGACGATCTTAGTAACAATAACTACATAATTTTTGCAAATAGCAAAAGTTGAGATTGAAATGTGAAAAAAATTTGATTTTGAAATTTTTGTGTATTTATAGCGGATGAACCTAACGCCCTAGGTTCTAGAAACATTAAAGAGCCTCAATGTAAACATTAAGCGGTATACTTCATTGATTTCAGCCGCTATACATTTACAAAATTGGAAAAAATGTAGTTTTGTTTTATATTTCGACATCTGTTGGGAATCTTTACGTGCCAGCCCGTATGGAAATTCAGTGCTAACAAATCAATATCGAGAACGACTTTTCCTTTATAAAATGCACGTTACCATGAGTTATCAATATTGTATAATTGACTTTTTTTCGAAAATTTTATATGTAAGGTGGTCCTTATTTTCATCTTTGATTTTTTACAGGATCCTCACAGTGTGTTTCTTTAGTTTCACACTTAACTTCTGTGACTTTGTAAATTGATGAATAAATTTTAGCAAGGAATTCAAAATCAAAAATTTAGTGTAATTTAAAAATATATAAAAAAAACTTTTTTATTTACTTTTACTACAATACATGTACATAGAAAACAGGTAGTTGATGTGTCAAAAATCCATTAATTACGTGACTATCCTGACTAACAATGAACAAAATCTAGTAAGTGCTAACTGTTTGGTATACATTTTTCCGTTGAGTCTGAATCTGAATACAGAAGTTTCGACTTGAGCATAGTTTTTGAGAAAAGCATTGCGAAATCCAAAAAGGCATTTTTTTCTGAATTAGTGGACCCGATTTGTAATTTTTGCTTTAAAATTAGATGCATCGGAAAAAAGGGCCAAATAAATGATGAAAACCCTAAAAGCTATATAGTTTGAACATGCCCTACTACCTACTGTCAAAATATATATATTTCCACTAGTTGACATAATAGTTGGAATACTATCCTTTTTCTACGACCATGCCATGAAATTTTATAAATTAATTTATTGCATATAGGTACAGCTGTATGCCTTCCTCCATGGCTGTATCTCAGTATGACGATTTACAGGAATTTGACAGATTAAAATTGTCTGGTGCGCTTGTCACTTAGAGACGTTGTCAATTCCTTGATAATGTCGCTAAGCAGTGTATCAAAACACAATGGAAATGAAAAATCCAGAGCTGTGATTGGTTCTATAGCCGTGAGGAAAGAAATATTTCTCACGGCTCGCGGGGTATGAGGAGCCAGGAATGAAATATTTGCCATGTGTGTTGGGAATGGTTAGTATTACTTATCATAAATAGCCATGATAATGAATGCATTCATCAATAGGAGTAGCAAAAAACATACTTTTGTCATTTATTGACCAATATAACTCATAAACTAACCAATATTTTTTTCTTAAACATTTCCTGGAATACAATGAACTTGGAAAGATCCCATCAAATGTGCAAAGTCCCATCAAAATTGTTATGTTTTTCTTTTTTTTCAGCCTACGTTAAGGTCCTAAAAGTTGCCTATAAATATTTATGACTGATATGATCTCTTGCTCTTTTAAAATAAAAGTTTGAGAAATCAAAAATAAACAGAAAAAAGCGACACCACAGAGCGCTTACGAAAAGTAATTATACCATTGTAGCTTTCCCATCGTTAAAACCAAAACGTAAAAGGGGACACCAACAATCGCACACATAAAACAAGCATCGCAAAAAAGCCAGCGGGAATCCCCGGCCTAACTGATTTATACGCGCTGATGCGAGTGAATTAATTAATTTCAAGGGACGGCCCGAACGGTCGTCCAGTTTCCGCCAGAGGGCGGGCCTAATTAGGCGTGCGGCGACGTCGGCCGCATTACGCTAATGAAAACCGCGCGGCGCGGATTTTTAAACCTCCCGCCCGCTATCAGCCGAATAGCCGAATCTGACAGCGCCCCCCTTAGAGAGGGCGCTCGAAATACGCCAAATTAAAAACGACCGGTCGAGGATCGCGAACCGTTAATCCGAATAAGGCTAATCCGGTCATAATGCGGACGCTACACCGATTGTTGTTCCGTCCTTGATATACGCCGCAATTAACCGGGTAAATGTCGCGTAAAAAATCGCGCCGACGCTAATAAAGATGAAAAAGGCGGTAGGAATAATGGCGGTGCGTTGCGTCGGGATTATCACTTAAAATGGCAATGGAATAAATAAAGGACGGACGGATTTAATTGTGGTGGAGGTGCCGGGGATCGGACGTCCGTTATGGAAATAAGTCGCGTAGCGGTTAATGGTATAAATAATAACAATGCGTATCTGGTAATTATGAGGGTTGAAACCGAGGGGCATAAATTAAGTTGTAAATTCTGGTATTATGGCGACGTAACTGGATATTTTGCGACCGGAACGCTCATCTTTTTTATCACCGCGATGGATTCAACTCGCGTATTATTTCGTTTATAATATTTTCAGTCAATAGTCGGTAGTTTATTGCTGTAATAACGTTCAAATAGACAGTTTTATTTTACTATTGTGACCATTGAATGTGAATGAATATTTTAAATGGGTAATAGATTTTGGGTTTCCAAACCGCTTTAGAATTATAAGGATAGTCACATACGCGCTTCTGCATTTTTTTTACGGAATATGCTAGCTAAACATGAAATATTTAATATTTTTCTATCACAACAGTTATCCTGAGGTTGTTGTTGGAAGAAGATAACAATTTCTAACAAGAATACTACGGACAGATGAAAAAAAAAATAGAACTAATTAGGTACAGTTTGTTTCTCGTACACTTTTTGTTTTTATTATCTAGAGGGTGACCAGTTTCGTTAAAAGCATCTTTGGACATACTGGTTTAAATTAATTTATTCATATTTATTATTTTATCGTTAGTATTCAATATCAAATTTTGCAATGTTTGCGAGTGTGTATAATTGTGTATTTAATATCTTTTAGATGTGGATCTGAAGAAGCGTTAAGGAAAACTGGTCATTTTATAGACATTAAAATGAAAACTCTACGAGAAACAAATTGTATTTTTACTATTTCTAAAGAAAAACGTACACATAATGGTTACAACTACTGTTCTATGTTTTCTTTAATAGAATTGTGCTGTTTGGCTTTGACTCTATTTGGCAAATGATTGTAAGTTTTTATAACAAAAAAGTATAAACTATTTGCAATTAAAGTTCGTATTGCTCTTTTCTGTGTCAAAAAGGTCTCACTTTGAGCGAGGTCTATTAGCACAAAGGATTTTATACAGATGATGTCAGAAGTATCATATCGTGCTCGAGACACAATAAACAGCACGGCTTAAGTCACACATAACTACAACAAAACTGCCCCTGGACTGAAATACCGTTTAGTATTACATTATACAGCGTGCCCCACCTTTTGTTACCGCAGGTAGTATAGGTTATACTGACTTAAAAGTTTTATATGGACTTATATGATTTCTTTGAAAAGTTACAGCCGTTTGATATTTTAACAAAATTGTATTTTAAACGGCTGTAACTTCTTTAGGAATTGAAACACCCAATAAGTCGACAGGAAGCCTTTGACTCTAAAAGGACTCATATGATTATTTGTTGTTTCATCATTTGTTTATTCTGTTTAGTTTTAATACTTTGATTTGGTTGCTTAACTTTATATTCGTTCATAAAATCAGATTAGTTGTACCAATTATCAACTGATCGATAGTTTTTTTTTACTTTATCATACGCAGTATGTAAAGTATTGTAATCATGCCGAAAAAAAAAATTGAGATTTTAGCGGTAATAGGTCTTTATGGGTCCCCTGAACATTTTTGACCAAGGTACAAAAAAATGTCTGTGTGTGTGTGTGTGTGTGCGTGTGTAAACGATTTTTGTGACGACGATTCCGGAGAAACTACTAAAGGTATCGGGACGAAAGTTTATATTTAGAAGTTTGATGACCAAACTTAGAGCTGAAAAGCTTTTGGTTCACAAGGGTCCAAAGGAACTAGTAGTTTATTCTAAGCCTTTTTGAAGGATTTTGGAAATGAGCCGCCATTTTTGTAATTTCGACAAAATAGTTAATTAATAAATTAAAGTAGAGGAAATTTTGGATAATTTATGCCTATGACATTTTTTGGTAAAATTAATAGTTTAGCTTTTTAGTTTATTCTAAGCCTTTGAAGGATTTTGGAAATGAGCCGCCATTTCTGTAATTTCGACAAAATAGTTAATTAATAAATTAAAGTAGAGGAAATTTTGAATAATTTATGCCTATGAAATTTTTTTTGTAAAATTAATAGTTTATCTTCAAGAGCAAATTCTATTTGATCGAGATCGGTCGCATCTGCATTGATATGAAATTACACAGTAGCCAGGATTTTGACAAATATTTTTTTGTGTTGTCACATTCGAAAACAGCTGATCTCATCAGAGGTTGGAAAACCACTATGGAACGTTGCCGCTGTAGTGCGGCAAATTATAAAATACAAATTTCAAATAAAGTAAGATCACCAATTTGATTGTTTGTTGATAAGAAATATCAACCCGTCTTTATATCTAATTCTAAAAACGATACATTGAGAAAATTATAAATAAAGTATAGCGATGAGTGTAGTTTTATTTTAGTATGTTGGTGAAACAAATATAAATCTGTCAGAATTTGAATTACCTTTTTAAGGTGCGTTTTCATTAGTGCCAATGGCAGTGGTAGCAGACGCCGTTATAGTATTTCCAATAGAAAATTGATAGTGACTCATGTTTATGTACATGCAAACTAATATGTGTCATTATCACGATATGTAAGAAATACTATAATTTCGTGTTCTACCACCGCCATTAGCTACCATTACCTACCAATCGGAACGCACCTTTAAACTTGACGTTTCGTCAAAGTGGTACCAACCTAGCATTTACTATACAGACATCATTTATTTTTTTTAAAATACGTATTTCTTAAAAAGCAACACAATAAAGGTTGATGTCGCTCCTGCCAAAAACTAGATAGCCGACTCGCTCATATGCGACGGCGACACTCCGCCTTCGGTGACGCGCCGCATCACCGCTCGTCGCGCTATTCCGTACTTTCGGCATTTGTGACATAAATAATTATTATTCTAATGACGTAGTGTAGGTAGAGTCAAATGCTGATGCTTTGACAATACCTACGATTTATCTCAATAGAATAGATTCTCATGCAGCTAAACTATTAATTTTATATATTGTATGATAAAGTCATGTGCCTGGCCACATCAGATTTTTTTTAGCAAGGACTTGCATATGTGTTGCATACTTTGTGAAATAATTGTAAAAGGTCTCGAGAAAAAACATACATTTTTTAAAACGTTTTAAAAGTAGAAATCAATCCCACTTGCACGTCAAATAGATACGGTTCAAATGGGTTCGTAGACGCTTCTCCTTTCTATTTACGGATTGCTAAAGAAATACCAGTGTTGTGTAGTGGTATGGATACTCGAGTGGCGGTTGAAATTCATGTTAAACTTGCTCTTTAATGCGGAGACCCTATTAAATCGTTTTGCTGAATTTCAATTAACTGAGTAAGTGCACTCCGTCTCCGCGGCCCAGAAGTTATTTTTAATTAAGGACTGCAGCTCTCCGAGGCGGCGGATCCACGCCCGGTGTGTTGTAAAATATTGTAAAATTTAATCGCGGACGATAATGATAGTCCCCTCACCCCGGACGAGCCCCTCTACGCTCCGCGACTGCAGTAAGTTCCGAAGTTAACAAAACTAATATTTGAACTTGTTTTAATTTTGTTAAGTACGCCGTGTAGACCACTTACAATCTGTGCTCGGAGCGGAAATTGTAAAATATGCATGTACTTCTCTCTAATCAGCATAACTAACTCGATTTTCCTGTTTATTTTATTTACCAGATAGAGTTATGTTACTGTTACTGTTATACTGTTACCGCAGGCACGTAATAGGGTAATATGAACGTTTTTTAAATAACATATTTTCAGAGAGAATAGGTGTTACAGAATACAGAGTTACTCCTTTTATAAATAAAATGACAAACTTTACTTAAACAGAGAGAAAACGCCGCCTGAATTTACCCATTTTTTATTGCGCTAAATGGCTTAAAAATATGTAAAAAATAATGCTTTCATACCCCATTGTTGACAAAAAAAAAATAAAATTTAATGAGTTTTACTCGTTACCGGCGGTGCAAAGCTTCGGTATATAGTTTCTAAATTAGCTACAGATGGCGTTAGTTGGTAGTTTGAAGCAAATATTGAACATACGTTGCTTGCGTAGCCATTTTAGCCGTTGGCATAGAACCGCAAACGCGAGTTCCATGCGTTGGCGTTGTGTGGGCAGTTTTTTCGAAACTATGTTTTCAAAAACGGTTTGCTGGACATTCTTTAATAGATTATCCATTGAAGTACATTTTGAGTTTGAATTTGATCAACAATTACGATTTTTATAGACAAATGGTTGGACTTTTTTGTTCAAAGGGCTCCGAAATTTGCAAAAATCAATTCTTTCTGAATATCGATGTGTACTTCTAAAGTATACCCTTGCATATCTTGAAAAAAAAATACCATTGCTCCAGATACGTTCGTTAAAGACTGATGCTCGCCTCGGGACGCCTCAAAAAATCGACCGTCTTTCCGTGGACTGCGAGCCGCAGTTTTTTCGGAGAAATGAAAATAAAAAAAATAATATAACCCCATAAATGGCTTCCAAACAAGTAAACAACAGTGCCGGCAACCTTACCGAAAGAAAATACCCTAAAGCAGACCGTCTTTGCCAAGCCACAGTCGGCTGTTATACTTGGGTTATTTCCGATGGAGGCCGCGAAATTTGCAAATTTTCAAAAACATTTTTGTTTTTTTATTATTTATTAGTAATCGTAAAGTGCTTATCATATTGAAACTAATCTAAAAGATTAACCATCAATTTTAAACTGAATTCTTAAAACTAGGTACTTGTCTCTAATAGGCTATCCACTGATGTCCTATACATGGCCTCTACGTTGACGTGACGGCTTAGGCGAGATTCATGCTTAGTGGCGAATGTTTTTATCTCTTAGATGACTTGTGGGACATCAAGATTACGATGCAGGTCATTATTCCGTGTCTACCAAGGAGCGATTTCTTAGTACTTATTTTGGAAAGTCTGGATTCCTTGTATATTAGAGTTTTTCGCGCAACCCCAAAGCTGAATGGCGTATAAACAAATCGGTTTTAGTATTTGGTTGTAAACGTGTAGTTTGTTCTGTACTGACAACTGAGAGTTTCTTCCCAGAAGAAACTCTCTTTTTCTTAACATGTTCTTTCCACCATAGTTTTGTATCCATAGTTATACCCAAATACTTTGCAGTGTTCGCATATGAAACTATGGCGTCGTTAATCTTTACATGAGATATGTCCTCGATTCTTTTGTTTGTAAAGTTAATGTGGGCAGATTTCAGTTCGTTGAGCTTGGTCTTTCTTGGTCCATTTATATATTTCATTACTAGCTATTGAATATTCCTAGCAGATTCTCCAATAGTTGATCCCACTGCCATTAGAGCCGTGTCATCTGCGAATGTGGCGACTGTTACATTTCCCAGCTGTGGTAGGTCACTTGTATTTAGTAGATAGAGAATTGGTCCCAATACACTACCCTGGGGTACACCAGCTTTTACTTCTTTTAGTCCGAGTATTCATCGATCTGTTTTATTCTGAATTGTCTATCAGATACATAGGACGTTAGCAGCTCGACGTATTGTAATAATACTCTTTAGTTTGTGTATCAATCCTTCGTGCCAAACCTTATCGAAAGCTTGTGTCACATCAAGAAAGACTGTTGAGCAAATAAGCTTTTCTTCTAATGCTTTCTCTATGATATCTGTTATTCAATGGACTTGATCTATAGTGGAATGGTTTTCTCTAAAACCAAATTGGTGATTAGGCATTAGTTCCTTTCTTTCAATGACAGGTTTCATTCTCTTTAGAAGCAACTTTTCAAAGACTTTCGATATCATTGGTATCAGTGATATTGGGCGATATGATTTGGCCTCGTTCGGTGGTTTGCGTAGTTTTGGTACCATGATAACTTCTGCTCCTTTCCAGGCATGTGGAATATATGCGTATTTTAATCTGAACGATGCATTTATTGAATACGTTACCATAACAATACCTTTCTTAGGCAATTGCTTAAGAACTTCTCCTGTGATAAGATCATATCCAGCTGCCTTCTTTGGATTCAGCTTTGTCTTGATTTCTCTGGAGACTTCCTATGGAGTAACTAGCTGTCTGAGTTCTTCTTCATATATATATTTTTTAATGATAATAAATATCCTTAGCCATAATCCATGATCCCATAGAAATTTTAGTGCTTCACTTAAATGAATGTAAAACAGGGGGACAACAGTTTTCACCGCGTTAAGTAGCCCTGAAAAAACGCACCCGCGTCTCATCTGTGGCGGCAGTTTGTGGGTAGAGGCGGGGTGCAATAAATTTTATTAAATTTATTTTTTATGTAGTGCCTGAGGCGGGTCGTATTTTTATGATGGATAACGTGGGGACCGTAAACTGTTTAATACGCTCAAGTGTCAGATCTGGGCGGCAATAAAAGGGGTACGTAGTACGGTCCTGGAACGCAGTTGCCATGAATTTCGCTTTCGCGGAAAAATATTTATCGGATACGTTCCTCCGTTGCGTTCGGGGAGTATGAGGGGACAAATAAGTGGGTTTCAATTTCTAGGAGCAGTTTTATTTATTCTGATCCTATTGGATTTTCTTATTGCCGTATTTTTGATACATTTATTACATAAACGACCGTATCAGTTCATAAATAACGGGCAGTGACTTCTAGTCGATAAATTAAAACTTTGCCTCATGCTTTATCTGGTTTTTATTACTAAATATATCTTGAATCAAATTTAAAAAAGTAAATGGGTTGGTAGTTTTTTTATTGTAATTCTGAAGACAATTTGTCCTCGTAGAACACGGTTTTAAAAGTAGGTCTATGAAGTTGGGGATCCTTGTGCATCCTTGTTCTTTAAGCAATTTTATGTAAAATGAAAATTTAAATCTCGGTTTTGATGATATCAAACTAGAAACTGAAATCGTTATGTGAGTATTGGATTTAAACTTAAAGATGACCGAGAAGTTATAGTTAACTTGTCATTTCTTTATGGGTTCGACCTTAGATTTTAGTATTTACTATGTTTGGCTATAACTTTAGGTTATGTTTTATTGTTTTTTTTTGCCTTGGAGTTACTGTATCAACATTTTTCTCTTCAAAATTTATGTGAGTAACTGGTAACCAATGTATGAGTTAATGTTTTGAATGCTTTGTCAAATCAGATCTTGTTGCTGGAAAGGCAGAGTACCTCTAGTAGCGATTTTGGCGATTTTGGCAAAATTCCAGATGCAATAAACATTAAAATACGGATGAGGGAGAGATGACAGACTGAAGAAGACTAAGGAGTTAAGTGAAGACTAAAGACTAGGCATTATAGAGATAATTCATTTAATACCAAATAAGGTTCATCTACAATTTTAAGGTCTCGGAAGGAATATAGATGGAATCAATAGTTAGCGATGGTGTGTACCAACTTTAGCAAGTTAAAAACGTACAAACCGGTTTGCTAAGATTTTCAATAAAACAATAATGAACCAACCACAGTCTTTTCTAAATCAAAAGTCAGTTTATTCAGGTATCTATTTACCAGAGTGAAAAAGGGTTTCGCGTTTCAAAACCCTCTCATCACGGCTTCACATCCGGACACGTCGAGCAAAACGCCAAGCAAAAACTCGACTGTCGTACTTAACCCCCCGGCATCTAGCAGTAAGCAAATGATGCCAGACCAGACATCAAAGCCGCCCGCAGTAAAAACGGTCCGCGCGTTCTACAACCGGCAAACAAATTTCGTGCAGTCTGCAGTTCCAGCAACTACAACAGCAGCAGCAGCTAACGACTAGTTAGCAAATCCCTACGTTCCTCTCCTCACACCCTCCTTCCAGCACTAACTCGTAACTCACCACCCGGAATCCTTAGCAGCGGCAGCGTGGCGGTTATTTCGCGCGGAACGTAATAATCGCGAGTATTATTTGCATAAAACTGGTGCACCTACTACCCGCATTAGCATACCACCCTCGAACAACCTCGAGAGACTCTACAGTAGTCTACAGCATCGCCTGGGTGAGAACGCGATCCAACCGTCGGCTTATCTCTTACGAACGGCTGACTTGGCCTATCCCACTTCTGCATTAGCGAAATCCGGCGCGATGCAGTTGGTGCTGGTGCAGGTTCAGGCTTCCTAAGAGACCTGGGATTCGAAGGTTTCGCTAAACTGAAACGTAACTAATTACATCGTGAGTCTGTCCAATTACGAATTACATTTTCGTTTGGCTTTCGCGAATAGCGAGATTTAAGATGGATTCTTTTCGAGTTGAGGTGGTAGTAGATTGGAGAGGTGGTGTCGAAATGCGAACTGAGCGCTAATCTGAGCTGAGTTACCGATTGAGCTTGTAAGCTGATCGAAGTAGTTTGAGGTGGAAGTGGGAATTTTAAGAACTTGTGAATTGCTTTAGGTATCGATTTGGGTATTAGTGATAATTCCGGGTATAGTAAGGGATTTGATAACCTGACCGAGTTCCTTAATTACTCCACCTAAACTTTACATTACTTCTCTTTAATTCTCTTGAATACTTACAAAAATTACATTGCTTGGTCATACCAAGCACGTGTACATAAACATGTCGTGTGCCAATAAGCAAATTATGTAATAAGTGCCACTAAACAGCTATGAATGATATTAATCATGGGCGTATCCGGTGGGGGGGGGGCAATGGGGGCTACCGCCCCCTTCTGTATTCTGTTATTATGTTTATTGTATAGCACTCTTTTCCTTGTGGACAGCCCATACATAAGGTGACCAGACGTCTTTTTCACATTTTGTCCTGCGTCCCGCGGTGTTTTAAAACTGTGTAGCTTTATAGGAAGATTTTGAAATTTTTTAGCACTGCTCCAGTTATTTATTGATTTGGTTACCGGTTTCACCCTTTTAGGGCATTATCAAACCACCCAACGGGTCTAACTAACGGGTCTACTCCCACTACTCGACCGGTTCGGAGCGCGCGTCATTTTCGGTCATGTTTGCAAGCATTTTTCACCTATTTCGCATCCTTTTAACGCAAAATCGAATAGACGTTTTGTAGCACAATGTAGCACAAAAAATTACAATCGGACAATCGGATTGCACAAAAATATTCAAATCGCAATTGTGCAAAAACTCATCATCGGACAACGCCTGGGTTATCCACACTCAAAGTACCCATCAATCGCTACTTTCACGCGAAAAGCCTCCGCTACAGCTTTGAAATTGGCGGAGTTTACTCCGTTAATATTAATTCAATCGAGTCCGTGCAGGGTTTATTTTTTTCGTCTTTGTATTCTCTACAATTCGTCTGTTGAAAGCATCAAGATTGCTCCATCGTTCAGTTTTTACAAGCGAAAAACGAAAAAAAAGCACGTTTTTTTAGGTTTTTTGTTTATAACAAATTAAGAAATGATATTTGCGAGTAGGAAACACCGCGAGTTGAAAAGCCAGGCCAGGCGTAGCAGTTTGGTAAAATTAGCCAAAATGACTAAACAAAACTAATAATACACATACAGTATTCCAAGATTATGGTTTACTATTTTTAATTTAACGTTACTATTCGTACTATTTAACAATTTGGGGTTTAGTAATTCACGTTAATAATTTAAAAAATAATAAGGTCGTGTAATATTATGTTTTTGCAATTTGCGCAATGTTTTTCTTGTCTCGCAAAAACACTGTCGACTGCGTTTTCAATTCACTGCTTTGCTTTGCTGTTTATGAAATAGATAGCAGTCAGCGTTAAATAGATTTCTTAGTCTTGCTAGCATAATTAGTGACATTTAAGTTGAAGAAAATCTACGGTTGTAATTTTATACCTATGAACAAACAATTTTTTGCCTTATTTTTATTGTTATCCTGTCATAGATGAAAACCCAATTAAACATCGATATTGTGTAGAATTTTTTCAAAGCAAGCGAATTAGAACATCTCCATTTACCGTTCCCATATCCTTGGAAATTAAAATATTTATTAGTCTTTCGTCAACCTCCACCACAAGTTTAGCATTTAGGTATTCCCTTAATAGACAATCTTACACAGGGGCGATATTTTGTATAATTAAAATAATTAACTTACTTCATTAGAGGCAAACATTATATTTATTTCTGGTATTTATGGAAAGAAAAAGTGTTAAAATTTACTACGTGGGTTATTTAAAAGATTGATGAAAGCTAATTATAGAAGCAAATAAGGTGTAGACAATTGTTTCTTAAATTAATTAAAAAAAATTATGATGGATTATAAAATTGAGTTCTTTTTTTTCAAATCAATAATTTCTTATAGTGTTGTCTTTATGAATTTAATATTTCAAAAAAATAGTTACTCAATTTTTAAAAAATTCGTTTGCCGCAAGAGGCATAACATTTACAATTTTCTTCAAAAAACTACAATCCAAACATTTATCTAATTGAAATAAATATATAACGAAGAATGTCTATAAGTTTTGGTGTGAAATAATTAGAGCTTTTCTGATCAGCAGCATATTAACGTTAAAATTATATCTGGTGATCCAACCCAAGTCAGATAATACAAATATTTTCTTTTTAAATCCCAGAATACGTCGATTTTAGACTTTTACTACAACGCAAGTATTTGATTTTAATTAGTACCATTCCCCCGCATATGTCACGCTTTGCCTCAATAAAATTATGGTCACCTTACCCATTCAGCAATGTAAATTAAGAAAACTGTCTTCCCCCCTTCCGTTTTGAGCTAGATACGTCCATGATATTAAACATTGGTGTACAATGTAGTTCTAGTGTTTAGTGATCGTTTAATAACTCGTAAAAGTCAGCTTATTATATGCCGCGTAACAAATAAATAAAGCTCTCAACTGGACAATAAAGGCAAAACGGGGATGATGACCCTTGGTTGAAGTGGTATTGCTATGCTATTTATTACAGCACGAGTTTGCGTATTAGGCCGGCATGTGGACCGTTGAAAAATGTGCCAGCGAATTAAGTTTAGTATTATTTCCAACAATTCTTGGAAGTAAAATGGTTAATTCTCAATTGCACCACTTTCCCTAAACTGTTGAGCTTAGCTTCAATAGTTTAACAGTATTGCAGTAATTACATTGCACAGACGTCAGACACATCAATCTACCTTTAAACATCAATATGAGAAATGTGAGTAATTTTTCTCGGTAGTTATATTACGGTGGGCGTACACTTATCAGTCATCTTGGAACCAAACACGTCTAGACAAATCATAACATTTTGTGTCTCTCCTACTCACTGGTTCAGCATATCGATATCACACAAGCAGCTTCCAAATTTATAGTTTATTCAGTCGTTAGGCGTAAGGCAACAACTTCTGCATTCCTTCAGTTCGATACATTTCATGGGTATGCGAAAACAGATGTGTGTTCTTATTGGTCCTTTTTATTTGTTCTGATTTATTCCTGGTTGGTTGCGAATCTGGAAATGAAATTGTCATGTAATATTTTCGAAAAATATTGGCCCAAAATGTCGTTTTCGACGCTTTATCACAAATACATACTCGATGTCGGCGTTTTCTCCCAATTTGTTATGTGAGTTCAATATTCAATATCATATCATTTCAACCTAGTTAGGGAATTCTGACAGGTCGTTATATATTAAATTCTTTAATTAGGCTCAAATGAAGACTACAATTGAAAATTGAACATTACAACTATTGAGCGAAAATCTATGTATCTACAACTCTATGAACTGGAATTTCCGTATACGGGACCAAAAGCAGAAACTTCTTGTCGTAGTTTTAATGTTAAATATTAAAGGATTTTTCTTACACTTGGAGATTTCTTTGCGTTATTTTTACCTTATAGAATCGCACCAAACGGATTTACATCCTACAGAATTTATGTTGAGCAGCCTAACTGAATCTTACCCTGAGATTGATCTCAGTAGCAGTTTGTTATTTCATATTAATTTATTTTATAGTTTTGTACTGCGATACAGTTATTATACTTACTACAGTTATTATAATTGTTATTGTTACTATTCCTATTTGTGTTATAATCGATTATATAAAAACCGTTAAAAAATAAACGTTAAAATGTCCCCAAACTACCCACAAATGACCTGGAAATTGTGGTTTTAAATCTGGCAAGTGTACTGGCGGGTGATTTTTAGGTAATGATTCTGTTAAGGGCGACAAATAATGCTGGTTTTTATAAATAATGCTAGTTATTTATTGATTTTAAAATAAAATAAACAAAAAAATAAAAAATTTAAAAGTTGTCTTGAATGTGATCACCAAATGAATACTGTGCTAAATACTTAGCACTATTTAACTCCTGCTATTATTGCTCAAAATATTATACATTTGATCGGCACTTAGTCGTCAAAACTACTCTGTTCCAATAGCTATCCATCAAGGTATAAATCACAACAAAACGCCTTCTAATTTCCGAGAAAGAGATAATAATACTTTGGCAAGTAACTAGCCTCCTATAGTTAACTTGATCGAAAGACACAGAAGACAGAATGTTGTTCCATGGCTTCCAACAGCAACAGCTTCAGCAGCATTTTCTATAGTACCCGTAAATAAATACAATTGAATTCAGCAATTGAATGCAGAACCAGTTTAAAGTTATGTGATCGATTAGACGTGAAGACGTTAAAAACTATGACTTAAGATGGGCTTCGAAATGAGTAGGCAACCAAGTATACCTCATAATTTTCTTTTCAGTATTTCACCGAAATGATTAGGTATTTCCATTCAAATTATACGTTAAACTGAACTTGAAACCTTTTCCGATAATACAAAAAATATCCGACTCATTTCTGTCAAGTGTAGGTGACTACTTCTGTGACAGAATAATTGAACGTTTTAATCCAATGTAATGTTGCTTTATGTATGGCATTGCAACATTTCTGATAATATCGGATCAATTTAATGTGAAATGAAAGGTGTAATGAAATTAGTAGGTAACGACATCTGTTTTCTTTTGGTCAACAGGTACAGTAGAGATTATATCGTATACAGAGTGATACAGTTTGATACAATTTTGTTGCTGTTTTTATTCAAAAAAGCAGTTGATTTAGATGTTTGCATAGATGAAAAAAAAACAAAAAAAAACGCTTCCATTGCATATGCACAAAAAGTCCAATTGCGAACTTGAGTTATCTTTAAAGATGGTGGGCGTTTATGGCCCACGTTTAGTTTTATTAAGGGGGCCGTTTGATTTTTAAATTTTTGAAGAATTTTTCTTACCTTGTTTCCATATTGTACTACAATTATTGAGCTATAGATTTTTTGCAAATTGCTAAACTAAAACAAAAATTGCAAACTAAAATCAACATCGTTTTTTATTGAACTAAAGTTATGGCTTTTCATTTGTCGGACGGTCAGGTCTTTGCTGTTCGTTTTTCACGTAAAAATTACATCTTCAAATAACAAATATCTAATAAAAGGAACAACACAATGCATTCAGGCTGATGTTGGAAGCGCTCTTTATTCAAACATGACATAAAAATAAAAGAGATAACTTGATATGTGATGTGATGTGACATACTCAAAAACGTTGATTCCAGCTCCGATTCAATCTTCGCAAAAGCAAACAAAAGAACAAGAACAAGTAACATACGTCTAAAATTTACAGCTAAACAAGTATTGTTATACATCATAATTGAAACTGACGAAAAGACCACCTAAAATGATAAATTCATAAACACCAATAACCCTACCACCAATAACAATACCAATCGTTTCTCCACTATCTTTAAAGATAACTCAAGTACACTTTAGATTTCCGTTGCCGTTGCAATGTTTCTGTTACAAACGTCATACTCCACTAGTTTTTACTAAAAATAAAAAACATTGTTTAAATATTTCACCCTGTATCAGAAAAAATCACCCTGTAAAATAAGTTATTATTTTTTCAATAATGGCTTAAATTGCCATGTGATTTTTCGAGAAAATTTTGGCTTATTATTGATTGTTACGGCTTAAAGACACCATTAGCACAAAAGAAACTGCGGACATATTAATTATTTTTGTCGCCATAGATAGCGTATCCATAAAAAATCACAAGAATTAATCTAACTCGAACACTGTAAACTTTTTGATCATGCATATGGGGGTGAAATATCCTGCAAATGACTTCTACTAAAACGTGTTTAAAGGAATATGTTTAGTTTCCAATAGCCCTGTATATATTTTCTCCCCACATCCATGGTACTGGCGGCATCAAGGCATCACGCACCTACAATTATCCCAGCACATTTAGGACGATAATCCCGTGACTTTCCTCGCGGCCGCTCATTTGCCTAGCCTTTCCCATCCGTCGGCTCGAGAGCACCGTCGTCTTCAGTTCTCGCAATTAACGAATCCCGTGTCACGACTAATGAGACAAAGAGATTAACAAACGTCGAGAGATCCCGCGCTGCCCGTCCGCCGTTTAACTCCGGTAATTGATGGACGGCGACGGCGGCACTTCTTGACATTTAAGTGACATTAAATTATCAGAATGCGTGGCATCGCGCGGCGCTTGCAGCTTTTGTGACTCGGAACCTGGAAGCCATGGAAGTTGTGCCGCTCAGGGTGCAGCGCTTTGCGATGCAACGTTGAGATTAATTACGAATGGAGTCCGATAGTAAATCATAGGCGATTCCGCTGACCTTTCCGGCGCTGCATAACTCCGGATTAGCCCTACCTGCCTACCGCTGCCGCCCTCTGCCGCCTGCTTGCGCAACTGCATCGCGGGATTATCGGAGTTTCAATAGGTCTCATGGCAGGGTGATTTAGTGGATGGGTTTGGCTGGAAAGGTCGCTGGAACACGTCTGGAATGCTGGTTTTAGCGTTAATTTGATGAAGTTTACATCGGTGCAAGCTTTTAGTTGTTTTGGTTAGGTCGATTTGGTTGGTTAGGTCGATCTAAACATATTAGCAGTCCTTGAAGGACACATGTAAAAAAATGTCAGAATTTCGGATGAAAGTACAAAGTTTACTTTGGCATACAAAATCCAAAATCATATGTTTTACTAATTGGTCCGGATTCGTATTTAGCGTATATTTTTAAATGTGATTTGTTCAAAAAGTTTCTTGAAAATCATTGAGTAGAATTATCCAACACACTTACACACACAAAAAAGGCATTTTCGAAACCTTGTAAACATAAAATAGCCATTATAAATTTTCATCTGAAGGGATATTTTCGTATTGCACAAGCAATTAGTATCAATAAATAATATTATTTATATACATGATGTCTCACGGAACTGGTACATTAGCAGTTTCTCATGTTCTACGTTTTCTGGAAAATTGAAATTTTGGAATTAGAATTTACTCCATCTGAGCTCTTTAGGTAAAATATTCTCAAGTTAACTGTCACGTCCGGTCAGCGGAAGTCAGTATCAACTTTGTTATTGTAAATAGAATGATATAATATTCATTTTATTTTAGATAATTTTTAATTATACCTAAATATCACCATTTTTGAGTTTTTGATTTTACTGATTTTCCGGCGATTTTCGCGGTTACGTTTAAAATTGAGTAATTCGGTTATTATTGAAAATAGAAGTTTCGTGATTGGTTGTCCAAAACTATAAACATAACCAAGTAAGACAATGTTTATTTAGTTCATCATATCATATCAAAATTTACAAAGTAATTAAATTTTCAAACCTAAAAAAAAATCTGGTGTGGCCAGGCACATGACTTTATCATACAATATATAAAATTAATAGTTTAGCTGCATGAGAATCTATTCTATAGAGATAAATCGTAGGTATTGTCAAAGCATCAGCATTTGACACTACCTACACTACGTCATTAGAATAATAGTTATTTATGTCACAAATGCCGAAAGTATGGAATAGCGCGACGAGCGCTGATACGGCGCGTCACCGAAGGCGGAGTGTCGCCGTCGCCTATGAGCGAGTCGCGCTATCTAGTTTTTGGCAGGAGCGACATCAACGTTTATTGTGTTGCTTTTTAAGAAATACGTATTTAAAAAAAAAAATAGTTCTGTATAGTAAATGCTAGGTTGGTACCACTTTGATGAAAGGTGCGTTCCGATTGGTAGGTAATGGTAGCTAATGGCGGTGGTAGAATACGAAATTATAGTATTTCTTACATATCGTGATAATGACACATATTAGTGTGCATGTACATAAACATGAGTCACTAGCAATTTTCTATTGGAAATACTATAACGGCGTCTGCTACCACTGCCATTATCACTAATGAAAACGCACCTTATTTGTTCATGACACATCCCTACCAACATACTAAAATAAAACTACACTCATCGCTATACTTTATTTATAATTTTCTCAATGTATCATTTTTGGAATTAGATATAAAGACGGGTTGATATTTCTTATCAACAAACAATCAAATTGGTGATCTTATTTTATTTGAAATTTGTATTTTATAATTTTGCGCACTACAGCGGCACGTTCCATAGTGGTTCTCCAACCTCTGATGAGATCAGCTGTTTTCGAATGTGACAACACAAAAAAATATTTGTCAAAATATTGGCTACTATGTAATTTCATATCAATGCAGATGCGACCGATCTTGATCAAATAGAATTTGCTCTTGAAGGTAAACTATTACTTTTACCAAAAAATGTTATAGGCATAAATTATTCAAAATTTCCTCTACTTTAATTTATTAATTAACTATTTTGTCGAAATTACAGAAATGGCGGCTCATTTCCAAAATCCTTGAAAAAGGCTTAGAATAAACTAAAAAGCTAAACTATTAATTTTACCAAAAAATGTCATAGGCATAAATTATTCAAAATTTCCTCTGCTTTAATTTATTATTTAACTATTTTGACGAAATTGCAGAAATGGTGGCTGATTTTTAAAATCCTTGAAAAAGGCTTGGAGTAAACACCCAGTTCCTTTGGACCCTTTTGAACCAAAAGCTTTTCAACTCTAAGTTTCGTCATGAAACTTCTAAATATGAAGTTCCGCGCCGATACCTTTAGTAGTTTCTCCGGAATCGGATTCACAAAAATTGAGTACACACACACACACACACATACACACACACACACACAGACATTTTTTTGTACCTTGGTCAAAAATGTTCAGGGGACCCAAAAAGACCTATTTCCGCTAAAATCCCAATTTTTTTTTTCGGCACTATTACAATACTTTAAATACTGCGTATGATAAAGTAAAAATGATTTCTGTCAAATGGAATACCCTGTATACGCAAGTCAATAGGAAATCTTATTCCTATTTGGTTATGTTTCTAGTTTTGGACCACCACTCATGAAACTTCTATTTTTAGTAATAACCGAGATATTCAAATTTAAACGTAACTGTGACAATCACCAAAAAATTAAGAAAACAAAAACCTCAAAAATGGTGATATATGGTATAGGGCAATATTATGAAAAATGATGTATTATGATACGTAGAAACCAAACATAAAATAAAAATTATAAATTTCCATTTAAAATAACAAAGTTGATACCGACTTCCGGTGACCGGACGTGACAGTTAACTTGAGAATATTTTAGCTGAAGAGCTCAGATCGAGTAAACTCTATTTCCAAAATTTCAGGTTTCGTGAAATAGTAGAACATGAGTAACTTCTAATGTACCAGTTCCGTGAGACACCATGTATATAAGTAGATAAATACATAAATTATTCAACAAACACTTCCTGTCCTGAATTATTGAAGTTATCTAACAAATCTGACGGATTTGTTCTTCTAATTGGGAAAATCAAACCCAAACCTGTTGTTTCAATAGAGGCAAATAAATGATTGTTTGGAATAGTAGTTTGGTAGAAGAACGTTAATTGGTTGCAAATAATTGTTGTTTTTAGTTAAGATTTACAATTTGTATGTATATTATAAGGAACGAGAGTGTTAACTGAAAGAATTGCGATGTGTTAAATTAACGAAATTGTTGGTTGAGTTTAAATGCGATATTTTAAGTGGCGTTAATTAATGGTTCTTTGATTAAAGAAGTTAATAATTGATTGAAGGGCATAATGTGGGGTTTTTATTGACAGGGAAAGCTGGTTAATCGACGGTGAGATATAGAAGGAGAATGGTATTTTTTGGGCAATTCCGTCATCGAAGAAAGCAACCGTAGACACGTGTTTCGTGTTTTTCCATTGAGTGTCCGTCTTGCTCCTTGGCTATACTCATTGGCTGATGAGGACTAATAGTCCGAAACACGTGTCTACGGTTGCTTTCTTCGATGACGGAATTCTCCGACAAATAGCTTTCTCCTTTTATTTACAAGAACTGTACGGAGGGTACAGTAGATCCTCGACCGGTAGTGCTGGTCTTTCCAGATATCGCGGGGACTATCTCGACCGTTGATTCGGAATTGGAAGGTAAGCTTGCCTGCACTGTGCTCTATCCTGCCAAACTGCATCGATCTAATAACGCTATACTTTGGTTTTATCATTTGCGCAAATCATTGTTAAAAGACATTTTCCTGTGGTTGAATACGAATTATTACATAAAAATTAAGTACAATAGAGTGTATATTGTCCATAATTTTTGGTATTAAAACTCCCCATATTCGCTTCGTATACCAAAGATGATGCATAAATCAAACTGATATTATTCCAACCACTCATAAATTCCGCCATCCCTTTGCAAAATAGCCAACCCCCTCGCAAGAAGAAAATAATAAAGATAGTCCTTCCGGCCAGATGCGGGTCGACCAGAGACCGATCATAAATTCCCAATAAGTTATTTTAATTTCTGGTAGGATTTTATTAAGGGAGTGTTCTACTCCCGGCTCTCTTCTTGACGGTTTATGATAATGACTTTTCCGGTCGGGCAATTTTATTAAAAATCGATTCGGCGATGCCGGCCGCATCGGGCGATTTTATGAATGCCGTAGAAGAGGACCTAATCCCTTAGAGCGTTTTCGATCGGCGCCGATAAGAATAACTACTGGCAGTAAATCGAGATTACGATAATTACTGCGGAAGTGCGGCAATTACACGCTATTCCCCCGATGGCGCCCTCTACCTCTACCAACGTCACCACGAAGAGGCGCTCCGGATGTACTCGATATTCGTACTACGCCACCTTAACATACCACGCATCGTCGAATGAACGAAAATTGATGCTACTCAATGCCAGTGGACCAATATGCTCATTTAAGGATAACGGCTGGGAAATTGACCTGGGAATGCATTTTTGATGACCTCCTTGTGCTATGATAAACTTTTTGGGAGAAAACTGTACGAGTACAGTACACAACCTTCATTTTTCACATTATGACCTGTCAACAATCTTTATTAACTCACTCACTGCAGCCTAATCCATAATCATTGGTTCTTGATTTTCGAATGCTTTATCATGCCAACTTTTCCTCGTTCAGATGGAAACAAACCAAATATTGCAACCGTTAGCGATATAGTGATAAAATCAGTGAACAACTAGCTATCGATTACACCAAGAAAAGATTATTCCTCTACAAAATTAAAGAGTTTCTAGTACAAAATGTTTGTTGACGTTTTTCGGACGATGTTGTTCGATTCTTTTTCTGTTCTTCTGGAGTGTTTTATATCTTTTCGTATCTTAGCTGGTGCTCTATAGTTCTATACAGTACCGTGTAACCGGATCTCTTCAGTAACCTATCGATCCTTTCTGATACCCCACTTACGTATTGTTAACAACCCTTTTGATTCTTGCGGTTCCTGTGGCACTTGCGGTTTTCTTTGTGTGGCAGTGGTGTATGTCAGAGTTGTTGTGTCCATTCGGACGTAGGGTCCACTCCAAGTGTTTCCGTTCATCGTCCAAGATACCGGAGTTGCATACCTCATCGGCTCTGATGGACTGGGTAATAATAACACTTCTCTTCTGTTGGGGATGTTGGTGTGATTTGGCGTGCCGATTACTGTGTGTCTTCTTACTGTAGACTTTATGTCTAAGCCTACCCGTTGACGTTCTGTGTACCAGAACATCCTACAATGGCAGATGATTGGTTTTTTCTATTTCCATCGTGAATATTTGGTGGAAGGACTGACACGACTCAGGTGGTTCAGGAATAACTTAGTGTGTTTGTTCCTACCATGGAGCCACACCACAATATATCATCGACATCTAATCCCATGCTTGGGTTCACAGGGAAGTGATGTTGTAACGGAATTCGTCTTTCGTTTTGTGCAATTCTGCAACATTCGCATCCGGAGTTTTACAAACGAGTTTTTTAGTCGTACTAAAACATACCTCTCAGTTGTTGCATGAGTTGCTTGTTGAGTATTATATTGTTGATCAAACAAACCAGAACCTTGTTTAAAGATGATAGTAAATATGAACTAATGGCTTCTCTTCAAACAATCCTACTAAGGAATTGCGATTACCGGTGAAAGAGGTGGTACCATAGCTGTACTTACTTGCTTATGCTTAGCCAGACTGTGGCCCAGCGGTGGAGCACTTGGCTATCGGTATGGGGGGAGTGACTTCGAGTCTGACGCCCTGCTTTCATGCCGATGCCCCCGTAGTGGCGAAAGCTGTTGGGGGATGTTAAGGCGTGGAGGTCTACCTCGAGTACGTGGTCGAGTGTCAGTAATTGACAAGATCCGGTACATCAATGATAGACCTCGGAGGACTAGAGTCCTCAGAAGGCATGAGACAACCTCCTGAAAAGGAATACCGGAAGAGTGGGTCAATGATAACTTCCTGCAAAATCTGAATAAAACAATGCCAACAAAAGTATTTATCTTTTTTACCGCGTCTTATCTAATCAATCGACTTCACAACTTTTGCTAATTTAAAACAAATTAATAATAATAAGTTTTATTCTTATACATCCATGTACACAAACACAATATACACGGGTACAGTGAAAAGTATTCGTTCATCCCTCTGTCTTCGCCTCGAGAATGGGATGGTATATCCTGTCTCGGGCTGATGGTATTGAGGGAGATGCAGTGTTGTTCGTCAATGTTCTTTCTGTTTTTGTTTATAATTTGTTCCCTCTAAGTAGTGATTTTATTTTCAATTTGAATGTTTTGTTCTTAAGTCTTTTGATGTCTTCAGGCATCATGCTTTTAGCACCTCTGATCCAATGGATGGTCCATATCGCGCTGTTCTTGGTCTTTCCGTTCTAAAGTGCTGTATATTTCTGGTCTGATATTTGTGTATCTCTTCAGATTACTTAGTTTTGTCTTGGTTTGTATTAGTTTATTATGCATTTTATAGATCAGCAGAAGTTTATTTTGTAATATTAGTTGTTGTATCTTATATATATATATATATATATATATATGTATATGTATATCTGTCTATGCAATATAATGATTTTATTATTTTGTTTTGTTGTCTCTTCTTTAGGAGAAAAGTAAACAAAAGCTAGACTCTGTCTATCCAGAGACAATTGGCATTTGGTGCACACCGAATGAGTTATTTAAGTAATGCATTGAATTATTTTTTACCGGCATCGCGGTGCTCCAGAATTCGGATTATCGCGTTGGTATGTATTGTGATCGGCCTATTGCCGTCACCGAATGGCGATCAGTGCAAACGGATATTAAATTCCAGGTTATCGATCCGCTACATTTACAGTATAATCCCCGCGAAGCCGACATGATACATTGCCGACAGATCTATTTGTTTAACGTTCTTGTTTGCGCAATGTAAACGGCTTAATCTCATCTCGACTGATTAAGCCATTCCCAGGGGACGTCTTCCAGAAGCACCAGCAGACGTTCGCTAGCCGTGTCAGCTACTTGTGGAGTAAAGTACAGAAAACCGGTTGAGAAATGTTTATTTTTTGCTAGACCTGCAGAATGAACGCTTTAATATATTTGATGGCTTATCGCTTTAATCCTGAAAATCGTTTATTTTAACTTTATCATCTTGAAGTTCAACCATTTGAAGACGTTGATACCGGCAAATGCTGTCATTAATCTGCATTGTAAAATAACATGGGGCGCCGTTACATATGGGCAGTTGCTTGAGATTTTTCCGCCGAAGTTCGACCTTCTCAAAATCACCATATTGTAAGTTTTTTCCCTTCTTAATTGTTAATTGATTATGTCTGTTTGTAGTTATTGTCTGAAGAAGATTTTAAATAAAAATCGAAACGTAACAATGAATTAAAGGGTGTTAGTCTTTGATTGGTCGATCCCTATCAAGTTTTCCTAATTTTGTTTCTATATAACAACAATTATTATTAACTAGTTGACTTAGTATTGTCGCCTTTCAAAGTGTTTACTTATAATAGTAATGATAACAATTTTGTATTTCGTTTGTCGATGATCGCTATCACAGAATTCTTAAATTTGTCAACTTTTTCTTTATATTTACTCGTTGTTTGTCCTTAATGTGGTTAAATTTTACAATAATATTGTCGTTGTTTACCAATTTGTTAAATTATCAATTGTGTTGATTTTGTACTTGTATTTTTTGGTTTTGAATGGTGCCAATATTGATCATTATACTTGATGAACACGAGCGTAAATTCTTATAAGAAAATTACAATCTTTACTCCAGCATATTAATAAGTAATACAAATTCAACAATGTTGGTTGACAATCAGACCAAATCTAAAATTCTAAGATAAAAGTTCAATGATTCTGAAACAAATATATAATTTCAAAGAATTCTTAATACAAAATTATTAATTACACATTAATAAACGATAGAATGACAGCAAATTTTCTTGCAATTCACTTAATATCAATATGGTATAGATACGTTGTCGAACGTTGTCGGTCACAACCGTGACTAACATAAAATAATGTGTAAAAAATGGTCCAACCATAAAAGCAACGGAGATTTTTCAGGTTGAATGCAATTTAAATTTAACGAACAATATGGGCTGTGTATTTTTATATATATTTTTTTATTTTCATATTTGTTGTGTTTCATTTTAGAATACTAATTAATAAATCCGAATATGTCTCTATCAATGCCATTTACAACAAATAAAACAAGACGAAAATGCTACAAAACAATTAATAGTATAGTCATTCATACTACGTCACCTTTCATTACTAAAAAAAATTTCTTGCCCCCCCTGGAACATTTTGTAACGGCGCCCATGATTGAAATATATATTAGTTTGGCTGATCCTGTGTTACAAGGACGATGCTGTTCATGGGCCCATTCCTTTTTTTATACACAAACAAAAAAGCGAATACAAAAACGAATAGGAAAACGGACGACAAATGTATTGAATCTGTACGTACAATATAAAAGTTGGAGTGAAAGGGGCTCAGGATGTACGTCAGCGTTGGCGACTCGGAAAGTTATATTTTGCCCGATCGAGTTATCCGAACAATTAACTCGAACAATAACGATCGGAATGAAATTGAATCAATGCCTCCGTTGACGTCTCACGTCGCCGGAAAGTTACTTTTTCCGGTAGTCCGCCTTCGAGTTCCTCGATCGGAAAACTTTCAATCGGGTGGGCGTCGCTTGCAAAAATACGTGCCATATTCCAGCTTTATTATTCAATTCTTACGAACAAATATAGTAGTTATAATTGCAACGAATTACTGATTATAATTATTTTTTTTTGTGTTTGTAAGTTTTGATTTGTGAATTGGAATTATTAAATTTAATTCGTTGTCGCGAGAAACCTCCTTTTATTTCGTTCAACTATTTGTGCGCACTCTTTCAGTTGACCTAGTGTTGGCAAAAATTTAACAGCTACCGCTGGTCTGTTATTTCATTTACAGATTGGCTTTGATTTGCTTGATACTGAAATAGAATTGATTTTTTATCGACGTTTACAGAGGATTTTATTTTTATTACTGAGAATTCTACCTCCTACAGGGAATAAAATATTCAATGATATTTTGGCTTCTGTTCAATGCAGTATTTTATCAGACAAAGCTCATCACTCCTACCATGATAATCACTATTGGAACTCAATAAAAAGTAATTAAAATCTCCACCATTAAATTGTAGCTGGTTTGCTCACTTTAAATACTGAAAGAAACGTACTCATAAGTAAAACTCAAATCTCAATAATCGGATAACAAATATTTATTTACAATTAAAACAAAAGAATTAAAACAATGAACTGAAACTCTAAATCTACCAAATCTTTTTGAGGAGTTGTCAGATTATACAAAACACATTAAATTAAAATTATACAATAAGTAAGGAAGTAATGATCGGCTTATCATTTACAAAAGCACACACTAAAAAACTACATTTTAATATTAAGCAAGCGGAATGCTTGCAACTGGTTTGATTTACATCTCAAACCGCTCTCTATGTCTTCTGGATGCAAACGAATCTACGCCTCACCTATTTATTAAAACTTCCCCATCCTTGACTTCATATTAGAAGAAAAAGGACCACACGACAAGTTAAGTGAAATGTGTAGTTGGCAAGCCAGTTGCCCTAAAAGCATAAATATCTCGCTCAGCAGTATATTATACAGTTTTAGACAAAAGTCATAAATCTATTACCAAAGAAAGCCCTTAAATGGATGGGAATAAACACCATTAAAAAGTTTCACAGGGACCTCGTGTAGAATAATTTATGTTATAAAAAAATATAGATTATTGCCACGTAATCGACCGTCAAGACTATGGTATCGAATTATGTATAAGCGATAAGAAGTCTCTCGCAGACCAACGCGCGATAACGGTGATCCCATATCATTCAATACAACCCAGTAACATGCAGGATTTACTTTACCGTGCCTGTAATTATTGAGAGAGTACTTTGGTACACAGTCGGTTTTCTGGTTAGATTAGGTTTTTCTAGGTTCTTTCCATGAATCTTTAACTTGGCAAGCACAAGATGAATGACCAAGTGACACACCTTGGTCAATAGTACCTTTGTAGTCGTAAATGACAACTTTATACAAATTCGTTGCAAAAATGCAAATGATAATAGCTTTTATGTACTTGCATACCAAGAACATAATTGAAAAAAGAGTCACTTCTTCGTGGTAACTGTTGATCGATTTCGAAAATTGCTTTCATCGTCGGACCATTCTACGTACTAAACATGACGTACATCAAAACGGTAAACAAACTACGCTTAACAGAGAAGTGAAGGCTTTATTTTTAGCTTTAATCATAGCTTAAAGTAAGTTCAAATTACACAATAAATACATTAACACGTGACAGCCGACGGACGTTAACCGTCGGCTGTCACGTGTTGATGTATTTATTGTGTAATTTGAACTTACTTTAAGCTATGATTAAGGCTAAAAATAAAGCCGAAACGTCAGCAACAAAGTTTTATTGCTACCTAGCTCCCAAAGACGTTAAAAAACTTTTTTGATTATCGCTTGGAGCGTGAACTGAGATTTAATTATTATTATTATTATTATTTAGTTTCTAAAGGGGAAGTTCCAAAATGTTGTAATTATAATACCAGGCAGACTATAATCCTAGAAATCGGGTAAGCAGGTATCTGTCTACCCAACAAGTCAAACGAGAGGCTCTTTTCTGCCGTATTTTCAGCTGTAGGAAGGGGGCAATATGTTAATTTTATTTCGATACCTCGATTGATAAAGATCGCGAACCCATCTCCATGATGCTGTTGAGATATCCACACTTTTCTCCTTTTAATTTATTATATAGTGTTTTTAAAACGTGTTGAAAACGCTAAAAAGTCCCTGTTAATATCGTGGCGACTCTCCGTAACATTTTTAATTGGATTTTTTCAAATCGTAGTTATAGCCGTTTTACACCGCGCAATTCCTGCGCAAGAAGTTACACAAGAAGTTGTTAAGCAACTGAAATCTACAAACAGCAAATGGTTCAATTTCTAAACAAACTATTCAACATAAGAAAATTCATAAGAATTTCTGTTTACGATGTTGTTACTGCACAAATTGTGTACTAAATTGCGCACAAAATGGCGTAGTGTAAAACGGATATAAGTAACAAAAGAAAATTGACATACGTTTTTACATCATAAAGAAGGAACTATTCTAAAACAGATGTCTGCAGTTTGGGTATTTTTATGTCTAAACACGACTATGGGCGTCTATTTGTCATTACAATAGCACGGTTCATTATTTATCGTACGAAATTAAACAACGTACCGTTGAGTTTCTATTTGAAACAACCGCATTGCAAGCTCGAGCCAACTCAATAATGCACAATGTCCGAAGTTTGTGTTTGCACGGACAGCGTCCGGCGGCCGGTTCGGCGTCAGAAGTGCACGCGTTCGTTCGGTACCTCCGTTCGGCACCGTCCACAATCGTGAATTAGTTACGGCCGGATACCACTAATAAGCCCTCTATTAAATCGAATGAACCACGCTCGCTTATGCGTTACCAATAGCCTGCAACCGGATCCTCGTAGTACATATTATACCCAGTAAAAACTAATTGTTGATATGAACGCAAACGTGATACTCTAATTGGGTGCAAATTGAAAAGTACGTCGTTAATTCGTTAAGCTCTCTAGGACTGTAGTATTTATTGTTGCGAAGCATATTTTAATAAGAATTGATAATTACATTGTGTAAATCAGCAGTTGCTTCTCTAGAAGTGCATGTATCATGACTAAAGTGCGAAATTATAAGCATTTATTTTTGGAAAATATGCGCTTAGAAAACAATTAGCAATTAGCAA
This sequence comes from Melinopterus prodromus, assembly GCA_964023965.1. Classification (NCBI taxonomy): domain Eukaryota; kingdom Metazoa; phylum Arthropoda; class Insecta; order Coleoptera; family Scarabaeidae; genus Melinopterus; species Melinopterus prodromus. Next base: position 13,701,060 of record OZ030393.1, read on the forward strand.
AAAAGGGTACAAAAAGGACTTTTAAGAATACGTATACCTTGTAATATTTTTGTATATACCTATGTATTTATTAGTTCACACAATTCACACAAAACATTGATATAACTGCGGAAATTGATACTTAACAATGGAAATAAACTATACACAATTTTATTTATTAAAAAAAAACACAAATATATTTTATAAACCGTATTAAAAACGTGACAACAGTTTATTTCTTAACGTTAGTTTTAGCAAAATCAGGAACGATCAATAAACGTTTATTTGAAAATCGTTAGTTAGACATATACCGTGTGTTCATTTCAAAAGTATCCACCATTAATAACTCTTGACCTGATGCGATTATTGCTTTGAGTAAAAGCACCTCGATTTAGGTATTGAGAGGTAAATTCAAAAATGGTATCTAGAGAATTTTATGTTTCATTCCTTCTCCCACCAATCACCCCACTTCGAAATTGCAAACGGCACCCTATATCTTGTGATACATCATTTGAAAGGGCATACAATTCTCTACTTAACTATGATAAAAAAATAAATAAATCGATCGATAGGTTCTTAAGATAGACTGGAATAACGGCCACCATTAATTTGCGTTCGCGAAGAGTTCGAAAACAGAATGTATTTTTGTCTAGCAAATAATGGTGGCCATTTCAAACATACCATAAAATAATTTCTTATTTCTTATTTTATTATTTATTTTAATTTTTTATTTCTTATGACCGTCATTTAATTTAACAGTGTATGCAATCCGCAGTGTTCCGCTAATAATAATTGATTTCATACCTTCTATCTTCTGGGTAGTCTATCTTAAGAACCTATCGATCGATTTATCATGGTTGAGTAGAGTATTTTATGCCCTTTCAAATGATACATCACACGGTAGGGGGTGCTATTTGAAATTTCGAAGTGGGGTGGCTGGGGGGTGAAGGGATGAAACCTAAAATTCTCTAGGTACCATTTTTGAACTTCCCCTCAATATCTAAGTCAACGTGTTTTCACCCAAAGCACTTTTGAAATGAACACATGGTATATTAGGTTTATTTGGTAACCGCTTTACGTTATATTTATACCGTTGTTAATACGGCGTAATTAACAGGTTTATTAAACATTAATATTCACTCGTCTTTATAAAATTGAATTTATAGTTATTTAACCAACAAATATATTAAAAAGAGCGATTAATGATTGAGACTCGCTTCGCTCGCGCGTTAGATCATTAATCGTCGAGATCATTAATCGCCGTTTAATATTCGAGTTGGTTACAAAATTTTTTCATCGATCGTATTCTTCTGGCGTCGGCTACATAGATTTTTCTTCGCCGATGTCGTTTTAGGTTATATGACAATTTATGTAATTTAACACTGACAGTTCTAGAGGCCGGTATGTTTTGATTGGAACGTTTCATTTCGCATATGTTCGATTGGCCAATCAAACGACGTGATTACGTCATGTGATTGGCTATAACAAATCATGCATTAATATAAATCGTGCATTAATAGAGTTGTTTAATAAACGATTTCCTATTCACTAAACTGACTCATAAATAAACGATCGACGGAAAAATTATAAATCGTTCGACCAACATTACATTTCGTTGTTTCTGAAGGTTTTCTGTACGTTAAATTTGAATGTTTTTTAATCGTTTAATTTCTCAACGTATTTTAAACGTAGGTCTGTTTCCTGGGCTGTGTTAAGTACATAGGATTTCAATGTAACTTAATACGTAAACTGCTTCTGAGAGATTTAATTGAACTAAGAAGCATGTGGTTTTCCACCTAGTTGCGCGCCTGCATATGTGCTTGCATTTTTCAGCGCAGATTTAACCGCGTGCCACATTTATTCTTCTTGGTCCAAATTGTCTCTATATTTAAACATAGCTGAACAAATTGAACAAAAAATAATTAAGTTAATATGTATTACTGAAACAATGTATTAATGTACTATGGCTAAGAAGTGAATGTTAAACTTAAAATTTTCATTTTAATACTGTGAAATAAAGCGACAAAATATGACAAAAATGTAGGCCTACAATCTAAACGGTCACTACCAAGAGACAAATCGTAAAATAAATAATTGTAACTTACTGTTTTTATGTACATTCTACAGAATATTTTATTGTATTGAATAATTAATTAATTCGGAATTTTTTATCTATGTGGCAGACAGCGATTTATCCTCAATATTTAGTAATTCAAATACACTACAAAGTCAAAAACTCTTGGAGGATTTAACACCGAAGATGACCTCTTTGATGACCCAGGCATGGCTGAATAGCAAAAACATCGAAAATGTAAAGTAAAGTAAAATGCGATTTTCGTTTACAGTGAACTTCAATCGCATTTTTCGGAAACAATATTTCTTTACATTTCCGAGTTGGCGCGTGAAATTATTCAGCCATTTTAAAGATACCGTTTTAAAGTTAATTTAGTTAGCTAGCCGACATACGTATTCAATTTTGCAACAAAAAAATTCTTTAACCACTTTTTTGTAATAATAATAGGAAACCTACAGTTCTCCAGTTTGTTACACATTTTTTTATACTTTAAAATTAGGTAAGTGGACGAGATATTGGTATGATAACAACAACAAAAAACATGTTATGTTTCAGAAGGATACATCAGACACAAAATTACATCAACATTATTATTTTTTTATACGACGCGGCGCCTTTAAGGAAAATTTTGCAATAAAAGAAATTAATGGTATTCTCAAAACACTCAACATTGTACAGTAAAAATTTGTAATAAAAATATTGCATAGTTTTTCAGAAAAAAAAATCCCAAAGTTCTCCTATTTTTTTGCCATCTATGTGAAGGCGAAACTGTTCACCTCTCCAATTTAAAACTCCAAAAAGTGCAATTTAAAAATGTGTGGTTAAGACCAACAAAACTGGTGGAATACTATACGGTGGGACCAATTGAAACGAGCACGAACGCACTTTGTCACGTCGAGCTATATACCGGGTGGTCGTTTTAACTTGAGACTCCTAAATATCTCGTGAAATATGCATGGTACGACAAAAGTGTCTTGAATAGACTTATAGGGCTCAAAGGGGGAAATGAGCTGACGGTATCAGATTCATTGCAGATGGCGCTGCAATCGGTGAAACTAAGGCTAACTTCACTTTTTTAAATGGGAATACCCAAATTTTTTATCTGATTATGTTTTTTCGCTAAATAAGAACAATCTTTTGTCTGAACATTTTTTTCGTACGATGCATCTATTAAAAGTTATTGACCATGGAAGTTGGCGGCGGCTGCGTTAGTTACGACCGCTGCCACTGCATGGGATGCGCTCGACGTCTGGCAGTCAACGCAACGACTGAGTAGACACTCACGGTACAACGTAGGAAGGTATGTGCGTAATCGGGATACGTTTTGGCATCTCGCGCGTTGCTCCGTCATGCGCGTAGGGTTTCTTTACGAACGAAAAAGTGCATCGGACGAAAAAAAGTTTCAGACAAAAGATGCTTCTTATTTAGCGTAAAATCACAATTTGATAAAAAATTTGTGTACACCCATTTAAAAAAATTAAGTTAGCCTCATTTTCACCGATTGCAGCGCCATCTGGAATGAAAGTGATATCGTCATCTCATTTCCCCCTTTGACTCATACAAGTTTGTTTAAGATACTTTTGTCGTACCATGCATATTTCACGAGATATTTAGGAGTCTCAAGTTAAAACGACCACCCGGTATACGTGGCGATAACTTTGACGTAAACTGTGTGCGCATTAACGTGCCCTGCACGCGCTAAAATCATTTGAGCGCGTCACGTGCAAGGGCAGTTAATTGAATAGTAGTTACATGCTGGTGATGTATGTTTGGAAAGTCTCTGTGAAAAAGGGTCGTAGGTAGCTACCTACTACGTTCTAAATGGAAAATTCGGGGTTACTACAAAATAATGAAACTGTTAATGTTTCAGTAGTATTGTTAAGATGGAGTAGGTATTTCCATTCAAATTATACGTCGAACAGAACTTGAAACCTTTGCCGATAATACAAAAAATATCTGGCTCAATTCTGTCATGTATAGGTGACGAATATCGGCGTTTTGTTGTTGAACGCAAGAAGACTACGACATAGCCATCAACAATCGTAAAATCCGTTACCTAGACCCAACAGAATTGAGCCGGATATTTTTTGTATTATCGTCAAACGTTTCAAGTTCTGTTCGACGTATACTTTGAATGGAAATACCTAATCATTTCGGTAAAATTCCACGAAATACTGTCCTCACAATTTATGAGGTATATTTGGTTGCCTATCATTTCGAGTCCCACCTTAAGAAGTTGTTGCTTAATGAATTCATTTATTTATTGGTGAGGTTAGTCAGCTTAAATTAATAAAACAATTGAAAATCCTGCAGCAACAAGGAGCTTATTGTATATTAGATACAGGAGCGCTGTCACTAATTAAAGGACACACATGCCAACATATTCGATAAATTGGCGTAAATGTTGAAGGTTTATTTTGAAAATGTAAATGTTTGAGACTATTTTAAACTGTTTGGTCATTTGGGTTGTCATACACTTTCAATCACAGCGAAATAAGCGTATAAAATAAAATAAATAATAAAATTGCCAATATCTTTGTAACAATGTAAGATTTTGAAAACTGTAATATGTTGTGCATAGAGCCAGTGTAACGACACCTAAATAACTCTTTTGTTCAAAAAGCAATTAATTTGTTTTTTAACAGTTATGTAAACCAGATGCAATCTTTTTTTCAGTGGCAGTATACAAAGTCAAAATCCGGCAAATTAAATCGTGTTGAATTAAAAAGTAGTATTTCAAAAAAAGACTTATTTGTTTTGCTGAAATACTGAAATATACATTGTTATGAAAATAAACTAAAACATATATTTTTATAAAAACAATAATAGATTTGTAAGAGAAACTTAATAAATGTCACATGTTTTTAAATAACAGATTATTATCTATTTTTATTAATTTATAGTCAAATGTTAAATCATTTTAATCATAGTATAAACTTTATATAATGGTGAAAGCGAAATTTTTAATATCAAAATACACATATTTATATCAAATTTAATTTCTGACCCTCAATAGTTTTTGACTTATGACGACATCGAGACTTTTTTTTATTTTAATTGTTGAATGGTAATAAGTAAAGTTGATGGCTTTACATATAAAAATTTTCGAGAAAAGGACACACGAAAATTTGCGTAATATTGATAAATCGATTTTTTTATTTGTGCTAAATGCGGATCAGAGCTTGAAAATTTCATATCACGTCAAGTTTGTTGTTGTTTCTTTTATGAAGGCGCCCACACACCACTCGCTGTAAATGTGATTATTTAAATTTCAGGTAAGGATTACTATGAGACGGCCGGTATGAAAAATACCGAAATAACAATTTTGGACAATTTAGCCTCAATTTTTCTGTTTTCAGAGCAAATAATGCTACGCAAAACGCAATTCCATACATAAATCACCAAATCAATATTTTACAATTTTGAATTGAATTTTTTCGAAAATTTTGGTACTTTTGGTAATTTTGGTCCTTATGTTTTTCAAGTGAGAAGTAATTTTTAAAATTAATTAAAAGGATACGGTCTCAGCCCGGATTCGAACCGGGGCCTTCTTCCTTGCCGGGGAATTGCTCTACCGCTGAACTACTGAGCCCTGTACAGGATGTAGATTTAATTCGTCATTTCAAACGGTAGTAACAGTCATATTCTATACGTCATATTCCCTATATAGTATATTTAAACCGATTAAACTAGTTTCCTAATGTTTTTCCGCCACCGTTAGATAATCAGTAAGAAAACAATGGGGAAAGCAATTGACGGTGGGAAATTGAATTTGCAATAAAGCTTTATTGTAAACTAAAAAATATTTTGCAGGAAAGTATTGTTTTATATGTACCTTTGCATATTCTTGACCGTCTAATGAACAGAAATCTGAGTAAATTTTAATGTAAACAATGTTGGAAGGTTATACTTGCTTCTGAAATATCTATAATAATAGAAAGTGCACGTTCTTCATAGCTTATCTCACTACGTACTAAAAAGTTAGGCGATAATCCTGTTTCTTGTGCTTATACAATGTGATAAATTTAAACGACGTTCTTTATTAATCGAATTGCTCTGAAATTTGTCACTAATAGTTTTAGTTCTAATACCTTTTTTTCTTTCTTTTCAGGTAAGCGCTGTAACCAACAACAACCAAACTCCCAGAAGCTACCAATCGTAAGACACCGCACGTTATTTGCCTTACTTCATTAATTAAACCACCATTAATTAAAACGAGCCTCCCTTAAAAGCTCTTAAAATGAATAATTTTCTTTTCGGCTCCGAAGGTACGTCAAGCGTCGGCGCCAAACCCTCACTTCGTATCGCCTCTCTTCACTCTTAACATTTTAATTGTTGCAATCTCCGTCTTTTCTACTCCACACCCTACAACAGTACAGCATCCCATCTTGCGTTCTGCCTCTCAAAGATACGCTAGAGATATTATCTGGGCCGCACTTTGAAGTGGATTCTTATCTGCCATCGATTGTCTGCAAAATTGCTTCTGCGGAGCGAACTCGTACCGCTTCTCGGAAAGACGCTCTAGTTCCTCGTCTCTGTTTGTGAAAACTGGATCCTCGCGTAAACGTCCTGTTAGGAAATGACGTACCGAAGTCGCTAGGCTTCGTCGCACGGGCTCGAAGTGCTCAGGTCCGCAATGACAATCTATCGGTTTTACTTGAGGATGGCTTAAGTTTGTGGATTTGTGCGCTTTTCTGCAGGGGTTTACCTCGGCCGGATAATCGCATTGTCGACGGCGGGCGACGCGCGCGGCCATTGTTATTATGGCGCTTTGGGTTTAGGCGGCATTAGTCGGTGCAATTTATCGATATAGATTTTGTGGGATTTAATCGTTTGTTTGATTGTCTTTGAAAATCTATCTGTGATTTATGCATGAATTGGGTTGCTCTTGAAAATACCCGACAATATATTCATCGATCTTTGAGCAAGACTTGTTATCGACCAGCTAATCTTAAGGAGAACATGATCAGTTGCAGATTTTGCTTGGAATAGATCAGAAACAATAATTACATTACATATATTCGAAGAAGTATAGAGAAAACATAGGAATAGGGCCAAGAGGTTTAAATATTTGCCTCTTCTGAGTTTTATTGTGGCATTAAATAATGTGGTATTGCCTTTGAAAGCTTACATAATTTGTAGTGAGAAAATCTTTACAGTGTACCTACTTGGTGGTACTCTACCTGGTACAAAATGCGTCATCTGCGTTGAGAAACATTTAGGCAAGAAATCGACTTACTGAAATGAAAATGGTTTTATTTGAATTAATGAGTTGTTTTGTAATATTGAAAACTTTGCTGGTGGTTCCATCACCATGGATGTCTTGAAGGCATAATCTGAACACAAAAAATTAAAAAAAGTTCTTTTAATTACAGAAAAATGCGCTGTGTTAAGGTTCTAAAAATGTAGGTAGTTATTTGAGTGAGTTTTCTGCTAGTTCTGTTATAGAGGCATATCTAAGGAATTTTTGCCGCCACTGGTGGCTCAATAGTCTTATAATATTGCAGGTACCTACTACAGGCAGTGATATTATGAACTGGTTTGAATCTGAAATTGTCGTATATGTAATTTGAGACTGAAATATTTTAACGTTATTTTTTTATGTAGTACTCTCTCATTTGCCAATTGCTATCAAGTTGGCAATTCTAACTTTGAGATTTGTTGTCATTGTAACTTCGGCCAAGACAAGTAATTTTATATGCGCGGTAGGTATTTTACGGTTACAAAGGTATTTTTTTACAAAATATATCAGATTGTTACCACATAGCTGTAACTTTCTTCACAATCGGACTTATCAAAATTCAACTTAAGGCCAACTTTATCTTCAAAATTGAATTATGAAACTGATTTAAAAGTTAAAAGTTTTTCCACTTTAAGTATTTAACGCCACTTTAATTTTTTATGAAATTGATTTTAATTCATGTGAAAATTGAGATCGATCACTACATATGAACCCGAGTCCCATGGTACTAAAGTTGAGAAAAAGCTTAGTTTAATAAAACATATAAACAAAAAAAACTGTTTATTTTTATAAACTACCATTTGTTCACTATTAAGTAGACCGGCTATACCATAGTTATTATCGCACAATTTAAGTTTTTTCAATTTCACCATTTTGCAATTTCAATTCCCCACATAATTTGTCAAAGAAACATACAATAATTGCTCACTATTATTGTAATACTAAATGACTCCTCTAGCAAAAAATGAATCTGGTTTTTGAGAAAATAATACATACGACTGCAAAAAAATAATCGAAAATGCATTTTTCCTAAAACTGGTCATAATTCAGAACTTTTGATTTCAGTTTCAGATTTTACGGAAAAAAGTCACCAGAATCAGTTATTACTGACTCCATTTTGTTCATTGTTGGCCAGGACAATCATATAGTTTATATTATTGCATTTTAAACAAATAAAGTAAAGTTAAATGTTCTGATATATACTCTTAAAAGTTAATGATTATTTTTGATTAAATTCGTGTCTGGTGGGTACCTATGCAAATTTATTGTAGTAAAACAACAAAAATAATTTTTTCATTATTAATTTAACTTTTTCTATTTTGATATCAAATTTCATCGAAATTATGCATGGATATAAAGCGACAAATTGAGGACTACATTAATTTACAGTTTTAAATTTATACAATATATAGTTTTTATCGTAACAGTAGAACGCTCTAATAAGATATTAACGACTACTATTTATTAAAAAAAGATTTAAAAATAAAAAAAGTTTAAAACTGTCATCGCGTTCGGCTCGATGCACGATTTTCCGCCGTTTTACTTTCAATTTATATTTATATTGTTTTACACAAAATCATTCTGACAGATTAGTTTGGGCTATTATTATTAATAGTACTAATAACACATAATTTAGAATACTTAGAATATAATATCCATTCCAGACAACATACGAATGACATTATCATCCGCATTAAAATGTATGAATTTTGTAGGTCGTGTGTAAATCGTACAGATACATTATTACGATTTACCCTACAGACGTTAGATAAATCTGCACAGTTAAATCGCTACGAATTATCGTTACGTTTGTAGTTGTCTTTACTCAACCCCATGTACTTAAATAAAAACTTCAAAAAAACAACACTAATTAATTAAATTAAGCGCAATAATTATACGACGCTGATTTACACCGAGATTGATTATCGCGCGAATAATGCAGCACCACCACCACCAACACAATTTATAATACGCCGGCATTGTTTAATGCAAATAGGAACACGAGCGAGGGCGTGAGTAATTTTAGTACAGTCTCACGCCACAAAGCCAGCGGAGCGCGGATGCAGGCAGCCGGGAGGGTGAGGGTGGTAGTCGGTACATACCTATACAGTATACAGTAGGTGTGGCGTGGCCAGAGTAATAATTGTCAGAGTACTGGCGAAAGGCTAAAAACCGAAATTACCCGAGTAAATTTCGGAATTGCACACCCCGTACATAATACTAATAGTGGAGTGGGAGCCTCGGTCGCTTGCAGGCCAACAACAGCAAGCAGCAGCAATACACGTCCGCCGTACTACGTTGCTTGTACTGTTCCAAGGAACACGATCCCAAACAATGCCTGAAGATCTCACCGGCCAGATACTAGCATTGCCTCTGAATATGTTGCTGCTGTCGCACGGCGAAGCTCGTTGTTAGAGCTCGTTGTTACGGTTTGACCTGGGTCTTTGGGCTCGACCCTGCTCCGCTTATCATTCATCGTAAATCTTCGAATAGGTTACCGTTTTGTGCATGCTCCTCTTTCCCTCTCGCCATCTCTCTTTCTCTCTCTCTCTCTCTCTGGAAAACCCCGGTATATTGGCCAATCGATATTCGGAAAACAGTGCCATAAATAAAGCTGAACACTGGCCCGGTGGATGGCGGAGCGAGGCTCAATTGAAACGTTAACGTGTAGTTAATAAACATTTTTTGGCGTTGCTAGCGTAGCACTCGTCCACTCTGCAAATCCCCATATAACTGGATTTTGTTCAATGCAAATAATTTGCATGATGCTGATGACACGCTACGAGCCATCGCGCGGATTATTTATGTTTTGCGAAATATCGTATAGTATGGCGCTTTTTTTCTGGGATGGTTGTTTGTTTGTAACTGCGTGGTTTTTGTCCATTACTGCGATACGCAATATAAACAAAACTGGCGTATGGAAAAGCAACATAGAAGACAAACAGCATACCCACGAAGACTTTATACTGAAGGGGGAGCAAACAGACGGCTGTCATCTTGCCTGACAACTCTTATTACCACCTGACAAGAGGATAGCCAAGCAATACCTTGCAATATCCAGAAGGAAGCTGCACCTTGCAACATGTATCCTTACTGGACAGTGCCACTTATGATTGCGTTATGTATAACATGAAAATTGTGTAACAAGAGAATTTCTGATACTCCCCTCTGCAGAGAGTGAGACCAAGAGAATGAAATAGTCCAACACGCAGTCTGCTATTTCATCAACTAGGGAAGCCATACTAGGTGAACTGTCCTTCAGTTACAAATACAAATACAAATTCAAGATACAGTACAAGGCCACGCAACCTCATGTTAAGTACGCCCTTGCCAAATGTGGTTAGCTTTGTTGGCTTCTTCCATTCTATGGAAATATTTCTGTGGAGGTATTTTGGTTGTCTTCACGTTTCTTAAGTTTTGCAGCGGAAGGTACTTTCTTGTCCTCTCCTCTGTAAAGATGCTAAGCCCTTTTGTCTACGTCATGTAACAGTTATTTATTGGCTTTTTGCATTCATTTCTAAATATGTCTCTTGAAGAAGCTTTTCGTAATGACATATGATGATCCGGTCATATCCATGAAAGGAAGCCTGAAAGTATTGTTTTGCAAGGCTATCGGCAATTTTCATACAACCACGTAAGTTTAAATTGTTGCTGATGGGTTATCGTAAGGATTTTTTGAAGTTCTAAATGCTGCTAGAGTCTGTGCATATCATGCATATTTTATTACCATTATCGACTTGGAATATTCTTCCCCGAATGTAATCCAGTGGTCTTATTTTTGGCCAATCGGTATCACTGTGGTGGCTCAGCTGGTCTAAAGCCTCAATGCCAATTATCCTTCAATTGCCGCATAGGGCATACTTAATACATTTATATGGCAGCGTTATAAGTGTGGTAGTTCCAGTCATCGTTTTTGTTGTTGGCTGTGAAAATCAGTTGAGGGTTAGTGAATAGCCCTACTAGCACTGCAACCAGATCACACGTCGTCCAGTTTATAAGGCTCGAGGGTCTTTCGATTAGATATTCTGTCGGGAAATTTGTTTAGGGCGTTTGAGAAACAAATCCTTTACCAGGATATGCACTATCCGTGCTTCTTCTATCAAAAGTTTTATAGTACGTAGGTGCTTTCTGCGGCTGCAATGTCCGGTAAAGGTGCGTTCTGATTAGTGGTAATGGTAGTGGTAGGAAACGTCGAAAATTGCAAGTGACTCATGTTTATTTACATACAAACTAATATGTGTCACTATCACGTCTGAGACATACTATAGTTTCGTTTGCTACCACTACCATTGCCACTAATCAGAACGCAACATAATAAGTCCAGTGACCGTCCTTATGTTGTTCCTGCTGAGCTGATTGTGTAGGTATGCTTTTATCATTGGCTCCGGTCGAATGCATGGTCTACTCGATGTCTTTTTTGCTAGTTTGTAGACTCTTTCGTTGCGTTCTCGTAGACTTTGGATGAATTTCCACTTTAAGGTGTATTGGGTCTTGTAGCTGTCAAATGTTGTGAGCGCTGCTAGTTGTCTATCTATGTTGTCTATCTTGAATGAAATAGTTTCCTTCAGAATCGCCTCTTGCTCACTGAACATTTTAAGATGCTCAAGGGTAGGTACATGGTGATGAACATTACAACCATTCATACAATTCTCACGCAGTTTCCTTCTTATTACACCAGAAGTCCTTCCGGTATATGCTTACTGCCATCTTTCCATCTCTTGTTCTATCCATTCCATGATTTTACTAACTAGTGGTTTAGTTTATATTATATGTCTGCTCCTGTATATAATAGTATCTTAGGCCACAAATAAAGCAAAGCGCCGATGTTGCGATCACCTATCATCGGCTCTACACTATGTTTAGGGCTTTGCTCTACCGCTTTCTTACCATAGTGCTCTCCATCTTAGTGAGTGAAGCAATTTCTTCCTCGTTTTTCTTTGGTTGAGTCCATACTGGTTTCTACCTTGTTTATTATTTTCAACGATCAATACTTTCGAGGCTGTTTCTACGCGTTTTTCTATTTATTGATCAGTCCGTTTATTGAATGATATTATCTGCCTTTGGTAGGTTTAGTTTTCGATACAGTCTGATTCTTTTTGTATTATTTTCTAGGCCCACATTTTTTATTTTTGTTTCACATGTTTTTTATGTTTTTTATGTTTAGGTCCAAGAGGAACCGGCATTAAAAATGGTCATATTTTGAAATAGTTGTTTACTGTGCTTTCCTCTTTGAATTTTCAACAAAAGGTTTTATATCAGCTAACCGAAAATGCAATAAATTGCTGTTTCGGAACGGCCATAACTCCACAATACGCCCAAAATACGCTTTTTGTTCAAACATCGTTTTAATTACACACTGCTGCTGCTGCGACCGATACAATTTCCATCATATGCGTTCATAATGAAACAGGAACCTGGAACAAAACCGGGCAGAAAAAAATACAACGTCACGCGCTATAAAGAAACGTTGTTGCTGTCGTAACCCAGGAGGCCGTTTCGTATTCTTTTTTACGTTTATTAAACTCGCCGCCCCTCACCCCAAGCCGGGGGCGTTCGTTTAGCGGCCGGCAGTTTTGCGAACTACGCAGCGCAATGTTTCACAATTTCGCCGGGTAGTTTCGGGGGGTCGACCTGTTTGTGCAAAGTTTAAGGCAAAATTTAAGCACGTCGACCCCTATTTCGGGGTGTTTTATGAGTGCACGTCTCCTTTTTTTTTCGGGTGTTTTCCGGGATGTATCCAAGGTGATGCCCGGTTACGAACCTCGCTTGGCTGAGCCGCGTGCTTTATTCCACGATTTTTCGTTCGTTCGCACCTCGTTCGTTCGGGAAGAATTTTGTTTCCCTTTGATGTTACGCGTATATTTTCATGACAGGTAAATGTAGAATTTCAAAACAAAAATAAAAAATATGTTTTCGTAATACCACATTTTACATAGCCATAGTCCTATGGTCAAATACTTCACATAACAAAAGCGGGCTTTGTAATTTGTACGGGCTAACGATGATAATACCATATTCAACAATATTTATTCTTTTCATACTGCCTGGCATAACAGTGTAGGAATTCTATAATTATATGAATCCCTTCACGGACGCTACACAGGACTTTTATTGTAATTACAGTGAAGGTGGTATGTAGCGTCCGTGAAGGGACCGTGGAATCAGTTGTTAAATTTAATTTTAAAATAAAAATATATAATTTTTAATTTGATGTAACTAAATAATTGCTTGATCTTATGCCTAGAGAACGTTATTGTGTTTGGAAATACAAAAATAAGTTGTCTGTATGCAAGTGGTATTATACCAAGTTTATGTGAACCTTTGTAAGTATACCGGGTGATTCAATTTCGAGCCTCGCCATGGGGATCTCGCTTATTAGTTGAGATAGAGCCTAAGTTTAAATTTGGCAAAGATTCGTATTTTTGTGCTAATCAATTATCTGAAAACAAATTTAAGCTATCATTTTTATTTTGAAGATATCCACAAAATACTGAAATGTTAAGACACCCTTTTTAATTTTTTATTCAAAACTAAATGTAGCGTAGGAATGCAGTGTCATTTTTAAATTTGAAATAACATCAAAGATGGCGGCGTAACCATGGCCAACTTTTGTTTTTTTATGGGCACCATGTTGAATATTGGCATTTTCCGATAGTCGTGTTTTTTCTCATTTCCTCAATGCCTAACAACGAAAAAAAGCAGAAAGTCTTTAAAAAAAAAAAGAATGGTAACATGTTATACATTGCGGAAATGAGAAAATCTGAAATTCCACCCCAATGCGGTTATATCATACATCAGATAGGCTTATGCCAATTATTTTCCTGAGTCTCTATGACGTCATATAATTACAAAACAAATCTATATCTATATCCAGGTATGAGTCGACGAACTTAACAATTACCTTTGCCGTCACCAAAAGATATTTAAAGCCAATATGACATATTAAGACCATCGTGCCTACTTGGACATGTAACCGAATAAGTGATCCGGAAGATCAATCCTTTTATTTATGAATATTTAATATAAAATAAGTCTTATCCGAGACAATCCGGCCAATATTACAATTTACACCAACAACATTCACAATCACTTGGTGACAAATTTTTCAAGAGGACAATCTAGTAAACAGATTATCCCCATTTAGAAACAATTAATTAACCTCACCTACAGACATCGGACAACACGCAGTTTCTGCACTTTGGCACTTTGGAGCAACAAACTAGGACAGTGTACTCTCCCTGTATATACATATATCCACAGTATACATAGAACGGGCCGAAATGGGCCAGATTAGTTACCGTTATCCTGGGACGCGAATTTAGGATGGCCCGTCTGCCTGATGGCAAAATACGATTATCCGCATTATGTTTAGGTCCTTACCGCGTATATCCCAAACTGAACGAGACAGAGGGAGAACGACCAACAACCAACCGAGGGGAGGCGGTCTGCGGGATCTCCAGACCAAGTTTTGCCATAATCCGGTGCGCGTTGAATATCGAAATAAGATACTAATTGGGAAATCCGCCGCAGACACAACAGCGGGGGATCTTAAGACAGAGCCGGTTAATATCTTCATTAAACGATAACGCTTATTGGTGAAATATAATCTTGTTGCATTTGGATACACGATAAGCGGGTGAATGTATAGCGGGATGGATACGATTACGTTAATTATTTAGGGGTTATCCCCGCAGGCGCTAATGGCTATACGGGGCCATTGCTTATTGATGGGGATTCTGATGGATTAAACCGAATAAGGCGTGCGTGTGTCTTCTTTGATAGTTGGGCTCAATGTTAAATTGTATATTGAAAGAGAAAGGAATCCTTTGCAGACATCACCGACAATGGTGCAGTATTTTTTTCTGTCGGGAATTAAGTATTCGTTAGCATAAGAGACAATTACAATGTTGCAAACATTTTGTTTAATTTTATTTCTTATTGTCCAATTCATAAAAAAACATGTTTTTGTTTGTATTAAATTCATTTTTTTTATTATTGTTGTGTAATATACATATAATATACAGTTGACTACAGATCTACGGTCTACTATTGAAATGAATAATTTTGGCAAATCCTGGCAAATTATTCAAATGAAGTTTAGATCGATTTCGAAAACTTATGACCTAGCATTAAATACAGCGTAAATGGTGTTTTGTGTAAAGGCCGTTTCGTACAAAATTACTTTACATATAGATTTTCCCTTAGACCACATGTGCTGTAATATTCAATTCATTGTTTAATTGTGCTGTTTTAACTGTACTTCGACGTTACAATTTGCTAATTTGACGTTTCCCGTTTCCGACAAATGCCGCTAGCTTTATAGATTTATTCCCATTAGACTGTATGAAGTTTATTGCTTAACTTTACATGTGAATTTATTTAACAACTATAATTTATCCCTAGTTTGCACTGAAGATGAACCTTGGTTCGAAACCGGTCTGCAAGATTTCATAACTAAACATCGTCAACAAACCTTCAGTGTTTCATTTTGCTATACATATCTAGTTGATGAAAAATGGAGAGCTGTATAGCGAAAAATGGATCCTGCGTATGATGTATGGATGTCATCCTACGTATGATAAAGTAAAAAAATCTGATGTGGCCAGGCACATGACTTTATCATACAATATATAAAATTAATATTTTAGCTGCATGAGAATCTATTCTATTGAGATAAATCGTAGGTATTGTCAAAGCATCAGCATTTGACACTACCTACACTACGTCATTAGAATAATAGTTATTTATGTCAGAAATGCCGAAAGTACGGAATAGCGCGACGAGCGATGATGCGGCGCGTCACCGAAGGCGGAGTGTCGCCGTCGCATGTGAGCGAGTCGCGCTATCTAGTTTTTTGCAGGAGCGACATCAACGTTTATTGTTGCAATTTTCTATTGGAAATACTATAACGGCGTCTGCTACCACTGCCATTATCACTAATGAAAACGCACCTTAAAAAGGTAATTCAAATTCTGACAGATTTATATTTGTTCATGACACATCCCTACCAACATACTAAAATAAAACTACACTCATCGCTATACTTTATTTATAATTTCCGCAATTTATCGTTTTTAGAATTAGATATAAAGACGGGTTGATATTTCTTATCAACAAACAATCAAATTGGTGATCTTATTTTATTTGAAATTTGTATAATTTGCCGCACTACAGCGGCAACGTTCCATAGTGGTTCTCCTGGGTTCTCCAACCTCTGATGAGATCAGCTGTTTTCGAATGTGACAACACAAAAAAATATTTGTCAAAATCCTGGCTACTATGTAATTTCATATCAATGCAGATGCGACCGATCTCGATCAAATAGAATTTGCTCTTGAAGCTAAACTATTAATTTTACCAAAAAAAATCATAGGCATAAATTATGCAAAATTTCCTCTACTTTAATTTATTAATTAACTATTTTGTCGAAATTACTGTAATGGCGGCTCATTTGCAAAATCCTTCAAAAGAGGCTTAGAATAAACTACCAGTTCCTTTGGACCCCTTTCAACCAAAAGCTTTTCAGCTCTAAGTTTGGTAACAGAACTTCTAAATATGAACTTTCGTTCCGATACCTTTAGTAGTTTCTCCGGAATCGTCGTCACAAAAATCGTTTACACACAGACATACACACACACACACACACACACACACACACACACACATAGACATTTTTTTGTACCTTGGTCAAAAATGTTCAGGGGACCCAAAAAGGCCTATTTCCGCTAAAATCTCAATTTTTTTTTTCGGCATGATTACAATACTTTATCTTACTGCGTATGATAAAGTAAAAATAAAATTTGATAAATATGTATGAACGGAATCTAGTTCAATATGACAAACCACAGTGATAATCGATAATCGAGATATCTCGATTCTTATTGTTAATGATCGATTCTAAATAATCGATTTTTAATAATCGATTTTTATAATCGTTTTTTAATAATCGAATTTTATAATCGATTTTTAATAATCGATTTTTAATAATCGGTTTTAGTCTGTTTTACATACATTTACATCAGTTTTACCCCCCACTGTTTTTATGACAGTCAGGTGTTATATGCAATTACATCATTTTCATATTGGAAGATATTTGTTTATTTTAATAGTTTAAAGTCTAAATTATTGTGAAAAATACAATTGAAAATTGTTCAAAAATCATTTATGTTGTAATTTGCTAATCCTAAATGTATGTTCACAAATATTTTTGACGAAGTTACTGCGATTAAAAAACACTATGGCCTAACGTGATATGCAACTTTCATCAAGCTCGAATTCGTATGTGAATTGAAACTCGCTCGCTTTCCATATACAAACAAAAGTTACCAATAAGGATATAAGGACATACATTTTGTACTTTACCATTAAATTTAATATCAATATACATAAATATAAAATATAAATATACTTTGATAATTAAAAATCGGTTTGTGGGCTAAGTTCAATATACCGTTGAAATTTCCGAATATAAAATGTGAATCGTCTTGAGTTTTTTGCAATTACTAGATTTTGTTTTAAAGCGACATTTGTGTCGTGTGACTTCTTTCACACTTACGTCTTCTACTTCTGGATATGCGATATAAGATTGTTACATACTTTTCGAAAGTAACAAATAAGCTTATTTCTTATTTCTTTAATCTTTGTTATTTTCGTGTGTTATTCGTTTCCAATACCTATTAGATCTTCATTCTTTTAGATATATAAAGTGTTCTTCTTGTCTAATATACATAATATTAGGAGATAAACACAATTTTTCTCGATATACCTTTACCTTCACTATACTCTATACAACGAGACACCCTGATACCATTTTCTAGCGGAATACTTTAAACTTTAAGCCAAATAAAGTACCGATGTTCCTGTCGGCTATACCGTTCCACCTAAAACCATTAAAAAGATAACGGAAAATTATGTACGCCGTGTCTCGAGGTATACACAGCTATCAGAACGTTACCTGGACCGGAAGAATTTACAATTTGAGGGCATTATTACGTAGTTATTGCGCCCGTACAAGCTAGCTTACCTTGCTTACGTACATTTGCTGCGTCTAAATTCGAGGCCATCATTCTACGGAAGGGAGAGGCGTACGCAAATAAAGACCAGGGCTAGGCGAGCTGGTTGAGGATATATGGGGCGATTATCAGGTGCCTGCACGGCACATTAGCCTCAAGATTAAAAGTATATATCTTAATAATAAGCTGCGAGCGACTCGGAAGCGAGCGGAATGCATGATCGAGCTGAATATCTCGTTAGTTATGCCGTAGTTAATATTTAGATGCGAGTGTGCGCGAGGCTGCGGAATATTAGTGTCGTGAATGTAGAATGTGATGACAATTTTGCAACGGAGCCGGAACTAACTGGGAAGCATGAAATTCTATGTTTATGTAATGTTGTACGAGTTTAAGTCAAATTGCATGTACCGAAAACCGGCGAGCAGTCGGAGTGCGACGGGAGTTGACGTTCTAGTTATGTCGCTTTGCATAGAAGATAATAAAATTTAATGAAGTTTTCACCCGTATATGAACTATAAAGTAATTCTAACGAGTATGCACACAATTTTAGTTATTTGTTTACATTTAGACACATAATTGGCAAGAAGGGTTCCACAGTTGATTATATAAAATTGAGGTCTAGTAGAGAAAAGTGATGCACAAACTCCGGACATGCCAGACGTTTGATAAGGGAGGGAAAGGGGAGAGAAGACCTAAAAGGAAGAAAGGAAACGAGCATTCGATGAATACTGATTTTATTAATAAATTGGTTGAGTATATATAGTAATCGTTATGATAACAAACATACAATTAACAACACAAATTACGCCACTATGCAACTAAAGGTTATGCTGAATTAGCAAGGTAATCCTTACGCCGATTAATTATGCCCTAACGGATGTACGAAGTTGCACTAATGCCGTAGAGACTTAAATGGTTGTGCCCGACGATTTGCTGCCGCCGGGGCTTGTATATAATTGGGTGCCCGCTCGCATTGATGAACTTTTTGTTAGGAATGGTAATATTAGGTAAGGTGATATGAAGGATGTGCTATCGAGACATGGTGGAGATGAAGATGGATTAAGAGAATTGAAGGGCCATGGTCAAACTCCGGGCAGGCCAGACATTTGACATGGTGGATATAGAAGATGGATTAAAAGGGTTGAAGAGCCATGGGCAAACTCCGGGCAGGCCAGATATTTGCCATGGTGGATATAGAAAATGGATTAAAAGGATTGAAGGGCCATGGGCAAACTCCGGGCAGGCCAGACATTTGTCATGGTAGATATAGAAGAAAGGTTATTGTAGGTAGTTAGGTTTTAAAGGGCTCGACGGACCATGCACAAACTCCGGACATGCCAGACGTTTGATAAGGGAGGGAAAGGGGAGAGAAGACCTAAAAGGAAGAAAGGAAACGAGCATTCGATGAATACCGATTTTATTAATAAATTGGTTGAGTATATATAGTAATCGTTATGATAACAAACATACAATTAACAACACAAATTACGCCACTATGCAACTAAAGGTTATGCTGAATTAGCAAGGTAAAGTTGGTCACATAATTAGTACGGCACAATACTTGCGTATGTGTATCACATTACAACACAATGTCAAGTTTACTATAATTGGAATTTATGATGAATATTGTTTGTATACAAAAGAAATATACGTTTGTTTAACTTGAGATTAAACAAGCTGCGGGCTGTAAGACAGAAAATAAATGAACATATATATATGGAGTAATAGTCACATTGCATGATAACTGATTTTAAATTTGATAATTTTGAGAAATTATAATCGATCAAAAGGATTTATTCCGTATTTTTGTAATTCAATCTCATATTTCTCTTGTTGTTTTAAATAGTCTTTTTAATGTCTTAATGGTAGCATACAAAGAAACTTTTCGAAGAATATGCAGTTGAAAATTATGAAAATATTGATCCCTCTGTGAAGCATGGATTTTGTACCTGGTTGTCCTACTATTTCTCCAGATTTTGTTAAGGATATTAATGTCATTCTGAGTACAAAGTTGCACTTATACTTATTTGGCTTTTCACTTTATTAAAAACAACCGAGGAAAATACCATTTCTTTTTTTCGGGTTGTGCGGTTAGCTGCTACTGGGACTTCCAATGATTTCTTAACAACACACAAATCATTCAACGGACTGTTACTTAGCCAACTTCCCAAACCAACTGCAACACTATGAGATGCATATAGAACTATAGATAAAGATATAGCAGAATTGTTAAGCTTTGAGAAAGGATTTGTAACATTTCAACCACAAATGCCACACTTCGCCACGCAGTCATACTCCAGTCATTCTAGATTGTGCATATTAAGATCTTTTATCTACGACTCATATATAATAAGTTCATTGCATACGTATCTCTGACTTTATAATCCCCATCATTATATATGCCCCATCATTATAATGACACTAACGTTGTATAATAATGACAGTTCGTTCAAATAATGACTTAATTATTTGAACGAACTGTCATCATTATATGACGCTAGTGTCAAAGTCTGCCAAAACCTACGTGGATGACAGTTATTTGACAGTTCGCCTCGCCATCATTGACAAATACATTTAAAATATTTTACATAAAATGGAATTTATGAGTCGTAGATAAAACGTCGTATTTGACTCGCATATAACGGATATAAATCGCTCGCATGATTACACGCTCGCCTACGGCTCGCGTGTAAACTTCATGCTCGCGATTTATATCCTTAATTATGTGCTCGTCAAATAATATACTATTTCAGTCGATCAAACTTATATTAATTGATAGGTTATTGTTTCCGTAGTAACATATTATTATAGGTTAATAATATGGTGACATACAAGCGGGATGTAAATTTTAAATAATTCAAAAATTACAGCCCCTACCTGGATTTTAATCAGGGACCTTTGCGTTTCTAGCACAATGCTCTCCCATCTGAGCTACTGAAGCCTATGACATTTGTTAGATATAATTGTCATAAATCAAGAACAGGAAGTAGTGGTTACTACCAATCACTAGCCTATCTTGACGTACACCTATCAAATGTCATCTACTTTGGAAGTAGGGTTCACACTAACAAACGGATTGTCGTATCCAGACTGAATTACAAATGAAAATGGTTAACGACATAGGTACTTTGTCAATGTAATATTATAGGCTAATAATATGGTCATATACAGGCGCGATGTAAATTTTAGATAAACCAAAAATTACAGCCACAACCTGGATTTGAATCAGGGACCTTTGCGTTTGTAGCACAATGCTCTCCCATCTGAGTTACCGGTATGTCACCATATTATTAACCTATAATATTACATTGACAAAGTACCTATGTCGCTAAACATTTTCATTTGTAATTCAGTCGGGTTATGACAATCCGTTTGTTGGTGTGAACCCTACTTCCAAAGTAGATGACATTTGATTCAAGATAGGTTAATGTTTGGTAGGAACCACTACTTCCTTTCATTGATTTATGACAATTATATCTAACAAATGTCATAGACCTCAGTAGCTCAGATGGGAGAGCATTGTGCTAGAACGCAAAAGTCCCTGGTTCAAATCCAGGTTGTGGCTGTAATTTTTAATTTATTTACAATGTATAGGCTTGTACTGGCCGCATTTATAGAAAAAACTTCTTGAAATTTCTGGCCAATTTCAGAGTTAATCCGGACCTGGCAGGCGGCCAACTGTGGGGGTACTTTAGCGTCATGTTAGCCCCGCCCCCCGCCGTCATTTTCTCGCTGCTAAAAGTTTAGCGTATAGCGACTCCATCTTCGTCCATGGTTCTTAGCGACAAGCAAACTAGCTCATAGATACGTACCAGAGGGCAACCGCCGATATCCCCACTCCGTCGGCCAAACCCTTCGCGAAGTCTCGCATTCGCTTCAAAAAGATGGCGACAGTAGACTCCCAGGGCTAGGCGAGCTCTTTACTACCTACGGCACATTAGCCTCAAGATTAAAAGTTTATATCTTAATAATAAGCTGCGAGACTCGGAAGCCAGCATGGCATGCATGATCGAGCTGAATATCTCGTTAGTTATGCTGTAGTGAATATTTAGGTGCGAGTGTGTGAGCTGCAGAATATTAGTGTCGTGAATGTAGAATGAAATGACAATTTTGCAACGGAGGAGCCGGAACTAACTAGGAAGCATGAAATTCTATGTTTATGTTATTCTATGTTGTACCAGTTTAAGTAAAATTGCTTGTACCGAAGAGCGAGCAGTAGGAGTGCAACGGAGCTAATGTTTCAGTTACGGCGCTTTGTATAGAAGATAAAAAAATTTACGACGTTTTTGTTATTAGTCCATATGAATTATAAAGTAATTCTAACGAGCATGCGCACACATTTAAAATTTTGGTTGGCATTTATGCTACGAGGGACGGATTCTGAAGGTTCCAGCCTGATTATAAATAACGTAACAATACCGTTGCTATCTCTTGGATTACTGTACCACCTGCACAGAAGTTTATCATGTGAAGCATACATAAAACTTGTTGTATGCTTACAAACTGTTTACAATTTCAAGTTTATCTTAACGTTAGTTTTGACAGTCCACCGTAAGTCTTGCTACTCACGTTAACGCCAGTCTCCTCTCGAAGGACTAACTCGTGTACAGAAAGTTTCCTTTCGCACATTTACTAAATTTCCTCTTCCAACTTCCTCAACGTCCAATTACCAAAATTTACAAAACGGAACACCGTCATATCCGCCGCAAGATTCCATCTCACGCGCGCGAAACTGTTATCCCAACGAAATTATATCAAGTGTTGATTATGACGCTCACGACATCAAAGAAACCATCTCTCAGCCTCTCTACGAGAACGACTCAACTCGAAAATTAACCAGATTTGTTCAGCACGTTACAGGCAGTTACCTATCGCAAGCTTCTCCGTAGTCGGAACTAATGTAATCGCATTAAGCGACATCTAGTGTATTTCATTCCAACGCCCGCCCGGATTCATCTTACCGAGAGTTAAGGACCTCCGAAGAAGGACCTCCGTTTCCTCGTTTCTTCCTGTTGCTAAATTTTTACTCTATATGCTAATGCGGATAGTGGGGGTGAGTGGAAGGGATGAAAGCGCCGTTGACAGTCGACACAATCCTTTATTCAGTTTTAATGTCTAGTAAGAGTGGCAACGAGCGCACCGGGTGTCGTCAGGGAGCTCACGTTGCCCATCTCCATCCAAGTAAACCCTCCCTAAAATTTAATTAAGGCCCGGGAACGCTTAACTGCCAGTCGGTATTGCAGGACGCTCCTCTCGGCGTTCCGGTGTCCAGGGCAACCGGAGTGTCACGAATCGCCGGCCCGAGCCCGACGAAAACAAGTTATGGCCGGAGGACACTCGTCGACGCAAACAAGAGACGATCGCGGGGTCCGAAACGGCGCATTGTTTAATAAGCCCCGGGCGCGGCGGCTCGGAATAATTGACTACATCTGGGCGATCTGCGGGAATCGCTATGTTGCGAAAAATATCCGTCATGGTAGGAGATATGTTGGTGTATTGTTTACAGTGATTACCTTAAATGTAAGCATCCTTAATAAGTCATAAAGTCAATAAGGCGTACCTTAATTTGTGGACGAAATCAAGTTAGTAATACTGAATAATGGTTTAAATAAAAGTATAACAATTATTTTATTTTTGTATCTTTAAGTATGACTTTTTGTTCAGTTTACATTTATGGTCTCTTACAGTTTGGCGTTTTTTTGTTTTGTTCTGATATATAGCTATCCCTCTAGCCCTTTATAGGGAGGTGAATACACCGGCCTTTAAATACATATTTTTAAGATATATATTCTTTTGAATTTATTCTTTGACACCAACAATATTTACTTTATTGAATGCTTTAGTTTATTTGCTTGTAGAGTTTAATAAAACATTTCTTTACGCTAAAGAAATCTAATTTTGATTCAAACAAGTACATTTGTACACAAGAGATTTATTTCCTTTAAGGTAAAATTTTTGCTTTGGCTTTAAAAATAGATGTACTTCCGCCAAGAAATTATAATATTACTAATAATAATAGCCTTTATTAAAAGTATATGAAGAAATAATTATAATACGTGCTCTAATAATATACATACATTTACATACACTTCATCAATTGAAATTTAAGCATTCTACTTGAAAAAGCAATATTATAGATATAAAAGAGGAAAATATTTACGAACTATCCATCAAATAATAAGCATATAATAATACACATATTTATTTAAATTACTCAAAATTGTCTATCTGTGTAAATAATCTGCATTGTGAAGAAATATTAAATCGCAAAAGCAAAATAAGTATAATACACTATTTGTGTTAACCAATCCAAGACCAAAGAACTTACATAGGTAAATTTAGTTATTATCAATAATCAATAGAAAGTCATTTTTTGTATATTTGGTGAATATTAAAGTAGGAATTAAAATATGTATAAATAATAATAATTCTTTACTGCTTAATTATATTGATTTTGTCTGGAAAAAGTAGAAACCAGGTTTTGATTTGTTTTGAACATGACTTGTTTTAGCATGCTTCTGAATATATGCCCACCACGTGAGGGGCACGTTGTAAAAAACTAATATATCATAGTTTTTTTTTAAATATAGAAATACTAAACATCTAATAATGTATTTCATTTTTTATTAATGTGGTTTAAATCACAAAAATTCCATTTAGCCTGCAAATATTGTTGAATGTTTACTTATCTTACCATTTTGTTTGAAATGTCGCCTATGTGCTTTCCAAGACGACGGTATACTAAGAAGATGAGTCTTTTTCTGAATTAAATGATATTAAAATTGTGTAGCCTTTGTAAAATATTGGTAGCTCAGAGAAATATTCATGACATCAGAAAAAGTACAAAGTTTCATGTTTACTTGGAATCTGTTTAGTGTTTCTTGGGTCTTGGTCTTGGGTGCAGCCGCTATAAATTCACAAACACGAGCAAAATCACATTTTTCCCTCTTTTTTTTGTAGAGCGCGTGAGTATAATTCCATAGTTTTGAAAAGATACTCATATTCTGCATCAAAGCTTATTGCATTAAAATCCTTTCGTCGGAAAAATTACGTTTTTTGCTGCAATTATGGTTCGCCCATCATAATTTAATTCACCCACCGACCACTACATAATACAATAACTCCTGCGGAATATTCCCTGCTTTTTCGGAACACTTTACGACCCAATTTATACCGTAATTTACAAAGAAAATACGGGACCCTTTCAGCGTATAATATAATTTACAGCCGATGTCGCGGTTTTTGTCCAATGCAACCAGCTACAAAAGAGCGCCAGTGTCCTCTGCAGCAGAAACCACGGGATGGACAAGACTGCCGGCCCTAACGAGGAATTCGTGTCCCGGCCGTTTCAGGACAAAGAGAAGCGTTGGTCAGCGGCGACTGTCGCATAAACAACCATTAATAACAATCTCTTCAAGCTTTATCGTTGTCGCTCGCCAACACGGTTGTAAATAAGTTTTCGTTTTTTCGTTTCGTTGCCAAATTGACAAAGGCGGGCCACAGCGAACATACTACCGACATGAGGGCTCGGAAAACATTTGTCGAGCTACTTTTAGACAAATTCAGCAACCGCTGTGGTTTCGGAATGAAAAATACGTCTTGCTATTCTATGGAATCGTATTCTATTCGGGGAATGCGGTCAGATTCTTGTTTACGTGAGATGTCGTACGTAGATGTTTGTTTCAGTTGTGGAATTGATGATTCCTACGCAGATAGAAAATGTTGCTTAATTCAAATAAATATGTGTTGACTCAAAGAAATCTGGTGTTTCAATAGAGGCAAAGAAATATCTCTTTGCGGATAAAAATGTATTTGTTTGAAATATTATTGACTTTTCGGATGATGAAATAGAGCAAAATCTCCACGTTGAACCTACATAGTTGAACCTGGTGCTATACTGCCAGTCATACGGCCTTTTTAGCAATTTAACCAGACTTTCACCAGTCTACCTATACTCAAGATAAGGCCGAACTGCGAGGAGAGTGTTTACAGCACGATCGAACAATACAGTTGGATACTAAAAATATATTTATTTGAATCAAAATATGATTTCTTTGGCGGAAGTAAACCTTTTTTTAAACTAAAGCAAAAATAACCTTTGAAGGAAAAAAATCTCTTCTTGTATACAAATATATTTGTTTGAATAAAACTTAGATTTCTTTCGTGTAAACGAACGTCTTTTTAAATCAAAAATACTACTTTACGGAAAGCAATTTTTGTTTGTATCAAAATATACTTATTTGACTTAAATAATATTAAAAAAAAAATAATCAAAAAAGGAATAAACAAGGAATCTGTGTACGTTTAAGTTTTAATGGATTTTCTTAAATTTTTTTTAACTACTATGAAAGAGAATCTTATTCTGCACATATTTGGATAAAGGTAGCCGAACCTCTGCGAAACTAAACTGATTAACATTCAATCAACTTTGAGTAAGCGAATAATCATAATAATAATAATAATTAATCAATGTACAAATTATTTTTCCTATACACTGTAGTAATAAAGCAGTTTTTTTAATATGTGCTTTTACGTTGGATATTTTACTGAAACACAAATTTTACTGAAACATGTGACACTTGTGAACGCAAAGTAGAAAAATATGTTAATGTAATTTTTATTTTGTAAAAGTTGATTTATGTTTTAACAGATTTAAAATTCTGAGTAAATTCTCGTCAATAATTCAAATTAAAACAGCAAAATGTGAAATCAAATTCCATGGGACGAGATAATTTTGATGATAAAGTACTTGAGATAATTTAAAGAGAGAAATGGTACATTCTATTATAACTTTTTCCAAAATTCATGATTTTTGATTGCAGATTTTGATTGCACAACATTTAGAGAATACACTAGAAAAATTTCAGAACGAAATTCAAAAATTACTGTTTCCATAGCCCAAAAGTCGAGCGGTCCGCCAAAGGCGATTATGTCTCTTTTATCGGAACCTTTTTTAGCCACCTCCAATCAGTACATCTTTAATTTTTTTCAGAAATTCTTTTCTGTAATATACCCACAATTCTCCTCTTTAAAATGACGTATTATTTATTGTTATAAGCTTAATAAGTCTACAATCTAAACACTGTTTTCTCGAAACTATTTGTTGGGCGGTTAACACGATTTCGCAAAAACTAACGGGATAGATAGACTCGCTATCGTGCAAACTAGGACTATTAAAAAAATATTGAAAATTGTGGAGTTGACAGGATCTTTTAGAAAAAATTTAGAAAAAAATGATATATGGAGATATTTTTCCTAAGAAAATTGGATAAATGATTATTTTTTGATTAAACCGGTTTATTATAGTTTACGCGATAGGAATCCAAGAACGTAATGCCGCAAGACTTTTTTGTAAATCGGCCCGTTAGTTCTTGCGACATCGTGTCAACCGCCCAACAAAACTAGGTTCCGCGAAAACTGCGTTTAAATTGTAGACGTGTAACAACATTCTCGAACTTGTCCACTCATATTTTTAGCGATGGTCGATAGTCGAGGAGCTGGAGGGCCTCACCGTTTACGTGATGGTGAAGCCTTTCCTCGTGGCTTCTTGCTATTTTTTTCCTTTGTCCAGATCTGAAAATGACAAAGAGCTGTTTGGAGTTTTCTCGTCGTTTCTTCATTGGCGTTTCCAACAGTTAGGACAGCCGTGTCGTCTGCAAAAGTTGCGACAGTATTATTTTCTAATGCTGGAAGCTCATTTTCTTTCTGAAATGTCTACAGTGTATTCTTTAAATGGCGTGCAATCAAAATATACAATAAAAAATAATTAATATTTGAAAATGTTACAATAGAATGTACTCTTAAAATTCTGAGTAAATTCTTGACAAATCAAACCAAAACAGCAAAACGTAAATTCCATGGAACGAGATAATTTTGATGCTAAGGTACTTAGGATAACTTCAAATATTTGTAGAGAGGAAGTGGACATCTTAACAAACTGTTTTACTAAAATCTACTAAGCTTACGTCCACCCAATTTTGTAATTTACCTCTTTCCAAACGACCGTTACGTTACAACTCGTACGTTTCCACTTTACGTATCAAAAGTGGCGCGTCCCACTCGCGCAAAGTGATTGTTGTTTGTGCAACTGAAGTAGCCTGTTGAGTAAGATCGCGCACACGCCGGATTTGTGACGGCACCGGCGGCGGTCGAGGCGGCGCGGCGCGGCGCGGCGGCGAACATCAAATATTTATGCTGCCGGCTCGCGCGTCGACAAATGGAATCATCGCGGTAACTCCGGGAGAGCTAATTCTCGACCTACTTCCGCGCCACCGACCGGCTAAAGAGGTAATATTTGCCGAACAAATTGCAGGGAAAAAACAACACTGCCAGTGGTGCCCTCTAGCGTACTAACCGGGTATATGTACGGTCGGCTCTCGTCCACCCAACGTCGGGTTTCGTTCAGTCAACATTTTTTTACGCCTCGTGTTAATTAAAGATACTCCTTTCGAACCGAATCAACGATAATTGGATGGGTGGGATTGGTGTATGGGTGTTTTTTTTTTCGTTCGTATTCACTGTGTAAAATATTCAAGTTTCAAAACAGGTCGTCGTCGTCGTCGAAATAAATTAAACTCGTTGGTGAAGTATTCGTAGCAGTTTGATACACCTTTTATATCTTTTTTTTAATACTTGTACTTTTTCATTTCTGACTGTAAATGTAAATGTAATTTTAATTCTGCTCATTTGCAGTGATTTTGGTATTTCTCTCCAGGTGTACTAAAATTGTAACGTGCCATCAAATCTGCATTTCAATCCGCTGTCTTGGAAATGCAAAAAATTGCATTCTCATGTTATGAACTTTCTAACGTTATAAAAATAATCATAATAATTTTTAATGTTGAAATCAGAAAATATTTCAGATGTCCATTGACTTTATTCGTCAAAAAGATATCAAAGATGTTGTAACTGATTAAGATAAATGATGAAACATTTTAGTTGATGGTGATTTTAATGTATTTTTGACAAATTAAGTAAACTTGTACTTGCCTAAAAAGAAATACGAATATTTGCCTTATTTCTAATGCAATTTGCAGTAAAAACTCTTACTACAAAAATAATAAATCTTCCTCGGGTTAAATTTGGCATCTCGTGGATAGATTGGCATTTATGATGTCCTACGGGTCTATGTAATAAAGCTAGTAGACAAGTTTGTAAAAATCGATTTACCTTTTCACTTCTCTCGCGCTCAACTTTAATCCTAACAGCGGAAACTTTTGAAAGTCATACATGTTATATAGAAATATTTCAGGTTTATAATAAAATTTACTTGATTTTTTCTCTTGACATTTATCATTTTGAAACGGACATTTCTCCTGTCAAAGCAGATATTTCTTCTGTCGAAAGAGACATTTCTCCTTGCAAAACATACATTTATCTTCTCGAAACAGACATTTCTCCTCTTGAAACAGACATTTCTCCTCTGGTACAGACATTTCCCCTCTCGAAACGAACATTTCTCCTGTGAGAAACAGCCATGTGTCCTCTCGAAACAGCCATGTGTCCTCTCGAAACAGCCATTTCTCCTCTCAAAACAGCTATTTCCCCTCTGGAAACAGACATTTCCCTCTCGAAACGAACATTTCTCCTGTCGAAACATCCATTTCTCCTGTCAAAACAGCCTATTCTCCTCTTGAAACAGACGTTTGTCTTGTCAAAACGAATATTTCTCCTTTCCAAACAGCCATTCTCCTCTGAAACAGACGTGTCTGTTCTCGAAACAAATATTTCTGTTCTTGAAATAGACATTTCTGTTCTAGAAACAAACATTTCTCCTTATGAAACAGCCATTTGTCCTCTCGAAACCGCCCTTTCTCCTCCCGAAACAGCTATTTCCCCTCTGGAAACAGACATTTCTCCTCTCGAAACGAACATTTCTCCTCTCGAAACACCCATTATATTCAAGCAAAATAAATGCGTAAATTGTTTTTCTAATACTACACCCAGTTGATATTCAGAAAGTAGCAACTGATATTCAGAAAGCGATAATTATAATTCATATCTTACAAATGATATTCAGATAGTCGCAAATGATATTCAGATATTATAAATGATATTCAGACAGTAGCAATTCAGATATATGTATATATTCACAATAAATCAATCGAAATTTAGAAATTAACCAATTTATATTCAGAAAGTAAATTTAAATAATTACAACTGATTTATAATATTTTATTTCGACAATTTTTCTGGAAATTATAAATATATTGTTAGGCGCAGTCATCTCCTGACATGATTTTACGTCTATTAAGGTATGTTGAATTACATATATAGAGTTAATGTCGTCGCGCCTGGACTGATAGAGCGTCTCCAATACTTAGAAGAGATTATGGACAGCGCAAATTGTGCACCTTGGTACGCAAACATGGACTTTTATATAAGTGTTCTTCTACCTCCCTTTTATTCGAATTTTGTGCATTTGTACTTCATATGAATTTCATTTACATACTTCGTTAATAAAGTTTAAAGTTACACATGTACGTTTATATAAATACCGAGATAAATACACAAAACGGTTGAGAAAAAGCAAGGGTGGTTAACGAAGAGGAAGAATGTTGCGAACCATGTTGCGCGCTTCTTCAAAGCTAATTGAATACTCAGTATTCAATTAGCTTTGAAGAAGCGAGCAACTTGGTTCGCGAAACGTCAGCATTTACAAATCTTGACACACGCCATAACCGGGAAGCAGTATATTTTCTAAATGATTCTGGCCGTGAAAGCCTACGTACTTAATTGATACTTTCTTAAAATTAATTAGAATAGCTGAATATCAATTGCTACTTACTGAATATCAATTGGTAAAGGTGTACTTCAGAAAGAGTTTGCCTCAAAACGATTTTTGGTAATTATATTAGACTGCCAATAAAATGTTTCACGTAGATTTGTGAGTGATAGTTACAATTACATTTGGCACCACTCTCCGGAAGCTGAACTTTCAAAGAAACGCCTCGGCGAAATTTATAAACCAGCACTAAATTACCGCGAAAGTAACTTCCTTCTCTAAGCACGCCCGTAATATCACGGCTAAAATTTAGGTGTCCCATAACAGTTTAGTGCTTTCTGTACGCGCCGTCTGAACCGGGAAAACTTCGTTCTTCGCAGCACTCAGGAGTTTTCCTGCCCTCTTCCAACCGCCTCTTACTCCGCGGCACGACTTTAAAAATCTTAATTGCAAATGCAAAGAAAGTTCGCCATCGCAGTACGCCAACCCCTAAATTAAAAGTCGTGCGGAAGTGCACCCGAGGGTGGTGCGGTGGCTCACCTTCGCCCAAAACCGGCACGCCGCTCTCTGGATATGAACACTTATTGTAAAGTAAACACACCCCCATCGGCATCGGTCGTATTTACATTGCAAATGTGCAGTAATAGTACGTCGTGCCGACGATGCGACGTCGGAGCTGCTGTGAATATTCAACAGCGACCTACCTCTACCGCTACTATAGTACCACTGGTAGATGCTAAAGGAATAGGAGGAGTGCTGCTGCTCGGGCTAAGACTAATGGAACCAGTGTTACTTTTAAATTGTTGACTTTGGCCGTCCTGGCGGTTGGCTGTTTAAACAAGACACTGTTCGGCCGAGGACGTAGCACTTAAAATGTATTAGTTGAACAGTGCTTTGCAATCTACCGGTTGCCGTTGTTATGTGAAGGATCTAAAAGCTCGAACTGACCGAGTCCTAGGTTACATGGATCTCGCGTGTCCGGTGTTTACATGCATGGAGATAATAATAATAATCCCTGTCTTAGTATCCGTAAACAGCGGGGGTGATGTTATTATTATTACTATCTCTTGTGTCTGTGGAATGTTCGTAGCTTTCAGTTTCCAGTTTATTGACATATTAAGTTGAAGAAAATCTACGGTTGTAATATTACCTCTATGAACAAACAATTAAGTTAAAACCGAATTAAAATTGCATCGATATTGTGCAGAATTTGTTTAACTTTTCTTGTAGAATTTTTGGTATTTTCATCTTCTTTTGTTTTTAATCTGTAATAGAATCTGACAAAAGGATTTGCTGTTCTTTAGACCGTAACTTGGCATATTTTGTTATTCAACGCCAGCGAATTAGAACATATTTTGTTTACCATCTCTTTGGAACGTAATATATTTATTAGTCTTTCGTGAACCTCCACCATAGATTTACCATTTAGGTGTTTGGTGTTTAGGTCTTCCCTTAATAGACAAATCTTACACTGGGGCGATATTTTGTATAATTAGAATAAATAAGTTACTTCATTAGAGGCAACAATATATTTATTTCTGGTATTTATGGTAAGGAAAAGAGTTCAAATTTACTACACGGATTATTTAAAACATTGATGAAAGCTAATTAAAGATAAAAATAAGAATCAACTAAAGAAGCAAATGATAATTAATCCAGGTGAGGATAATTTTTAGAAAAAACACCTCCGCCTGGATTTGAACCAGGAACCCTCCAATTTCCGGTTGACAGCTCTCCGATTTGAGCTACAGAGGCAGTGTAACAAAGCATATAAATTTCCACTGCCTCTGTAACTCAAATGAGTGAGCTGTCAACCGGAAATTGGAGGGTTCCTGGTTCAAATCCAGGCGGAGGTGTTTTTTCCAAATATTATCCTGACTTGGGTAACTGTCATTCGCTTCTTTAGTTGATTCTACATTACTGACGAGTTTACGTAATAACGATTTTTCCTTTGAATTTATTCATCTGTATGACCTGTTAGCAATAAACCACTCAGCGATTCCTAGTTACCAAACTTCCATCTATACCCAAATAGGTGTCACAACGGGTTTGTTTAATTCGAAACTCGGATTGCAAGTCCTGAAGTGACAATAAAGCCTATAAATTTCAAGTGTCTCTGTAGCTCAAATTAGAGAGCTGCCAACCGGAAATTGAAGGATTCCTGCTTCAAATCCAGTCAGAGATGTTTTTTTCCGAAAAATATCCTCACCTGGATTAATTATCATTCGCTTCTTTAGTTGATTCTACATGACGAGTTTACGTAATAACCATTTTTCCTTTGGATAAAAATAAGGTGTAGACAATTTTCTTTAATCGAAACTTAAAAAAGAAATGATAATAAATTATAAAATTTTGTTTTTATTTGCCACGGTCTGCTACTTTTTGTCCGCAAAACTTTTCTTTAATAATAAATGTTTTGCTGAGGAAATAAAGTCATATTGACGTACTTGTTTCTCAACTTCCTGTAAACTTACTGTCGTTTGAAATATTAACCAAACCGTTTTATAAATGGCTCTAACTTCTTAAGGAATCGAAAAAAAACTTCGGTCTAAAACTTTTTACTCAGAATAACAAAGAGTTTCATATTAATTTCATTTTTTAATCTATTATTTCTTTTATCTTCAATTGTCTTGCTTAAAATTATTATATATAATTGTCGTAATAGGTATTGATGATGTTTTTTGTTCGCTTGATATGTATTTTATTTAAAGTGTTTCCTTGTTTTGTTATTTTTTCAAACGGCTGTAACTTTGTAGGGAGTTGAGACAACAAATAGATTAATTTGATAAATTTGACTGTGTATGACATATATTTTCTCAAAGAAAGTGGGACAGCCTGTATATGGCTATGTCAGAAACGGTCCAGATTTCTGATAATATCGAGTCAATTTAATGCAAAATTAAAGACATAGTAAAGTATTGGGTGGCGACTGAATTTGTTTCGTTTTGGTCGAATAGAATAGCATCATACACCGTACACTATTCAGTGATTTCATATTAAACAATGTGAATTTTGAAATTTTGGTTCTTATATACTTAAAATCGTGGTCCAAGTTGTTAGAAAAGGAAAAGAAGAGACCGAAAAATTGCCTTCTTGAGTATAGGTAACTAAAGATCATGGCTAACTTTTTTAGGGGTTCTTCTGATTCCCGTAATCTTATTCTTAATTGAAGATTCAAGTTTTACACGAAAAAATTAAAAGAAACACGAAAAGAGTTAGTTTAATTGGAGTGATACAAAAAATAATGCCAAATTATGTACTATCCACTGTTGGTTACACTTTGATTCCTTCAATTTCTTTTATATTAAAAATATCCATTGCTATCCTAAGTAAAAACCATACTTTAACATACACGCTACACAGTTTCAAAATACGTACATATTACAAAGAAAAATAATGTTAACACATGTTTGAGTATTACAAATAAGAAATGCTAATATAATTATATTACTTTATCGCTATAGTACTTTATGAATATACTAAATCAAAGTTGTTTATGGGCGGTAAGGGGTAAACGTGGACGTAGAAACCGTTTTCCGAAATTTGCACGGTGGCGTAATTACCGCGTCACCGTTGCCAGTTTAATATTACCCGAATGCTCGCCAAGTTCGGAACTTTGCAGCTCGGTAATAGAGACAAACGGTCGTTTCGGCGGTGTTCGCCGAAACACGACGTGTCTACTAATTACCGGTATTTACTAGAAACTAAAGGTAAATCGGCTAGCAATACAGAAACGGCAAACTGTGTAAAGCCGACTTTGTGCGAATTATTGACAAACGCATCTATTAATGTGATTACTATACGGTATACAAACATACCTCAGAAGGTCTAATTGCGTTATAAATTGAATAACTTATAGAATTAATTGGGTTATTATAAGTTATATGCATGGATCAATATACACTGTGGGCAAAAAAAAAAAACAGTACAAATGTTCAATTACTTCTATTTCCAAAGATTTTAAGTAAATTAAAGCAAGCATTTCTTTGAAGGACTAATTGCTTATGTTGTGAGGATTGAAAACCTACCATATTCGCAATTCCACTTCTTCTTTTTCAGTAAAAACAGCAAAAAACGATTTTTCAAAATTTCACCCTGTATGCAAAAAAATCACCCTGTATTCGATGCAATAAAATCTCTGCTGTCCCTTTTGCCCAAAGGAAAAAAATCATTACCTACCTACTAATTTTATTACAGCTTGCATTTCACATTAAATTGACACGATGTTATCAGAATTGTTGCATAGCCAAACACAAAGCAACATAACTGTGGATTGAAACGTCCTGTTGTTGCGAATATGGTACGGTTTCAATCGTCACACCACAGGCAATTCGTTTTTAAAAGAAATATTTGAATTGACAAAATATTATAGGAAATACGAGTGATCAAAATTTGTACCGTTTTTTTGGCCCACCGTGTATATGACGATAGCTGAAGAACCGTTACTGAATTTACGATGTTCTGTTTTGTTATAACTTTCAGTGTTTGGAAGGATTTTGTTTCTGCTCCACTCTAACGAACAACACGTGCGGATAAAAATCTTTAGATTTTAGTGAAAATTGAGAACTTTTAAACATTATTTTGTAAAGTGCCAATAAGACAATTTTTCTACTTTGCGTTCGTTATGAACTCATAACGAAACCGGTTTCGGTGTCGTTATGAAAACACTAGGTCACAAACATTTGGTAACTTTTAGTTTTCCAAGATTGATGATATTGACGTCAAGTGTCAAATCAGGCTGACATCTCAATCGCTATTGGCTCGCGTCTGTCGTATTTATCGATTTTACTACAACTGCCAACTGTTGAATATGAAACTACTCTAGATTGTAAGATGACAACCGCAACTTTCGAAATATATGTAAATTTAATGTCGCAAAGTAGAAAAAATAGTATATAACACTCGTTTTATAAGACGTATTGGCGCACTCGTTCCATTTGGGCACTCCTCGCTACGCTCGTCGTGCCCAAAACTACTCGTGCGCCAATTTTTGTCTTATAAAACTTGTATTATAATATACTATATCAGATCTGTCAATAGCAGTGCAAAAAATATGGGTTTTATCCATTTCGAAAGTGTCGATGACGTCATTAGTCGAAACAATTGACGATCTGAAGTTGAACTTGATACGCATTTGTATGCGTATTTGGATAATTAAAAACTGACGTGTCCGATGATTTTGTCAAATAACCAACTGATACAGAGTTTTTTTCTCGTTTCCAGACCTTGCGCGCTTACTGTATAGAACCAAAAATATTATTTGTACGTTGAAGAAAGTGGTTGCTTTGTTGGTTGTCTTACTTTAAGACACATCTGTAATATAAGAA
The DNA here is from genome assembly GCA_964023965.1 of Melinopterus prodromus. Taxonomy (NCBI): domain Eukaryota; kingdom Metazoa; phylum Arthropoda; class Insecta; order Coleoptera; family Scarabaeidae; genus Melinopterus; species Melinopterus prodromus. The sequence continues at coordinate 13,737,418 of OZ030393.1, forward strand.
TAATTATCTTAAATAAAATTAATTTTTTCTTGATTGTGTCGAGATTCAAAGTAAGCAAAGATTAAAATCAAACGGATATACATATCTACTTATTTGAAGAATCACATATTCTTGAACAGAGTTGTTAGTGATTTGAATTAAAACTAAATAATTCATTTAGAATTAAAGTGTTGCCAATACAATGGGCTTCAAACAGCAAAGATTGAAGTTTATTTTATATTGAGTGCAATTTTAGATACAAAAATCATTTGTAAATTTTTCTTCTGAAATCATTTAAGGTGGGATTCCGGTTTTTCCTGTAAAATTACCACTATTTTTAGAATTTTTTTATTGGCGTGACTATGCAATAAATCGATTCCAAATTTGGCACAAACATTTATTAGCTTTTCAAGTATCTACAAAAGAAAATAATAAAGAAATATTTTGAATCACGCTGACTAGCCACCCGCGACCATGATACTGCGCGAAGATCCGCGGTTACTGGTTGACATGATTCGGCCACTCCAGGTGAATTGAAATAAAAATACCGAATAGCGGCCTACTTTATACATAAGTAGTTATCGTTTGATGAACCAAAAAAATGACCAAAATAAAAATATTTCTATTTGAGGAAATGGTGACTTGTCAAAGCCAAAATAGCGATTTTAAAATAGACAATGTTTTCTCAATGTAAAGAAAAGTATACAACATGTGTCATTTCTGGTTCATCAAATGATAAAGGGATATTTACTTAATATACAGTTAAAATTTGAAGTGAATCGGTCAAACAGTTTTTGAAATATCATGGCAACCGTTTGCGCAAAAACGGTTTCGAGAAAAACACGTTTAAAGTTTCAAGTACGGTTTATAACGTGACATCGAGTACTTACAGTATTTTTCTGCTAATCTGTTATACCAGAGCCATACTTTAGTCCTTCTTCCACTTCGTAGAATATATTTTGACATATTTGCTCATTTCTACGCCTCCTGCAGCTATTTTGCAGCCTCAAGTGCACGTCTTCGTTTCCGTGCCAATAACGATTCCTATTCTTGTCATTGTCTTAAGGTTGATAGAAAAGCCTTTTTTATAAATTCCTGCTACTGCATAAGCCGCAATTTTGATAGGTTTTAAGCCACGGGAAAGACGTTTGGGTGCGAGGCGCCACACAATGGAATTGAACCTTAGGTTGTTGTTTTGAGTTTCTCCTCCCCAAACACCGTTCTAGCAACTCTCTCGACGTCAAGTTGTTGTAAATCGGCTTGATAGCATTTGCGACATTTTTAACAAGTGAGCGTTCGTGATTGAGTTCATCCAGAGTTTTCTCGGCTTCAGTTTTTCGCCATTTGCACCACCTGTGTAATCCCACAGGGCAGTACATATTATGCTCAACCACTTTATGAGTATATTTCTCGATAAATATTGTGTGCTATACAACGGAAGTATGTATGACCTCACTTCTTCCATATCCCGTCTCCAAAACCCAGCACTATAATTTTCTTGTCTTCCGCTGTCGACAATTTATCGGCAGATTTAATTGACACTCAATGCGAGATAGGCAAGAATTCCATTTCCAGCTAGTGATATAGAAAGAACTGATCTAATGATTTGTCTGTTACAATTTCTTATATAAAATATGTATTTTGAAAATACTGCCTTTCTAATAGAGAATCTTTAAATGTTTTAATAGTCTCCTAAATGTTCAACTTTTGTGCAATATACGTTTGAGACTTGGGTACACAGCTAGCCGCATCTTTTTGCATGCCGTTAACGTATGTCGTTACTGTTGTTTGAAGTTTTCGAGACATAGGGAAACGTGTTCAAGAGCGTCTTAACGTTTGCTCGAACTTACTCCATCCCAAAGATTGTTAAGCGAGTTCGTTTGCGATTTCCAACTCAACTGTACTACAAACTTAAACTACCACCACCACTATAATATCTTCAATTGTCTTTAAATAAATTTCCTCCAAAAGTATTCCCCTTACAAATTATCGCCGGAATATTTTGTATACGGGATGGTATAAAGACGATGATATAATTTCGTGGTGAAATTTAGCGTATTCGCCACGGTATTAGGGTACTCGTAAACCGGGAATAAACATAAATTGCAGCGCATTTAAACGCCATATTCGCTTGTCTAGGAAGACAAAGCTCCACTGCACCAGTTCTTACATTATTGCGAAGCGCAGGTAATGAAGTAGAGACAATAATCTTCCCCGCGGATTACAATCCTTATTCGCAATGCAATTTCCTTCGGTTCATGAATAATTACCCGCTTAAGTTATTAACATTCGCGTCATGAGATTACTTTATTCGTTGTTGTTACTCTGCTAAAAACAATAACTTGGAACTTTTGGTGAACATAGCAAATACTGCCTCTTACTGTTTTCTCATAAGTCATGAGGCGTCAGACTTTCTAATAAACTAAGTTCTATAACACAAAAATAGTCGATCAATATCTAGTGTCTGTTGGTATAAAAACTTCGCGTTGTTCGCGATATTCGCTTTCTTGATATTTTCAATATTATCGAAACTTTCCGAATATATTGTACATTCCGGCGTTGACATCCGGCTATGTTTGTATGAGACGTCGAAGGGCGTACGGTAAACTTGTATTGACAATTTATCTCCGCTTGTCTGGGCATATTCGTCGAGCTGCTTTACATTTTTACACCAGCTCCATAGATGCTGACGGGAGCGGCTGCATTTTTCAGCAATTTTGCGGTTCGCAATATTGCCAACTTTGGATGTTCAAGTGTGCATATGACAGCGACAGCATACGCAATTAAACTATATATTCCTCGGTCTGAATACCTGATGATGTACTACACTTGTAATGGTATTTCGTATCAAGTTGTATCCGGAAATTAAACGAAGATGTCAGAACTAAAACCAAAGGTACGCTGTTGTTGGTTCAGTAGGATTTGTAAACAAGCTTTCAGGACGTCAGGTAAAGATTTAAGATTTTGTCTGAATACCTGATGATGTACTCCACTTGTGATGGTATTTCATATCAAGTTGTATCCAGAAATTAAACGAAGATGTCAGAACTGAAACCAAAGATACGCTGTTGTTGGTTCAATAGGATTTGTAAACAAGCTTTCAGGACGTCAGGTAAAGATTTAAGATTTTGTCTGAATACCTGATGATGTACTCCACTTGTGATGGTATTTCATATCAAGTTGTATCCAGAAATTAAACGAAGATGTCAGAACTGAAACCAAAGATACGCTGTTGTTGGTTCAATAGGATTTGTAAACAAGCTTTCAGGACTTCAGGTAAAGATTTAAGATTTTGTCTGAATACCTGATGATGTACTCCACTTGTGATGGTATTTCATATCAAGGTGTATCCAGAAATTAAACGAAGATGTCAGAACTGAAACCAAAGATACGCTGTTGTTGGTTCAATAGGATTTGTAAACAAGCTTTCAGGACGTCAGGTAAAGATTTAAGATTTTGTCTGAATACCTGATGATGTACTCCACTTGTGATGGTATTTCATATCAAGTTGTATCCAGAAATTAAACGAAGATGTCAGAACTGAAACCAAAGATACGCTGTTGTTGGTTCAATAGGATTTGTAAACAAGCTTTCAGGACTTCAGGTAAAGATTTAAGATTTTGTCTGAATACCTGATGATGTACTCCACTTGTGATGGTATTTCATATCAAGTTGTATCCAGAAATTAAACGAAGATGTCAGAACTGAAACCAAAGATACGCTGTTGTTGGTTCAATAGGATTTGTAAACAAGCTTTCAGGACGTCAGGTAAAGATTTAAGATTTTGTCTGAATACCTGATGATGTACTCCACTTGTGATGGTATTTCATATCAAGTTGTATCCAGAAATTAAACGAAGATGTCAGAACTGAAACCAAAGATACGCTGTTGTTGGTTCAATAGGATTTGTAAACAAGCTTTCAGGACGTCAGGTAAAGATTTAAGATTTTGTCTGAATACCTGATGATGTACTCCACTTGTGATGGTATTTCATATCAAGTTGTATCCAGAAATTAAACGAAGATGTCAGAACTGAAACCAAAGATACGCTGTTGTTGGTTCAATAGGATTTGTAAACAAGCTTTCAGGACTTCAGGTAAAGATTTAAGATTTTGTCTGAATACCTGATGATGTACTCCACTTGTGATGGTATTTCATATCAAGGTGTATCCAGAAATTAAACGAAGATGTCAGAACTGAAACCAAAGATACGCTGTTGTTGGTTCAATAGGATTTGTAAACAAGCTTTCAGGACGTCAGGTAAAGATTTAAGATTTTGTCTGAATACCTGATGATGTACTCCACTTGTGATGGTATTTCATATCAAGTTGTATCCAGAAATTAAACGAAGATGTCAGAACTGAAACCAAAGATACGCTGTTGTTGGTTCAATAGGATTTGTAAACAAGCTTTCAGGACTTCAGGTAAAGATTTAAGATTTTGTCTGAATACCTGATGATGTACTCCACTTGTGATGGTATTTCATATCAAGGTGTATCCAGAAATTAAACGAAGATGTCAGAACTGAAACCAAAGATACGCTGTTGTTGGTTCAATAGGATTTGTAAACAAGCTTTCAGGACGTCAGGTAAAGATTTAAGATTTTGTCTGAATACCTGATGATGTACTCCACTTGTGATGGTATTTCATATCAAGTTGTATCCAGAAATTAAACGAAGATGTCAGAACTGAAACCAAAGATACGCTGTTGTTGGTTCAATAGGATTTGTAAACAAGCTTTCAGCACTTCAGGTAAAGATTTAAGATTTTGTCTGAATACCTGATGATGTACTCCACTTGTGATGGTATTTCATATCAAGTTGTATCCAGAAATTAAACGAAGATGTCAGAACTGAAACCAAAGATACGCTGTTGTTGGTTCAATAGGATTTGTAAACAAGCTTTCAGGACTTCAGGTAAAGATTTAAGATTTTGTCTGAATACCTGATGATGTACTCCACTTGTGATGGTATTTCATATCAAGGTGTATCCAGAAATTAAACGAAGATGTCAGAACTGAAACCAAAGATACGCTGTTGTTGGTTCAATAGGATTTGTAAACAAGCTTTCAGGACTTCAGGTAAAGATTTAAGATTTTGTTTTAAACCTCTTTGAAGAGTTTAAATTTGCAAACACAATTAGAATTGATTTTTGAATTTGTTTTTGACGTCACACCCACTTTTTTCTCTTTTTGTCAGAATAGCGACATTTTACCTAATTTTTATAAATCCTAAACCTTGATACGAAATTTAGAAAGAGATCCACGTGAAGCTTTTACTGACTTTCTATTAGCCATCGATTAGTCAATCATTTGTAATAATTTCAACGATACTGCAGTTGAAAAGATTTGCTAGATCATTGACGTAATAACCTCATTTTTATAAAACCTAAAATTTGATACGTAATCTAGAAAGAAATCTACATCAACTGCTTATTAAGTTTCTATTAGTCATCAGTTAGTCATACATCTTTGATAATTTCAATGATACTGCAGTATGTTGACATGTTGAAAGATGTTTCAGAATATTGTCATATTGGCTTCATTTTTATAAAACCTTCAACGATAAGATATTTAGTAATAACTCTACCTGAAACACTGACTCACTTTCTATCAGATATCAATTAATTAATCATTTTTGATAATTTAGAGGATTCTGCAGTCAAAAATGATGGAAACATGTGTCAACATATTGATGTAGTGACCTCTATGTTATAAAACCTAAAACTTGTAAGATATGTAGTAAGAAATCTGCGTAAAATGCTTATTCACTTTATATTTTATCGTCTTTGATAGTTCCAACGATACTGCAGTGGAAAACGTCGGAAAGATTTGTCAGAATATTGACGTGTTAACCAATTTTTATAAAACCTAAAAATTGATGAAAAATTTAGAAAGATCTACCTAAAGCGCTTATACACCTTTTTATTCATCAGTCAATAGTCTTTGACAGTTTCAACGATACTGCAATGGAAAATGTTGGAAAGATTTGTCAGAATATTGACATATTGATTTATTTTTATAAAATCTACAACTGATAAGATCCATTGAGCCATCGATTATTCAATCATTTTTGACCATTTGAACGATACTAATGTGGAAAACGTTGGAAAAGAATATTGACGTTGTTGATACCATTTTTATATAACAGTTTCAAAAGAAATTTAGAAATAAATCTATCTACAACACTTATTCACGTTCTATTATTCATCAGTTGGTCAATCATCCTCGATAATATCAACGATACTGCAGTGGAAAACGTTGAAAATATTTGTCAGAATATTGACGTGTTAACCCATTTTTATAAATCTTAAACTTGATAACGAATATAGAAGGAAATCTACCTACCTAAAATGAACCATCTTCGGCTGTCGATAAAGCAATGGAGGAAATCATCCAATCAATTTCGACACTCAAATTCAACAAAACGAAGTCACTATGCAGAAATTATTGCTTCGTCCTTGATGTTGCTACGAAATACCCATTAGTATGCAACTGCAAGTTCTGGCGAGCAACATCATAAATGTTTTGTCAAGAAGAGGATACCACATAAACCAAGTACCTTAATTGATACTATTCCATAATAAGAACGATGATAAGAGACAGTGGTGTCATAAGCATAAAGTAATGGTTTTCTGTTTTCGGATAACAAACAGGGCAAATTATTGGTGGCGATTAAAAACAATATTGTCCCCAGAAGACCACCCAGTACAGCCCCACACGTTCTATCAACGTCTCTACTGCAAATGACTATAGTAGGTTCGAACCTAACTGCCATTGACTTTTTATTTTATTTTATGGACGTTGACCCGTCGCCAATCGTTTGTTGGCTACATTTAACATTAACGTAACATAAACCCCAGTTCCCAGGACAATACCAGTTCCACAACCTCATTTAAGCGAAATAGTTAATTCTAATGGCAAACACTAACAAATGTTGACGTCATCTATTTCGTAATCTATTACCACTATAGAGTTCCAAACTAATCTTGTTATATTCCGTTCGCCGCAGCCCCCGTCGTATTGCATATGTACATTAGGCATTAGACCACCCTATGAGAAGGAGCAAATGCGACGTGCCGTCGCAATGGGGGAGTTCTGTACGTGTCGGGTGTTTTCGAAACGCAATATATATGTATGCGCAAAGGCTCGAGATGTGGGCCTACACCTAGTGCAAACATTTTTGCATCCCTATCCGCTCCGTTCGAGCCACTTCACTATTTGGCCGGAAGCGGTGCAAACCACTTCGGATTTTCAATTTAGAACCGCGCACTTGAGGAAAATTGGGCCGGTAGTGTTGCGCGTATCAGCTTTCAAGCGTAAATAGTTGTCGACATATTTCCATTGCCTTTTCAAAATGTGTTTCTCCATAACGGTTGGATAGCAGGAAGATTTGATATTGTGGCACAGGCATCTTATTTTCTCTCAGTATCATTATGCTGAGAGAAAATAATGTTCATTCAGGAATGTTCAAGAAACAAATGAAACTGCGGATGTTTGCAAGCAATATAAATTGGGAAAGGAACTCAGAAGAAGTATTGACCAACAACAGCCTTGTTCAATGTCCAAGTCATGAAGCCGAATAGAAGGATATTTCATTAAGCCATAAAGAGCGACCAAATTCAACAGACAATTCAAAGACAAAATCTACGCTGGGGAAAATCTATAGCTGTAGTTGCGACACGAACATGGAATCAAAGTTTTCTCTGATGAAATGCCACTAGAAACCACAAGACTACATACAAATCAGAGTAGTGAACATTCACAAAGGAATGTAGTGTCGGGTGACCAACCGTCCCAAATAAGGCTGGACTGTCCCGAAATTTGATAAAAAGTCTCATCTCGTAGAGCACTGATGTCAAAACCGCGGCCCGCGGGCCGCATGCGGCCCTCAACAGCCTACGGCGCGGCCCGCGAGCTATCGCTAAAGATTTTATTACAATTATATCAAATAGAAATATGAAACATTCCTTCATTCTTTACTTTCTTATACATTCTTTACTGATTATAAACTTATTATGAACACTTGTTATTACTTATTTTATTAGTCCGCAGAACAATAATCATTTTGAATTGGATATTCCTACATTACAGCGTGGGCTTTTTCCCTATCATGTCACCCACCGAAAAGAGCACCCCAGGCGCCCACTTGCGTTTTTCACCGTGACGAAATTTTATCCCCAAATATGAAGCGGCTTTTTATGAAACACTGCCCATTACTCAGTAGCTGATTTTTCCACGATTTTTCGGCATACGACTTATTATGCAACTGCATCTATAAAGAGTATAACACCATTTTCAATCTTTTTTTATCAGTAAAGTTATTACCAAAAGACATTTTGTAACATCATAAAAAAATGCTAAAAAATCGAAATTTTCTTAAAATATACAAAACATCATTTGAATTGGATTGTGAGATTAAATACATACTGTAGCAATTGTTTTTTGGTTGAACGTGAAATGTGTACGGTAGTAAGAATTCATAAAATGATGAATTCACAAAAAGAATTAGGGAATAATGAAAAAATTGTCATAAATGCAATGTTGATTTTCTATCCAACCAGTCATCCGATTTTGATGATTTTTTCACTCCCAGGTAGCCCAATTCTTCAGAAGCAATACCGATGAAGAAGTTTTATGACTTTCAGTTTTGGGTATATACTGTAAGATGACTGTAAGAATGATGTTGTTTTTTTGCCTGAATTTTGAAGCACAATATGGGGTTTACAGTTCAATAACTGGAATCAGTACTCTGATATTTTCTGAACATTTTGGTTTTGATTCCCTTCGTTATCTCTGTTTTTAAAGAACAACAAGAATAGTCAGAACAAAATGGCATGATCTAGGTTGATTTGCTCTTCTAAATTGATTTTGATGCGTTTTATAGTGGAAGAAACTTTTGCTTGACTTTCAGTTTTAAATATATACAGAGAGTATATGTATGTATACAGTGTATACATTAGTATACATTTTGGACATCAAAATATTAAAAATTAAAATTTTCTTAAAATATCTTCGTAAATTACGGGGTTTGAGATTAAAAGATTACTGTAGCAATTGTTTTTAAACATGAAATGTGAACGAGTAGTGACTTTTCGGAAAACTGTATCATGCATATGATAAAGTATTGTAATCGTACCCGTTTTTTTGTGGCGACGATTCAGGTGTAGCTACTTAAGATATCGTGACGAAGCTTCATATTTAGAAGTTTTATGACCAAACTTAGAACTGAAAAGCTTTTTGTTCAAAAGTGTCCAAAGGGAGTGGATGTTTAGTCTAAGCATTTTTCAAGGATTTTGCAAATAAGCAGCCATTACTATAACTTTGTCAAAATAGTTAAATAATAAATTTATGTGTAAAGTTAATAGTTTAGCGGCATGGGCAAATTGTTTTGATTGAGATCGGTCGTGTCTGCATTAATATAAAAGTTGTTAGCCAGGTTTGGACAGTTTTGACAGGGTTCATTCTAATGACAGTAGGTAGTGTCACATGGTGATGTTTTGACAATAACTACTGTCAGTAGAATTAAAATATTTGTCAAATTCTGGCTAACTAGTTTTATTTTAATGCAGACATGACCGATCTCGACCAAATAGAATCTCATGCAGGTAAACTATAAATTTTATATATAGCATGATAAAGTCATGTGCCTGGTAACACGACACTTTTTAAATTTATTGATGGTGTAAGAATCATAATAAAGTCGCTATTCTAGATTTTCGTATGCAATTTAAGTAACTGTTACTAAAATATCATGGTGCGGGTTTGTGCCATGATTTGTGTTTCCAGTTAATCACATTTTAGAGTTTTTTATGCGGCCCGCCAAGTTCTGTGCAGAATTTTGTGGCTCGCGCCAATGATAGAGTTTGATACCACTGTCGTAGAGCATCCAGAATTATCAAGACACCACCCATGAAAAAGTCCATCTATGTCTACTCTCTTAACAAATTGTAGTATGCGTTTTACTATTTGTACGTTTTGATAAACTTATATGGTAAATAGTTTTTAAATTACGAAAACTGTTGATTTTTATGTCAAAATTTAGAGATTACAAAGCGTTTTTAAGTAACTTTTAATAATGAAATGTAGTTTTAAGTTACTTTTTTCTTATCAATAAAATAAGTTTCGATTATTCAAGTGGAATACATTTCAGAGTCATACCAATGCAGATCAATTACAGGATCTGAAATGTTTGTCGATTTAACTTTTCTAATTTATCAAAAAAAAAAATCTGATGTGGCCAGGCACATGACTTTATCATACAATATATAAAATTAATAGTTTAGCTGCATGAGAATCTATTCTATTGAGATAAATCGTAGGTATTGTCAAAGCATCAGCATTTGACACTATCTACACTAGGTCATTAGAATAATAGTTATTTATGTCAGAAATGCCGAAAGTACGGAATAGGGCGACGAGCGGTGATGCGGCACGTCACCGAAGGCGGAGTGTCGCCGTCGCATGTGAGCGAGTCGCGCTATCTAGTTTTTGGCAGGAGCGACATCAACGTTTATTGTGTTGCTTTTTAAGAAATACGTATTTAAAAAAAAATAAATAAATGATTTCTGTATAGTAAATGCTAGGTTGGTACCACTTTGACGAAACGTCAAGTTCAAAGGTGCGTTCCGATTGGTAGGTAATGGTAGCTAATGGCGGTGGTAGAATACGAAATTATAGTATTTCTTACATATCGTGATAATGACACATATTAGTTTGTATGTACATAAACATGAGTCACTAGTCACATAGTCACTAATTTTCTATTGGAAATACTATAACGGCGTCTGCTACCATTGCCATTATCACTAATGAAAACGCACCTTAAAAAGGTAATTCAAATTCTGACAGATTTATATTTGTTCATGACACATCCCTACCAACATACTAAAAGAAAACTACACTTAGCGATGAGTTATGTTTTTAGAATTAGATATAAAGACGGGTTGATATTTCTTATCAACAAACAATCAAATTGGTGATCTTATTTTATTTGAAATTTGTATTTTATAATTTGCCGCACTACAGCGGCAACATTCCATAGTGGTTCTCCAACCTCTGATGAGATCAGCTGTTTTCGAATGTGACAACAGAAAAAAATATTTGTCAAAATCCTGGCTACTATGTAATTTCATATCAATGCAGATGCGACCGATCTCGATCAAATAGAATTGGCTCTTGAAGCTAAACTATTAGTTTTACCAAAAAATTTCATAGGCATAAATTATTCAAAATTGCCTCTACTTTAATTTATTAATTAACTTTTTTGTCGAAATTACAGAAATAGCGGCTCATTTCCAAAATCCTTCAAAAAGGCTTAGAATAAACTACCAGTTCCTTTGGACCCTTGTGAACCAAAACCTTTTCAGCTCTAAGTTAGGTCTTGAAACTTCTAAATATGAACTTTCGTCCCGATACCTTCAGTAGTTTCGCCGGAATCGTCGCCACAAAAATCGTTTACACACATACACACACACACACACACACACACACACAGACATTTTTTTGTACCTTGGTCAAAAATGTTCAGGGGATCCAAAAAGACCTATTTCCGCTAAAATCTCAAAAAATTTTTCGGCACGATTACAATACTTTACATACTGCGTATGATAAAGTAAAAAAAACAAAAAACCACAGAAGACCACGTTGTGTCGTATCTCTTCTTCTCTTTATTTTTGTAATTCAGCATGACTAATATAGCATTCGATTTGATTGGACTATAATTATCCTATTATTAAAAACCACTACAAAGCAAGGTCGTTTATCTCACACAACTCATCACCAGGACTGGTGTATGATGCTGTCGAGGTCTGAGAGCATACATGCATAACCGCGAGCGAGCACACGTCGCGATGTCTACGCCACCATACTTCACCCCGACAGAAATTCAAATGTTGACGAAGGGAGTTCAACGGCTCCTTATGTATTATCAGAGTTCGCACGTTGTCGCTTTGTACTACAGTTCGGTTTATGCTCGATGGAGACGTCTTCGGTCTTCTGTGCGGTTCTGTATTCCGGAGAGGCGTCCGTCACGTCATAGCTGACGCGGCGCGCGCGTTAAAGATGATAGCTCCTTGCTTCTCCACTCGGCTTTAACATCAGGTGGTCCGCGAGCGACGGCACGGAATGGAATTAGCCTGTTCGGTGGCATCCGGTGGCCAGGTCTCGCCGACGTCACCCCATATGAAATTTCATTAGTCGTCCCCGCTGAAGGCAACCGCCCTCGCCGCCGACGTGTTCTCTCTGGCAACTCCCGGCCACAGACCGTACCATCGGTTCCAGTTTAACAAGATTGAAGGTTTCGAGCGCGGTTTTGTAAGTTAGAAACGGGTGCAAATCTTGAGAGTCTGTAGGATTGTGTGTTTAAATCGGGAAAATTCTTTTTCTGCTTTATCCACGTTTTGCAGCACCTGTCACAGTCTCGTGTTTTTTGAAATTTGTTGTAGGAGTCAGGGCTGATGATGGCCACCACGCCTGAAACCGAACCGGAAACGTATAAATAGTGGATGTTTGTGTTCCTTTCTTTAGTGAATAACTTTTGCACCTAATAATTTGATAAAATTTGATGTTATATAGGTAAATTTTGTAATCTTTGGTCAATTTTGATAAATCTTTCAGACCATTGTGAATAAATGCATCAATATTATCACCCGCCCTTGCAATTTTGAAAAATTAACTTCCTGCAGCTGCTCTACCGGAAGAAGCAACGTTATGTCTTGTTGTCTCCTTGAGGGCGGTACAAGCGTCCTTTTCGTTGTCAGAGATATCAGATGACCCCTTTCACCAGAACAAACATAAAAATTTAGAATTTTTAGTGGAAATATGTCCTCTTGGGTACCCTGAACATTTTTGACCAAGATACAAAATCTGATGTGGCCAGGCACATGATTTTATCATACTATGTACAAAATTAATAGTTTATCTGCATGACATTCCATTAACCATTAACATAAATATATTAATTAACGAAACTAACAATTTCAAATGATATCAAAAACGGTACCTTGCGACCACGGCGCTTATCCAAAATTGTACTTACAAATTTGAAATCTTTACGATTTACCTGCCAGTAAGCGAACAGCTGGCGGGTAAATTTTTAAAACCAAACAACGAAAAAATGATAAAACATGCATGATAAAACACAGCACGCACAAGCAGCTACCGCCACCGCCTTCGCCGTCTCCTTCGTTGATCACGCTCAATGACATCTTCATCGTTGACGTCCCGCTCAGCATCTAGTTGCAGAGTTCCTGCATCCGCATCGCCTTCGTGCTCGTCCCCAGGTTGCTCAGGTGGTTCCGGCGCTGCAACCTTTTAAGCATATTTTTTGACACTAGGTATTGTCAAAACATCATCCTTTGACACTACCTATTGTCACTAGAATAAAAACATCTGTCAAATCCTTGCTTACTAGTTTCATATTAATGCAGACACGACCGATCTCGATCAAATAGAATTTGCTATTAATTTTACCAAAAAAATATCGTAGACATAAATTATTCAGAATTTCCTCTACTTTAAGTAAATATTTAACTATTTTGACGAAATTACAAAAATGGCGATTCATTTGCAAAATCTTTGAAAGATGACCGTTTTTTTTGTGGAAACGATTCCGGAGAAACTACTAAAGGCATCGGGACGAAACTTCATATTTAGAACTTTTCATGACCAAACTTAGAGCTGAAAAACTTTTTGTTCAAAAGGGTCAAAAGGAACTAGATGTTTACTATATAAGCATTTTTCAAGGACTTTGCAAATGAGCCGCCATTTGTGTAATTTTGTGAAAATAGTTAAATAATAAATTAAAGTACATGAAATTTTGTATGATTTATGTCTGACATATTTTGCTAAAATTAATAGTTTAGCTGCATGAGTAAATTGTATTGGATTAAGATCGCTCGTACTGCATTAAAACTAGTTAGGCCGGCTTTGACAAATATTTTGATTCTAATGACAGGTAGTGTCAAACGCTGATGTTTTGACAATACCTACTGGCTAACTAGTTTTATTTTAATGCAGACACGACCGCTCTCGATCAAATAGAATCTCATGCAGCCAAACGATTAATTTTATATTGTATTGTATGATAATGTCGAGTGTCTGGCTACATCAGATTTTTTTAGCAAAAATATATATTAAAACAAACATCAATATTTATTGAGAAATTTTAAAAAAAAAATTAAATAATCGCGGAGATACATGCAATCTACTTCCGCAATTTTAATTTTTTCTTGACAAGGTATGTTGCCTATTAAACAACTTGATTACTCAGTGGTCTGTAAATTCCCAACATTTTGTTTTTGAATTGGTCCTAAGATCTGAATGCTTGGGAAGATGTACAGTTAAAAGAAATAAATATTATTTTAGCTTTTTTCAGCATTTTCAGCCAAATTTGGACATCATTTTATTGTATGTACGCTTTATCAGTATTCTGACATAGCATATTTGAAAGACATTCAAGTTGGCATGTGTATTTTGGCGGAAACCCATTTTAGAAGGTGCATTTCTTTCTTTTATTTAGTTGCCGTGTGACTTTTCTTGTGGTTATCTATGAATTCATCTAATAAATTTTATTATGCTAAATTAAATTTAAATCAAATATGTTAAAACCATATTTAATTTTAAATTAATATGCGAAATTTCTTTAATTGAGCAACTTTACTAGTGTACAAATATCGGAACAAACAAAAAAAAAACAAAAATCCTTAATTTATCCACAGGGGGTCCCTCCTGTACCACAAAAACATAATTTTTGTTTTCTTGTACAATAAACTGCAAATTCCTTTTATTTTATTTTTTTCAAGTTGTGAACTAAAAGATCTGCGACGTGTCTAAAAATCCTATGACAGGTTCAAGAAAATGTATAGTGTTGACAACAAGTCTAGAAAATCAGCAATATCAGTCCAGAAGTTAAAAACAAATAAACAAAAGATAATTGTTTATTGAAGAATATGAATTCACTTATTGGTCAACTAATGAAGTATGAAGTAAACTATTCAGAGAACATTCGTTTAGCAGAGGTATAAAATAATGTATAATTGGAAACTAGTTTAATTTTCTTGACTAGGAGTCTGTTGCCCCGTAATATTTATTACCACGGCCGCCTTCTGTTTTTCTACTATTTCTGGCAAGCACGGGTTATTAGTTCTCATACCCCGAATCCTTACTTTACTACCACATTTATAATCAATTCATTGATTGAAAAACAAATTGTGAAATAAATTACCAATGTTCGATTAGGTAATACTGGATTTTGGTAACAAATTTTGGGTGCGTTAATTAAATGACTGCATAACGAATAGCAAATTACAATAATTACCGCATTCCAATAAAACCGCATCACGTTTTAGAATTAATACATCTGGCCATTATAGTTAAATTAATTTGCTCTGCCTTTATGCGCATTCAATTTGGAATGGCCAATTGAAATGAAATCGCGCAATTATAAAGTTTAATATGCGCAGTTCTCATCCGTTTTATTGTGTGGCGTTACTGCGTTCTGCTAGTGGTTGTATCCTGATGACATACTAAAAGGAATAATTTGTGCATTACAGATTTGTAATGTTAGGTAGGTATATTGGTATATACGTCATGTTAAATCATCAAAATACATATGTAAATGTATCCAGCTAGGGCAGTGTAATATAAACACATACAATTAATTTGTTAATTCATCCAATTAAATTGTGTTAATTACTGTATTCTATTCTATTTCGAATATACCAAGGTGCATTCATAATGGTTCTTGAGTGAGCGGGTATTTTTTCTTTCGTATTTTTGCTAGCAGCTTCTAAAACAGAATTATTAAGGAAGTTAGACGGTAATGTATGGTCGATGTTGGCCTGGGCGTAGATATCGTTAAATTATCTGAAAATTCGTAATCTTTTCCAACGTTTTCAAACCGTGATTAAGCAAAACAACCGATAAAAGCGACTGTTTCTGGTGTTGTCATGGTTGCAGCCAACGTTGGATCATCTTCAAGTTGTTCTCACCCCCAACGATACATTTTTAACCAATGTTTTGTGGTAGATATTGACGGGAATGAGATCACCTCCTTGTAACATAATCTTCGACATTGCATCAACGCGTGGATTAAATCAGAGTATTACATTATTTGCACTAATCCAATTACGAAACCCCTACGCATCTTATACGACGATGAAAATTGAGATTTTTTTTTATTTACGTGCAATAAATATTGCTAGTAATGGCTAAAATAAAACCTTTTATTTTTTACACATTACG
Organism: Melinopterus prodromus; assembly: GCA_964023965.1. Classification (NCBI taxonomy): domain Eukaryota; kingdom Metazoa; phylum Arthropoda; class Insecta; order Coleoptera; family Scarabaeidae; genus Melinopterus; species Melinopterus prodromus. Next base: position 13,753,640 of record OZ030393.1, read on the forward strand.
ATACGCAAACAATACTATGTTCACCAACCTAGCCATTTTACTGTATTTATCTTGAGTTTCAAGACCACAAAAAACGTCTTGCCGCCTCCAATACCCCCACCACCTTCCTAGACATACCAAAATCTACCCGTTATCGGTTTTAGTTGGACAAGGCTGTGATGTTACAATTAGACAGACAATCCAGGCAAAATTTAATTCTTACAGTGCAATAGTGATTCATGAACATTGAACTTCCTAGAGATTGTTGTCGTATCTAACCATTTCTAGAACCCCGGCTACAGTGGATCGGACACGTGCAATGTTGAAGGGCTTTATAAAATTGACAAGGTAAACAGGTGGAATATGTTGAAAAGCGTTTATATTCCAATTTTATTGGATCTGATCCACATAATCTTATTGTATTTGAGTAGTAGATATCTATATTGCGATATATTTCCGTTCCGTTTCAACACGTGGACAACGCCGTTCAGGTATTGTTTTTTTATTTGACGATGGACCAGTTATGTTACAATACCAACGCAATGAAAAAAAGTAGCGCTTCTAGATCTGGCCCAACTTGTATCGTACCAGAGCGGCATTTTGGCCGTGCTTAAGCACAATGAGCCATTTATTAACCTGCTATTTTCCGGGTTTTCGGGAAATTACGTCATCATTGAAATTTTAAATGGCATCCTAAATTATTTTTGTGATATTTTCAATCATGAGGACTTCTGAACATAAAAACTTATCGATTGTCAATTTGTATCACCAAGGCAACTAAAAAGTAATTTTTCTGTTTATCAGCCTAGGTGGCTATGAATATGGTAAACATATTCGGACGTCAAATAAATACTAACTAAATCGATTTTGGCCTATATTGTATTAATGCAGTATTACTGGTCCTCTTGGGTAATTTAATTATTTTTTCACGTGCACTCCATGGGTGCACTCTGATGTTTCGACAGATAACATGTTTACTACTACTAAATGTGATGTACTAAATAGATACTTGATATGTTGCTGCAAACCTTAGTATGGAAATGTCGGTATATATTAAGCAATCTGAAAGGTTACACGAACTAAGTATGGATGTAAGGAACAAAATAAACGGGACGTGCAGAGAAAGATTAAAAGTTGAAAAATAAGGTTCCCTTTACAATGCAGTGTTTCTAACATAACATCGGGTCAGTTTTTGTTTGATTGTGCCCAAAGAGAACAGTAGAACAGGGTGTCTCACGGAACTGGTACATTAGAAGTTTCTCATTTTCTACTATTTCTGGAAACTTGGAATTAAAATTTACTCGATCAAGCTCTTCAGCTAAAATGTCGGTATCAACTTCGTAATTTTAAATGGTATGATATCATTTTAATTTAATTTTTGGTTTCTACGTATCAAAATACGTCATTTTTAATAAGGTGTCCCTATACCTAAATATCACCATTTTTTAGTTTCTTTGATTTTACTAATCTTTTCGTGATTTTCGGTGTTACGTTTAAAATTGAATATCTCGGTTATTATTGAAACTAGAAGTTTCATGATTGGTGGTCCAAAACTAGAAACATAACCAAATAAGATAATGTTTAGTTCATCATCATATCTTATACAGGATGTTAAAAATTTGAAACACAATAATTGAATTTTCAAACGTAAAAACTCTTTATTTTTCAAATGGAACACTATGTACACCGATACACCATTCGATAGGAAATCTTATTCCCTATCAATCAATATTAGGGTTCCCTATATCTATCTTTAATTGTTTTGAGATATTGTCACTATTTCTTTAAATCCATTCTTCCATTTAATAATGGAGGACGAAATTAGATACGAAATTTACAACAAAAATTTAAATAGTGATAGATATTTAGAAATTTTGCGTGGATGTGTGAACAACTTTTGCGAAACTCTTCCCCATATTTTACGCGACTGCTCTTATCAATCCGGTACACCGTCCAGTACCGGCACATTCTTCGCATGTGGTATCCATTCAACTTAATCAGATGTTTGACGATAGGTGGTTTGGAAATAGGAGATTCTGGCGGTTGCCACCAAGCTCACCAGATTTAACACCATTAGACTTTTATTTCTGGGGCATGAGAAAAGTCAGGTCTATTCCACAACAGTTAACACTCGAGAAGAATTGACTAACATAGTAGCCGCCACTTCGGCGACAAGAAATCCGAAGAACGACGATGATAGAAGTACAGTGAAGAGTTTTAAAATGTTTGGAGCAGAACGGGCAGCATTTCGAACAAAATCGTATCAAAATATCTACGTATCATATATCAAAAATGATATATTTTGATACGTAGAAACCAAAAATATATAAAAAATTATATCATTCCATTTCAAATAACAAAGTTGATACCGACTTCCGATGACCGGACGTGATAGTTAACTAAAAGAAAAATTTTAGCTGAAGGGCTCAGATCGTGAAAATTCTAGTTAAACAAATTTCAATTTTCCAGAAATAGTAGAACATGAGAAACTTCTAATGTACCTACCAGTTCCGTGAGACACTCTGTATATTATTAGCAGCGTATTCAGGGTGAAATTGTGAAACATCGTTGTTATTGTTTTCGTTTTTCTCAAAAAGCAGTGGAGTTTGACGTTTTAAACAGAAACATTATACATGCACGAGCAATCTAATAGCGTACAGAGTTGAATTTAATATTGTGGAGAAACAATTAATTATTTTCGGTTTTCTTATGGGCGCCATGTTTTATTTGGACATTTTAGGTGGCCTATTCCTCATTTCAATCATGATACTTGTTTTGAGTATGACACATCACTTCCAACCAAGTCGAATCTGTATTCTAAGGAATGCTTACGTCACAGCAATTCAACTCACATTTCAACACCAACTGTAAATCTCCAAGTTGGAGCAAATATCGCCCCAAAGACTTATTAGTATCTGATGGAAACTATGAAGAAAACTTCCGGATCTCGGAAGCGCCAAACGCCGACGTTTAATGGTGTAATTCAGCAAAGACAGATAGACAGAGAGATGCCCATGGCAGTAATTCGAACCAAGAGCGTCTTAACGGCCTCAATAAACGGCATTTATGCAACCGCCACCGACTTCACTCCCATCGCCATAAACCATGCTCGCAGGCGATATCGCCATGCGGCCGCCGCGGTGGCCAACGTTCTCCTCCGCGTTCAGACACACATACACATAAATCTGCGTGCATGTGTGAGCGGCGCTGTAACTTTTCGCATTAAATGCGAAATCGGGCAAGTTCGAGCGAGCGTCCCGCGTATTACAATTACTGGATATGGGCGACATAAATTCGCGGATCCCTCTCTCTGGAGACCTTCAGCTTCGCGGCGACCGTTATGCTAATAAGTAGCGAAAAGCACCCGGGAGAGGGCGCTAGCGCAATCCCGGTTTATTCCTTGCATGTGTGTGGATGTTTATTTCTAGTGGTGTTGAGAATTTATCGTGGTCGTCTTGGTCTTAGTCGTGATCCGCAGTTTTTGGTGGTTGTTTGACCTTGATACTTGAAACTTGGAAAAGTAAGGACGAAGGAGGAAGGATTAAGACTAAAGATGCTGGTATTCATCTGAATAAACTTGAAAAATTAATCTGTGCATCAGTTCAATTTATTTTAATACATACATTTTGAGAAGCGCTACAGACGATATAACACTGTTCTGTTGTTGTTAATTATAAAGAACTTAGTTTTTTTTAGTTTTCGGTACGCTCACTTTTTTTATGATGTTGGTATATCTTCTAATTGTCGTAACGTTAGTAACAACATTTTCGAGAAAAAGACATGAAAATTGTAAAATATTGATAACTCTAGAGAAGGTGGATTTTGTGAATGGAATAGGAAATTGCCTTTTGGATAAGAATATTCGTCCTGAAAAAGAGTCCGGAGTCAAAACATTTTTTGCACCTTCGGCCCTCGAGAAAAAGTGAGGTTTATATTAGAGGACCTCACAGTAAAGTCTTTGCACTTTTACCTCAAAATCCTAAAAGCATTTACAACCATTCTGTAAGTAACCTGACGTGATATTTAACTGTCAAACTCGGATTCGTATTCCGCGCAAATAATTTAATCAAAAACTCCATAAACAAATAAGTCATCAATGTTTGACCCTAATTTACAACTGTACATTCTCGAAAATTTCCTTATGGAAGATCATACACTTGATATATTAAGACAATTAACATATTTAACAAAATTAGTACAAGAAAAATAGGCTTCTGAGTATTTTTTGAAATAACAAACCATTTTACAAACTCATGTTTCCAAAAGGTTAGGCGATCAATGTATGTGCTTTTTCTTGGTTATCAGACGTCAGAGACACAGGAAAAACGTTCGCATAACATAAGCCTGATTTCCGAAATATACGGTATAAGTAGTGATAATTGAATTCGGGGTGAAATTTTACACCAGAACCTAGGTCGTGTGTGGTATCATTGTATAGTTATTTCAATTAGAAACAACTTTGGTTTCAGAAATTATTTTGTAATTCATACTCTGCGATCTTGACGAAAATATGAGGAGGTAATTGTTTTGTATCTAGTAGAGAAGTCAAGCCATACCGAGAAGTTAAAACATACATTTGAGAATAGCGCATCTTATCACCTATATTACAAACCTTTTAAATAAGTTTCGGATAGTTAACTGTCCAAGAAAAATTTTGTTCTCCATAATCCGATATTGTTGCGAATTATAGTTTAATTACATTGTATAATTGAGACCAGGTCATCCAACTCATCCAACCTGCAGACAGTTGCTTGGCCAGAAATGCAGACGTCAGGCTTTTCAAATCGCAACAAAGACATGCCTTTGTCTTATATCAAAAGCCGTGTGCAACCAAAAATCCTAACTCAGGACTGTTGGGGGCCCAAAACAGTATACGCAAAAATAGTACCTATACGCTCAACTATCGTGTTTCACGGACGCCAGTCAGCTGTAATATTGGAATTCCGTGTGGTCAGTAATACACGACCTAGGTAGGTAAACAACGCGACTTTTATTTACATCCATCCTGACCTAGAACCGTCCCCCATTAAGAGCTACGTAACAATATCATATGGTTTATTTCATGTTTATATTTCTTTTTTAATCATATGATGATTTTTTTTCTAACAACACAGGTTTTATTTTAAAGTGTCCATCAAATGATATTATAGAAATCACAATTATTAGTCTTCAAAATGGCTGTTGTATGTTATTTTTTTGCCCGAACCTCAGTGACTTCATATAACCAAGAAAAAAGTCTGCGCAACTAGGCTACATTTACAGGTACGATTACACTATTTCATGTCATTGGTAGTTGTTTGATTTTACTTGCATTCGATATCGTATGCACTTTTGTTAAAATTTATGTTTCAGACAAAAAAAAGAAGTTCTATTTCTCAGTCAATCTATCGTACTATATAGATTTATTTTACTGTTTTGTCAATCCGTTGTCACTGCACTTTGTTATCAGTTTTAAAGTCTGGTTAGTGATTAGTGATATGCAGCGGACTGCCTATATGAATACATATTTAATAAATATCGAACTTTTACATTCTTCTATGCATTCTTCATAACACATACTGGCCTCCGGGCCATAATCGTCCTTTTTCCGCACGTAACTCATCCCATCTTATTACTTTCGACGTTTTTATATCCACCCGGCGGAAATAATTGACGCCACGCCGCTTTCGGAATTTTTTCGCGTTCGAAAATTTCAACCCCAACCGGAGCCCTATTCTCTAGTCGGAGATATATCAGCCGGAGCTCCGGCATCTATGGAACGCGAAAAAGTCGAACCTATAAATTACGTGGACCGGCCGCGGCGGCGGCAGCGACGGGGGCGGCATTATACCGAGCCACCAATAAATAATCCAACTTATTGTAACGCGGTTTGAACTTGCCTGGTGGCCGTTATTGGAAAATGGCCGCGCCGGATTAGCGCTAATGTTCTTCGGCGGCCTATGGGGGGTAGGTGCCGCCCCTTCGCGGTCGCCCGACGAACAAATGCCGCTAAAATATAATTGGTAATTGTGCGCGCCCGAATCGTGTATAATCGATTCGGTCGACGTAATGCACTCACTTTATTGGCCGCTAATTGTGCGCCAGGCACACATTAAAATCGCCCCGATCCTTTATTAGACTGCGCGGATGTGTTCGCGGCCCGCCGGACATATGCTACCCGTTTCGGACGACCTAAATTCCCGATAAAAAGGCTTTTTTTTGCGGGGTTATTTACATTTCAAATTAAGTCCATTATTCGGTAAAATAAATCTTCATTTTATTGATTGGAAATTAGGTCATGGACATTACTTTGTGATCAAGTTGGGATTCCGTAAGTGTGACACATCTACAAAAAAACTTATCCTTTAAAACTGTGAACTCTATTGCACCTCCTCCCTCTTCTTCAAGGAAAATGTAAAAAACTCCCAACTATCATGGATTTTTTCAACGCAGGGTAATATAAGTAGTGGCTATCGACTTTTTCCTGTCTTCTTAAAAAATTGTCTGAATTATCATCCACTATCACTTCTTTATAGAGTGGCATTTGGGAATGAACTTTCAAAAGACCTTTCACCCAAAGTGGTAAATGTGACGTATGAGTGGCTACAGCAGGCACAAATGTCAACAAATATAATTTTCCATAATTGTTCCAAATATCTTTATTCTTTTTGTTTGCCAATCTCATTACTTTCCGAAAACTTTGTTTGAAATCAAAATATTATCTGATAAAAAAAACAAACAAGCGCAGTAAAAAAGAATACGTTATTGGCACGACCAGAATTCTGTACAAAATGTTACCGACTAGATATACTATAGCTTGCTACATGCATGCTGATATTCAATAATCTATTTATTGCGCATATACAATCCCGCGGCACTATTTGAACCCGATCATATCTACGATGTTCTTGCATGACTGCTTATTAAGGCAAATGTGGACCTTGTATTGTATCTGAAAAGGGGATTTGATGTTTAGTTGACGAGAATGAAGCGAAACCGAAACCGTCATGCAGTCGTATCTTGATGAACAGATCAAAACTAAGATAGCCCCAACCCTTTGGCAATACTATAGCATGCTACATGCATGCTTAAAGATGTATAGAATATAGATATTTCGCAGTTTATGAGATCGCAAGCGATTCTAAAAAGGCAGTTTGTGGTTATGTGTATTTACGTTTGACATATGTCCTGTGGTATCAATGGGACAAATCATAGAAAAACTTACTAAAAATAGACCAGGGTCGATAATTTTTGAAACCACAAAAAATAAAAGTAGAATGAAACCCATTGGAGAAGGAAGAGAATATAACAAAAATGAAGGCAAAAATAATTTACGGGCGATCTGAGGTCGGGAAGTGGGAGAGGGTGAGTTTTTAAGGGTAAGAAACGGTTTATCTCGATTTCCGGGAAAACTACAAGTCCTATGGAAAAAACTTAAATGGCAAAGTTGTAGGTAATGAAAAGATCTACAACTTTTGTATTTACACTTTTTTCACATAACATCAAAATTTATGAGAGAAATTCAAATAACCAAGTTTTTGGTTTTTACTTTATCATACGCAGTATGTAAAGTATTGTAATCGTGCCGAAAAAAAAAAAAATTGGGATTTTAGCGGAAATAGGTCTTTTTGGGTCCCCTGAACATTTTTGACCAAGGTACAAAAAAATGTCTGTGTGTGTGTGTGTGTGTGTATGTGTGTGTGTACCCGATTTTTGTGACGACGATTCCGGAGAAACTACTAAAGGTATCGGAACGAAAGTTCATATTTAGAAGTTTTATGACCAAACTTAGAGCTGAAAAGCTTTTGGTTCAAAAGGGTCCAAAGGAACTGGCTATTTTCTCTTACCATTTTTCAACGATTTTGCAAATGAGCCGTCATTTCTGTAATTTCGTCAAAATAGTTAAATAATAAATTAAAGTAGAGGAAATTTTGAATAATTTATGCCTATGATATTTTTTGGTAAAGATAATAGTTTAGCTTCAAGAGCAAATTCTATTTTAGCGAGATCGCTCGCATCTGCATTGATATGAAACACCACATAGTAGCCTGGATTTGACAATAATTTTTTTGTGCTGTCACCACAGAAATGTCTATGTCTGTCACACTCGAAAACAGCTGATTTCATAAGAGTTTGGAGAACCGTTACGGAACGTAGCCGTTCTAGTGCGGCAAAGTACAAAATACAAAATTCAAATAAAATAAGATCACCAATTTGATCGTTTCGTGATACGAAATATCAACCTGTTGTTACATATATCTAATTGTAAAAACGATAAATTGAGAAAATTGTAAATAAAGTATAGCGATGAGTGTAGTTATATTTTAGTATGTTGGTACGGATGTGATATCTACAGTGTCATGAACGAATATAAATCTGGCAGAATTTGAATTAGCTTTTTAAATTTGACGTTTCGTAGAAGTGGTATCAACCTAACATTTCCTATACAGAAATATAACCATTTTTGATTTATTTTTTAAATACATATTTCTCAAAAAGCAACACAAAAAACGTTGATGTCAGTCCTGCCGGAAACTACATAGCGCGACTCGCTCACATGTGACGGCGACGCTCCGCTATCGGTGACCCGCCGCACCACGGCTCGTCGCGCTATTCCGAACTTTCGGCACTTGTGAGATAAATAACTATTATTCTGATGACAGTACGTAGTGTCAAATGCTGATGCTTTGACAATAGGTTTGTTCGAGCAGCCCCAAAATAAGTGCATAAAGCACTTATTTTTTTTCCTGCGCATGCCAAATGGCGGTTTTGCCCTGAAAAAGCCTGCATTGCGTAAGCGTACAAGAATCCCCAATTGTTTTGACTGGTTTTGGCGACTGCTCGAGCGAACCTAATACCACCTACTATTGATACTATTGACTATCAAAATATCTGTCAAATCCAGGCTAACTAGTGTAATTTTAATTCAGACACGATTTATCTCAATCAAATAGATTCTCATGCAGCTAAACTATTAATTTTATATTTTGTATGATAAAGTTATGTGTCTGGCCACATCAGATTTTTTATTTTTATCTTTTACAAAAAGAATTTTTCTTTCACGAAATTTGGTGAAAACTTGCCTTGTTATGTCCCAAATACACTGTAATTTTTTTGATTTAAAATATTTATTTTTTCATTTTATTTTGACTTATTATCGAAAAAGCAGCCTAATTTTCAATCGAAAATTCTCACGTCAAAATATCTCCTTTTTTAATAAAGTCGGTGGTCGGTGGCCTTTTGTTCGTTGAAATCTCTACTTTCTGATGGTGAAAAAAAAGTATACATTACTATGGTAAATGTTCTCAAAAAATGCAAAGAAATTAAAAAGGTAAAATTCGATTTTTTTTTATTCGTTGTGTATAATTTTGAGCTATTTATTAAAATGTATACTTTAATTACTCGATAAAGGTAAGATTCCATGTTACATTGATAAACAGAAAAATTACAAATCCATAAAACACGAAGATTGCAAAAAAATATGCGAAAATAGTTGTTCGAAATATAATTAAAGCTAGGATTTAAAGTATACTTCATCTAAAAAATGTGACTTTTGCTCTTTATTTTCAGTAAAAAAGTTAATTTATAACATTCTATTTACATTTGTTAGTATCCATTACTTTTTGTCTCTTTGATGGCATGTCTTCATCGTTAGATTCGGTAGATCTCCGAAGTCTTCAAGACCATCACCGTCTTCGTCTCCAATATTAGTCCAGTCTGCATTGGTTCTTCATCCACAATTTCGTATGAATCAGTAAGTTCTTCGTAGCTTTTTTTTCGTAGGTGATGCTACCATAATTAAGACCTCGATAGAAATTGCCAGAGATACTAATAAAACTGTCGTTGTTGTGGGTCAAGATATTGATCTTTTGATCCTTTTAATCAATTAAATTCAAATAATAATACACAACGATAAAAAAAATCGGATTTTACTTTTTTCATTTCTTTGCATTTTTTGAGTACATTTTTCATAGTAATGTATACTTTTTTTTCACCATCAGAAAGTAGAGATTACAACGAACAAAAAGCCTACCGACTTTATTAAAAAAGGAGATAATTTGACGTGAGAATTTTCGATTGAAAATTAGGCTGCTTTTTCGATAATAAGTCAAAATAAGATGAAAAAATAAATAATTTAAATCAAAAAAATTACAGTGTATTTGGGACATAACAAGGCAAGTTTTCACCAAATTTCGTGAAAGAAAAGTTGTTTTTGTAAAAGATAAAATAAAAAACCAAAAACTTGGTTATTTGAATTTTTCACATAAATTTTGAGGTTATGTGAAAAAAGTGTAAATACAAAAGTTGTAGATCTTTTCATTACCTACAACTTTGCCATTTAACTTTTTTCCATAGGACTTGTAGTTTTGCCGGAAATCGAGATAAACCGTTTCTTACCCTTAAAAACTCACCATCTCCCACTTCCCGACCTCAGATCGCCCGTAAATTATTTTTCTTTTCATTTTTGTTATATTCTCTTCCTTTTCCAATGGGTTTCATTCTACTTTTATTTTATTTCACTTTTTAATATTTTCAAAGGCATCGGCACTGGTCTAAAAACGGTGTTCCAATTTTGCTAATTGTAACACCGAACACAGAGTTACAATGTGTGCACTGTGTATGCGAACTAGAAACAAATTTATACTGAGAGAAGAGAATAATTACGCTTTTTCAGTCTTGAAATTGTTGTATTTTAATTTCTTATATAAGCCAACGTTTTACTGTCATTCTTCAGCTTCCTCAGGCCAATTTAATATTAAAAAGGGTCTCCATTATTGTCATAATAATGGAGACCAAGCGTGGCCTAAATAATGTCGCTAAAGATTGTGTACAGTTCCGTTTGTTCTCAAGAAGCTAAAAGCATCTCATATATTATAAAACCCGCCCCACCGACACCCACAGATATGCTGCCGCCACATATGTACCCTATGACCCTTTTCAATATTACAATTGCCCTGAAGAAGCTGAAGAATGTAAGCGAAACGTTGGCTAATGTAAAATTTCTCGACTGAAAAAGCGTGCCTAAACCGTTCGTGAATAATATACAGAGTGTGAAAAAATATATTTGTTCCAGCAGAAGAAATAATAGACCAACAAAAAATTATTCCATCTGTTGATTATATCGGAAAAGCATTTGAAGGTTTATTTAAAGTTATTTTCCGCCGAAGTTAAAGACTTTTTGTGGTATATTTTGCACTGATTGCAATAACTCATTTCCAAGGTGCTATAGCTTACAAAATTATTAGGACGTTAGCAGCAACCCAAAAAAAAAAAACAAATTTAAATGAACGACCTGCAAATGTAGATACGAATGACGTTGTGATGTAGGTTCAAACTTTATGAAATTTTCAGTGTAACTTACGTTACACTTAAACGTTACACCTTACCTTAAAATTCTAAAGCTGACATCAATGTTTCTGGAAAATAATCATAAACTTAGGGTATGCTATTGTATTTCTATATCTCTATGACATCCAATAAAACGCAGAAAAAATACTAAATTATTACTTCTATAACTTGATTTAAATAATTTTTCCATGATAAGTTATGTATTATTACAAGTATGTACAAAAAACATTAAATGTATATTTCGTCTCTTAAACCCTTATTGCTTTATTCAAACGAAAGGAAACTTAATACAGAAAAGGAACAAACACGAAATTCTCATGGGTCTTACGTACTGCGAAACAGTAATAACATCATAAATTTTGTAAACAGTGAAATTAAGAAGAAGCTAAAAAGAACAGACCAAACAACTGTTAGTCCATAAACCTAAAAAAAGAATAAACATACCCTTGAAAACATCGTACATCCTTTCCATTAAACAACCAACAAAAAATTGTTTTATTCCGACTAAACATCTCAAACGATATTTTGCCGTACACGATTCGCCGTATAAAGAGCCCAACGAATACACAGCCTTCGGCGCCGGGTGGATCTACAAAGCCCGAAAAGGAGCACAACAAATACACGCTAAGCGCGCAGAGTAAATATCCCGCCCAAAACAACCGAGTAGGCAAAAATGAAAAGCCTTTACTGCCTTTGGAAAATGTCTAGGGCAAAGCTGTATATAATTGTCAGCGACGAGTAATCCCGCACCCTAAAGTGTCCCGAAAGCTGGTCCAGAACTCACCTCTGGATAAACGGCTACGATTTACTACTACCACCAGGGCCGGCCCTAGGCAGTAGGCAAGGTTAATAAAATTTAGGGGCGGTAAATCTAACTTAACTACAACAACAACTCCAAAAATATTGCCTGACTCTAGAAAATAAAGGAACAGTGAAATAAAATAAAATAAACAAAAATTAGCAGGCTTCTGGCGTTTCCTATATTTTAGGACCCACAGCAGACAATAATAGACAAGCTTAAACCAAATAGCTCATTAGGTTTCTTTTTTTGAAAAATTAATATCGAATGAATGCTTTGACAACGTAATCTTAGAAGCTGAAAAATTAGCTAACGAAATAAAAAAAAATAATAGTAAAATAGTAAATGGTCATAACGACTCTTTTGAGTTTTTATATGATATCCACAAATTTAAAGAAAATAATATAAGTAAACATGTAATTTTAAAAACTATCAGTGGTGATATTCGCCATGAAATGCTTGCATCACTATCTCCGAAAATAACAAGTTTGGCAGAACTAATTATACACCATATTAAAGTTGAAATTTAGACCAACATGTTGGTAAGGTAAACGCCCCAAATTTAGGCAGGTTAAGGCATTTTTGTTACATTTGTAACTGTAGAATTTATATTTCTGTGGTAATAATGACTATGGCAACTTTTTTAAACAAATATTTCGTTCTAATATCTGGCTATTATTTTGAAAGAAAATTGATAATATTCATGTAATTTATATTATATTTTGTAAGTTTAACAATTGCCCCTAATTCCGACACTAAGCGTCTATTTTATGCCTAAATCCGATACCTCGGTGAACCTAACAGTGCTCCTAAATCAGACACTTGTGATACATAACACAAATATAAACATTCAACTAATATTAAGTGTTTTAAATATTGTTAAATAAGATTTATTATTAAGAAATGTTAAATATTAATGTTTTGCCATACAATATAAAATAAGTCCTTAGTCTTCTTCACTCTGCCCTCTCTCCCTCATCTGTATTTTAATGGTTTCTGCATCTTGAATTTTGAGTGTTTTTCTTGGCGCAGGTTTTTCTTCTGTTCCCTTTTCGCTTCCTTTCTTATTTCTCTAGAATGATTTTCTTTTGTGGTTTTTATTTTTTATTAATAAAGCATCCAAGCATCAGAAAATGTTACAGAAAAACAGTTTCTTTTTACTTTATTTGGGAGTTTCAGGCCACAATAATGTTTTTCTTAATGGAGATGGCATGAGTTCAACTGTTATCTCCAAAGGTGGTGTATTAATGCCAAAATCGCTACTCTCTGCTGTTAATGTAATGATTAGAGATTATTGATGTCCGTAATCCCGACACTCGTGTCGATATTTGGACAAAATGCGCACAATTAATTGTAATATGGCAAACGATGTAAAATATGTTATTTTCTTGTGTAATGACAGCAACAGAGCCATATGTATTACTTCTAACCATGTACACAATTCCAACACACCTGTCTGATTTAAGGACGTCCTATATTTACATAATTCCAGACACCCCTAAATTTGTAAATAATAGCACTTAAAAGAGTAGTACACCGTATTATTATGAAAATATAAAGCATTCTTAGTCAGCCTAGATAGAAATTATTAGAATTTTCTTAATTACTGTTATCCTATAGCGATGTAAAAAGATGTCGAATTGCAGTTATCTTATGAGGAAAAAATATTTTTTGCATAATACACCACAGGGATAACTGATTTGTGGCGGCCAAGCGTTCATAGGGACGTCGCTTTTTGATCCTACTCAATTATCAAGATCAGTCAGACTTTTAGGTTATATTCTGACCGTTACAACATTGGTAGAATAAGAAACGATTGCGTGTTGATAAGTGTAATGTCAGATCAACAAACCGGATGTCCTGAAATAAATTTCAAAGCTGTAGATTTCTTATTTTATACAACTAAACATAAATATGTCGGTATTTAGGAGTTTCTGATTCGATCGGATGGGGCAAAATCGACTGTCCTGGTATTTTAGGTAGGGAACAAATACCTTTTAATGACGCCTTCCATCGGATGAGGAAGTAACCCGGTGGCCCCGTGTGCTATCATGAATTCCTTCAGTAGGACAAAATTCCTGGGTGTAAATAGCCAGCCCGCAGCGTCGGTAATTGGCCTAAGTTGCGGAAATAGACGGACCTAAAATAAACAAGAAAAAAACACATCTTTCGTCTTTAATATGGTGTATATTTTGTCTTGCTAAGCTTGTTACTTTCGCCGATATTTTTCATGACGAATTTTTTAATCTCTGATAGTTTTTAATTAATATCAATAATAAGTCATCAAAGGTTCAGTAAACATTTTGATATGATGATGTTATTGGTAATGCCTTCATAGGCGGGCGATTTAATTATGATGTTCAATAATTTTGGGTCAAAATGACTGACTAAAAGCCTTGTTTCCAGAAGGTCAAGTTGAGATTTTTAAATTCATTACTTCCCTTAATATTGGTCCAAATTGAAACATTGCTTTAAGAATTTTGGTAAGCCCATAACTGTTGCTACTGGCGTGGAAGATAGATCGTTTTCTAAACAAAAAATAATCAAAAATTACTAAAGAATCATGTCTACTCAAAATCGTCTTAATGGGTTGTTAGCATTGTTGGCCATTCAACATGAATTGAGTAATACATTTGATCTGAAAGTAGTTTTTCGCAATTGTTTGTACTAGTTTCAGATCAAAAGTTTGTTTTTTATATACATTTTGGGAAATATTGTAGTGTACACCATATTTTGCTTTATAATGTTTTTTCTTATAAATCTGTTTCCTTTTAATTTTAAAGTTTTTTGGGGTTTTGGGGTTTTCCTACGTCGGCAAAACCGCTAGGCCAGCCCTGCGTCAACTACGACCGCTCGGCCTCCCTTTTGGAGACGCAACCTGGAACTTCTATTATTGTTGTTGCGTTCGTGCCGTTTCGACCACCATCATCAGCTACCACACCCTTTAAGCATACAGAGCGGTCGCCGGCTAGAGGGTGCGGGATGTCACGCACACTCGCTTAGGAAACGAAGTATCTGGCCGTGACTCCAATTGCTCGGGCTGTGGGCCCTTAAAGGATGTCTTAGAGGAAGGCGCCTAGGCGTCTCGTTAAGAGGCACACCGCGGTTTGCCTGAGAGAGGCATTGCTGACCGGATGCTCTAACGAGCGGTTGCCTACGCCAGAAGTTAATTAAGAATGTTTGTAAGACGAGCTCTCGATGGCCGTATCGAAGTTGACTACTTCGCTTTGGTAATGAGGATGTTGGGGAAGAACTTACCCCGGTTGTCATTGGTTTTGGGTTTGGTTGATGTGTTCTTTTGCACATCCAAATTATGTTAGTTCGACTTTGTAACTCAAGTCCTAACTATCCCCTGGTACTTGTAAGGCTTAGTGAATTTCGAGTTGTACTTGTAACTTGTAAACGCGTCAACATTTTGCAATATTACATTCATAAGTGAAAAAAAAAACATCGCGCAAGAATGACTGTGTCCATCTAGTAATGTAGTTATAAGCTCTCCATTCCATTCGAATTTTTGAAAAAATAATAATAAGGCTCTATAAGATTTTGTGATTGGGTGGATGTATTGCAGAGGGGGGCGAGCAGACCTCATTGCTGATTTGTATGTCAACGAACTTTTTCGCTAACAAAAACCTAGATTTTAACAATTTAGAATTCGATATGCAGTCAGATCAAGCTCAGTATAGAAACATGTTAAAATCCCTGAAACGGTTTATTATTTACAAAATCCCCGGACGCGTCAATTTTTAATTATCAAAACACACCCATTTATATGAAATTCAATTTCCATCCGTCCATTCTTTTCGTAAGCTTATGATACATCTGTTAATTGTCTTCATACGAGTAAAAACATTGTATGATGTTACGTCAGCCAATTTTTAAGAAGAAAAAAAACGTTGGAAATTAGGGAATAATGCTAAGTTGCAGTTTGTTAATGATGATCAAGTAGGCTTTTTCGGTAGATTTCTGGCGCTAAATACGAGTCCGGGCTTGAAAGTTCTATATCATGTCAAGTTATTTCATTTTACGTTTTATACTTAAGAAACCGCTGTAAATTATTAAATGACATTTGTAAATAAACTTCAGGATCTCCGATATAGTCCAGTCGGTCTAGATTTTTGATACACATTGTATTAGGAACATTAAATGCAGTCGATTAAACTGGTACAGCTTTTAATTCCAGTAGTAACATATTAAAATGTTTAGTATCATATTCAGAATGAAATATTAGAAAAACCATTGAAATATTGTGGACACATCGATTTTTAATTATGAAAACACACCCAGTTATATGAAATTCAATTTCCATCCGTCAATTCTTTTTTACTTATGACGTTATTGCTACTGTTAAATGATAACCCAATATTTTTCGTATAATTACGATCATCTGTTAATTGTCTTCCAATTTTCGAGAAAAAAGTTGGAAATTAGGTAATTATGTAACTTAAGTTTGTGAATGATAACCAAAAAGGCGATTTATATCCGTTATGTGCGAGTCGAATACGACGTTTTATCTACGACTCATAAATTCCATTTTATGTCAAATATTTTAAATGTATTTTTCAATGGTAAAGAGGCGAGTTTTCAAATTACTGTCATATACGTAGGTTTTAACAGACCTCCCTAGTACGTTTGTTTAATGATGACAGTTCGTTTGTATAGTGACGTCATTATTCAAACGAACTGTCCATATTATACAAAGCTACTGTATCATAATCATCGTTGTGTATAATGTCAGGATTATGTATAGTCATAGATAGGTATGTATACAATGAACTTATTATATCGACCCATGCAACGAAGACTATCGTACCTACATAAGTAACGGGTTGTAACGGAATTCCGCATCCGCTTCCGCGACCGCGGAACTTTCGCATGTTTTTCCATTTCCGCTTTCTCATCCGCACATTAATAAACGCATATTAGGGATGCCGAGCGTTTGGTCCCGTCAAAGAAAATAAGAGATTTCCGATACTGGTGATCACGTTTGATACGTAACTGGATGCCGCTAAAGCTTTCTGTTGTTTATTGCAGGCATTTTTATTTTTAGACATGTATGTACCGTTTTTAAGTTGGGATATGGGCGGAATGGCAATAACATTTTCTGTTGTTTTTTTAAAGCAACATACATTTCCATAAGTCTTCGTTTACCACACGAAAATGAGTAATTTAATTTGGTAGGTTCTAAAAATTTCTTAATTTTGTGCGATGTATGACTACTTTTTGGACTAACTGTTGTTGTTATGTTTTGTTGCAATGTAGACCAATTATTATGTTTGCGTTTTTTAATAAAATATGTGTTGTTTGTTTTGTTGTAATTTGATATTGTTTGTGTTTTTTGTTTTTCTATAATAAATGTTGTTTTTACTTTCGCTTCCGCTTTCAGTTTCGCTTCCGCGGAAGCCGACCTTTTGGCTTTCGCATCCGCATCCACTACCGCAAATATCAGTTCTGTACAACCCTAAAAAAAATTAACCGTTAATTTTCTTGTATGTTCCCGAATCCATGATGGTATATTTTGTCTGTTCCAATGTGGTATTTTTAGTTTTGCGATTAAGTGAATCAGATTCGAGGAATGAAGGATTAATGTCCGACAGGTACAAATGTTTTTCGCAAATTGAAAATTTTCTTGTTAACTATGATTCTAAACATTTTAATAAATTACTACAGGAACTATAACCTATCGATTGGTTTCAGTTTCATCCACTGCATTTGAATTTCCGAATCAAAATTTAGAATGACTGGCCTAAAAGTATAAAGTTTAAGGTTTGATATGAAACCTTTTAGACGTTTTCTATGGCATTGTTTAGAGGCCAGAAGTTTGTAAAAATTGACAAAGTTTTTTTACGTTTTTTTTACATTTTGGTTTAATGTTTTCGAATACCTTACGTGATAGAATTTTTTTTAATCCTGATTCGTTTTCACTGGTAATATTTCTATCCAAAACTAATTTTCATATTCCATTTTCAGACTCCTTGTTTTCAAGAGTTATTAATACTTTGCAATTTTCAATTGTCTTTCTCTAAAATTGTTGGAAAAGGGAAGATTGAGAGGGGAGTGACGGACAAAATGGGAGGGTACGGACAAAATCTATTCGTGTAATTATTTTTAATTGCAACACATAAACATTTAACACTCCAATCACTTTGTTTTCAATCGCATTTTGCTTCAGTCTTGTTATTTTAAAACCTCACGTATTGTATTGATTTGCAAGTATAATTTAATTTTCAATGGTAGGTACATATTTCGCGTAATAACATCGACACCGAAACAACAGCTTTAATTCAGCGCCGGAACACCAGGGTAGTGCGGTAACGCTAAAATCCGAAATTCACGGCGGATGCAGCACCGCATCCCATTCTCTAAATTCGGCTCTGAACTTGTCGCGACGCAGTTGGTAGCATTGTGCCACCGACTTTGTGCATCGCCGTAATTACGCACACGTGTTCCGCCCGCCCTGAACCCGGTCGCGACATGAATCGTAAAGTGTTGCCTTTTCCCGCACCCAGCGAGCCATTCAGCCATTCCGGTGTATGGCCGAGCTGTATTCGCTGTATTCAAGTCGCCATTTTCGAATGTTTGTCACGGATGACGCGTACGTGCTTGCGCTCCATGGATTCGTTGTTATTAACCGAAACAACTCTGAAAAGTACCATGCCTAGTACGTTACCGATTGTCAGACTAAAAATATGGGGGAAAATATGGAGGAAAATAGGGGAATGTTTTAGGAATGTTTGATGGTTAATTTTATTTTCTTCTTGTTTCAGGTATGTGCAATTTTTCTGCCACCCACCGGTGTGTTTACGGAGAGATATTTATTTGTAAGTATGTATAATTTCTTGTTATTATCTTGGTAATAATAGTTCTACGATTGCGTTTATCGTTCTTGCACTTTTAGGTTTTTTTGCCATATCAATGATCTGTAGAAATCTTGCTACGAATAGGAGAGAAGTGCCCTCTAGTCTTTAGATGCAATGGAATAAAATATTTTACCTACGGCCGGATGTGTAAACGTTCCTTATGTCACGGACTGCTTCGCTCGTATATTGCTTATAACAAACGTGTGCTTTTGGCTGTGCGTTTGTGTTTTTTACGCACGACATAATTTCATAATGACAGATGTCGCGGGAATCTTTTTAAGAATTTGTCAATTTTGATACAATTTATATTTGTTGAAATTTTCGGTCGTAAGTGCAAGCTGTAACATATATTACATGCTCTTGAACATTTATGTTGAATTTGTATTGGAATTTTCTATCGACACTTCAGACAAAGTTCTCCGTAGTTGGAATAGATGTCGCGCGACTACTGTCAAATATCGTCAACCGTCAAATATCCTTATAGGTAAAACCACGAGAGCTGGACGTGAGTCATCGCTTAAAATCGTAAGAACAGACGCATAAAAAAGCACGGCGTTTCCGTCTAACGCACGGGAATGGTCTGTAACGTATCAGCAAAATAACAGCTGAAATCGATGACTTACGTCCAGCTCTCGTGGTTTTTGATACAATTTATTAAAATTGTCGGTCGTAGATAAAATTATGTACAATACTCGAGCTGTACACGCATATTACGTGCTCGTGAAAAATAACAAAACTCGCGACTCGTATGTTAACTTTCCACTCGCACGTAATATGCTCGTTACAGCTCTTGTAATGTAATGTACTATTTCGTTCAATTAAACGTTGTGCAGAAATTTACGTATTTAGGAACATTGGCCAATTATTACCTCCAGTGTGAATATATCTCCCCATTATTTATCAGAAATGGCGGAGGCTAGACATTTTATTATGTAACTCATTTATTCAACTCAACTTATGTAATTTTACAATTCTATTCTTGCAATTTATATGTATGTTCTATTGATTATAGTGAAGTCATTTGATTGGTTAGCACAAATCGTCATTAATAGAAATTGTGCATTTGTAGATCCGTTTAATAAACGATTCTGTATTCTCTCAACAGACTCGTAAACAAGCGATCGACGGACAAAATATTATAACAATCACGGACATTGAAATTTCTCGGGCAAAAATGTTTGCAATTGACAGAAAAGACCATCGCTTTCCCCTGTCATACTACGAACTATTAATGTTATAACGTAGCTCTTTATGGGAAGAGTCCAGGCAAGAGTCAGGGTGGATGCTAATAAAACTCACACTGACTGGGGTTTTACATGCGTGTATAATTGTTCAAGACAGTCTAACAAAACAGCTTTGAAGGCAGGCAGGCCACTGCCTTCTCGTACGGGTCGAATGCCTCACGCGTTAATACAGACTTACTATACAATATTCCTCGATACTCCGCTATGTGGCTACTTATATCAATTCTCCAAATACATCATTACCATTAATTAGGTTACCAAACGTCGACGATGCTCATTTGATTTAAATGCATGTCAACTTTGAAGTTAAGTATATTTTGAACCAATTGTTCAATTTTTATGATTGTTGCGTTTAATTAAAGGCCAATTTTACAAAAACAGCGCTGGGTGGTTTTTTAATTTGCTTTCGAGAACTATACAGGGCAAGCTTTGTTGTCAAAATTTGCAGCGTTCTGTGGATTGTACCTGACAAAACCATGTGTATCAACTGGAACTAAATAGTAGCCCAATCTTTTCTGAACATTTTGATTTCCATGATTCACATCAATTTCGCTTAATAAATAAGTTACAGTAAGAAGAGTAATGGCATGCCGCGAACAGGCTAAAAATGTACCAAGCAGTAATAAGTGGACTGTGGGAATTTAAAAGGAATGATGAGGTAGAAGTTGGTATCACGGTTAATAGACTGGCCAGCTTACAGCACCGACTTGAATCCCACTGAGCATCTATTGAAAGCGAAGAAGCGAAGAAGCAAAGAGCTCGAGCCGGAGTTTCTGCTACTAGGAATATTCTATAGCTAAAATGGCGGTAACTGAAGGATGGGACAATAACCCACAAAATGTTAACATTAACTTAATTAGTACAATGAATAATGCATAATAGCTGTTGTCATGAGGTCACACATGGTATTAAACGCTTTTGCGAACTCCATTGCTTTAAATGTAACGCTAACATACCCACTACTTTTATAATAAAATGATGTTTTTTTTTTTTTCAATATTTCTTTCTCATTGTTTGAGTAATGCAAGAATATCTCAATAACTTACGCATTTGAGTTCCTAGGTTTTTTAAGCCTGTTTGCGTCATGTCAATGCTGTTGTTATTGTTACTTCTTTATTAAAAGAGAAAGTAATGTGAATCATTAGAATCAAAATGTTCAAAACAGATCGGGCTACTGTTTGATTCCAGTTGATTGATACATATGGTTGTATCGGAACACCCCACAGAGCGCTGCAAATTTCGAAAAGGAAAACTTACCTTAATTCTTACACCCTGTATAGTATACACAGAGAGAAATTTTTGTTTGATTCAAATAGATATGCATTGACTCAAAGAAATTTGTTGTTTCAATAGAGGCAAAGAAATATTTATTTGCGGGTAAAAACGCATTTATTTGAAATATTTGTTTGGTAGAAAGAACATTGATTTGCGTCAAACAACTTATGTTTGCAGTTAAAAAGTTTGCAATTTGTGTATTATAAGAAATGAGATTTATTTACTTCAAATAATTATGATTGTGTTGAGTGAAAGAATTACATTTTTTTAAATTAACAAAATTGTTGGTCGAGTTAAAATGCTTAAAATTATTAATTTGTTGAAGGAATTAATAGACACGAATTTTTCGGAAGACTCGCCATGTGTCACCTCCTTTTTGGGATGTCGCACATCCTCGACCAGTGCTTGGTCTTCCCAACCCAACATGTAGTCAAGGTTAAGTTAGTAAAGTGTACTCTGATTTGTAATCGCAACTTGAACCTGCAGGCACTGTACTCTATAAGTTCTATACTGTCGATCACGCGGTTTTATACTCTCGATATGTGCGAAGTGCGAGGAGAGAGTTTACACCGCCATCTAACAATACAGTTGGATGACATTAAAAATATATTTATTTGAATCAAAATATGATTTCTTTGGTGGAAGGAAACCTATTTTAAAGCCAAAACAAAAATATTACTTCGAAGGAAATAAATATCTTCTTGTGTAAAAATATATTTATTTTAATGAAAATATGATTTCTTTGGCGGAAGTAAACCTATTTTTAAGCCAAAGACAAAATATTACTTTAAGCGAAATAAATCTGTCCTTATATACAAATTTATATGTTAGAATCAAAATTATATTTCATTGGTGTAAAGAAACGTTTTTTTTTTTAATCAAAACAAAAATATTACTTTAAAGGAAAGTAATTTTTGTTTGTATCCATATATATTTATTCCACTTAAATAAATATTTCAAATAAATTAATCTCTGCAAGCAAATAAACTAGAGTATTCAATGAAGTAAATATTGTTGCCGTCAAAGAAATATGTTTTGACCCAAAAGAATAAATTCAAACAAATACATTTCTTTGAAACAAGATCTTTTCTCTCTGTGTACGCTCAAAATAAAAATACTACCTCAGCGCTGTTATTGAGGAAATCACTTTCAATTGAACGAAACAATCATAAAAATTTATACAATTGGTTCAATTTGACATACATTTTAGGTGGGCCGATATTGATATGACTTCTATAACTACATAAGACGAACACTTAAGCTTATAAGAAAACAAACATTTTAATTAAGGTAAAATACACAATCCAATATTCACGGGGACCGTAAAAATAAAAAAAGTGTGGCTTTACAGGAATCAAGGTATTATTAATTAAAGGCAAAATAAAGGTAATACTTAAGAACTACAGAAATCAGTTTCGTTGTGATATTAAACAAAACTGTTATTTACATAATACATGGTGTTTAGCATTAAATTACTTATAATCTACAGCAAGTATATTTGCACCAGATTGTATTTATTGTTTGGTTCCAATTTCTTTATAGAACGCCTTTTTCTGAATTGTAATAAGATTTTATTTGAGTGAACTTTTACCTTTATCCGACGATTTATTGATTATCATCTATATAAAAATCTGAATTCTGATATTCTAAAAAAAAAGCAGAACATCACTGGTAATCTCAAATGGCAAGCTCGTATATGCTGCGTGTAGATATAATCCCACTAAAATCTTTCATAGGCTCACGTATAAATCGGAAACAGAATTTCGGTTAGCGAAAGCTCTTGCTATTTTGTATATGGAAACAGAGCAGAATGGCAGCGGAGAGAGCCATCACTTCAATTAGACTTCAAGCGGATGCCCTTTGTGCGAACGGGGCGAGGGGGCGCGCGGAATACAGCAATGTACAGACGGGAAGGTTCGATACGGTTGAAAATGAAATTTTAGCGTATCCATAGAGACAAAGCCGACCGACGGTGGGCGCCCGCGGCGCCGGCTGTGTACATTTCAGGTATTTACGAAAGTATTACGCAACCGTTAATTAACTAGATTAAAAGCCGGCATATCAAAAAGCGGCCGAGCGAAATTTAATTGTGCTTCTGCTGCTTCCGCACCATACGTTACGTTCAGACCTCGCAACGAACCGTCGTGCCACGCTGGATATTAAAATTATATTAGTTTCTCCGAGTCTCTTGCCACTTGCAACAGCTTTCGTGTAACCAGAATCAAAATGGAACCTACACGTACACGCAATTGTTAAATACATTTTGAAAAGTAGATAAGTAACACCCAACTTTATTCCTGCTTGCATCCAAGGAACTTCAAATCCAATATTGACAAGGCGATGAAAAAGTTTACACATTCGAATAAAACTCGAAGTTTTGGACTTGCAAGAGTTATCATCAGGAACACTATATAGATTGTTAAAAGTAATGCATTTTTTCTAAAGAAGGTAGTAATATAAACTTGTCCTTCATAATAGTGTGTATACTGTATACTGCACCATTTATCAATTTATTCATCATGTTTATTATTTATTTACAATAATACTTTTTCTCCCTTCGTTTCCCAATGAACACATTGTGACATCCGGTTTCATGATCAACTTCTCACTTCACTCATCGTGCCCCAAGCCCATGCGTTAGGTGACCAAAATTTTATTTTAGGAAGGCGGTACAGTAGCGGGGTAGTGATTAAAACCAAATAATCGCGTCCTCGCAAAAACCGACAAATTCTAGCATTTTGAGCAGACTTTTGTGCTTGCGATCAAAACATATTTTACGCGACTTTGTTTGCATCATTAGTAATTCATTAATTCTTTATCAATTTTTTTTAAAATAAACTAATGTTGTTTGGTACAAGAAGAAATTTATTTACTTTTGGTTTCTTATAGGGATTCAAGTTGTAAATACTAATCCTTTCCTTTAATATAAATTCCTCAAATTATTGCCCTTCTACAAAATAAACATTGTAAATAAATACGTTTTTATCAACTAATGAGTATGTTACTGTAAAACCCCGAAGTACGGTCAAACCTAGGATTAACGCGTTGTTAGTCCTAGGTTTGAACAATTTGCTTTGGTAAATGTCCGAAAAATTCTATTATAGAGTTTTAATATTGGGCTTTTACCAACCTACATTGCTCAATCCCAGGATTTACCTCTTGGTATTGGTATAAACTATTTTTAATAATTTAGCAAGTTTTTTATTAGATATTTTCGCGAAAGTAGTTTTGTTAGGAGTTTGTGTACTATAATGAGTAGGTAAATTACATTATCACTGTGAATTGGGTACGAGAATAATAGCACAATATCGCAATGTTCTCAACCTATTTACTAAATGTTACCGCAAGAAAATATAAGTACTTTTATTTGATTAAATACCACGTAACAAACACACGTTGATTCTTAAAATAAAAATAAAGATTGCATAACATAAACCAAACATAACACCTTTTTATTTGGCAGTCAATAATGTTTTAAATATAATATAAGTATTTTTTAAAGAATTTCTTGGGCATGGCTCACTCAACAGCAGATATAGCACAATCGATGCAATAGATTTTTTTTTACTTACGGTTAGCGCTCTTAAACGTTCTTGTTTTATATACCTCCGTAACCGGTTGCTAGATGTTTTTAATGTAGCGATATACGGATTTTTGTATTATAGTAATTTACAGCTTAAATTACCAAAGGCAATTTATCGTTTTTATGGATTACCGTTGGTAATTTATTGATATTTATAACAAAATATTATTTTATTACTTTTTTGCCTGGTGTGACAAAAAATAATCATTTTTTATCCGGATATTATTTTAACACCGGGATATTTGTTTTCTGTTTTTGTTATTAAAGCTTCTTTCAACTCCTCAATTCTTCTGTCGAATGATAGTATTTGAGACAGTATAGCTAATATTTTTATTTTGAATGCATAGGAGATGGAAACGGGATTCGGCCATGGAGATTGATTCAGCGGAGCCAATGACGCAAATTTTTAATCAGAACCCATTTACCTACTTATGAACTTACGAGTTATAGAGATGTTCATAGTTTGTAAAACCAAGCGTTGTTGTTTTGTGAGTCGGTAAAACATTCAAGTATTTTATACTATAATTAAGCTGTTTGGTTGTCCCCATTTTAAATTGCTGCTATAGATAAGATTTTTAGTACCTATAGTCTTTGTTCTGATTTTTGTAATGAATTACTACATACTATCAAATTAGGGAAGGCACCAAAAATATGTAGTTATCTACAAAATAATGACTATAAGAACTCTTACTGGAGGTTGGAAACTCGTCAGTTCGACAAAATTCCTGGGTGTGTGTAGCCTGCATTCAGCGTCGGTGATTGGCTAAGTTGTGTAAATAAACCGACGTAAAAACAGCTTATAAAATTAGAAATAAACAAGTTAAAAAAAATATGTATCGTAACCTTATTATAAATTAAACCTTCACAAATTGAAAAACTTTTGTCCCTTGCACCAAATGTTACTTGATTAAGAGTGTTAGTCTTTTGTATTTAATACGACGAATTATGTTAAAGGTAATGACCAGAGATTAACAGAAAACCCGGCTAAAATGGCTAAAATTTTCATTTTAACAGGCGATTCTTGTGCTTGATACTTTAATAATGTATTGTCTACTGCTTGTTGAAATAACTACAATCTAAATGAACTATTTGAAGTTCTGTTCTGATGGCTTACAGCATTTTCACCCTTCCATATTTAGCATTTGTGGTGAACAGAATAGAATATTCTATATTATTTAGGTACCTATAATTTGGTGTATTGCTAAGATTCTGTGTTTTGTGTTAAAATTATGTATATTTTTGTAGTGCGACTAAATCGCACAGGGACTGAATGGTTCATCACACTATTGGTTTTTTATACGTAAAATTATACTTCATATTGTTTAAATGACAAAATCCGTAAATCTTCAAACTACCATAACCGCAAAAACTGACAACTTCAACTAAAGGTTGGATGGAATTAATCTAGTCAAATCTACTCAGCAAAAAAAGAAAAACGCTCAACATGTTCTATCAAAACTTTCTCTTCTTTTTCGGCCGCACTAATTACGCTATCATACGACAGACCGAGCAAATTTTATAAAAGGCTCTTGATGGGCACACACGCACGGTTGAAATCGTCGTAGTCGTTGTCGTCGTGGTCGTCGTTTTAGCTTCTCATTCACGTGCCGTCGACTTGTCAACCGCCATAACCGCGTCTGTCAGAAGAGGCAACCGCAATAATCACAACCTCCCCCGTCTGCCACCAGAGGGCCACGCGATCGCAAAAATTCCACAACTCTCTCTCGCAGAGTCGGACAATTAGATATCTGCGTTCGCGGCTCGCAACCCAACTTTTAACAAATTACATTGCAGAGTTTCTTCCACATTCGTAGTACGTACGTTACGTGACTGCGGCGCTGCGTTCGGCGAGTCGCGGACGTGTTTCTCGCAGTTAAAGTTCGAATAACGTTCACGTGTTGATTAATGAAGTTAACTGAAATAACTCACAGACGGACCGTCGTCGAATACGAGAAGGAACTATTACTTGAGGTGAAATGAGCCGGCGATACAGACAGACACGTTTGTCGTTGTCGGAGTCAACAGAAATGCTTCAATTGTCTCGTTCAAATGTTATGGGAAACTTCTTATCCATTGGGTTACATATATCTCCTTTAGTCTGTCTTCTGAACAATGTTATTTCATTCACGTCTACTTCAGAATAAATATATTCATCAAATAAATACTAGTTTGCTGATATCTGACTGCGTAAAAAGGCATTTCTGGTTGAAATGGTACAAATCTTTCGTCAGAGGTTTAAAACTCGGCCATATGCTTCCTATTTAAAATTTAAAATAACTTTGTTTTTGTTTTTACGTGTAGATCCAACGTTTGCCTGTTGCAAAAGTAACAGTGCGTTGAATGGTTTGTGTGTTGTTGCCAATTCCAGTGGCGCACTATCCCAAGGGCAAAATGGGCATTTGCCCGAAATGCTAGATAAGGGGATAAAGGACCAGATATTGACACGTAATGTATCTTCTTGTTACAATTGATATAGCAGATATAGCAGCATTCGGAATAAGTGTATTTTTTGAACATATGGAATCGGATACTTAGGGAATGTTAGAAAAAGAAATAGGAAATTACATTTTATTAAAAGAAACATCTCAAAGAAACTATGAAAACTGCACCACAAATTTAATAAGTACATATTCAGAGGACATGTATATATTGCTAATGGCGCATTTAAGAATGAACTATCGCAGTTTTTGAAATATTAAAAACATTAAAACCATATTTATTTGTTAAGATACTATTTATTTATTAAGATAGTATATTTTACATGCTGCGAATTTTGATTTTTAAATTGTTAAGTTATTTACTAATTAT
The DNA here is from genome assembly GCA_964023965.1 of Melinopterus prodromus. Classification (NCBI taxonomy): domain Eukaryota; kingdom Metazoa; phylum Arthropoda; class Insecta; order Coleoptera; family Scarabaeidae; genus Melinopterus; species Melinopterus prodromus. Next base: position 13,781,516 of record OZ030393.1, read on the forward strand.
TTTCTAACTCTTAAGAATAATCTGTTCCTACTTTAAATAATTATGTAGGTACCTACTTATATTATATGTTGTTGCAAAATGGTCAATACCTTACCTATTTTTACTTCATTTTGTTGATTGTTCCGAAATATTTTATCAGGATTATAACCTATATATTATTTTGTATAAAAATGTAATTCTGATTAATTCAACATTGTATATGGGGGCCCCCAAATTCAAAATTGCCCAGCGCCTCGTGATGGCATACCGCGCCGCTGGCCAAATCATTGGAATTCCCAGTGTCGTACCACTGCTCTTTGCTTAAGCCAAATCGTCAATGTAACCGCACCACCAGCACAACATACAGGCTGTGTGTGTCACTTTTTGTTTGCATTTTTTTCAGAAATCAGGTGTCATTCCGAGTAAAAAGTTTCGTATGCACTTATTTATTTTTCCAATTCCTTAAAAGTATCAGTCGTTTGAAATATTTACAAAGTCGTATTTCAAATAGCTCCAACTTCTTAATCACCTGCCTAACTTAACATTTACTTCCTAAAAAACCTGTACAAGTTTCATGTGGATTTATCTGTTTCTTATCATTTATTCAACCTATTTTTATTGTTTTTAAGTATTAATTATTGTATTATTTATTTACATCTAATTATTGTATTGTTTGCTTTCTTCCTCAGTTTTCTTCACTCTGATTATTACCATTATTCTTTTTAATGAATTGAAAAACAAATAAGACATATAGGAAAGTTGGTGGATTTAAACTTTAGGTGTCATTTCGGGCTATTAAAAATGTCTAGATTTTCTAAATTTTCAGCCGCTATAACATCATTACGTTTTTACATACTAATAAAAATTAATAGTTTTTGTTTCAGAAACAACAACCTGAAATCTATAAACAATGGTTAATTACTTTCCATGCCCAGAATTCATACTCCCCAGAGTGATCTGTAGTTTCCTAATTTTCAATTGATTCTCCAAGGATTTTTTAAAAGTATTAAATAGTTTCAGTTTTGATAAGGTTATTTCATATTTTGACCATTGGTATACAAGATTTTTTTCTTGTTGTTGCACAGTTGTATTGAAAAAGGTTCAGAGATTACTCTAAATAAAATTTGAAACGAAGCACCTGACAATTCTGGTGTAAATGTTATCTCAAATGATGAAGTATATTCTGTTGCCTATCCTCATTTTGATTGCAACATAAAATCTTGCACAATAAGTAATAGACCTAAAATACTTTTATTTAACTGCACTTGTTTCAGAGAAAACAGTGTAACATTTTCCTGTTTTTTTTAAACATATAATGAATATGAATATATGAAGCTATCGAGCAAAATTACTGTAGGTATCTATATTTTATAGGGTTTCAGCTTTTTTCAGTTTCAATAGGTTTCATATAATTAATTACTACGGACTCTTGTGACGGGGTGTGATGCAGTTAGCGAGTTTTTGTGGTTATGGTAGTCTAAACTATTTTAATAAAACATATATTTTAAATCATTTCAATTTAAACCTGTGAATAATGTTTTTTCTGCCAAACATTCGGTCAAATGTAATCTACAGAAAACTGATTTCAGAAAGCTGAGAACCCCTTATTTCCCAAATTGTCCAGCACGGTAAACCCAAACGACTAATTCCGGTCCTGCGTCACACAGTAGTTTTTCTCCGACCGCAGTCGCAATATTTCACGTTCCCGTTTCAGTGTTCGCGTTTCGGTTTTCGCCACTACACAGAATCGGGCACCGGTCGGCTGACAGAACGTCCCCTGTAACTTTAACCTCTTTCGCTAGAAGTGTCACGTGGCCGTATACGAAGATATACGACCGTTATCGCGGCCGTAGATAACAAACAAACGGAATTATATCGTTGCGGTCGGGGTTTCTTTCAGCAAGACGACTCTATCGGTTGCTTTCCGACTCTATTCAATCGATGTATAATTCAGGAGGAAGGAGCTTTTCATTACGTCGGAATGAAAGGCAACTTCGAAGTTTGCCCCTTTGTTTGGAAGTTTTGGATCTTTTATATCGTGCAGACAAATGATCTTAACGATCTGTTTTCAGTATGTTATAGCCGTCTTCAGTACACGATATTTTGCAATGTCGTGTGCCGTCATGTATCATTTTGAATATTATACACGGTGGGCCAAAAAAACGGTAAAAATTTTTGATCACTCGTATTTCCTATAATATTTTGTCAATTCAAATATTTCGTTTAAAAACGAATTGCCTGTAGTGTGACGATTGAAACCGTACCATATTTGCAATAACAGGACGTTTCAATCCACAGTTATGTTGCTTTGTGTTTGGCTATGCAACATTTCTGATAACATCGTGTCAATTTAATGTGAAATGCAAGCTGTAATAAAATTAGTAGGAAAGGATTTTTTTTCCTTTGGTCAAAAGGGACAGCAGAGATTTTATTGCATCGAATACAGGGTGTTTTTTTTTCATACAGGGTGAAATTTTGAAACATCGTTTTTTGCTGTTTTTACTGAAAAAGAAGAAGTGGAATTGCGAATATGGTATGTTTTCAATCCTCACAACATAAGCAATTAGTCCTTCAAAGAAATGCTTGCTTTAATTTACTTAAAATCTTTGGAAATACTAGGAATTGAACATTTGTACCGTTTTTTTTTTGCCCACAGTGTATATAACGGTTGTTTTGTGTATCTTAACTACGAAAACATGCGTTTGAGAGGTTATACATTAAAATGTAAATAAAACGTCTTTAATATTACTTCAAAGTTCTGTTTATTCGTGGGTTTAGGTATTGTTAAAGTCTGAGATACTTGGATTGATAATGTTGGCATTGTAAATATCTGAAAACATTGTGTATCTCGTGCTGTTATAAGGTAGTTTCAAACAAAAAAAAAACTGGTTTGTTGGTCTATCATCACAAAGGTTTTATTAATGCAAAAATACCCAAAACTATAATAAGTATATTTAATGTGATAAAAATTGCATGTGTCGGTGAATCAACCGAAATATCAACAAAATTGTTTAAATTTTTATTTTTCAAAAACAAAAATTTCCATATTTTGGCATTTTTTCCCGTTTTACCGCAAAACGGTCACGATTCACAATTTCACCTTTTGTAAAAAAATAATCCTTATAAAATTCTTTCAACTACTAAACTGATAATATTACAACCATTTCCAGGCTCCATCATACAGGGGTATTCCAATATCAACATTCTTAATAATTCTATATTTACATTTAATTCTATCTAAAATTATAGTTTTGTATTAAATATTTAACACATCTGTCCAACTCTCTTGTTAAGAACTTATATCCGCGATTGGTAAAATAAATACTGGGGCGCTCGTAATTTGAAAACCACTGTAAGGTGGTTAAGTGGTAAGTTGGGGAAAAGTGGTACATAACTTCTTATATGCAAAACCGTCATATTTATGGTAAAATTTAAAAAATTCGAACGTGCGCGTGTTTATTGAATTTATATCCTTATTTTTGCTAGTTTTCGGTACTATATTGCTGCGTTAAGCATACATAAGCATATATAAGCATAAATAAGCATATATATACCATACAAATTTGTCTACAATATACTGCAAAACAGTGTCTATTCGATTATTCAAATAAGAAAAAAAAAACCTAAGAAAAAAATACATTCAATATGGGACCCATTAAGAAAGCAAATGTTGGATATGACCCATCTTAAATATAATTACACTATTAAATTATTAGAAAAAAATCTGATGTGGCCACACACATGACCTTATCATGTTTTGGTAGGCCTATAAGTTCTAGTGGATTGATTTTCTAGCGTCGCTAGAAATATTAGTATAGTAGTAGTATAGTAACGCTAGAATAATAGTACCTTTATATTTTTAGGTTCTGAAGATGCCTATAATAATAGGCGAAAGTACTCAACAACAATTTGAATAAATGCCATAAACAAGAAAAACCCTACAACTTTTTTTCTCCATTTTCCATTTGGGCCTTTGTACAGGATTAACCAACCTTACAATACTTTATAATACTACGTATGTTAAGGTAAAAAGTTCTATTTGTTTATAGAACAAATTTAAAATAAACAATAGTAATTTCAGTTTTTTATTGTAAGAAAATTTCGTCTTAGATAAGTGGTCAGCTTAAACATGACCTACTGAAATGCATGTAAAATCATGTATAAACTTATCCTACATACCAGCTTGAAAAAAGTGGAAAATTTGTGTTGCTGGATCGACTGGAAATTCTTCTTTGAATTCTGTGTTTTGATTTGCATTTATTTATTTCGTGTTTATATTATACCCTAGTCGATTGAAAATGGTAGATAAGGTCAATATGTGTATAGCATCATTGCCTGGGTGATTTCTTTTATCTTACCCCAATTATTAATCTGGTTGCAAAATAGGTAATCATTGAATACCATTAGCTTTTGAAATGAATGTTGACTGTGATGTAAACCTACATAATCAACAATAAATTAAATAGAACCACCATTCAACAGTAGGCAACATGGATATTATTTCACTACTCCTATTACAACTCAGTATAAAAGAATCCATCCTATTATAAATCCTCCAGTAGAATTAGAGAACAAAAAAAAAGGGTCCCGGCTCCGCCACCAAAAAAGCACTACAAAGGAAACCAACCAGCCGGGCCGCAGATATCCGGCGACAGAAGCAAATAATGATCCAACGGACGAACGCGACTGTGGTCCGTGTTTCAATTGATTTCGAAAAATCCACTTCGACGCCAAATAAGAGAAGAGTGGCCGCCGGCTTTCGCTGCAGTTAATTTACGAAAGGGGCGGTTTTGCTGCCCCGATACTAGCGTCGAATTGGGGGACAATAGACGCAGCGGCGGCGAGCAAAAACGGTCGCTTTTGGTCCGGCGATGTAGCGTGGCGCGGGCGGTTCCGAACATGGCAATACGGGGAACTATAAAAATCGGATAACAGAACGTAATTACGGACGAAACGAAGCGGTAGAGGGAACGCGCCGTCGGTTATTGGTCGACGAGGGTTGTCGTCGCCTACGCAAAGGTTCGTTACTAGCAATATTGTAACCGTGTAGTCGGCAGTAGTCGGTTGAACGGTTGAAGTGTTAGTCCTTCAGAAAAAAGTATAGTAGAGATATGGATTGTATTAAGAGGAATAATAAAAATCACTCTTTTACCTGCCTACAAAGTTTTGTCCTATTATAGCCCGTTCAACGCAGCACACTGGTCTGAACTCGCGAAAAGTTGGCCAAAATTGTGAAACGTGGTATATGCGGGATTTTGAGGTCGCTAATTACGAATATAAACTCTAAAACTAAAACCAAAATGGCTGATCCAATATGGCGGACGACTACATTAAAATATGCTTTGATTTAAGTGAAACGTTGCTGTTTGGGGTTATTGAGGTAGCTGATTATGAATCTGAACTCGAAATTTCCCAAAACAAAATGCCGTATCCAATATGGCAACCGACTACATTAAAAGATGTTTTGATTTAGATAATACATAACAATTTTTGGGTATTTGAGGTCTCTGATTATGAATATGGCGAATGACTACATTAAAATATCTTTTGAATTACTTCAAACGTGTATTTTGAGAGTGTTTGACGTCGCTGACTATGAATCTGAAGTTGATCAAACTAAACTGGTGGATTCAATATGGCGGACAACCACTTTAAAATGTGCTTTAATGTATTTGAAACTTGGCCTTTAGAGGGGTTTTATGGTAGCTGATTATGAATCTGAACTCCAAATTTCAAAAGAACAAAAAATAAAAATTGCGGATTGCATATGGCAGATGATTACTTTAAAAAAATATTTAATTTATTGAAAACGTGGCCGAGGACACCTACTCATAATTATAAGTCCATAACCAACTGCAACTTTTTCTTCATAACTATTTTGTTTACCCGAAACGTGACCTGTATTGGATATTCTGCTTTTATTACTATCATGAACGTAAACTTTCCAAGAAAGCTACGTGTTAGTTAAGCCAATTTTACGTATAATATATTTTTTGGTAGAAATAAATACAAATTAACAACCAAACAAAGAAATAATAACAAAATGTGTATTTAAAATCTATTCCGCGTCTAATTCTAAACTATCAGTAATGATAGTTCGACAAACTCGTTGGTATAATCTTCTTCTTCACTGTCTGAGTCTTGATTCTCGCAGTATCGCTTCTGTGTAGTCATGGAAAAAGAAGGCGCCAATGGTAGCCTGACGTCAATGGTAGTAGTAAAGAAATAACTTCTTTCGGAAGCGGAATCTTTAATTTCTGTTGGCGCTTTATGCGAGTTTTTAAACTAAGTGTCTATCTATGGCTCTATTAAATATATCTTCTAAGTTATTTTTAAAATGTCAATAATTTGTTATTTTTAGACCAAAATGGTATAGAGAGACGATTATAAAGAGTATTTATCTTTGATGCATTGCTTGTTACTTCAAAGATATAAATAGAAGCCAAAAACGTATTTGAAACTTGGGGCAAGTATTGCGTTTACCGCAAGTATACTGATTTCTCGCAAAACAAGCTACAGAAGAAAAATAAATTACTGAGAATACGCACCTATTAGCAGCAAAATATAAGTGGGATTTGTAGATAAAGAGTGGAATCATAAATATATCCTAGAAATAGTGCAAAGTAGTGCAAAAGTTTTTTTGAATGTCTAACGAAATATTAGGTTAATTCGCTCTTCTGTGTCTTCTATAATGGTGGTAATTTAAAATTTTCTTCATTCATATTTACCTAATATGAAATACCTACCTTCAGTATGATAGTCCAAGATATCACTTTCCGTTATTTAGAACTTAAACAAACAAACAACAAGAAGCGCACTATGCGCCGTTTTGGTTTATTACCATGACCGAATGCGCTGTAATTAAGCATCAATTCCACGCGTGTTTAATGATTTAACCTGTTTTCTTTCATATATGATACAAAATTGAACCGAATTCAAAACTTGGAAATTTGACTTTTGGCCAACAATTCGGCACTTCTAGACCATAGTGCAATGGGATGTAGTGACGCCGCGCCGGAGTGAATTCCTGCTCTGTGGAAGGTCGTCGGTATATCTTCTCAATTGGTGGGCTACAACAGGTTAACTATTAAAACATATGATACTATTTCTATCTTCAACAGCACCAATAATAACATTTATTTCAAATCTTATAATAATAATAATTAAAAAATAATTAATAATAATAATTAGTCAATAATTAACAATATACCACTACTGGAGAATTTTTCAAACAGGATCATTTACAATTTATCATTTTTGATGTAAAACAACAATTACCAACGCAGTTCCTAACCGACCGATCACGCCAGCCTTAAACTTAGAAATGTGATATTTAAAAACCGTAAGTTGCCTTTCTGACGTCATGTAGGAAGTATTTTTAGACCAATCAGATGTATGATTAAAGCAAACCCGGATGCTGCTATTTCCTGTATTCTATTTCCTGTTTATTTTGTACTTGAATAGTAATTGATAAATAAACACGCTATTTATATTTGAATTTTAAAACCCATTTGAACGTGTTTTTGTTTTATTTATTTAGTTAACAAATGGCATTGATTGCAATCTGAATTTTGTTATCTGCAGTGCGCAGACAAAATATGAATTCTGTTGCCGTGAAAAATCTAAAATATAGGCAGGCAATTTAAACTGCAGCATGCATGTGACCCTGCACGAGAGAATCCCCCTAACCACGACCTGTCGTTTCGATAATATGGACGTGTGTGAAAGCGCATAACTCTAACTGTCCACAATTTTTGCCTCTCAGTGCATACATCAGCGCGAGAGAAATGAGAAAAAATATTCGTTTTTTGCACTTTTAAATTAACGGTCGTCTTTCCAATGTTTGTCGTTGTAATCCGCATGCCACAAAAGTTAAAAATTGTGTTCAGGTTGCGACATAGCCTCATCAGTTTTTGTGTAATAAAGGTTGCGAACAAGATTATCGTGGAAGCTGATATTAATATTAGCACGATAACGGGATATGCACGTAAATTAGCGTCATTTTATTTAATGTGACTGTAGAAAAAGAATTGCACAATAATTTTTAAGTAATTTTTAAAACATTTTAATATTAATGATATAAATTTCGTGCAGCGCGCACTATGTCAATCGTAACGATAAATGGAAACGTAGCTGGGACAGTGGAAGATTATTTACTATTAGTACGAGTTAAATAAGATAATGAATTTATCGAATTATTCGACTGCCTCGCACCAAACCCACAAGCGAGTGAAGCCAAACAGCGCAAAATATTATCGTTTATTTTGGTCTTAAAAATCAGCAAATAGTCGGAATGCTATTAAATTCGAGGGATATGTATCGCATTAAATAAGGATTATATGCATGCTAACTGCTCTGTTAACTCGTTACTGAGATCCGGCTTCCATCAAAATCTCGTTCGCAGCTTTATTACATAACAACTGAGGAAAACAAAAACGCCAATCTACAGAAGAGACTCTAAATCTGCACAAAACCTGAAATTTTTGTGGTAAGTGGAATAAGAGAAAAAGAAAACGACCGTTAATTGAAAACTGCAAAAATCGGGTGCTTTTTTCACTTCTCTCGGGCTCATGTGTACACCGTGAGGAAAACAATTTTGACAGTCATACAACTTATGTAGAAATGATTCAGGAGTATGACATACTTTTTTTTAGATTTTTCTCTTCGGTAGTTTCAGAGTTATGGGCCTTCAAATACAGGTGTCATTAGTATCGAAACGAGAGACGGCAGTTATGGTGATCCTTTGGTAACACCCAATCTTTCTTTTGTGTCAAAAATTCAGAAAAGAATTCCAATAGCTTTTCTGTGTTTTTGATTTTATTTGTTAATCAACCAGAGGTTATCCTAAGAGAAAACTTTCAAACTTAAACGAAACTACTAATCATCTCTATTAATTCACTTACTGTTGTTGTCGTGATAACAAACGCATTATGTCGAATTGAGGCGGTTTCCCATCATAATCATACATACAGATTTTTTGACGAAATATAGCAAATTATTGAATTAAAAACGCTTCTAAAAGGCCCTTTTTGCTCGATTTCGAAAATCCACGGGATGTAGAATCCCGCAACCATAGTTATATGATAGAAATAGTCAATTATTAAACCGAACAGTAATTCTATTTATTCATTATGAAACCCAGAGTAGGAAAATATAGATATAGACAAAACTGGGAGAGCTGAAGGTGATTCATCGCTTAAAATCGTATGAACCAAGATATGAACGTACCGCGTGAATTGGTTATTAGCTGTGTATATTAAGTTGCCTACTAGGTAGTTCGTTCAAGATTAATATTTAATTATTAAAAATACTGTCATTTAATTGTGATAATTGTCCTATCTATATATCCATCATTAGCATGTTTAACAGAAGCAAAGTGAAAACATACCAACGAAAACATCTTGTTCACATCACACGTTCGCGCTCGAATTGGAGGTTAGGTTGCTACCGCTGTCATTCGTTCTTATGGTTATAAGAACAGACGTACTTTTTTGTCTTGCCCATTTAAATTATACAGCAGACGTATGAAAAGTATGCTATTTCGTTTTAACACGCGTTAATATTTAGAAATATTCTGTAACGTATGTCTAAAATAACAGCTGAAATCTATGAGTAATCTTCAGCTCTCCCAGTTTTGCCTATATTAATATCACAAAAAACATAGTCAGAGATGTAAAAATTAGTATTTAGATTTTTCTGAAAATGAAAGCAGTTAAAATTAATAATTTTGTTAATTTTCGACTTCCATTCTTTATCATCACATTCCTATCAACACATTTTCAAATCTTACAAAACTGACAGAACCTCCTGTGACTATTACTAGTAACTATTTAAATATCCATTCAAGATACGTGGCATTTCATCTGCATCTCATCTAGCGATCATCACAACCCAGAACTCCACATTGCTCCACATTTACAATCATAATACTAAAGAATATCTCCCCAAAAACATCCACACACGTCCACGATTCTTCTCCCCCTTTTACGACCCTCGCCAACAAAACACCGACAAAAGAACAGCCGAGAATAGCCGACTACGCGAATAACACACTCCGTAAAAATTTATTCCCGAGTCCGTATCATCTCGCGTCAATTTCGCGGGCAAAAAGCAAACGGCGCCCGCGAGAGCCCCAACCTCTACGAAGAAGTCGAAGTAGAAGACGGCTTAAACAGGCCAAACAATTCCTTCAGGCCGCGCGAGACACACCCGTGCCCTTTACGGTCTTCTAATCATAACTGTGTGTAACTGTGCGAAGGCGGCCCCGAAGCTTAAAGTTTTGCATAACTGCTCCCAGGAGCGATGTTCGTGGCTGCCCGCAAAACTCGCGGTATCCACGGCGCTCATCTCTTATCTGGTCGAATTCTCGGTACTCGAGAGGTGTGCTGGCCGACCGCAGCTCGCTCTGCTCGGCATTTCTTTATTATTATAGTCCGCGTGTAGTCTACTCGCGGATACTTATCCGTATCTGTTGGTTTAATGTGGTGTTTATACCTCCACGCAACGATAAGGGTTGTTCTTGATGATGCCGCCAGGGGTAGGTGCGAGAGGGGTTGGTTTGAATACAAAAGCAGGTGGATTGGGGTTTTATGGCCGGTGTGAACAGGAGGGTGATGTGTATGTGTGTGTGTGATGGTTCCGAATGAGTGCTTAATTTGAATGTGCTCAAACGGAGAGGATCAAAGCTCGGGGTTGTGTTGAAAATTCGTCGGTTGATACATGATAATACAGGGTGATTTGTGACTAGTGTGTAATATAATGAAAATACCGGAAAACCGACCATATAACTTATAACAGGGAGAAATGTAATGCTATTCATGATGTAAAAAAGGAGACCATAATTATAAAAAGACTGCATAAACAAAGAAAAACGGAAAGGCCATAACTTGATAAATCTTTTGAATTCGGAGTCAAAAGTTTCTTTTCAGAAAATTTTTATTATCGGATTACGATTCTAATAAAAACATACAACTTATCTATCTTAACTTAACTATCATTATTGTTCCTAAAACTCTAAGACATCTCTCTTAAATCTAAAAAGGGCGTCCAATCTAGATAAATATTAAAGAAACGAACATTCAACGACAATTTAAGTAAACAAACTATTTTATTTTGCTGTTTTTTCAGCGAAGGCAGTGAAATAGAATAAACATGTAGTATCTAATGTGGACAAATAATGCATTAAAGCTACAAGCTGTTGAAAATTGATTAAAATTCTGGTAGTAAAGATGGAACCATTGGAAGAAAAGAAAATATTTTCCAGGTACATTTGCTTATTTACCTATGCCAGAACCACAGTTCTTAGAGATTTTCTCTGCTATTAGTTTACAGAATCGCAAAAACAATATACCAAATTAAAGAAAAAAATTATATAATTTTCCGTCTATAGGTAGATTTGTGATATTTTTGTTCGTTTTTGACAAATCGGTTACTGAATCTGACATAAAATTTACACAATGAGCGGTTCTTTTTTATACGGAGAACAGTTTATACCCCTGTATCTACTGGGCTAGCCAAAATTCCCGGAATACCTAAATAATTCTCCAACCATCAGAAATTTCAAAAATATTTTCAACCAAGTGTTTTGGCTTTAAACAAGCTAACTTTTAAATATATTTTCACTATACTGGCTGCTCACTTTATTATAGATATTTGGTAACAATTCCTTTTTTAAATAGAACACCCTGTATATTGTTACATTTTTTTTTAGTTCTTAGATTAATTCTAATAGAATTTTCTATTGGAGTAAATTTTTTGTAAAATAATTTTTTTTAATTATAAAAATAATCAAAATTACACCTTAATAATTCTTCACAGCAAGAAAGTTAAAATCATAGAAGTTTTTTAGTTTTAAACAGCATCTCGTCTATTTTAATATAAAGGATGTTTATTTTGTTTGGGAAATTTGCAATTTGCCTTGTAACAGAAATTGCCTCTCGATTTTATATTTTTAATGCTAAGTTTAATTCTGAGAATTTTATGTTAGTATTCTTTTTTTATAGAATGCATTATTTTGTAGTTATAAGCAATTAATCAAAAGACACAAACTTTTATTTGAACCAAAAGGATAAAAATAAGAAATCCAAGAGAAAATAACACAATTAAATAGAATTAAATTAAATGTTCAAGCTGTCACATTAAAACAAATGTGGAAAAATATTTTTAATTTGACGGTCAGGAGTTTGTGATTAATTACTCATAAGTGAACAATGAATTATAAGAAAAATGTACAAAAAGGTCTTAGAATTAATCTTAGAATTGAAAAGAAATAAAAATATACAGGCTGTTGTATTGGAAAATGGAAAGGTCTGCAAATTTCCATAATAAAATGAACACACTGTATATTCAAACTATAGTCAAACGAGAGGTTGTTTAAACGTAAACGACTTTTATTTGAAATATTTTTTGTAATTTTTTGAGCTGAAGAATTGTTTAGGTGTTCCGGTAATTTTGACTATTTTTGGTTAATAGCTTATAATTAAAAAATACCTAATTAATTTTATAAAAAATTATTCCTATACAAATTCTTAGAATTAATCTTAGAATTAGAACATGTAACAATATATAATATATATTCTTATAAAAAACAATGAAAATATATTTAAACGATAGCTGCTTGTTTAAAGCCAAAAATCTTTTGTTTTAGCAATTTTTTAGAATTTCTTACCGTTGGAGAATTATTTAGGTGATCCGGCAATTTTGGCTAACCCTGTATATGTGCAATATAAAGTAAATTCAATTCTGGGCGTAATTTTCGGTTCAGGGCGAAATAAAGGTAACTCTCGTTTTTTATATACTTATGATCAAATATATATTATATATATTTGATCAGCATTGAAAACTGCATCTATTTAACTATGTCCGTCTGTCTGTCCGTCGGTCCGTCTGTCCTTCTGTCCGTCTATTTGTCTGTGTACACGATAACTGCTGTAATTTTGAAGTATTTGAAGTATCTGAAACTTGGTATACAAGGTTATCTCTTAAAAAGTAATAAAAGGCCGTGAATAGGCATAATCGGTTAACATCATTTTTTTTTTCAAATTCACACGATAACTTTATCTGAAATTTGGTATACAAGCTTAAAACGAATGGACAAGTTTTTAAATCGGCAAAATCGAGCAAAATCCCATTTTTTTCTAGTTTCAGAAGATAATTTTCTTACTAGTTGTTATTGCAGCCCAAAAAGTGGTCACCCTACTAGAAAAGCCTATCTACTTTCCGAAATTATACCTTTTTAAGCTTTAGTACCGGTTTTAACAAAGCAATAAATTGTCACCTTCGACTAAAAGCGGTTAATAAAAGATATAAGACATTAGTATTTTTTTAATTTACTTACTAAAAGATTTTCAGGATGCTGTATTGTAGGACGCAACATTAGTATGGTTTTTGTGTAGTCCTCGCCACAAGTCGTTATAGGAAAAAAGCCCAAAGGCGTACATTTTCGTCTCTGCCTCGACTTCGAAAGCAGAGACAATCGAACATCGGGCAAAATGGTCGCATGTCCGCAAACTCAATAACCGCGGCGAACAAGGGGAGACGAATTTTCTTATTTTCCCTTTTTCCCGGACCCTCTTTCCGCGCCTTATTCCCGATAATCCGTGGGAAATTATATTTCCTAGGCTGCCGTCGTCGACCGCCTCCGGGAAAAGGGAAACTTTCCGCATGAATAACCGCCGAAAAAATAGCGCCCATAATGGCCACTTTTCGAGATGAAAGAGGAGGGCAGCGCGAAGATAATAACCCCTTCTAGGGGTTGGCATTAATCACTTTTTTTTACATCGAAGGCGGTGTCCCTTCGCTAATTAATAACGAGGCAACAACATGCCCTAAAAAAAGGGAACCGGAGAAGGACAGTGTAAGGCGTTGGACCATTAAGATGCCATGTCGTAAAAATGTTTTCTTTTGCCTTTACTTAAGGGGCTCGCTCGTCTTCGGTCGAGTTGCGACTTTTTAAGGGACGATAAGGCTCTTATTATAAATTGGATTTTTTTCTTCATGGATATTTTTCGTTTGTTTTTAAATTGCTGAATTATTTTCATTCTGCAGAGAAAAAGTTGTGATGGGTTTGATTGGAAAAAATTTACTTCGTATTCCTTTATTTTGTTCTTTTTTTACTCTTATTATGGTTGTTCCGCCATTTCTCTAAATTATTCATACACACTTTGTATTTAGTTTAATAGAAATTTGAAGCATTTTCATAATGACAATCACCCCAACTAATTTACAATTAGCTCTTAAATGAGAGTTAGTGTAAACGTAATTCAATTATAGAAACATGATACTGGGCTACACAGAATATTTTTATAAAAGAACTAGAAAATATAGAAAAAATTCTTGTGTCTTTACATTTTATTTCAGATCGGGTTTGAGTCTTTTATTGAAAATGAAATGGAATATTTAGCAGTGTATAAAACTTGAATAATTTCCGAAAATTCGTCATCTAACGTACTTGAGAAATATTTTTAAAAATGTTTGGTATTTTGGAACTTCAAAGCGTCATTTTTTTCATTAGTTCTTTTATAAAAAATCTAATGTAGCCAGGCACATTACTTTATCATACAATATATAAAATTAATAGTTTAGCTGCATGAGATTCTAGCTGAATGAGTGTCTGCCATTAAAATAATACAAGTTAGTAAGGATTTGACAATATTGACAGTAGGTATTGTCAAAAAATCAGCGTTTGATAAATTCTGGCTAACTATGTGGTTTTAATGCCACGATCTCGGTCAAATAGAATTTGCTCATTCAGCTCAACTATTAGTTTTACTACAAAATTTCATAGACATAAATGACACAATATCCTCGACTTAAATTTTTTATTTAACTATTTTGATGGAATTACAGTTTGGCAGTTCAATTGTAAAATCTTTGAAAAATGCTTAAAGGAAGCATCCAGTTCGTTTGGACCCTTTTGAACCAAAAGCTTTTCAGCTCTAAGTTTAGTCATAAAACTTCTAAATATGAACTTTCGTCCCGATACCTTTAGTAGTTTCTCCGGAATCGTCGTGACAAAAATCGGGCACTCACATACGCACATACACACAGATATACACACAGACAGACATTTTTTTGTACCTAGGTCATAAATGATCAGGGGGCTAAATTCTCAATATTTTTTTTCGGTACGATTACAATACGTTTTTCATACTGCGCATGATAAAGTAATAATGAGGATCAATATGTCTTTGAGTTTATAATATCATTCAGATTGGAAATATCACAAAAATAATTTTGGGTGCCATTTAAAAATTGGAATGTAATTTCCTAAAAACTGGAAGTCAAGATTTCTTTTTTTTTTGTCTTTTAACAGTCCTCCAAATTTTGTTCATCTAGCTTCATATATTAAAAAAATTAACGGGCAATCATATCGTGTGAATTTAAACTATAGATTAACAAAACAGAAAATTTATAATTTCTATTTATAGGTGGCTGATATTTTAAAATTGATTGTAATTCCGACCTCTAAACGTCATTTTCGAACATGTAAAAGTTTTAGTTTTAGCTTACTAAACCTAAAGATAGTTCTGTGCTGGTAACGCACGTCACCGCTCTTTAAACTAATCTTTTCATAAAACTTTCAAAGTTCGAAAATCTTTGTCCGATAATCGTCTTTTTTAGGTATCAGAAAAAGAACTATTATTTATAGTCAACAAACTGGCGTGACGGATGTGACACGTCAATCGACTCTTTGGACACCGTATGCATTTTTGTTTCTCATTTTTTCATGGCCTTCATGCCCTTCAGCTTTCTACAGTGTTTTAAACTCAATCCGTTGTCAACACATCTCTATACTTTTTAGGTTTCCTTGAGGGCTGCTTGTGATGCGTTTTTACTTTGATTGCATATAAGCCATGTTTACACGGACTTAGTACTAATTATTAGTACTTGTTATTCACAAGAATTATATCACGTGTAAACAGGCGCATTAGTTCTAAAGAGTAAAATTACGATTGCGAATGAATAGAAACCGGTTCTATGTACTAATCGCAAGTGCGAGTGATGAGTGACTAATGATTAGTACTAAGCCCGTGTAAACATGGCTTATATGAAGAAAAAGTAGCTGTAATACTAGTTGGTGTTTTACTTGGAACAACATGGAAAAACCACACGAATAATATGGATCTGGGCACGCCATAAAATTCCTAAGCATGTTTGTAGCTAGTATTTTGATTTTGAAAAGCATTTACAACTTTAAGTCTTAATCTTGTCTTTAACACTTGAGGCATTCTAATAAAGAAAATGCTGCTGAATTTTCTTTATTAGATCAGTAATTCACGATTTACAATTCATCACGTATGTGTTTACAATTACCACCCCTGGTTTATTAATCGTGACAAATTTAACTTCGATGCAATTATTTTTTTTCTGATATCTTTTTTCGTAAAAAGTTATTTGAAAAACTTCTTTTAAATCTAATTAGGGTTCCATACTAAAAATATCACATTGAGTTTCAGAACACAACAAAAATTGCTACAAAAAGCGTTTTATAGTATTAATTACGCATACATATTGTTCACATCCCGTGCTAATTATATTTGAATCAGAATGATCATTACAAGTTACGTATCAGTGTCAACAGATTAGTTCTAATAAGGGGCGATTAATTATCGTATTCAATTACGAATCCTATTCAATCAGATACTGAAATGCGTGGCTTAACACATTACTGGATAGATATATTTGGTTACATCAGGCCAGTCGACCTGATGGCTTGTATGTATATATTGTATATCGATACAGCCCTGTCTACCTATTATAATTTACCACACGGTTCATCTGGTTATCAACAGAAGCATCTACAGGGTTAGCCAAAATTACCGGAACACTCAAATAATTCTCAAAGGGTATGAAATTAAAAAAAAATCAAACAAGTTTTTTACCTTAAACAATCATCATTCAAATATATTTTTAATTTATTTTTTATTATAGAAATGTTTCATTTTTTTTTCAAATGGAATGTATGTTTTTACATTTTGGAATTTTAGGACTAACGTTTTTTATTCATTTTTTTTTTATAAAATGCACCATTTTTGAGTTATTGTTAATTAAAATGAGACAAAATTACCAGAACACCTACATACTCTCCAACCGTAAAATATTACAAAAAGAACATTCAAACAAAAGTTTTTTTGAGTCAAGCAAGCTACCGTTCAAATATATTTGTAATATATATATGTATATTCATATACATTCATTTTTTTAAAAGGAACACCTTGTATGTTTTTACATTTCGTAATTCTAAGACTAATTCAAAACATTTTTTATTGAAATAATTATCTTATAGAATGCTTCATTTTTGAGTTATAAGCAATTAATTAAAATTAGTCATAATTACCGGAACACCAACATAATTCTCCAACTGTAAAACAACATTTTTTAAAGAACCTGTGCTTAAATATACTTTTAATATACAGGGTGTTTATTTTATTATGAAAGTATGGAAAACCTTTCCTTTTTCTCATCAAACATCCTGTGCATCGCATCATCTGCATCATTGTTTAGTTATCAGCAATTAATCAAAACTCCAAACATTTATTTTAACCGAACGGATAAATAATAACTAATTCAAGGAAAAAACAGGAATTAAATGAAATTTTCAAACTGCCATCCCTGAGCGGCTTGACAATGCCACAACCTATCAGCAAATTCCCGTAAACAGTTTTCTAAATGTTGGACAGCAATACTCTGAACTTCGTCCACTATCCTCTGCCTTAACGCATCAATATTTTGCGGCCTATTGGTGTAAACCTTGGACCTTAGGTGTCCCCAAATAGAAAAAACAAATATTTGCGAATCCGGCGACCTAGGTGGCCATTCAATGGATCCTCTCATTCTAATCCACCTCTGCGGAAAAATTGAACTTAAATAATTTCACACTTGGACACCGTAATGCGGAGGGGCACCATCTTTTTGAAACCAAATGTTATTTAGTTCTAAAGCAGTTTCCAGTAGTTTCCAAAACAATGCTCTGATAAAAGCAATTAATTGCAAGCAGTTTTTGGTAACTTTCAAGCGATAACTTGCAAGCGATATCGCCAATCGTGCAAAACAACTAAATGTCAAGTAAAAATACATAACCACACTGTGGCTACCAGTAGACACTTGAGTAGACACCAACTGTCGCAAAAATTGTCTTATACATGTCCGAAGTTTCTAAATTTAATTATATTAATGTACCAAATTTAAAAAAAAAATTGTTTATCCGTTTGATTAAGATAAATTGGTATGTATGTGGGAAAATATACTTAATTTAAAAAAGAAAATCTTACCAAATTTTCAGATTTTAATTAATGGCTTAAAACTCAAAAATGATGCATTTTATATAAAGATATTTTAATAAAAAATGTTTAGAATTAGTCCTAAAATTACACCCTGTTTCCATTTGAAAAAAAAAGTTTATGAAATTTCTATATTTCACCCTGCATATTAAAAATAAATTTGAACGATGGATTGTTTAAAGTCAAAAAACTTCTGTTTTAGTTTTCTTTGGAAATTTCTTACCGATGTTGCAGAATTATTTAGGTGTTCCGGTAATTTTGGCTAACCCTGTATATATTGGTTAACAAATATATTTGTATTCAAATCTGTAGGATCTTATAAATTATGTTGAACATTTTATTCATGTGTTTAATGTAGTCCCGGTGGTTTATGTTTTAAATTACTTCCGCTATTTAAAGCTTAAATCATTTACTAACAGTGATAAACAGATAAACAGCTGTTTATTTTTTCAATTTGTTTTGTCGCTCTCAATTCGATAAAATCAAATCAATAGCAAATAAAATCATAATAAGCATTTTTCCAATAAGGAATATAAACCGCGTAAGAACAAAAAAGATTTATTTAAGGATAATAAAGAGCTCTTAATTTCATTATCCACAAACCAAATCATCCCTAACCGAATTTATTAATAAAACCAAGGAGTCCCTAATTAAGCGAAACGAATTCTTGTAGGTTTATTATACGTCCGGCGATAAAAGGAATACCCTCAAAACGTAAATTCTGAAGGAAGTCAGTCGTGGTGCTCGGAGTCGACGAGCTGAGAAATGGGGCAGATGAATTATATTACGCATTAATTTCAGAGATTGCCGCTGATAAATCTAATTGTGGGCCGGCGGCGGCGGCGGGTTTGTCCTTAATTAATCCCGTTGTTTAGGCCCCATTACCGAAATCTATAGCCATTAAGGGCCGCCTTATAAATCGCGCGGAAATAACTCCGGGGAGGGCGATTTGCCGCCGCCCAAGTAACCGACAAGCCAAGCCAAACTCTGTAGGTCATCGAATATAAAAGGTCAACCTATAATATCCATGCAGGGAGCTAAAATGTATGGCTGTTTTTCTTTAACGCTAGGGTAAAATTTAAAGAGAAATGTATGCCTTCAAATTTTTACGTCTGATAAATTGTATAGCGACAATTTGAAAGGGAAAAAGTAACATACCAAATGATCGTAGTGCATACAAACTTTTTTTTTGGTAAATTTAATGTTCAAGGTTCATTAGCTGTCATATGAGCATGCCTATCAAATACACATTAAGAAATAAATATCAAAATAAATCCTCCGAAACAATAACGCGACCCGACAATTCTCTACGTAGGTGAAATGAAATGTGACAACGCTGTGATGTGGTGTACCGTAGGTTTTCGAAAATTGACAGTAAGTAAATACCACTACAAGACCTTTGTCTCGCATTTGTTGGATTTTGATTCATAGCTTTAATATTGTGAAGGTCTATACATTCGTTTTCAAACTGCTGGATAAATTCTATTAAGTTACAATTTTTTAAATTACAAAACGGATGTATGATGTAAATAAATGGACATTTATAAATATTGAAAAAATTGCAACTACAAAAAAATCTACAAATTATGTTTAAACAGTTTAATATGTTTAACAAATTACACCCAATACAAGTTTTCTAAACCCAGTATACAGTTGGTTCAATCATACTTAACGGATCGTTATCAATACGTCAAATATTTCTACCAACCAGCTTTGTACAAACGGTGTTCTTCAAGGATCAGTTCTAGGGCCAATACTATTCTTCCTGCTATACATAAACGACATCCATACTGCTGGTTCATCTTCAAAGGTCATACTGTTTGCTGATGACACAACCATAATTGAGGGAGATAAAGAGTGCAGTGTGCTTCTCGATTCGCTAAACGTAAGCGACACTAAAATTAAGCAGTGGTTTCTTTCAAATAAATTTAGCATAAATACGGATAAATGTACATCGTTACTATTCACATTACGTCATGATCCTTTAAAATCAAACGCAGACGTGGAGAGTGTGCAGTTCTTGGGTGTTACCCTATAGTAGATACTACTTTGCGATTGGAAGATCATAATGGCTCGGTAGCTAACAAATTAGCCAAAGTTTTTTTTAAGAACGCTTAGTCGCTCTCTTCCACTCCGTCATGTCATATGCAATATTTAACTGGGGACATTCAAATCACAGCACAAAAATATTTTCATTGCAACGGCAATGATATTGCCAGCCTTTTTTGAGACATCAGAAATCCCGAAACGGGTCTAACTACTGGGCGCTAAAATTTTATAATGTTCTTCCGTTAGCTGTAAAGTCCTACTCAGCAACTCAACTTAAAAATGCGATTAAACAATACCTCATAAATAAATGCTTCTACAATTTTGATGAGTATCTCAAACAATTTTGCTGATGTAATTGTTGCTCGAACTGTGTAACGTTTCCTTTTGACTTACGTAAACATTTTCTATGTTTAATAGCACCAATAAAGATTACTATTATTATTTATTGAAAATCTCTGATACATCTCATTAAATATTTGAAACCTAGATAATATAATTTAGATATAACATATAAATACTAAACTTACACTAATAATTTTGAAAAGTAATAAAAAGGATCAGGGCAAATTGGTAGTACCGAGCTGCGCTGAAGCCTAGGGTACTCCCTTTGCGGGTATCACTGCAGCTCTACCCAATTTGGAAAAACACAAGGCCATTTATGCTTTGCAAAGAAAAATTTCATTTTTCTTTGCAAAGCAAAGGAAAACTGCAGAAAACCCTTGCAGCCTTGTGCAAAGGTCATTAAACACACACACACACATACATACACACACACACAGACACATTTATTAATAGACAATATACATTAAAAGAAGGTAAAGATGAAATATTAAACAGCAAATTTAGGATTCTTTATGATAAAACTCTCCTCAAAATATTCGCGCTTCCCAAAACCGCAATTTCTTGAATTTCCCAGGGCGAAATTTTGCACGGCAACTCTTTAACATGCTTACTATAATTTAGACTAACTGCTCCCAATGCACCTACAATCACCGGAACAATGTTCACTTTCATTCCCCACATACGTCCAACTTCTATTGCGAGATCCTTATATTTAAGTTGTTTTTCAAGCTCCTTCCTTACAACATTCGCATCAGCAGGTACCGAGATTTCTATGAACGTGCACACCTTCCTCTGGAAATCCTTTACCATGATATCTGGCTTATTAGCATCAAGCATTCTACCAGTGACAACAGGCATGTTCCATAATATGGTAATATGATCATTACTCACAACAGGAGATGGGATGTGGTCATACCACCGAGACACATCCATTGCTAAACCTAGTTGGGAACATAAATTATAATGTATATATGTTCCCACCCTATCATGCCTAGCAATGTAATGCGACGCAGCTAAGACTGGACAAGCCGCCAATAAGTGGTAGACATGTTCCGGAGCCTGATGACACAATCTACAACTCCCATCATGAGCAACTTTCATAATCTTCTGTTCATGATATCTGGTACGAATTGCCTGATCTTGCGCCGCAACAATAGAGGATTCCGTTTCAGCCTTAATGTTCCCATGACAAAGCCAAGATAAAGACCCAGACTTTGAAATGCCATCAGCCTCCACAATTCTTAAAAATTGACCATGCATTGGCTTACTAACATAATCCTCCCTCATTTTCCGATTCATTCGTAACTTAATTTCCCGCTTTAAACTCGCCACCGAAGTTTTATTTCCGTAATTTCCTAGTTCTTCGACCTGAAATTTTTCTAAAATTAGTTTATGTTTACTAATTATTGACTTACCAGAAGTATCCCTAATTAATTGTTTAATAACTTTATCTCCCTTGTTGGCCTTTATAAAATTTCCTAAATTTAACATTTCCAAATCATAAATATTATTATTATTATTATTATTATTATTATTATAATGGTTGAAACGTTTTCACCATCTGGTATAAAGGGATCTAATACAGGACGTCACTGCTATTCAAAAGGTGTATATGCACTTTTGGCTTTCGACGCTTCATTAAAAAGTTATAGCTATAAGTCGATTTACAGAAATGGTAATATTTACAGATGAAGCTACCTTGTACCACGATGACACCAGGTACAATTTTCTGTGACCATCTGGTGTGGGATAATTGGTAACGAATTGCTTGGTCCATTTGAATTACCTGGTAGACTGAATGAGATCACTATTGTGAGTTTTTACGAAACTCTTTCCCAGATTTATTAGACAATATTCCATTGCATCTGCGTGTGGATCCGTGGTTTATGCATGACGGAGCTCCTGCACATTTCGTTCTTGCATTCGAGAAACCCCTGAAATTTTTCAAAGACTCCGGCTTGAATTGGGATGTCGTGCTGAAATGTGCATTCACATGGAAGGGCACATTTTCAGCAGCATTTGCAAAACAAATTTTATTTATTGTTGTTATTTGTAAATGCTTTTTTGTTTCTGTTAAAATAAACACCGCCGACTTTGTAATCAGTTATATTTTTAAGGGAATATAAAACTAAAAAATTAAAAAGCTATAACTTTTTAATTAAGCGTCTTAAGCCAAAAGTGCATATACACTTTTTGGATGGCAGTGACGTCCTCTATCAGCGCCCTAATTTTCGGAACACCTTTACCGGACACCCTGTATAGGATTTTAGCACAATGTCGCTCTGCAGTACTAAAATTTCTAGTTCTAATGCTTCAGATTCTGATTCTTGGTGATTCTGCGTTATTCGTTGTTTCTTATCAGGAAACGCCCACGCACCTCTTAAAAAATGCTGTAAATGATTCAAAAAAATTTGAACAAAACATTTCAAGTGAAAGCCTTCGCATTTGCTTTTGAACGTTTGCTATAAGAGAACCGAGAATTTTTTGTTTCTACGATATTGGATTCTGCATTTCTATGTATTAGCATACATTTAAGAAAGAAAATGTGTATACTGTGTATGTTGCTATTTTTTACGTATTTACTTGACAATTAAAAGTATTGATAATGTAGTAATTAATTTTAGCGAATTGTTGTAATCTCTTTTCAAGTTGTTCTCGAAGCATTTGCAGCTCGGTTGATGACAAATGATATGAAAGTATAGATCATTTTCTTAAAATACAGACCATTTTAGATTTAAATGAGTTTACAGAGACTATCATTGTAGCCATCAATATGTTTGTCTTTTTCCTGTAACTTCAAGTATAAATAATTTACAAGGTGCTACTTCCTTATTATTACTTACTTATATGATTAAAGATAATACCAGCATTAAAATAATAATAATTAAATTAACTAATAGTGTATTCCGTTCACTTTGTTGCTATACCATATTCAGTAAATATGTTGTAGACATTTATTTTTTTAAGGCACACATCCATTTTCGTCTTTTTTTTTAAACTTTAGGAATTAACTAAAAACAGCGTAAGCTATTATCTAATTCTTTATCATGTTTTGCCCAGCCGGATGTCTCAATTATGTTCTCTTTCTCTATTTAGTGACCACCCTTCATACTTATTAGCACGCAATCATCTTGTTTCATCGATACGCAGAAACTCTGGCGCAGTTCCTTAATAGAAAGAAGTTGGAAGCACTACTATCGTTCCCAGGCAGCAGAGCGAGCCCGCGCTGTATGCGATGCGCTTCATAAAGTGCCGAGTGCGGAAACATTACGCCCGGCTTATTGACATTAAACCGGGCCCCGTAAAGTAGATAGCTCAATTTCAGGCTCTGCTCACCCTGTTCAATTTTTTAACGTCCGTCTGGAATATTGCCATACTTGGTAATATCTGCAGATGCTATCTACACCTCAGGGGGCTCTGGTCTTTCCGAGCTCTTTCGCGCAATAAGAGGCAATGTTCTGTGGCAACTTTCCTCAGCGTCTCTGTACGCTTTCGTGTTCACTGAATCGAAAAATTAACTTAGTAAAGATGCAGGATTTATCTTGGTATAGCTTAAGTTTTTACATTTCAGGTTGTTCTAATAAGTCCAATGTAATTTTTAATGGATTCGTGAAGTAGAAGGATTTGTCACATTTATTAATAACTATTTTACAACAAATTTAAATATATTTTTGAGATAAAAAACAATAAAAAATTTTACTTTTAAGGGTCAATGAATTATATTACATTTATAACGTTGCTTCACACAATTCTTTGGTTTTCAAACATATCAACTTTACACACCTGTAAAATTTAACATTTATCCCCCTTTTACAAGCAGTAACACCATTTACGAATTGCATTCAAATTTTAAAACCCCAAACTCAGTTATGAATGACTCTGAAGTGTACTCAGTAAAATACTCTAATTGTGTTGCTGTTTATCTACGTCAAACCGGAACAAGTGAACAACGTTTACAAAACGGATAGCGGAACATAAATCTGGAACTTTTTCAAACATTTATCAACTTAAAATTTCTACTGGTGATTGCATAAAATACAATAAACCTACACTACTTCACAAATGCAATACGAATTACAACTCGGATTTATTAGAATAACTTGAAATTGAAAATCATAAAACAAACCAACAAAAATCTTTATTCAAGTACACTTTACAATAATTTTCCAGTTAGTTTTTCCAGTTATCAATGGAATAATTGCAACGTTTTTGTTAATGTTTCTGTTGAAATCGTTGCAACTGGGCGAATGTAACTGGTATGGTGCGACAATCGTGAAAAATCAACTTGAAAATTCAAACAGCAGCCATTTTACCTCCAACAAATTTGATCTATCTAATTTCACAGCGTTTTCGAAATTTTGATTTCTGATGATTACAGGAGCTACAGGGTGCGCCATTGTGACAACAGCAGTGTTGCCAAATCCAACGGAAGCTTATCCACTAGGACGCCTACCTTTTTCTACTAAAGTTCCACAAGATTTTCATTACCTAAATGTTCTACTAGATTTTAATTGTGGACAAAAACTTCATATTTCATTATTTAATAATTTGAATTTTTTTTTTTAATTTTAATATTTCAGTATGTACTTAAGTACTAATATTTCAGTTTGTTATTATACTTTCACTCTTCTGAATTCAGCGGGTTCTTTTTTATTATTAACAAGTTAGTTTGAATGCAAAAATACGTTTGGCCGCTTGAAAATATGAATTACATTTCTATCCGAAAATATACTTATTAACCTTTAAGATTTTATACAGGGATTCTCAAAATTACGGGAACATCTAAAGAAATTCTCCAACCGCAAAAAAAGAACAAACTAATTTTCAAATAAAAACTTCTATAATATAATAAACAAAAAGAAGAAGAAAAATTGAAACGTTAGGTGTCCGGTAATTGTGAGTAATTTTTATTATTTGCCTATAAATAAAAGTGAACACAATAAAAAAAATTATAAAACGTATTTTCAAATAAAAATTTCAATAATAAAATGACAGAAAACTACTAAAAAAATGTGTCAATCTACCAGACTATCCACTATCTACTAGATTCAAAATTTGGCCACCAGATCAATGTTTTATTCTACCAGATTTAGTAGAAATTGTACTAAATTGGCAATCCTGGTGACAAGCACGACAACCCGCTGTACCTGATACTGCCTGCAACTGTATCCAGTTTTTGTATATATTTCTTTTTATTTAACAATTTTTTTATTGTAGGAAGTGACTAAACTCGATGATAAAGCATTGATATCTCTCTCTTAGAGTCACTTGAAAACCTGTTTCGAAGTTAATCTTCTTTTTATTTCGCAACATACGAAGTTTGTCGGGGTAATGAGGGTGTATATTATTATTTCTTTTATTAAATTGCGTTATTAGTGTGATTATTAGTCTAGTTTTGTGCTACCTACAGTGTACATTCTTTTTTTAAAACACTACAGTCCACTTTATCGATTTTAAAATTTCAAATACCACTCCAGAATCGATGAATAATATTACATTTATAACCTTTCTTCAAACAA
Source organism: Melinopterus prodromus (assembly GCA_964023965.1). Classification (NCBI taxonomy): domain Eukaryota; kingdom Metazoa; phylum Arthropoda; class Insecta; order Coleoptera; family Scarabaeidae; genus Melinopterus; species Melinopterus prodromus. The sequence continues at coordinate 13,807,686 of OZ030393.1, forward strand.
CTCTTTCACTTTCAAACATATCTACGTTATATTGACCCGCAAAATTTATAAACCAAATGTTACATTGTAATAAAATTTAATCTACACTACTTCTTAAATGCAAAAAAATATTTGGATTTATTAGAACAACTTCAAATAGAAAACCATATTACTTGGAATAATTACGTTTCTGTTGAAATCATTTCAACTAGACTTAATATAACTGGAATAGCGGACAATCCGAGAGAGAATTCGGATTTAGATTTAACATTTTTCAAACTAAGTACCCGAAAGCTCGGCGACATCGCGACAGTGAGAACCACGTAATTCGGATATATGTGGATCCGCAACACCGCCTCTAATACTTATACCACGAAATTTAAAACCGTTCTATAACCCGGCATGAGTTAAACGGTTCGCGCTCGCAAAGGATTTACCGTAGCCTTGATCCTGATTTAGCTCTCGCCTTGTGCAACGCAAAACCGCCACCGAAATTGTTGTGCCACGCCACCGCTGGGCGGTCATTAATCACCCCGGGGAGTCACCGGCGCAGGCGATTTTATACCGTACGAGGGGGCGGGGACGATATCAATTTTTAACCGGGCCCCATCATAAATCGCTCCCTCTGGCATCTAGGCTGACCGATCCACCGGCAGAGCCGGCCAACGTCCACCATGCAAAACTACCAGAGCAGGGTTGCCTCCACGCAAGAAATTTATTACAGATTCGGTTTAGATATGCGGCATAAAATTGAAAGGTGTTTTGCTTGGATTTTTTTTTTGTGTGTGTGTGTGTGTGAGAGTTATGTGTTGGAATAATGTAACGAGGGTACGCTTTAAATTTCGTAAATCATGGCCTGAAGTAATTACTTGTTCTGTGTGATTCCTAAATCACGTTCCAAATGGCCAATATGTTAGAAGAGCTGTACAAGGTCGAAATCGAAAGGTTCAAAATCTAGACCGATTTCTTGTCCTTTCCTCTCCAACGTCAGCGTACTGCGACAGCGCGAGACCTCCAAAAGACCTAAAGGACCTAAGACGAGCACATGGAATAGAAATTTCTGATCAAACTGTTAGAAACATAGACCAGTGCTGATGCCCTTGAAAATGTTAAAAAAAGAAATAAAAAAAAGTAGAATAAAACCCATTGGAAAAGGAAGAGAATATAACAAAAATGAAAGGAAAAATAATTTACGGGCGATCTGAAGCCGGGAAGTGGGAGAGGGTGAGTTTTTAAGGGTAAAAAACGATTTATCTCGATTTCCGGCAAAACTACAAGTCCTATGGAAAAAACTTAAATGGCAAAGTTGTAGGTAATAAAAAGATCTACAACTTTTGTATTTACACTTTTTTCACATAACCTCAAAATGTATGTGAAAAATTCAAATAACCAAGTTTTCGGTTTTTTATATTTATCTTTCACAAAAAAATTTCTTTCACGAAATTTGGTGACAACTTGCCTTTTTATGTCCCAAACATACTGTAATTTTTTTGATTTAAAATATTTATTTTTTCGTCTTATTTTGACTTAATATCGAAAAAGCAGCCTAATTTTCAATCGAAAATTCTCACGTCAAAATATCTCATTTTTTAATAATGTCGGTGGGTTTTTTGTTCGTTGAAATCTCTACTTTCTGATGGCGTAAAAAATGTATACAGTACTATGGTAAATGTTCTCAAAAAATGCAAAGAAATGGAAAGAATTCGAATCCGATTTTTTTTCAATTGTGTTTTTCTAATCAAATCTATTTATAAATGTAAAAATGATAATATAACACTGAATCAATTCAGATTTCGAAAATATCAATTGGCAAAAATTAAATCATCTTTCATATTGGCAAATCTCCCACCCGCAGAAGGTGCAGCAGAACAACATTGTTACAGGGCATATTATCAGCTTCAAACTTGGCTGGGTAACGAACTGACAGCAACGGATTGGGGCTGGAAGCAACATCAACGTGGCATGATGCCCAAATTTACAGAAAAGGAATTAATTCCGGAACTATTGCTTAAAACGATTTGCTGCAGCTGTGCAACTGGATGTAGAAGTTTAAAATGTGGCTGCCGAAAAAATGGTTTCAAATGCACAATTTATGCTTAAATTGTCATTGTTTTGAAAAATGCTCCAATGTAGAAGAAAAAAGCTACGAAGAACTTAGTGATTCAGATGAAATTCTGGATGAAAAACCAACGCAGACTGGAACTAAACTTGGAGACGAAGACGGTGATGGTCTTTGAAGACTTCGAAGATCTACTCGAATCTAACGATGAAGACATGCCATCAAAGAAGAGACAAAAAGTAATGGATACTAACCAATGTAAATAGAATTTAATAAACTAACTTTTTTACTGAAAAAAAAAGGGCAGCAGTCACATTTTTTAGATGAAGTACCCTTTAAATCCAAGCTTTAATTATATTTTGAACAACTATTTTCGGATATTTTTTGCAATCTTCGTGTTTTATGGATTTGTAATTTTTCTGTTTATCAATGTAACATGGAATCTTACGTTTTTCGAGTTTTCTTGAGTAAGTATAAATTTTAATAAATATCTCAAAATTATACACAACGATTAAAAAAAATTCAGATTCTAATGTTTTCCATTCCTTTGCATTTTTTGAGAAAATTTACCATAGTAATGTAAACTTTTTTTGTCGCCATCAGAAAGTAGAGATTTCAACGAACAAAAAGCCCACCGACTTTATTGACTTTATTGACGTGAGAATTTTCGAATGAAAATTAGGCTGCTTTTTCGATATTAAGTCAAAATAAGATGAAAAAATAAATATTTTAAATCAAAAAAAATACAGTGTGTTTGGAACATAACAAGGCAAATTTTCACCAAATTTCGTGAAAGAAAATTTTTTGTTGTAAGAGAATAAAATAAAAAAAACAAAAACTTGGTTATTTGAATTTTTCACATAAATTTTGAGGTTATGTGAAAAAAGTGTAAATACTAAAATTGTAGAACTTTTTATTACCTACAACTTTGCCATTTAACTTTTTTCCATAGGACTTGTAGTTTTGCCGGAAATCGAGATAAACCGTTTCTTACCCTTAAAAGCTCACCCTCTCCCACTTCCCGACCTCAGATCGCCCGTAAATTATTTTTCCTTTCATTTTTGTTATATTCTCTTCCTTCTCCAATGGGTTTCATTCTACTTTTATTTTTTTTTGTTTCAAAAATTATCGACCCTGGTCTAACAGATTAAAAGAAGCGAATTTGATACCAAGAAGCAAACATTACAAAAGAATAGGCAGATTTAGCAAATTCGAAGCCAAGATCAAAATATATAGAAAAATAATAGGCTCACATTATAATTAGTAAATAACTCTACTTTATAAATATACAAGATTTATGGTGTGGCATGGGAACACAACTTTCTTACTTCACTTTAAATTAGGTTCAAATAATACACTATGTTCATTAATAATTATGTTGAAAAAGATGATCGAAAATACCAGCTAATTTTATATTTGTAAACTTTCATCGAAGACAACTTTTTTGTATCCACGTTTATTCGATATATATTTTTTATATAATATAATTTAAACATTTATCTATAACATGTCTTTCGATTTCAAAATTGGAGTTTTTGTTAAGAATGGCGAAAACATAGGAAAGAAGAACAAAATGCTCGTCTAATGGATTATACCAGTCACAAGTTTAATGTTGCGGATATAAAGAATGATTCACTGAAGCGCATTCAGTCAAAAATTTCGAGTGTTTCGTTCAGATTTGCCGAAAGAATAAATCGAATAAAATTAAAGCTAATAAGTTTTCTTTTCGAAAACATTGTTTTATTTAAAATTGGTTATAACTTATGTATATTCCTCAAGCTTTTCATCTTTATATTTTTTATTTAATGCCAAGGATTTTTGTTGCTTTTGTTATTGTTGGGTCAATATTTATTATAATCAATAAATCAAAGCGCACTATAAAATATTTTCGTCCAGCTACTTTGTTGGCGATTCGCTATTGCTAATTGATTTACAAAAACATTTTTCTTGTGATTGCAGATAGGTATAATTGTTATATTTACAACAATAAAAACAACACACTGCTAATATAGTATTATAATCATAACGTTTCATAATTTTTGTTGGAGATCAAATGTTATAATGTTCAGTGTTAATATCTAGTTATCTATATATAAAATACATATTGATATATAGGAACATAATATCAAGAATATCTGTGTCACTTGATATATGTGTATAAAACGTTTATAATAAGTTAAGAAACATACTTTATTTATCAACCCCGTCCAAAACCACCCTATTGTCAAATGATTTAAACAAAATTTTCCCAGCTGTTCCCAGGTATAATATTAACTCCTTTGCAAAGTTTAAGAATTTTTTATTATACTTTATTTTTCAACCCCCTCAATCACTACCCTATTGGTACGTTGAATTTTATCTGCTATTTATATGTCTTTGTGGGTACAGTACTATCACATTTAGACGAATTTAAATTATTAAGCGAACATTTAGCGTTTCAATCCTCTAACACCTCAAGGTTTAGATTTTTTCACTATTTTTCTAGTTACCAAATTATTATTTTAAGTTCATCTAAAAAAATCTGATGTGGCCAGGCACATGACTTTATCATACAATATATAAAATTAATAGTTTAGCTGCATGAGAATCTATTCTATTGAGATAAATCGTAGGTATTGTCAAAGCATCAGCATTTGACACTACCTACACTACGTCATTAGAATAATAGTTATTTATGTCACAAATGCCGAAAGTACGGAATAGCGCGACGAGCGGTGATGCGGCGCGTCACCGAAGGCGGAGTGTCGCCGTCGCATATGAGCGAGTCGGCTATCTAGTTTTTGGCAGGAGCGACATCAACGTTTATTCTGTTGCCTTTTAAGAAATACGTATTTAAAAAAAATGAATGATGTCTGTATAGTAAATGCTAGGTTGGTACCACTTTGACGAAACGTCAAGTTTAAAGGTGCGTTCCCATTGGTAGGTAATGGTAGCTAATGGCGGTGGTAGAATACGAAATTATAGTATTTCTTACATATCGTGATAATGACACATATTAGTTTGCATGTAGATAAACATGAGTCACTATCAATTTTCTATTGGAAATACTATAACGGCGTCTGCTACCACTGCCATTGTCACTAATGAAAATGCACCTTAAAAAGGTAATTCAAATTCTGACAGATTTATATTTGTTCATGACACATCCATACCAACATAGTATACTAAAATAAAACTACACTCATCGCTATACTTTATTTATAATTTTCTCAATGTATCGTTTTTAGAATTAGATATAAAGACGGGTTGATATTTATTATCAACAAACAATCAAATTGGTGATCTTACTTTATTTGAAATTTGTATTTTATAATTTGCCGCACTACAGCGGCAACGTTCCATAGTGGTTTTCCAACCTCTGATGAGATCAGCTGTTTTCGAATGGGACAACACAAAAAAATATTTGTCAAAATCCTGGCTACTATGTAATTTCATACCAATGCAGATGCGACCGATCTCGATCAAATAGAATTTGCTCTTGAAGCTAAACTATTAATTTTACCAAAAAATTACACTGGCATAAATTATTCAAAATTTCCTCTACTTTAATTTATTAATTAACTAATTTGTCGATATTACAGAAATGGCGGCTCATTTCCAAAATCCTTCAAAAATGCTTAGAATAAACTAAAAAGCTAAACTATTAATTTTACCAAAAAATATCATAGGCATAAATTATTCAAAATTTCCTCTACTTTAATTTATTAATTAACTATTTTGTCGAAATTACAGAAATGGCGGCTCATTTCCAAAATCCTTCAAAAAGGCTTAGAATAAACTACCAGTTCCTTTGGACCCTTGTGAACCAAAACCTTTTCAGCTCTAAGTTAGGTCATGAAACTTCTAAATATGAACTTTCGTCCCGATACCTTCAGTGGTTTCGCCGGAATCATCGCCACAAAAATCGTTTACACACATACACACACACACACACACACACACACACACACACACACACACACACACACACACACACACACACACACACACACACACACACACACACACACACACACACACACACACACACACACACACACACACACAGACATTTTTTTGTACCTTGGTCAAAAATGTTCAGGGGACCCAAAAAGACCTATTTCCGCTAAAATCTCAAATTTTTTTTTCGGCACGATTACAATACTTTACATACTGCGTATGATAAAGTAAAAAAAAATATTTTGTCCAGCTAAAAATTCATGCTCGTGAAAGGCATACACTGTATTAAACCTCACCAATCCACAGAAAACCTGACTGTCATCGATACTATGACAGTCATTTTCTTTTTGTTTTGCGTTATTAATTTACATTTTTAAGTGTAACTTAGAAGTAACTAATAGTCGAAACATTGTTTTTGTGATTTTCTTTAGTTAAATATATGCCGTTGAAGTATACAAAAATTGATTTGCCTAGAACTATTATTTAAAAAATTATAGGTTTCAAAAAATGTTCCCCTATTTTTTTGTGTACCTATATAATAATCGTTACTTTGATTCATTGCAAGAAAAACATATAAAGGCGAATGATGTATTGTGATAAATTAGGTATGTAATGGCGGATTGTGTCTAAAAATAGAGGTCATCATTGTTTTTACTTTATCATACGCAGTATGTAAAGTATTGTAATCGTGCCGAAACAAATTTTTGAGATTTTAGTGGAAATAGGTCTTTATGGGCCCCTGAACATTTTTGACCAAGGTACAAAAAAATGTCTGTGTGTGTGTGTGTGTATGTGTGTGTGTGTGTGTGTGTGTGTGTGTGTGTGTGTGTGTGTGTGTGTGTGTGTGTGTGTGTACCCAATTTTTGTTAATTCATTTCCGGAGAAACTACTAAAGGTATCGGCACGGAACTTCGTATTTAGAAGTTTCATGACCAAACTTAGAGTTGAAAAGCTTTTGGTTCAAAAGGGTCCAAAGGAACTGGGTGTTTACTCCAACCCTTTTTCAAGGATTTTAGAAATCAGCCGCCATTTCTGTAATTTCGTGAAAATAGTTAAATAATAAATTAAAGCAGAGGAAATTTTGAATAATTTGTGCCTATGACATTTTTTGGTAAAATTAATAGTTTAGCTTTTTAGTTTATTCTAAGCCTTTTTCAAGGATTTTGGAAATGAGCCGCCATTTCTGTAATTTCGACAAAATAGTTATTTAATAAATTAAAGTAGAGGAAATTTTGAATAATTTATGCCTATAACATTTTTTGGTAAAATTAATAGTTTACCTTCAAGATCAAATTCTATTTGATCGAGATCGGTCGCATCTGCATTGATATGAAATTACATAGTAGCCAGGATTTTGACAAATATTTTTTTGTGTTGTCACATTCGAAAACAGCTGATCTCATCAGAGGCAGAGGTTGGAGAACCACTATGGAACGTGCCGCTGTGCTGTAGTGCGCAAAATTATAAAATACAAATTTCAAATAAAATAAGATGACCAATTTGATTGTTTGTTGATAAGAAATATCAACCCGTCTTTATATCTAATTCTAAAAATGATACATTGAGAAAATTATAAATAAAGTATAGCGATGAGTGTAGTTTTATTTTAGTATGTTGGTAGGGATGTGTCATGAACAAATATAAATCTGTCAGAATTTGAATTACCTTTTTAAGGTGCGTTTTCATTAGTGATAATGGCAGTGGTAGCAGACGCCGTTATAGTATTTCCAATAGAAAATTGCTAGTGATTCATGTTTATGTACATGCAAACTAATATGTGTCATTATCACGAAATGTAAGAAATACTATAATTTCGTATTCTACCACCGCCATTAGCTACCATTACCTACCAATCGGAACGCACCTTTCGTCAAAGTGGTACCAACCTAGCATTTACTATACAGAAATCATTTCCTTTTTTTAAAATACGTATTTCTTACAAAGCAACACAATAAACGTTGATGTCGCTCCTGCCAAAAACTAGATAGCGCGACTCGCTCATATGCGACGGCTACACTCCGCGTTCGGTGACGCGCCGTATCACCGCTCGTCGCGCTATTCCGTACTTTCGGCATTTGTGACATAAATAACTATTATTCTAATGACGTAGTGTAGGTAGTGTCAAATGCTGATGCTTTGACAATACCTACGATTTATCTCTATAGAATAGATTCTCCTGCAGCTAAACTATTAATTTTATATATTGTATGATAAAGTCATGTGCCTGGCCACATCAGATTTTGTTTGTTTGTTTGAAGACTTATAAATACAACGCTGGGGTACTTTTTATTGAAGTTTCAGTTTTGAGCATATACTGAGCAAGAATTAAAGTAAGTCGGTTTTATCCCAAGTTGCAACGCTGTATGGAGTGTACATGATAAAGTAAAAACGTTAATCATTTATTTTGAACTACCACTCCCTAAATTTACGTCATTTCCCCTTTATGTTTGACACCCTGTATATTTGAAACGTTTAGTTGTTCTTGAAGTAGTCCATATTCAAAGGTGTAGTTTCATATAATTACAGTTTAGTTGTTTGTTAAAAAATACAGAATATTTTTTATAGCAAAAAAACTCAATTTAAATTCCTCATGTTCCTCACTTTTATTGAAGTTCTATGAAGACATGAACTCATATCCATCCCATATTTATACTTAGCGTTCTATTTTCCGGTCGGGTCTAACCAGTTGAGCTACGGAACCAGTGAAAATGTAAGAAGTTTGGTGAATAGGAATTGCTAAAGATCTTACGAATTATCAGTGCAAATATGAAATAAATTCAAAATAAATCATATGATAATTTAAATTTAATAAAATATAATTTATTTTTCTGTATACTGGCGAGTTTTCTCGTAAAAAAGTAACTTCGTTTAAATATATAATGGAGTGTAAAGTTTTGAAGTTTTTCATTTCCATAATTCAAAAGCGTGGTGCCAAATTACCATAAAATTTGGCATTTTTAGCTACATACATACAACGCATATATAAAGTTTTATCAAAATCCAAGTTGGATAAGTAAAAAATATGCGAAAACGGTATTGATTTTACATGGAACTAGCCTAGATTATCATTGAACATTTGTTGGATATTCACTCTAATAAATCCCTCGTTGGCTGTTATCCGACTACTCGTATTTCTGCAAAAAAAATAGAATGTACTGTTTATATTTACGCTAGCGAGTTGCAATCATAATTCGCATCGCAAAAAGGGCTAATCGAACCATCGGGCAGACCGAATAGCCGGCGCGCTATTACTGTAAATTACCGGCATTCAGTTGATCACGATGATTACACGTCGAGGTAGCGCTGTTGCAATTTACATAACGTATGCCAGTGTACTGGCTTGGTTGTACTGCCAGTGCAAGCGCCAGTCCATTTGTTTGGTTTAACTTTAACAGTTCAACTGGACGGACCAACTCTGCGGTGTTTTTGCAGGCGAACAGGCTCTGTTATGCCATCACGATGAAAATTGATGCCCGGCTAGTCGAAGTAACGAACTTGTTTTCTATGTAAATTTAGTTTTGGTTGTGAGGTAATTTAGATAAATACTGCAAATTAAAAAGAATTGTCCTGGCACTCCATATAGAGAGATATATTATATCCTCGTGATTCTGAGTGAGTCTGTTCAACAGTTAGTGAGATATTTTCTGTTTATTTCTAGTAACATATTACATATACAAAAGGTAAAATACCTTTTATGGTAAATTGTGTTAATATTGTTTTTCAGGGTAAATTGTTACGAAATTACAAAACTGCTGTAATTTCTAGGTGAAATTGACAAAATCTCACAATTTTTTCACACCCAACCTCCTTCTTAACTCGCGTCTGTGCTTGTTGTCCCGCATTCTTTTTTTACGTACGTGCAAAATCTCTTACATTTAAATAATGCCTTCAAACGATGCTTGCCCTCAAACTAAGGAGTATCTTGGTTTATAAACTTGATACAAGTGACATTTGGCGTTAGTGATGTTTCCATTGATTTATTTCAATCTGTTTCCTTGAATAAAAAGTTAAATATTGTGGAAGTAGGGTATTACAATTTGTAATTCCTGTTGATTTTGCTGGACTGCGTGTGTTTTGAAGTCGTTTTGGGTTACATCTTCGTAATATTAGATATAATATTACACACTAATGTCCCTTCGTAGAACATCACCACGAAAAATTTCTATATCAGTCTTGGAGTATTAACAAGATAATCACACCTGGACCAATTTCTAGCTGGTTTTCACGTAAACGTACAAAGTTTAAGGTTTACCTTCAGATCATTTTAAGCTATCTAGGTCAGCGTTTTTTAACCGGGATTCCGCGGTACCCTAGGGTTCCGCGAGATATCGTCAGGTGTTTCGCGGTGAAATAGCGTGGCGAAGTCGGTTCATGGCCACAATTTTTACTAACTTCACGTGACTAGATTATCTGTTAGATAAAAACTAAATGATCCCCAGAAAACAACTCTTGGCAGAATGTTTGTTGAAAATTTATCAATAAATTCCCATATCCAAAATGACTCCTGACAAAAAGTACCTACAATTTGCATTTGCTGCTCATAATGGACTTTAGGATAAGATCTGAATTGTGGGTTATAGATTTCAATATGATGCCACATTCCAGATAAGATTACTAATCTATTGCCAAACAAGTTCTGAGCTTCTGTGACAGAAAATGTGGCATTAATAAGACCATTCATAGGAAATCAATAAATATACACAGAGATTTGCAATTCTAGGTGAATTTTTTTTTGCTAGTCGTAGTAAACCTATAATAAAAAACGCTTTGTTTCGGAAAAAAGCGGATTATAAACTGAAATTGAATATAAGGTGAGATTCAAACATTCATGAAGACATTTAATTAAAAAAAAATAATTAAACTAAATAGAAATAAACACTTATAAATTAGAAAAAGAAAAAGAAATTAACATCTCGCTGGTTATTTGATACCAGGCATAATGCTGTATTTTTTAGAGATCTCAAATATTCGTCATACATATTCCTGTGAAAATACATCATTGTCGCCGTAATTTTACAGAATATTTACGGAATTTCACTGGGAAAGTGCTGCAAACGCACCCTAGAAATAATTTTAAACCATTGAATACAGTTTCATTACACACAATGTTGCTGATTATTTGATGCAGCAAAATTGCTCTACACATTTTTCTCTGTGTATTTTTTCCTCGGAATGATATTCGGAAGGAGTCGACGACACTGTCTAATATTTATTTTATTGTGGTTCCGTTGCGGGTCCCAGCCTGTTTTCACGGGTTCCGTGAAACAAAAAAGGTTGAAAAACGCTGATCTAGGTCATATATTAATTCAAAAACGACAAAAAATACGTAGGTACAGTATAGCATATAAATTAAAATTTTAAGTATCTCGTTAATCGTAACAACTTTTGTAATATAACTATGTATGGTTATGTATAAATATAATTCTTACCTTTCGAAGAAATTTATTGATTAAAAATCTAATCTGATTAAAATAGGTACTAAATGAATTAATATAATTAATAAACTTTACGAAACATAAATATGTTGTTTTCAAACATTCCATATTCTGGATCCTGCAATATACCAAAGTGAGGGTAAATTTCAATGGAAAGCATGTTGGCGGAAAATATGTACATGGTTCTAAACTATCTATAAAAAGTAGAAATAAAACACAAAATCCCATTAAAAGCTATGGATCTAAACTTAAATGTTGATGTACTTAGCTTTTAATCGTAGAACCCCGTTCATACGTTAATTTTTTCTGGAGTGTATACTATCCTTAATATTTATGAAACTAATTTCCTACGGCGGCCTCGCAATTTTTCAGGCTTAAACCGATAGGCTCCGGTAACGAAGTAACGGTTCGGTCGATCGACGCTCCTTGACTTGACGGCCTCGTACGGATGAGGCCAATTTCAGATTCCGGCCCGATAGCGTCCCGACGGCTGTAATTTTTTACGGCCACAGCGCCGGAAAAATGAGACACCCGGCCGTCGCAGCGCGCCTATACCACCGCAGCAATCGCCGTATCTGTTCGGCCGATCTTGGGCGCGTCCTCGGAGTATATTTAAACGACCGCTATCGCCGCTGGAAAATTAACGCCGCTCCACTAACGGTTTCAGGCGATTTATGGGTTGACGTAACGCAACGATTACTATAATGTAAAGCGTATGAAATAAGTCTAACTAAAAAAATGTTTAAATTCATAAGTGTGTTGTTATGAACCGGACTAGTGTATACAAAGTTTATCGTGGAGATATTCTCCTGTTTTAACAGGATAAAAACGCTAATTTGCAGCGGCGATCAAGTAAACTAAAATCGAAAAAAAAAAAACAGAATCTTGCAGCCATAAAAGCCTGGCATTTAACGGATTAACTTTACATTACCCCCTGCTTAGTACCTGCACTACCGACACACCCAGGGCCGGCCTAAACTTTTGCGGGGCCGGGTTCAAGCAATTGTGCAGGTCGGGTTCCAAATGCGCGGTGCAAAAATTGCAATTAATGTCAAAACATTCATTTTTCAAAAAAATATTCTGACTTAAGGATAGTGATAGAAAAGAATTCATTCTGGATAGTAAAAGTATCGCACTTTTCGACAAGTGTTATAGGTTTGCGATTCTAATATGAGTTATCCCGAATAACTGCAGGTTTGCTAAATATCAATAGATTTTAAATGGAACACCGTGCATATCTTAACTCTATAGGTCTATCGTGAACAGCTTAAAATGTATTAAGCATCTAATTTGATATTATTTGTAACTTACACACAATAATTTAGAAATTAATATTACCTACATATCCAGACGGTTCGGAAAAATTCAACAATCTCACTAACTTAGGTTAATCTTTAGTTTTTAATAGTATTTATTTTAATGCAGCATTCTGTAATTTTGAATTATACAAACGGATAATTTGTGATATTTATTTTCTCACAAGTCAAGAGAATTAGTAATTTTTGTACCAGTCTAAAATAGTTATTAATATTTATTTAATATTTATCAAAGACATTAATTTGTTCGTTATACGTCAAAGATTTGGAAAATTAGGTCGCCTCTTTTAAGCCTCTGGAGGCAGACATTCAAGGGGATTTGACAACTATAATAGCCGAACATGAAGAATATAAAAAGGTGTCAAAATAGTTTTATGGAACCCATGGACAATGGAATATTTCCACCGAAAATTTACGCCAAAGTTAGACTTAAACGCATTAACCTATGCACTATTGCCAATCGTACCGAAATAATTATTGTTTATTCAGTTTACAATAATCCATTTATTTAATTATTTATTCTTATGAAAGTATTACTGACATTGTGTTATGGTTACAGAAATATTAGGATTTCTACAGAACACTTCATTTCTACCAAAGCATTCCTTGTTTTTGTTATCTGTAGTAATTAGAACACTGTTTAAGGCGCTCGCTAATCGCTCGCGCGTTAACCAGTCTCGATCATTAATCGCTCTTTTTAATATACTTGTAGGTTAAATAACTATTTATACCAGCAATTTATAAAATGGACAGTCTAACCTCATAATTATAGAATAAAATACTGTAATTTATTACCGACTAACAAAACGACAACGCCCGGTTTCACAAACCATGATCACATTTTATCCGGATCATCAGAACGTTTCTTTATACCATGAATTTGAATTTGCTTCTGATTTAAAATGTGCATTATTAACTCCACTGAATTCAGTAATTAATTTAGTAATTTACGCGATAAATTACGCTCTTACAGCACTTGTCGACTGCTTAGGAGTGGTGGAGTACATTCACGCAAGTATTGATGGAAGGTTTTTGAAACTAATTTAGAAATTCCCGTAAATTAACAACTGTCTACAATCTAGACATAACAACTGTAATTAAAATTTTTGGTAAATTACTGGTAAATTAACATCGGTAATTTAAATTGACGCAAATTACCATCGGTAATTTAAGCCGTATATTACGGTAATTAAAAATCGGTAAATTACCATTAATTACGATAATTAATTTAGTAATTTACGCGGTAAATTACGGTTTGACATCCCTGGTTGTAATATCTCTACTCATGCACAGATGGCGCCAACAGAACATTTCCGCGGTAAGATTGTAAAGCCTCCCCCAGACTGAGTCGAATCGCTTTTGTCGCAAATCGTTGTAGGTATTCTTGGTGTGGTATCGTAACCACCCTTTTGATATACATAGCAAAATTATCTTGTCGCTGTCGCGGCGACAAAATCGCCTCAGTCTGGGGAAGGGGTTAACTTGTAACCTTGCGAGACAGTGAGCGGCACTGTCTAAAATGCGTCAAAAGCACGGCTCCGGGTTCCGGGGAACGCGCTGAACCCGCCTCTGGCCGGCCCTGGACACACCGTTATATACATTAAAATACTGAAAATAATGAACTGAGGCCGGGTATTATAAAGGTTCTCTGGTCTCCGAATAGTAAACTAGAGTAAATCGTATTTGGGTATTCTAAAACAGTGTACATCGGAAACGAAATTGTGTGATTTTGAAAATTTAATGCCAAGTATAACATAACTGTAGCATGTATACTAAATTGTAATCTATATTGTAGATCTAATTTTTAAAAGTAACCAATTTTGGTTAATTTTTGCAAGGTTGGTACTAGAAACGCTAGCTTCTCAAATCGGCAGATCTTGTGAGCAAACTTCTACCTAAAAATGCGTAAATTCCAGTACAAATTTATTCGCCAAGCAAATTATAATAGTGTGACAACAGAGTGGTGGTTACCCCTTTGTGGGTAATCACATTAACGTCATTGCATCTTTGTGGGGCTGTAGCGGAGATGGTAGCTTCCCTGAGGGGATAAAGACTCTTCACAGCGGTTATACAGTTGATTTATTCATTGTACTTTCCAATGGTATTGTTGTTAATAACTAACTAAGAACTGCCTAATAACTGACTCGCTGATGATTAACTAATTACTGATTACATACTGGTGTAATACAGATTAGTACTAACACCGATCTAAGTCTGATTACAATACAAAATGTTTTAATCTTTTATAGTACCTCTCCAAGGTATTGGGTTGTAGCCGACCTTCCTGGCGCCGACTTATGATTGTTGTTTTATCGCTGCACATTCCTAGAATAAGGTTCCCAAAACACAAACTAACCTCGCGACAGATTATGTCTTATGCTTTGAATGACCTTATGTGACAATAGTATATTATTTGACGAGCAGATAATTAAGGATATAAATCGCGAGCATGAAGTTTACACGCGAGCCGTAGGCGAGCGTGTAATCATGCGACTTTCAGCTAAAGTTGTGTGCCAGTGGCTCTGCAAGTTTGTCCGTTTAACGACTTCGAGTCCGCGGAAAAGACTAACCTCAGCGGGAAAGTTTTACATTGCCCATCGGCGGTTGCCGGCTTCATCCGAAAACTAACCCAACCAGGCATCGTATTACGTAATTTCAGGCGATTCCGAACAAAAGGGTCAGCGGTGGCGAACAACTTCGTGCGGTGAATTAAATTTGCATGTCGAAGAAAAGTTGGGCTCCCTTTTACGCGAATTCGATTTATCCCTGTTCCCAAGCCTATGAGCACAACAATAATCGATTCTAAACATACAATTCTGTGAGATACTTAAATTTGCTGATAGTGATAACCCATTTTGAGTCGAGTCATATGTGATATAAAATGTCTGTAAAATGGTTCCAATACGGGTTACTTATAATTTATTATTGATAAAGCTGAAAATGAAAATAGGAATGTCTCAATACAACATATATTACACCAACACAATGTCGTCCAAATACATTCGTGGCTGTTTTGGGAGGCCTTAATTCACTTCTTACCATTTTGCATCTCAACCTATTTCAGCCAAAATTTTTACGACTACTTGTTTGCTATCTCTGAACGAGTTTCCCTAGCATGCCGTGTATATTTGGTTGCATATCAATATGTATAATATTATGAATAATACTCTCTCTTACAATGCCCACCGTAAGTGTCTAGAGTCTACACTCTAGAGTCTAGACTCTAGAGATCTGAAGTGTCATGGCACAAATTTGGTTAATAATACAATATATTTCTATATCAAAATGTCTTTCATATAATTATTCTAACTACTTACTGCAACTAAAAAAAAACATTCACACACAACCCTTAATTTAATTGTTATCATTTTGCACCTCTACCTATTTCAGTCGGAGTTTTGACAATGATTTGAGTTCAGTTTACCAAATATAAGCCTCATAAACAAATTTACGGTCATTTGATATTGAGATAGTGAGATTCGCAAGAAAACAAAACAAAACAACTTTATTTTTCTGTAAACAAGAAATAGCATCGCTGTATTTCATTGAATGATTAACCCAGACGATTAACCTGTCAAACATTTTTCCGACACAATGATACCAAATTCTTGATATTTTGCTGATAATCGTAACGTGAAAACGACGTATTAAGAGTACTTCCTTCGAGTAGTGCATTGAGTGACTTTGACTTGTACGCTGACTTTGATCATTATGTCAATATTTTTTTCGATTTCGTTGCTTCTAACATTTTTACGCTAAGAATTTCAATAAAATATCAAGTATGTGGCATCATTGTAATCGGAAAGATGTTTTCTACCGAATAATCAGTATGTGGCCATTTGGTAACCGTGAAAAAAAATGACCCACTAGCCAAAACCAATCAAATATCGCTAGAGGGCGCCAGTAATGAAATTTCGGCCAAAATCGATTTAGTTAGTGTTTATTTGACAATTTTCAACTATTTTCACCAATTCCTAGCCACCTAGATTGATACACAAAAAAGTTATTTTTGCGTTGCCATGGTGATAAAAATTGACGATCGATACGTTTTTGTGGTCAGATTGTCATCCTGATTGAAAATATCACATAAAGAACATAGGGTGCCATTTAAAATTTCAATGATGACGTCATTTCCGGAAAAACCGGAAGTGACCTCAAGAGTATCCCAAAGAATGGCATTGTTTGTCTATTAACACATTTCCAAATTTCATATTATCATTAATGAAAGCGCCAAATACTTAGAAATCTCACATAACAGTCACAGTTGTTTCACATTATTAGTGGTTATAAAATTATATTCACGATTCCATCTGACATTATTCGTAAATTTCGTTCAATTTGTGTTACTCATTTCCTGTCGAATGGCTTATAATAAAAATGAGTTTGACGTCCGCGAAATAATATGTAGTATTTTTAACTGCTACATCATTTTTCATTTGCTTAACATAATTGCTCGGGGTGATATCAGCTTAAAGCCGAGCTCCTTCGTGCTGGTATCACGATAAGGCTCCGCCTTTGTAATGTACCTGTACGAACGAAATTTCATTTTTATTAATCAAAGCCATGTAGTATATCAACATTGATATTTAAAACTTTAAAACGAACTTTAAGGGGTTATGCAATACCAACCTTCTACTGGACAATATCTGAAAAAAAAAATAAAAGATTCTACCCTAAAAAAGAAAATATTTTTTTGTTGCATAGGTTGTTATGATGCTACCGTACAACCAGACAGCAGATTACACCCTCGATACCGGCCAGATAAACCCTCGTAAATTTTATTACAATATCCCGTTAACAACCCTCCGTTGGACCTTTGTCTCCACCGACCATAGAACAACAGTTAAGGACTTTAATTGGAATTATTCGTACGCCGTACTGGGTCCGCCGTATACAACAGCCGCCGGGTTCATTTATTGACGCTAGCTAGAGATACCCGGTGAGTATCCGGGTGGTTCGGTACGGCGCGCTTTCGCCCCGATAAGATGAAATTAAAGGCAAACACAATAGGTCGGTAGACCGGAGACAAAACTAATTACGCCGCTGATATTAAGATAAACAGTACGTAACGCGTAGATAAAGCCCGGCCAGCGAAGCGGTATCGAGGGGAATAGTAACAGCGAGCGATCCCCGATACGGAAATAAAACGGAATTGCATAAAAGAACGACCGCGTCGCAGATATGAAACTCGCCGGGACTGCTGCACGGTGGAGGATGGGGGCTTATTTACCCCGGATATCTGCCGTCTATATCTTTGCTATTTCTACCTAGTTTCGGAGGCAAATAGATACCACAGTGCCGCGGTATAAAATTGTATGATACCGGTTACGGCCGAGTGCATTGCCGTTTTATTAAAAATGCGGATACTCGGGCTATTGGGCCATGTAATTTTATTGTCGGTTCTTCTCGTACGGTAATATGGCGGATAATTTATGTTTTAGCATGGAGTAACTGGTAGTCCGATTTTAATTCATCGATATGGAATACATATTTTTAAATTAGAGGGTACTGGTTATATGGAAAGACATCGATCACATCGCTTGCAGTGGACACACAAAGAAATAAGATTTTCGCGTTAGCCGCGGCGGCCTTATGCGTTAAACGTGAAGTTAAATGGCATACCTAAATGACTGGACTATACTGTTTTTTGATAAATTAAATTAATTAAATTAGATTCGATTTTCAGATTCGGTCTCCACTATACTAGGTGGTACGAATTTTATTACAATTGACATATTTTAACCTGCGCGACTGCGTCAAAAGCTAGTACGCGAAAAAAAAAATTCTGTTCCAAAAAATTGAACAAATGCCTAGAAGGCCAGCCACTAAGTGTTATAAGTAATTTAATAATAATAATTATAATCCACGCCTTAACATCCCCCAACAGCTTTCGCCACTTCGGGGGCATCGGCAGGCCCGAATTATAATTATTATGCCCGCGTCTTTGGCACATCTTAAGTTGTTTGGCTTTCAGCATTCGCTGAGGAGTAAAGGAAAACCACAGAGAAACCTTCAGCCTGAAAGCAGGGTGCGAGGATCGAACTCACGCCCCCCAGACTGATAACCAAGCGCTTTACCGCTGCGCCACAGTCTGGCTGTGTACCGATATGCCATTTGATAGGAAATCTTATTCCCTGACATCTGACATCGTCATTCTTCGGATTTCTTGTCGCTGAAGTCCATTAATGGCGGCTATTGTTCTATCTATTACTCAATTCTTCTCAAGTATGAACTGGTGTGGACCTGACTTTTCATATGACCCCAGAAATAAAAGTCTAATGGTGTTAAATCTGGTGAGCTTTGTGGCCACCGGGATCCCCTATTTCCGAACCACCTATTGTCAAACATCTGATTAAGTTGAATGGATACCACATGCGAAGAATATGCCGGTGCACCGTCTTATAAAGTAATCGCGAGTTTTATTTTCTTTATAAAAACACCTTTTTTTAAAAAGTATAAAAGTCTATTTATTCACTTTATTTGGTTACAAATTTATTGAGCGAATTTAGCGGGAAGCGTCTAAGCGTGATTCTAACGACGAAGAACTAACGACGTATCTTCGCGTGCGTGCCTTATATGAAACATTCTTATCTAAGACTATTTGCTGCATAAGCTTTACTACTATAATTGTCGGTCGCATAACTCCTCCGGCCGAAGAGGGAAGCATCATCTGGAGCTTCATTTTGAGAAGGTCAGGTGATGACTCTCGGGTTCTGGATTACCGTGGGCGGCCTCTGGTTTGCTATCGGCGGCCTTGAGGTCGTTCGAAGGGTCGGTGTTTGCTGCCTTTGCACATGTTTGGAAATAGCGCCTTGTTAATACACCTAGCAAAATACAAAATATTAAAATATATAGAACAATTGTCCAAACTGTTATTGGCCTTTCGTGAAGTTCAGGATCCTGCAGTTGACGTAAGTCGTCGGAGAGGTCATCTAGATTTTTGGTGATCTTAGTGATGTTCTCCAGGTGTACTGATTGTAGTTCCTTGAAATCTGTTTTCGAGGTCGGCAGTTGAGTCCCTTGTAGAGTGAGGTTGATGTCCGGGATTTCGGGTCTGCTGTTTGTCCTGTAGTGGGTTTCATATGTTCTGAGGATAATACCATCGGCATTTAGTAAACAATCCGGCGTTAGTTTGATGAGGCAGGTATCTTCGAGGACTTCAAGTTCTTGTTGTTTTCCACAGATCTTCTTAACTTTCCTTGGAGCAGGGAACACCATGATCCATTGGTCTTGTGCAACTTTGTTGACCCATACAGTGTGGATATTTTCTGTTTGGTAAATGCATCTTTCGTAGTTGTTGGAGAACGATAGCAGTTGCACTTCACACGGGGAGTCTTCGTTTATTGCGGAATCGACAGCGGAGTTGCACAGATACTCTGTAGGTACGACTTCTAAACATTGATCATGCATAGATGCAAACCTGTACTCGTTAATTGCCAGGTAAGGACTTTTAGGGAGGATCGAATGAAAATTTGTTGTATTTCCTTTTATAGGTAAAGGAGATATGGTGTAGTAGTTGTAGGGAATTGGTTCCACTAAAGGAATCATGAGCATGAATACTATACTAGTTGATTTGGTGTAAGCTTTGACTGTAATTACGCGTTCCAAATAGTAAGTATTGGCGATAGTTGTATCAATGGGCAGCTTGATCGATGGCAATAGGGTGCCTATGTGAGTTAGTTCGTGCATCAAGTCTTCAGGGTCCATTATAGATGGATGGTATGAATTTGACTTAGCGAATGTCATTGCGTTGATTAATGTTTCCATGATATCGTTAATATTATTGATCATAAATATTAGTTGATTAAAAATAGCATATATTGTGATTTGCTTAAATTCTTGGAGGTTGTAGAAAGTAAAATTTCTAATTGCATTTTCCATCTGTATCATTCTTGATTGAATAACAATTTGGTTACTTCGAATGGTACTAATTGAGTTATTAAATTCCAGAATCGCTTGTTGTGCTAATGTAATTTGTTTACTGACGATTGTTTTGATTTCTTTGTGGGATGTTATTAGCTCTTGAATTGCACTGTCATATCGTTTGGCATCTTCGTTGTCCAGGTTTCCCGTAATCGCCTTTACCATGTTTCCTATGATATTTACTGCTCCTCTTTTGGTTCGCCTTGTATCTGTTGGTAGTATTTGCTTCTTCAGCTTTGCCATCTTTCTTGCATTGGTCGTCAGGATAGTGATATAGTTGTGCATTTCTTGTGTGTAATGATCATTATGTTTGTAGGTTTTCAACGCTTTCATCCAATAATCATAATTTTGCTTAATTTTTTCAATTTCTTCGATTAATGGTTTGAGTTCATAGACAGCTGCAATATTCCAATGACTGTTCACGATTTGGGCTGTTCCAAGTCGAACAGGCAACAATCCGGTATCTTTAGTAATCTTTTCTATTTTTACGTCTCCTCGGCATTGTCGGACGCACCATCCGGCAAACCTGAAACAATTGAGTGTTTCAAATGTCTTGTATGGAATTTCTTATCTCCTCGTCTTGTTTTTACAATTACGGTCTCGTCGTCATTCAGTTTTAAAATCTTGTAAGGTCCGTCATAAGGGTTCTGTAATTTATTCCTACCATTATTTCGAATGTACACCATTTCGTTAATTTGAAACGGTTTTACCTTCACGTTTTCGTTTCGTTTATTTATATACTTTTGTTTATCCGATTTGTTTTTCTCCTCTATTGTTCTATAAAGATGCTTAATACGGTCTTGATGATCGTTTACGTATTCCTGATAGTACTCCTTTGAATATAATAGATCCATTGGATCACGTAGAGCTGTATGACCGAATACTATTTCTAGCGGTGCACAACCTGTTGTTTTAGATATGCTATTATTGTACGCAATTATAGCTAATTTCATGAGGACATGTATAGGGTCGTTTCTTCTTTCCTTTAGACAGCGAATGTGTTCGATAATTGTCGAGTGAAATCGTTCAACGTTTCCTTGGGAGTTTGGATTCTTGGGGGTTCCGAAGTGCACGGCAATTTTGTGTTCTTGCAGCAGACGTTTAATAACATCGTTGGAGAATTCGGTTCCATTGTCGCAACTAATTTCTTCCGGGGTCCCATAATACTGGAAGTAAGTTAGTAAAGCGTCTGCAATATCTGTTGCATTTATTCCCGGTACCGGCACTGCCTGACCAAGTCTTGAAAATGTGTCGATGATTGTAAGGAATTTGGCTTTACCGATCGTAAATGTATCCATAAATAATTTTCGAAATGGTTTATCTGGTGTTTTTGTAAGTTGAAGTGGTGGTACTGATGGGTGTCTGTCGTACTTAGCTTTACTACATACTTCGCATTCTTTGATGTAATTGGTTACGCTATCTTTCATGTTTTTCCACCAATAGTTTCTTGAAAGCCGGGTCAGCATCTCTTCAATTCCTCTATGATTTGTTTTTCCAGTGTGATGGGTTTCCAGTAGTTCGAGTTGGTCAGTTTTATCATTTACGACTTGCACTCTCTTCGTACATCTCACTAAATCAGGTCCGTTATTATTAAAATGTCTTGTGTATACTTTACAAAAATCGTTATATAGCTGATCGTTGTCAAAATGTAAGTAATGCTTCACATTGCTGTTGGTCATATATTCTTTGATAAAATTGAGAATTTGTTCTTCATTATTTTCTAATTGTATTTTTGCGCACGTTATTTTTCTATCTTCTTTAGTACTCTGTAATACTTTAGTGCATTGATTATTCGACGAATTATTTGCTTGAATAAAATATTGGTTTTTCTTGCTGTCAATTGGCGTGTGGCTAATTTCGATTGACTTCTGCGGTTCGTCATCTTGATTGGAGTGTATAGTGTTACTTCCATCATCATCAGGGGCGAGAAATCGCCTAAGGGTCTCCATGTCTTTGCCTTTGCTTACCTTATTTCTTGGATTACTATTTGCAAATGATGTATTAGGCAAATCTTCGGGTGTGAATTCAATTTCGTCACGTAACAGTTCCGAAATGAGTTTATCTAGGTCTTCTCCAACAGTGGGACGGACCGTTGAACTGTCATTTTCTATAGCGTTTAATTGATCAATAGTGACTCTGGAAAGAGCATCCGCATTTGTGTTCAGTTTACCTTTCTTATGTATTATTTCGAAATCATACTCTTCCAGTCTTAGTCTCCAACGCATCATTTTAGAATTGGGTTCCTTCAATTTCCACAGCCAGACAAGGGGTCGGTGGTCTGTGTAGATTTTAAAATGTCTTCCATAAATGTAGGGCCTGAAGTATTTTATCGCCCAAACGATTCCTAGGAGCTCTCTCTCTATGGTTGAATATCTTTGCTCAAAGTCACTAAGCGTTCTTGCTGCGTAGCATATTGGCTTGTCTTGTCCGATCTTTCCTTGAGACAGGACTGCCCCAATGGCAACATTTGAAGCATCGGTGGTGATAATAAACTCCTTCGTAAAGTCAGGGTACTGAAGGACTGGTTCATTAGTTAATAAGTTTTTACATTTTTCAAATGCTTCTTCGTACTCCAGGTCAATAGTTATTGTTGCTCCTTTCTTTAATCGTTTCGTCAATGGTTTCGTTATATCTGCAAAATTTCGAATAAATTTCCTGTAATATCCTAGTAGTCCGAGAAACGATTTTATTTCCTTCCGGGTCTTTGGCAATGGGTACCTTTTTATTGCATCAACCTTATCTGGATTTGGCTTAACACCTTCACTGGTTATTAAATGTCCTAAATACTTGATTTCCTTGCGTAGAAATTCGCATTTTTCTAATTTTACTTTAAAATTAGCTTGCTCTAATCGGTCGAATACCTTTTGCAATTTTATTACATGTTCTTGCAGAGACGTTGAAAAAACAATGATGTCATCGAGGTACACTAGGCATGTATCTTCTAATAATCCCTTCAGGATATTGTCCATAAGACGTTGAAACGTCGCTGGGGCATTCTTTAGCCCAAACGGCATGCGCTTGAACTCGTAGTGTCCTTGCTCCGTGGAAAAAGCTGTTTTTTCTACGTCATCGGGGTGCATTTCGACCTGGTGGTACCCCGCGGCTAAGTCGATGCTACTAAAGTAGTGACATCTTCCTAATTTGTCAAGAATGTCCGAGATGTTCGGGATTGGGTACTTATCTTCGATCATTTGGTCGTTCAGTCGTCGATAGTCAATGACCATCCTTTTTTTGATTTTTCCATTCAGTTCTCTTGTGACAACGTTTACAGGGCAACTCCATGGTGATACACTGTCTTGAATAATATCTTGATCGAGTAGTTCCAATACTTGATTTTTGATTTCTCTCTTTACTTCAATTGGTTGCCTGTACATTTTTACATATACCGGGTTACTGTTTTTTAAGTTTAGCTTGTGTTTAATACAGTGTGTGAAAGTTAACTGCTGTCCCTCAATGTGGAAAATATGTTTGTATTTTTCTGTCAGTACTTTAATTGTTGCTGCTTCCTCTATGTTCATTCCTTTGATGTTCAAGTTTTCTTGGACGTTTCTTCTTTGAAGGTGAACAAGATCTTCATTTTGACCTTTTGTTAGTTGTTCGTAATTATAATATTCTTCTAGTTCGTCGATATGTGTGACATCTACAGGGTCTTGAAATATTAGACCAATCTTCTCGTCTGTGTAGTTCACGGCAATCACTAGAGCTTCATTGTTGATTATGTTTACTACGGATTCTCTGGTTTCTACTCCGGGAAATAGCTTAAATTTAGGAAATATGGCGTACCCATCCTTTTGATTTACGGGGACTCTAATGGGTTTCGCTTGTAGAGGTTCCATAATAAATTTATGCTGTTCATTCATGAAAATAGGCATTTCCGCATGTTTTGTTGTTAGCTTTCTCTTTCGAATATCCAAAACTGCTTCTAATTTTTCTAATAGGTCGATACCTATTAATCCGTCAAAATTTTTGCTAAAATTAAATTTGTAGAACGTGTGCTTCATATCCACATTGAATATATCGGGTATGTCCATATAAACAGCGTCGTCGTGTTCCGTGAGTCCATGTGCGGTTTTTACTTTAAAAGGAATTTTTACTGCGTACATCCCAAAATGATTATAGAGTCGTGTGTTGATAAGTGTTTTAGTTGATCCTGTATCTATTAAAAATTTGAGGCCGTAGAATTTTAAAAATGGTAAAGTAGTGTTAATGTTGTTTAGATGAATTACTGGTGGACGTATTGTCTTGCTTTTTGTTAAGGGTTTTTGACATTTTGGCCAATCACATGAAAATTTACTTCATCGGCGACTTCTTCTTTGAGAACTGCCAAGATCCATCGGCGTTGGTTGGTATGATTTTCTTTCATTTACTTGTCCAGGTGACTTAGCAAATTGATATTTTGCAGAATTTGGCAATGGTCTTGGGTACGATTGTTGATAAGTCTGGTATGGTACGTACGGACGTGGTTGCATCGGGTACGATTGGTGCGGCACATACGGACGTGACTGCATCGGATATGATTGATGTGGTACATACGGACGTGGTGGTATCGGATATGATGAGAATCTTGGTGGCATCATTGGTCGATTATAATTTTTGTTAGGCGTATTTGGTTTCGTGCTCATCTTTTGGAGGTTATTATCCCTTCCAGCACGGTAATTAAAGTTTTCTACCTCAATTACATGGCTCATTGCCGTTTCCAGGTCCTTTGGTTGCTTAACTTGCACCATAATTCCAATAGTGTTGTCAATTTCTAGGAGCCCTTGAAGGTAAATCTGAAGTGCGGTGTTTTTATAATTTACCGACTTCAAATTACGGCTATTGACATCCGCGTCCTTCAATTTCACGTTTGAAAGAAGAAGTTGAAGTGCTACTTTGATCCTTTTTCCATAATCGTAAGCGCCTTCGCTTTTATTTGGTCTGAAAGCGGCTAGGTCACTAAATAAGCATTGTTCGCTTCGTTGGTCGCCAAAATTCTCAAGCAGGAGATTTTTAAGAGCTGTCCAGGTTGTTACTTCTTCGTTACTGCTCACGGTTTGCAAAGCTCTTCCTCTTAATTTTCCTTGGAAAATCCGAAGCAATAAGGCGGCTACTGCATCATTTCTTTCGCCTTCCGGTAGCCAAAATGTGTTGACAAGAAAGTCACATGCTGAGATGTATGCGCTTAGTATTGATGAATCTCCATCAAACACTGGAACTGTGTCCTGGTACACTGTGGTGATGTCCTTTGTCGTATAAGGCATTTTAGTTGCGTTGATTGCTGAACTGATTTCGTTGAATTTCGTAATCGATGACACGGAAATGGATTTTAGGGATTCACTTAGGTCGTCGATGTCGGTCATAAGATGGGAAAAGCAATAACGAGAACAAGTGTACTTACAATGTTAGAAGAAAATATCCTTTCATTCTGTGGTTGGTCACTATTCTGGATCACTCTATATGTTCGTTTCGCACAAACCGTTGAAACGGGCCGTTATCACGAAGATTTTATTCACTCGATAACGTCGCGAATCCTACCGACTGCGCCAGTTTTATTTTCTTTATAAAAACACCTTTTTTTAAAAAGTATAAAAGTCTATTTATTCACTTTATTTGGTTACAAATTTATTGAGCGAATTTAGCGGGAAGCGTCTAAGCGTGATTCTAACGACGAAGAACTAACGACGTATCTTCGCGTGCGTGCCTTATATGAAACATTCTTATCTAAGACTATTTGCTGCATAAGCTTTACTACTATAATTGTCGGTCGCATAACTCGCGTAAAATATTGAACGGAGAGTTTCGGAAAAATTGTTCACACATCCACGCAACATTTCTACATATCTATTGCTATTTAAATTTTCGTTGTACATTTCGTATCTAATTTCGTCCCCCATATTAAATGGGAGTATTCAAAATGGATAAAGAGAAAGTGACAATATCTCAAAAACTATTAAAGATAAATATAGGGAACCCTAATGTCGATTGATAGGGAATAACATTTCCTAACGAATGACGTATCGGTATACAGAGTGTTCCATGCGAAAAAAATGAGTTTTTACGTTTGAAAATTCAATTATATTGTTGCAAATGTTGAAGACCCTGTATAAGATATTATGACGAAATAAACATTGTCTTATTTGGTTATGTTTCTACTTTTGGACCACCAGCCATGAACCTTCTAGTTTCAATAATAACCGTGATATTTAAACCTTGCTAAAAATGATGTCTAATGTAGCAGTTCTGTGAAACCACCTGTATATATTATATTTTCTATTTAAATTGAAAGTTTTCTCAATTTTAAGACAAATGACCACTAGTTTGCGCAAAGCGGCAATATTATGCTTCCTCAGTCAAATAAATCCGTTTTGGAAACAAATGCATTTTTAGGTGGATTGCATCAACCGCCTTGACGCTTATAAAACCTATCGATTCAACCACTATTTGAAAATATGTTTCAGATAGAAGTTATCTTCAATTTCTACGCAAAACAAAAATATCAAAAGGCTTTTGTTTAAATTTTAGATTTAACGGTTTTAGCTTAAAACCCAACGCTGTGTTTCAGGACTTTCAGACTTGTTTATGTAGTATGGCAAAAACTGATTTTACTTTAATCTAAGTTATATCATATATATCTTTAATAACAAAAAGTCTGTGGTGGATTAAGCGAGTCTGGGCTATCAAACTCTATGGAAAAAATCTGGAAATTATTGATTTTTATTGGTAGCAGTTCTTTAGAATTGCCCAAAAACATTAAACACAACATTCATGAAAATTTAAAACAAAAACATCTTTTATAGAATCAATTGTCACAGTACGCGTTTCTAATCTGAAAACCATATGCAGGACATATTTACGGAGACCGAATTTTTTGAAATCCTTCAATTTTTATTCAAATTTGGATTTCAGGATTTTGCAAATTCTGACACTACTGGTAAAATTTTCCGATACGAAATTTGTGTTATGATTTCATAATTTAAATTTAATTAATTACATTTTTTTTAAGAATTGCCTTGGGCTTTACATTTCGAAGATGGCGAATGATTTTATGGCATTAGTAGATTGTCATATCTCTTGTTTTCACGATAAAATTTAAATGAGATGAAAACGTTAAAAATATTTTTACACTGTGTGTCTGCAAAGTTTGAAAAACTTGTTAGAAATTTCCTGGAAATGGTTGTAATGATTGAAATTAATTTACGCAAAAATTATTATCTTAAACGGTATTAAAGTTATTATATTTTTAAGGTCAGCATATTGAAGCCGTACTCAGATTAGACCTGTTGGTCACGGTCAAATCAGGGCAACTTTTGGATAGACCAATCACAGCTGGAATTACCAAGTTGTGATTTATCATTTCAAACATCTACTCTTATTATTATTGTTTTAAAAATCTACAACCTTGTTTCCAAATGTAAGGTTGAGAGGTTTTAGGAGAATATTCCAGTAATTTTGTTCCTAAATGTCACTGGTATGTCAGAAATGTCTAGTAACAAAATGTAGAAATGCAGAAATTTCGACTTTTGCGCGGATTAGTAGAACCGTATCCAACTATTGATCACCCTGTACAAAGTTAATCGTATAACTCTTTCGATTGCACATTGTGCGTCATTAACCCGAATCTCTTAACCCTTCTTCTGCGCCTTAGCCGCGTAATCGCGCGAAAGTTTTCCCCGAAGGAAGCCGGAATCTCCATGTTATTGTTTAGGATTATGAACTCGTCTGGCAATTTCCGAAACTACCGACGGGTATATGGGGGCGCGGGCGGTAGATTCGGGATTCGGAGTTGATGAGACGTGAACAGAAATTTCGTTCGTTCGTTCGGTTTTATGGTGTTTGTTCGGCAAGGGTATCGATTCCTCATTACGCGCTTAGAGCGAAAGAGAACCAACCGCCCGCCCGCGCGACGGTCGCGTCCGCCCGCATAAGCGCGCGATTAAGCTCTTCTTTTATATTCGCCGTTCCGTACGAACGGAGGCGCGTCCCCGCGATTTTACTGCGTTGCCTTTTATGCCTACTGCTGCTCGGTCGGCTAGGGAAAGTTTCGGAGTTATGGATTACACGAGTATCGTTCGAACTATGAGGGCGAAATGTCGAAGTCGTAAATTGACGACGGAACATTAAAATTGCTATTCAGGGCGGTACTAAACTACCACTGTCAGCGTAATAAAATATTGTACGAAGGGTAAAAATCCTGAAACTATCTGATAAATAAGTAAACAATGTTTGTGTATCTGGTAGAAATATTGTTTTATTAGTTTGGTTTATCATACGAATCATCTGTTTGCTAGTTCTGTAATAGTTCGTTGGTTGGATTAAATCTAGTTATTAAGGCTCCCGTATCTCCCATTCAAACGTGCGTTGCCGCTCTTTTCTCCAGAGCTTCCAAACAAAAGTGCTACCAGATGTAGATGGCGACACAACTACCAAATCTCTAATTATCCCGTATATTTTTATTTGCGGCAAGAATCCACCCCACCACAAATATCTAACCGTATACAATTTCTCGTAACCATAACAACCACGCAAAATACCAAGAAGAGGTTATCCACTTCTCAATATAAGGTTATGTTCGTTATTGCAAGCAGTTCTTTTCGAGAGCGATTTATTTATGAATGTGTCTCTCAGAATGAATATTGATCGATTATTTGCTTATAGGGAATTTATTGATAGGTACCTACACAATTTCAGTGGTTTTCATATTTTCGAAATAAATGTCGCTATTGTTTAAGGTGCTCCATTTCCATATAAAACTTTACATTACCATCTAAGGACAACAGCACTATATACTTAAGTCTGAATACACGATATGTCATTAGCGGTTGGTTTAAATTTAGTTGAGAGATGGTCTGAGTTAAATATTCTTAAGTACGATTAGACGGTAACTCAAATTATGTTGTATTACATAACATAGTTACCTTAGCTCTCCGTAAAATGACTCGTCTAATCATAGTACCTATAGTGCAGCAGCCCATTCCGAAATAACGCTATATAATGGAGATCGTATCATTCGTCGTTTTTTGGTTGTTCGACGCAACTGGAATATTTCAATATTTTATTACGCAATCTTGAGGGTGAATGTTTTAAATGTTGTTTACCGTAAAACCTGTTCATATAGAAACGATAATTCTTTGCGCAATTTAAATGTAATTAAATCTGCCACCTTGACGTAGGAAGATATATAATTAATAATTAGCTACATAAATATAGAAATAAATAAAAATTGTGTGTTGTTTACTATTTACGTCAAATTCAGCAGCAAAACAGAATGTTAAAAAAGAAAAAAGAAAAAGAAAACGAGAAAAATATAAAAAAATGCTGACTGATTTTGTTTTACCGTACGATTATTTAGCTGTCGTATAGCCTGTACTTTACAATGACGGTATAACTATATAGTATCAGCTTTACTCCGAAAAAATGAACTTTGTGACTAAATTTTCAACGATGTTTTTGTTTTGACCACATTTTGATCGGAAACTATGTTACAGGTTATCTGTGATTTTTAACGAACCGTAGATGCTGCACTTGAAGATCGTTTATGTGAATTTAGATTGATTCAAAGTTAAAGACTTTTTATGACATTTTGCGCTGATTACAACAACAGACTTTTAAGTTATTATTCCTACAACATATATTATGGACCTATTCAATCGAATAGCTGCTATAGTTTCACAATTTAAACAATAATTATTGAGTGGTGTATCGGCGCGTTTTCGACGTAGGATACGGGAGCTTTAAGTAACCATAATTTAAGTTTTAAGACCTTTATCTAAGTACCACAAGCTTAACCATTATGAAATTTATCTCCCCAAACACGCTCAGCACGTAAGTTCTTGCAATAAGACCAATGCAGTATTTTATCAGACAAAGCCCATCACTCTTACCATGATAATCACTATTGGAACTCAATAAAATTTGTAATCAATATCTCTACCATTAAATTGTAGCTGGTTTGCTCACTTTAAATATTAAAAGAAACTTACTCATAAGTAAAATTCAAAGCTCAATAAAAGAATAACAAATATTTATTTACAATTGAAACAGAAGAATTAAAACAATGAACAGAAACTCTAAATCTAAAAAATCTTTTACAAGAGTTGTCAAATTATACAAAACACATTAAATTAAAATTAAACATAAAGTAAGGAAGTAATGATCGGCTTACCATGTACAAAATCACACACTAAAAAACTACATTTTAATATTAAGCAAACGGAATGCTTGCAACTTAACTTTGTTTTACATCTCAAATCCACGTCGCCTATTTATTAAAACTTCTCTCTCCTTGACTTCAAATTAGGAGAAAAAAGGACCACACGATAAGTTAAATGAAATTTGTAGATGGCAAGCTAGTTGCCCTAAAAGTATAAATATCTCGCTCAGCAGTATATTATACAGTTTAAGACAAAAGTCACAAATCTATTACCAAAGAAAGTCCATATATGCATGGGAATAAACACCATTAAAAAGTTTCACCCGGACCTCCTGTAGAATAATCTCCTACAAAAAAATATAGATTACAGCCGCTTAATCGACCGTCAAGACTATGGTATCGAGTTATATGCGATAAGAATGTCTCTCGCAGACCAACGCGCGATAACGTTGATCTCATAGACAGAGTAATAGCAATTATTACATTCCTCCTCCGTTAAATAAAATAATTATTACAAAAATAATGCCAATTATTACAGTTCCTCCGTTGAAATGTTTTTTTATTGGTGTTCAGACAATATCGGGGTTACTGTTTGATTTGCGTTAAGATCTGAACTCACCAGTGCGGACATGCGATCACAACTACGAATGTTATGCGGTAAAGCGGCAGTGTGGGCAGGGAAATAATAACGCCCTATATATTTTTATTCGGGTACTTCTAAAAATTGTAAAAGGAAGATATATTGGGTGAAATGAATAAAACTGAGTTTATGCTCCGAGGATGTAGATACTCATGACGAGGAGCATAAAGTGCTAGTTTATGTTCCAGTAGTTGGTATGAATTACCAGTTTTAAAATCTGTCCAAAAACTTGTCACGTATACTAGGAGCATCTGCGCAACGAACTAGAAGTATCTGCGCCATATATTAGAAGGATGTACTAATTCGCTTTTATTCATGCAAACTGGATAAAATCGCACTTTATGCTGCCTGTTGGTCCATTCCATTTGTTGACTTGATAAAGTTGTCGGTCCATCTATACATTAGTTTTGATTGTCCAAATATTAATTGAAAC
Organism: Melinopterus prodromus; assembly: GCA_964023965.1. Taxonomy (NCBI): domain Eukaryota; kingdom Metazoa; phylum Arthropoda; class Insecta; order Coleoptera; family Scarabaeidae; genus Melinopterus; species Melinopterus prodromus. Next base: position 13,839,539 of record OZ030393.1, read on the forward strand.
TTGTACGATGCTGTTGGTTTCTCCGTATGAATAATTTAGATTTACTTTTATTTTTTTTTGTGGCGGCGATTCCGGAGAAACTACGGAAGGTATCGGGACGAAACTTATTATTTAGAAGTTGCATGACTAAACTTAGAGCTGAAAAGATTTTTGTTCAAAAGGGTCCACAGAAACTGGATGTTTACTTTAATCAGTTTTCAAGAGTTTTACAAATGCTGTAATTTCGTCAAAATAGTTAAATAATAAACTAAAGTAGAGGAAATTCAGAATAATTTATGTCTAGGACATATTTTGGTAAAATTTATAGTTTAGCGGCAAGAACAGATTCTATTTGATCGAGATCGGTCGTGTCTGCATTAATATTAAACTAGTTAGCCACGATTCGACAGATCGCTGATATTACCAACTGTTAATACTATCAAAATATCGGTCAAATCCTGGCTAACTACTTTTATTTTAAAGTAGAGACGACCGATCTCGATCAAACAGTATCTCATGCAGCTAAATTATTAATTTTATATATTGTATGATAAAGTCATGTGCCTGGCCACATCATAATTTTTTTACTGGCGGGATCGTTGCTTTCTATCATCACAATGCATGCTTGAACCACCCAAATATGCACCCATCTGTCCATAAGAACATACATAAGTTACTGAAGATTTCTTATTTTGGAATAGATATTACTGAATAGTAGTATTGAGTTAGCTATGAAGAAGCTAGGAAAATAGTTCGCAAAACGTCAGCATTTACTAATGTTGAGACACGGCATAACCCGGAAGCAATTTATCTTCTGTAGAATTAATGTTGAACATTAATTAACAATTAAGTAAACTACGAAATATATGAAATAAGTAAAGCGGAAATCAACAAAAGCATTTTCCATTAGAAAACCTGCTAGTTTCGATTATTATTTCACTTATTCTCGTAGATTATTACAACAAAGAAGTGCACAGCGCTATTAAAAAAACAATTCACGTCGGAACGTAGTCCAATTATAAGCGCTCCTGATTACCTCAATTAAATGTCCGCTAATAAAATATAGTGGCTATTAGGGCGGATGACGCGCGACATTTAGCACCGAGTAGAAGCGGTCGCTGAGCCGCGCATCCCGACGAAAATTGATGTTTTTTAATGAAGGCATCCCGTTGCCTCGCTGCACGCTGCCCTCTGCCATCCATCCATTAGCTCTGGATGCTGCAGCAGCTCCCCATCCAAACTAATACAGCTAAATGTGCGGCGTAATGTATCCCCTCAATCATCGGTCCGCAACAACAATGTGTTTAGTTCATTAATCCAATCGTATTTGCTGATGGATTACAAATAGCTGGCCTAAGCAAGCAACGGCGGCAGCAGCTATAGGATATATTGCCGTACTCCTCCTTGCTTCCGGTGGCAGAGGTACTCGCTCAGGGTTTCAACGTGTCGACCGGTTATGAGTTATGAAAGAGGTGCACTCAAATCGCTAGCGACGTGATTGATCCGCGGGAGATTAAATTTTCAAAATGTAATATTGTACACTAGGGTGGTCCAAAAAACGGATTTTTCGCTAGAGGGCAATCTGTTTCTTTGCCAGAAAGAAAAATTCCCCCCCCCCCCCAAATTTAAGAACAATAGGTTAACGTTAACACGTGCCACCGAACACCTCAAATTTCCCCTTTAAAATATATTACAAAAATGCATATTTTTTTCGTGTTTCTTTCGCGTTTCGGATTTAGAAAAAAAGTTTTATTATCCGAAATTGTTCAGAGCTCTCCACAACCACTATTTTTTTGTTCACCACCCCCTACCCTCCCCATAGTACCCCATAGTAAATATGAGACAAAAGAGTCCAGAAATTTACAATTTTGCAATGTTACGTGTTTTATTATTGTTTTTGTCAGAAGTGATTCTTATTGGATTATTGACATATTTGTTTGTCATTTATAACTAATTTGAAATTTTTTAAACAATTAACATTTGTTTTAAAAAAACATACGAATGTACGAATTTTTTTTTCTATTTTTTGCAGAAGTTATTAAATTGTTGGATTTTTTGTCATTTATTAACTAATTAGCAATTGTTTCAACAAATATCTATACAATGTTGCGGACATATTTTCTATATTTTAAACGAAATATTATTAGGAGCATTTTTGGTCATTTACTAACTAATTTGCAATTGTTTAAACAAATACCATTTGTTTACATAAATCTACAATGTTACAGACACTTTTCTTTTTTCTTGAGAAATTGTTATTAGATTGTTGGCTCTGTCTGTCATTAATTAACTAGTTTGCAATTGTTTAAATGATGTATCTTTTTGGCAAAAATTATTATTGTATATCTTGTCTTTTTTTCTTGCCAAATTTGTTAACCAATTTTTAATTATAACCTATAATAATTTCAACCATAATACTTGTTAGACCGATATCGTAAAGCCTCCAAAATTATTGTTTCAACATTTATTTGTTCAAACAATTGCACATTAATAACAAATTACAAAAACATGCCAACAATGTAACAATAATAATTTCTACAACAGGAAAAGCTAAACAAAATATTTGTTTAAAAAAGGAATCTTGTTTAAAGAATTGCAAATTCGTTAATAAATGACATTTTCGGACAAAAGAAATCTGGGTTATCTTTGTCCTAACATTTAAAACATGTGACACATGACACAGACACAAGTAGATAGATTGAAAATAAGATCGTCAGATCGACAATTTTATTATGGGTAGTTACTAACTGTTCTAGAATCGTTTTGTAGTTTTTCGTTATAGAATTTATAGTTTTTAAATATGACATTCATCCAATCTTTGATCCAATTTTAGAATCCAATGGATTTAAGCAAACTTTGAAGCAAATGGCTATTGTAAATTGACTAACGGATACTGCATACTAGTGGCACCATCTACACAGCAACAACGCTATGTCATATCATTGACACAGCGTGCGGTGCAGCCAGATGCACTCGACCTATGCTCACCGTGGAAGCAGTGGTTAATTATCAAATTATGCCGAATTAACCGGCGGCCTGTACACTGTTTGAACAATGACAAAACAGTCATTACCGTTAAACGTGTTATAGACCTCCGGGCCGTCGCGCGACGCTAACGCCCGATTGTCGACGGGACTAACTTGAATTGACACTGCTGCTATGTAAACGGACAACGGTCGCGATGTTACACTTAAGCCGATGTGATATCAATTCGACCATGATTTATGTAAACATAATTCCACGTGTAAGCCACTCAAGTCATTGAATACTCAATACATGACTGAGCATCATATTTGATAATAGGAAGAGCAATAGCATCCAGTTAAAACTTGACTATTTCCTAGATATGCACTTGGTATCTATTAGGGTTTGTCGGGTTTTTAAAGCGCGTCTTTTTTTGGGAATTTCGAAAACCGGTTTTTAAATTGAAAACCCGGTTTTAGAGCCTTGAATTTATGTGTATAACTATCATTAGTTATACTCATAAATTAATAACATAATACCATAAATAACTCTTGTTATTTGATTAAAAATATTACCATGCTCACTTGAAATCGATAGTAGATGTAGGTAATTAACAAACTTAAATTGTGACTTCTAGGACATTAGACATTATTTTTACTTATTTAAGTATTGTGTTTTATATCAACTAGCTCTTCTAAACATATATTATATATAAAATTAGTAGTTTAGCTGCATGAGATTCTAGTTGATCGAGTTCGGTCGTGTCTGCATTAAAATAAAACTAGTTTGACAGATATTTTAATTCTATTGACAGTAGCTATTGTCATTAGAATGAAAACATTTGTCAAATCCTGGGGAACTAGTTTTATGCTGATGCAGACACGACCTATCTCGATCGAATAGAATGTGCTCATGCAACTAAACTATTAATTTTAATAAAAAATGTCAGAGTTATGCAAAATTTCCTCTACTTTAATTTATTACTTAACTATTTTCACGATATTACAGAAATGGCGGATCATTTTCAAAATCGTTGAATAATGCTAAGAGTAAACATCCAGTTCCTTTGGGCCCTTTTCAGCTCTATGTTTGATCATAACGCTTCCAGATATGAAGTTTCATCCCGATACCCGATTTACAGATTTACCGATTTACCCGATTTTTGTGGCGACGATTCCGGTATCGGGACGAAATTTCGTATTTAGATTATGACCAAACTTACAGCTGAATAGCTTTTGGTTCAAAAGTGTCCAAAGGAACTGGATGTTTACTCTAAGCATTTTTCAAAGATTTTGCAAATGAGCTGCTATTTCAGTAATTTTGTCAAAATAGTCAAATACATAATAAATTGAAATAGAGAAAATTTTGTGTAATTTATGTCTATAAATTTTTTGGTAATATTAATAGTTTAGCTGTATGAGCAAATTCTATTTGATCGATAAAATATAAAATCACCTAGTTAGCCAGGATTTGTCAAACTTTGATTTTTTGACAATACCTACTGTCAGTATTATCAAAATATATGTCAAATCAAAAGTTATGTTATTTTAAGGCAGACAGGATCGATCTCGATCAAATACAATCTAATGCAGCTAAACTGTTAATTTTATATATTGTATAATAAAGTAATTTGCCTGGCCCAATCAGATTTTTTTTATTTGTTGGAGGAAATTCCTTTGTCTTTCAAAGGAATTGGAGTGATGGACTTTTTTTTATCAAAGTATTGATGATCAAAGTATTGACTCACCCTGTTTGTTAATCAAGTAATGGTATGGAGTAATGCTTTTCACTCTATGTAAAAGACGCATCTTATATGGGCATTTTATTTTTTATTCAGTGAATTATCTCTAAATTGTCTGAATTACAGCCGTTTTTCTCTTGAAACCTTGTATATTACCAACTTTTTGAATTTACCGAGAAATAGTGTTCTCTAGTGAAATAAACTAGTAGAAATTTTTTAAAATGTTTAAGAACAAATTGGTTTTGTTGACGTAAGTAAGCAGACGGTATGTAGACGTCTAAAAGATGTTAAATTAAAAGCTTGGACACCTACAAAAACTCCTAAATTATTGCCTGTACATCGTACTGTTAGAAGACATTTTGTTGAAAATTATGCAGACTGGACTATTCCTGAATGGTTTTATGTCTTGTTTACGGATGAGTCAAGGTGTTGCCTTAACATTGTGGATGAAAGAAAAAAATAGTATGGAGATGGACTGGTAAAGGGTTTAATTAGAATTTGAAAGCTCTCCCTACACCACAACCGACCCACCATTAAAACTTTTCCGTTCAGTTAAAAATGAATGGATAGACAACCCCCTTCATGTTTTGCCGTTGAGAGCTCGATGACAGCCCAAATCTACATTATCATTTTACAGCAGTATGAGGACTTTGTGGGCAATAATTTTATATTGGTGCAGGATAATGCCTTTCAGCCGTATTCGGTAAGAACGGTTACGCAAAAATGCATATGACATTTACTGCAAAAATTAAAAGATCTATAAATTTAATCCCAACTTTCACTTTCGCCAAACCGAGTTTTTTTTTGCTAGAAAATAAGGTGTACTTCTTAAGACACTTCCTAACCTTCTGAAGGACATTTCTCAGAAATGGTTAAGTTTTAACTGCATGCTAATGTTTTTATGGTAAAATATGGCGCTTAATCATGTTTTCAAATACTTGTGACGCGAATGGATTGCCCATCACCTAAATACAGTGAGATCAAAAATGATTGACCTGTCGTGCTTTCAACGTAGTTTCAGACATATGAATTAAAAACCCTAACTCATACTAAATGATATATTGTCATTTTCCGAAGTTTGCTGTTTTTTATATATAATTTGACTGACGTATTGTAGAAATCCATCAGTTCATACAATTTTGCCTACGGTGGACGGACCTAAATGGATTTATGTAAAATAATCATAGGACAAATCAATGACATCCATCGTAAGTAGGAACAAACAGACCCAATACGATCCTCCCATGAAGTCTAAACTAATTTAAATACCGAATTTAATGACTATGTAGTTACCATCTGCTAATTTACAAATTCAGCACAGCTCCATTTGCGATGAACTGACGGAGAGAGGCAGACCATCGCATCGTAACCACTTCACGTTCGATTAGTTCAGCTAATGCAATAGATACGTCAACGCGATTAGGTCGATTATTCATGAGTCGGACACAGGCGTAAGAAAATGCAGATGTAGCACATAACAAATACCAGAAACACCCCACAGAATTCAAATTACGCGTACGTTGAGTGCCATTAGCGTCAGTAGGCCGGATTGCATCAACGCACGCACCAGTAAATGCCTGTGGCCCTGAGTCAATTTACATTCACCATTTGGTCGAATGTTTGCTTATACTCCGTCCACCAATGTTATTCGTTCAACTTTAAGCTCAGTCGTAAGGTAAAACGCCTTAGCATTGTATATATTCTTTTTAAATATGGTAGCACCAATCATTTCTCAGTTTTAAAACGAAGGCTCAATTTATGGATCCTCTCTCTCAACTTTGTTAGATGGAAGTGCTTTATATTTACCTTAGGTCTCTAGATTATCAAAACAAAGGGCAAGAAAATCATTAAAAATGCAGAAAAACACTGCATCTCTATTTACAAAGAAAATGTAATTATGCAACGATTGCATTTAAAACTTAGAAACCGTAGAAAATTAGCAGAAAAAAAGTTGGAGACTAGCCTTGTCTGAAACCTCGACCTTATTTTCCTACGCTGGTTATGAAATGTTTTGATTGAATTGAATTAACTTGATTGAATGAGATTGAATGGAGTTGAATGGAATTTACTGCAATTGAATGTAATTGAATCAAATTCAACGAAAGTGAATGAAATTTAATGGAATAAATACATAAATAAGAAATAATCTCTAGAAAACTACAACTCCTCGCACAGTTATTGGTCAAAATTTATTTAACCCTTTTCAATATTATCTTCTTTGCAAATGTGTGCCAAATGAACCTATAATTCGAATCTGCTGCTTATAATGGAAACTTGACTTTAGATAAAAGAGCAGAATGTGAGTTGTAAATTTTGATATGATCTTACATTCCAGATAGGATTGCTTACCATATCTCCAGGGCTTTTGTGACAGAAATTATGTCTGTACCAATCATTAATTAATATCCTAAGTGATTTGCAATTCTAGGCGAAAATATGTATGGTAAATCACAATAAAGTTATAATAAAAGAAATGCGTTGTTTCTGAAAAAGAGGGCAGGAAACTGAAGTAAAGTTTAAAATTTTGTGACGGCATTTAATTTAAAACAAAAATAATATATAGAAGTAACTACTAAAAACTATAACACTTATTTTACATTTTCTACATCAAATTTGGTGTTTTTTAATTTAAGTTTCGCCTCGACTTATAAATTTCTTTGTATAAGTTCAGTTTCCAGCTTTGTGTATTAGGGTGGGCTGATTTTTGTAAATTTTCATATTCCGGAATGTGCAGTCATGGAAAAGTTGTGGGGTAATGAATTAAGGAAGACACCTATTTTTTTATTTTGTTGTTTTGAATTGTCGCAAAAGCTTTAAAATTATTTTTGTTTTTGATATTTTTGTTATTTTTTGTTTGTTTTTTAAATATGATATAATTCGGGAATGTGCAATCATGGAAAGGTGTCAGTTGATGAATTAAATAAAACACCTAATTTTTTTTTTATTTTCGTGTTTTGGACTGCCGCAAAGGCTTTACAATTATTTTCATATTTGATATTTTTTGTTTGTTTTTTAAATGTTATATATTTCGGGAATGTGCAATCATGGAAAAGGTGTGAGCTAATGAATTACATAAAACACCTAATTTAATTTCTTTTATTTTCATGTTAAGCAATGGCTTTAAAATTATTTAAATTATGGATATTTTTTATATTTTATTTTTTTAATTTGATATAATAGTAATAATAATAATAATCCACGCCTTAACATCCCCCAACAGCCTTCGCCACTACGGGGGCATCGGCAGGCTCGAATTATCATTATGATGGCCCGCGTCTACATTATAATTACATAATCCAACACATTCCACGCATTACAAACAAAACTTAGCAGCACTCTTAGTCCAGGAAGCAGTGATTTTTGACCTTATTTTCGCAGTCAGCAAACATCGATAGAATTGTTCAGTTAGCAATTCTGAGCAATATTTTCTATATGGATAGGGGAGGGGGGGTTCCGATGGGTTGAAGCGGAAAATGCGTCAGAAGATACAAATGCGCTACACTTTTTTTCCACTGATAAAAATGGTTTTAGTAGTTAAGGTAAAAAAGACAGTCTGTGTAAACATGGCAAGTGTATCTGGCAGGTGTTTTTAAATAATTTCCCTTATTTTGGCAGTTCTGAAACTTACTCAAATAATAGTTTGCATTATAACAATAGCTTAAAATACAATCTGGCTATTATGGGAAACCCCCAAAGCCTTGCCAGACTCGTCTAATGCTCGTCAGGCGCTGGCAATTCGGCACGTTCGATTATGCCGACGATTGGTGTTGGATGTACATGTTCTTTTATAAATGAGAGCATTAAAACAGCAAATGCACTCTGTATGGAGTACATAATTATGCACACGACGCTGTTCCCCTCTCTCGTTTGACTACCTGCCTTATAGGACTTAGAGTGTCTGGTGAGGCTTTCCTGATTGTAAATAACAGCCAGGTTTGTTTTTTCCATGACATTATAGTATAATCTACCATGTGAAAAGTTTTCAGAACTGGGAAGATAAAAGCAACAAGACTCATTTGCCAATTTCGTAAATCAGCCAGGCATATTTTTAATTATAGTTTATGATAGTATCAATTTTTACGTTAAATTTGAAGCATGTAAAAATAACGGTTAGAGATCCGAAAAATCGGTAAAAAGTTTCCGATCCGCAAATTTTCAACCAGACTTACTTTCTACAGCTTGAGATAAGCCAGATTGCTCATTACCTACTTTAGTAAATGTAACATAAAAGATTTATAACGGGGAAAATAAGTCGACTCATCTATTTTTTATCTTTGGAACCCATCGCTAAATTTTTGCCAGACTCAAAAATTCTTGATTAGTATCACCAATAGACCAAACTAATAGACATACACCGACTAGGAACATAAGGTCCAAAAAAAATCACTGCATCCTGGACTATCTATAACCCTTTTTCTCGATCAATAGCGCTCAAAGTGTGCAGGATTGCAACCGGTAAGTTCCCTCGAATATTCTCCTTGCCGCCGCCTATACGGTGGTGAGAATTGCGGGCAAATAAAACGAGGGGGTAAAAGGAACATGATATCCCGTGATCCACTTGACTGGCGAAGGGAAGAGGCAATATACACGATGTTGTCGATCGAGACGTTCACGACACAGTCAAACCTCACACCCTGCCACCATCTCGGTTACCGACACCTTCAGGTGCGGACGGATCTCACCCTTCACCCAGCTCACCCCCTCAATACTTGCAGATGTGTGCGTGTGTCTGTGTGTGGTACCCTTCGGCATGGCGAAGAGAGGGTCTATCGATCAATCTTCCGACGAGGTGACGTCGGGCTTTACCTTTAAAATATTTCATCATGTCGGAGGCTTGGGGTTGCCGGCGAAAATGTCAAGGATAATTTGATGAATTCGGAGCGCCCTCGTACCATTTTTTATTGTCGGTTGCGCGCGCGTCCGCTGCTATGCTCGTTTTGCACGCCGTCAATCGTGTTGTTTATTAAAAATCGCCCTCCTTCTTCGCGAAAGCGTAGCCTGCTGCCGAAAGGTGGTAAATCCGCGCTGAAACTTTGTGAGCGAAAGAAGCGAGCGAAACGAAGAGATATGTGCGTTGTTTAGATTTATGATGGCAGTTCTGTGCGTAGCTGTATTTTGCTAGAAACTTGATAAGATTTTGGTACATGCAAAAGTTGCTGAATAAGTAAATGCAACTTATGGTAGTTATGATATTTTTAGTCGAGATTTTTAACGTAATTCTTCGTATCGGTGTACTTTAATGGTCTTTCTAGTTTACGAAAATCAGTGGAGGTCGCGTTGGTGTCGTTTAACACAGGGTTTTTGATTTGTTGGTTTCTGAACAAGTCAGAAATTATGGATAATTTACAGATTTTTTACTACTTTTTTACGAGAACATTCAGAAATGACCAAAAAAATCACTCTAAACAGTATATTCGTGTATACGTGTTCAGACATATTACCAAAAAATCTCAACATTTGATAGTTTCTTTCATAACTAAACTTGGCATATTTTGTTGTATTATTTATTACAATTGTTTACTGCAATTACTACCTACTAGAGAAAGTTCAATTGTTCAGTTGGCAAGTTTTTATTAACATCACTTTTTATAAAAACAAAATGATCATGCAAAAATAGCATTATCGAGATTTTCACGTTCACAATATTAAAGTACCTTGCGATATCTAATGCTGTTCTTGATTAATATGCTACAATTCATAAAAATTAGAAAGCTGTATATGTTGGCGTTTTCCCGATTTTTCAAAATTTAGAAGAATTGGCGCTGTTTTTCACCCGTAAATTTAATTCGTTTAACTTTAGCAATTAATTACTCCGGAAATAATCGATGGATTTCAACGAATTAAAAAGTAAAATCTCCTGCGGAATGCTAGTTTTCAATGTACAGTTTTGTAAAATCATTGGATTAGTGGTTGACCCACAAAAAGCTATATTATGCAATGCCAGCCATTTCGTTATTAGAAGAGCTAGAATAATGAAATATAGACTATAGGCAACCCAATAATTCATAGGTTTAAAGTTTATGACATAATCATTGCTTATCTAGCATTTTTCATACAAAAGATCGTGCTGAAACTCCGCGTGAATTCCGACGCTCTACGGTCCTTGGTGTGCTGCGGGGAAGGGAGGCGTTAGCGATGCTGTCATGTCGGAGAGAACCGACACAGCTGAGAGAACCGGGGCAGCTTATTATCAATACACAAAAAGAACGATAACTTGGCATGGTAGTAATTTTAACTAACAATTAAATTCTTAATTTTTGCACAATTTTGATTATAATATGTGACCCGGTACGAGAGAAATCGCTTCTACCGATTGACGTTTATGTTTTCTTCAGTTTTTATACAATAAGGTTGTAAACAAGGTTTTGATGGAAGCGGATAGAACTAATAATATTGAGTTAGCAGATTTCCGATTAGTGGTGAATACTAAATTAAGTTTGCTTGGTAAACCCATTATGTTATATAAATATTAAAACTATTATAACAGTTTCGACAGTTTATTTATTAATAATATTTAAATACATGCACAAGCAATATAAAATAAATACAACAACTCTTGATATATTACAAACGTCAGCTCTGAGCGTATAAAACTGAAAAATATAAAAAAAACTTTTACAAATTTAGCATCGTAAATTTGTAGACACATAGAATATTTTGCAGATTACTCATTAATTTTAAATGCTAATCCCGACACCCGATTTAAATTGCCAAGAATTCCTATGGGACTTTCAAATGTCTGTTCGTGGTTCTGTTATCTTATTGACTCATTTTGCCATTATTTTTTATTTCGGTAATCTGTCGCCGGATATCCAAATTTCTTTGGCGAGGCATAATCGCCGTGTCGTTGAATGTATTGTGTCCGTAAACACTGTTTTTCTAGTAACTAATGCACGTGCGATCCGCCACTACTAGCAGCGTCGCTGTCGATCCCTTCCCCCGCTCGCCCCATAGACCGAAGAGCGCCGCGTCAATTACAGCAATCATGAGGTGGTTCAACTAGATCTTTTGTAGGGAAAATGCAAGATAAACAATGATTCTGTAATAAACTTTAAACCTATGAATTAGTGGGTAGCCTATAGTCTATATTTCGTTATTCTAGCTCTACTAATAAAGGAATTGCTGGCATTGTATAATTTAGCTTTTTATGGGTCAAGCACAAATCCAATGATTTTACAAAAATACACATTGAAAGCTAGCGTTCCGCAGGCGATTTTACTTTTTAATCCGTTGAAATGTATGGATTATTTCCGGTGTAATTAATTGCTATAGTTAAACGAATGAAATTTATGGGGCAAAACCAGCGCCAATTCTTCTTAATTTGGAAAAATCGGGAAAACGCCAATATATACAGCTTTCTAGTTTGTATGAGTTGTAGCATATTAATCAAGGACAGCATCAGAATTTTCTCAAATTTTTTCGCCACGATAGTACCTACATGCCTCAAGTAAAGCATCAATATTAATTTTATTTTATGAATAATATGTATGTAATATTAACATTCTGAATAAAGATTTTTTTCGAGTTTTTGTTGTTCTTCGGCTATTGTTATCAATCGGTTATTGTTATCACAAACTCCGAGTGCCGATGTGATTAATGTGATAATGCGGCGTGCACTGTAGTAAACTGCTCATTTGATGTTTAAGGTGGCTTTTGTGTGCCCAACTTTAAGTTTTTGATCAAATAATATTTCGGAAAACGCACCATACCGTGCTAACTGACGTGCACTGACGTATAACTGCCGCAATAAATTGGTATGAAGATAGCCGTAGTTCGGTATTATAGCAACTATGCTAACAACTCGCGTAGATGTAGAAATTAAGCAACGATTGAAAAATCTGTTGTTATAGAATTTGACAAATTGGAACCAGTTGTTACGAAAGTTGTTAAAACTAAAGCTTTAACAATTGACTTTAGTAGCAACCGAAATAGCAATTGTGATACAGAATTGGACTGACTGTTAAACATTGTTCCATGCGCAACTAAGTAATATGACTGACTTATGACTTTAACCATAACACCTAACAGCAAGACGCTAGTGTTTAAATTTTTTCTTTAATTAAAGAGAAAATCATATCTTTTTATTTAATGTCATTTAATTATCCTCTCCGATCAACATATATAAAAATGTTCGAAACAACCACGCCTGTGCGCCCAATGTAGCCAGACAATCAACGAACTAGCCTCAGAGTATTCAAATCGGTGGAAATTAGCGACGGCAAACACGACACGAAACATCGAGTCGGCGTACCTCAGGGTCAGTGTGTCAGAGATTGTAGCGTCCCGGCGGGCGGGCCGCCGCCGCCGCCGCCACCGGCTACAACCCGGGGGTGGGCGGCAAGCCCATGCGGCCGCTGCTACTGCCGCCGCGCCGTCCGACGTATTGACCTTCTTCTTTCACGTGCACGCCAGGAAGCGTAGCGTGCGGCCGCTCCTCCACGCAGCACTGATTACAATTCATCTGTATCGCACGTAAGTCTCTCTCGCCAACGGCGAAATTACGATAAACTGCCGGAGGGCACGTAAAATCGATGCTAAATCACGGCGTAGGGTAAAGGCTGTTGCCCACTACGCGAAAGGGCTTATCAAAAAGAAAGTTGAAAATCATTCATCGATGAGTTGTACTTTGATCATGAACCTTTATATATAGTATTGACCAGTAGTAGCAGTAGTCTTCTAGTACCAGCATTAAATTATAGTAAATTATACAACCAATTTAACTTGGGTAGAACAGTAGTATTCCGTAGTATTCAGTAGCATTGTCGACCATGTGGAACACGAAGTCTTCACCAACAAATTTAACACCTTTACAACATACATTAAATACTACTGTCGATATGTCGACGACATTCTAATTCTATATGAGGGTAACAACACCCAACTCATTACTGTACCCAACATCTTCAACAACATAGGAAACTTAAATTTTACCATAGAGAAAGAAAAAGGACAGTTGAACTTTTTGGACTTGACCATAAGCCAGAAGCATTCTTCGATTCAACATACATACAGACTTCGATTCAACATTTTCAGAAAACTGACTGCACTGACTTCATCATAGCTAAAAATAGCTACACCTGCGAATCATATAAAAGAGCTGCCTTCCGTTACCTTTTAATAGAGCACATTATTTAGTCTTACGCCAGATGGATTTTGAAATTGAGATCAAAACTATAATGAATACAGTATCTCCGACCTGCAGAGAATCTATAACAACATACACAACTGCAACATTCTGTCATAAGATGGAATACAGGTACATATCTATGAATTGTCATGCAGCATGGACAAGACCAATGGAAACAATACTTCAACAGCACAACATGAAGGCTGCATACAGAAACAACACAAAGATGGGCCTTCCTGGTAAATAGTTAACATAAATACAGCAACATCATGAAGAGCGGAATATAACGCATCGAACGTGCAGATTGAGAAAAATTTCACATCGGTCAAATAGGCAGAAGCATCTCGACGAGATTCAGAGAGCACGTAAACAACAAAAACGGAAACTCTACTTTCGGGCAGCACCTAAAATACAATAACCGCACCACCAACAATAAAGTCACCATTCTACACAACTTGAGTAAATCAAATAGAATGAACCTGATGGGAGAATTGGAGATACAATGACATAGCAAAAAACAACAGGATGCACATGCTGAGTATGTCAGGACATCAAGGAATGAAAGGAAAGGAAACTACCGATAGACTTGCACAGCGAGGATCTAAGGCTCCCTTTTCGAACCCAAACCCTTCTTAGGCATAACCAAAGACCATGTCAAGCACACGGTTAGGGCTTAAGAAGGAAGAGTAAAGAACTCTAGCTGCTACATTCGTCTTAAATGAGGCAAGCAAATAAACTTATTTGCTTGTTTATCGGCTTTGGTTCACGGACAACACAGTTCCCCGAGCTGCGAAAGGAAGACCTAAGAACGGTAACAGGTCTCATCACAGGACACTGTCGAGTACATACTACCTGCATAAAATGAGTCAAGCAAATGATGATACCTGCAGATTCTGCGAGGAAGCACACGAAATTGCGGAGCAGATACTTAGTGACTGCGGCGTGGCGTTACTCCACACAAGAACGTACTACCTGAACTGAATGTACAGCCAGAACTGGTACAATTGCCATCAAGGCATCCATATTTGTTCGTGGTATTTGATATGGTTGTTATAAAAAAATAAAAATACTTTTGTTTCGAACTATCAAATTTATTAGTTCTCAGCAAGTCTTTTATTTTTTCAAACAACCATATTAAATCTGGTTCACGTAATTTGAAAGGCAGGAAATCTAAGCTACCCACACAGCAACTAACATGGCACTTTCCAGTCATACATTTTCCTGACTAAACGGCGTTTAGGTGTGCTTAAACGACTTCCCGAAGCGACAGTCAAGTAGGTTGGCAAAATATTCACCACATACCTACAAGTTGGATACTACGTGGAAAACGTGGGAAAAAGCCGTCGTTCCTTATGTTCTCAAAGCCTAGAAAACTTTATTCTATCGAAATAATAGACCAAAGCTTGTTACGAGCAAAAGATTTGAAAAATCCTATGTGAACGCATAAAAGCGATCGATAATGGTTGAATCGGAAATAATGAGTCCCAGAAACAAAAATAAATGACCGCTACAGTAGCATTACGACGCATTGCCCAAGCCTTTGACGCGCTATGGATAGAAGGATTGAAGTATAAACTTTATGATTGGACGAATAATAATAATAATAATTTGTAACGTATTGAAGCAGGGACAAATTACAAGACTACCTCAAGAACCTACGTCTTCTGATGTTATCGCATGACGTTAATGCTAATAGTTATTTTAAAGACTGCAAAGTCTTCCAAAATATTAAACACATTTTTTTCGCAGTAACGCGCTTTGTCGAAGTGAGATTCAGCCTTAACTGGCAGGCACGACTAGCACGAGTAGTTCACTCGCCCGACTACAGTCCCAAGGTGATGGTTCATTAACGCGTGCTCGGACATGCCACCCCGCCGTTTTGAATGCCATGTAATAAGTATGGATGGACGGAAACGAGACCGGTATGCAAATCTACGGGTTACCGTATAAATTATACATGAGCAGGTAATGTTTTCGCAGGTGGACGTGCGAGACACCCTTAGTAGACCTTCGAGGGGTTGGTCCCGTGCGTTTGTGTGCGAGACGATCCACTCGAGGAGTGGTTAATGAGATTTTTTTTTCGATTTTTGATTTCGAAGCAAGATTAGGTGTAACGAATCGCATAATAATTATTTTCTGGTTTATTTATGGGTATTTTTAAGCGTAGGTACTTTATGGTTGGTGATTGTATCGGTCCTGAAAACTAATACTAACCGCAACGTATTTATAGAATTTGAATATTAGATATGTATCAGTAAACAAAAATGTCAATCATTTCAAGGTTTCTCATATAATGGTTACTTAATTAAGGAAAATGTCTAAGTTTGTTTTATGTAGCAAGGTCTGGAAGGTCCGATAATGTTCCTGCAGGAAGGCATGTTAGTATGAATGGATACCGTATGTAGGAGTGTGATGGTCTTGGGTCTCGAGAACCGATGCTGTTCAAACAACTGTCACTTTTAGTCCTGGATAGATAATGCATCTTGTTGAAGCTTATGTGGTACAATTGGCGTTGATAATGACATTGATAACTAGAGACCTTATTCTTATTTGTTAGTTACTATTCTTAAATGAGACACAACAAACATAAAAAATATTAAAAAAAAAAGCGCAACCCATATTGTTCGTAGAATCATTGAACTTTTGTAGGAATTTCAGATTAGGTCTGATTGTTAACCAATATTGTAGAATTTTTATTACTTATTAATATGCTGGATAAGTATTGTTAATTTTCTATAAGAATTTCCAGCTCCTATTCATCGAGCAAGGCCTAATGTATAACGAACAATTAACACCTTTCAATACACACGATTACAGGCTGTTCAATGTTGCTTGTATTTTCAGTTTTAAACATTATCTGTCAATAATTCGAGTGGTTGCCAACTAATATTGTCGTCCATCTACTGCATTCGATGAACATGAGCCAACAATTCTTATAGAGAATTAATGATTAAACGATGCGAAGGCAATATTACTTGGAATTCACACAGTTGTGGAGAATAGAGAATGATTACAACCAAAAATACAGGCATAAAATGAACACAATTGATAATTCAATTCTATAATTGTGTCAATCGAGCATCCGATGAAATGTCTTAATAACAAATTGGTAAACAATAAAAAGGCGTCAATATTATTTTAAAATTTTGCAGCGTTAACGCGAAATAAAGACTACATATAGAGAAAAGGTTGACAAGTTTGAAAATCCTGTGGTAACGACCATCGACAACGAAATACAAAATGAGAAGGCGAGAATAAAAAGCTTGGCAGTCTTTGATAATTTAATTCTGGCACTATTCACATTCGCCCACGTTTCGCCGATTGATCTTCGGCTTCATCGGGGCCTATAGATAAAATAATACCCATGAGGTCGGCAGCTAATTAAGTGAAATACACAAAAAGTACAAAAACAGCGGGTACATTTGTACTTTTTGTGTATTTTACTTAATTAACTGCCGACCTAATGGGTATTGTTTTAACTATAGGCCCTGATGAAGCGGAAGACAAATCGGCGAAACATAGGCGAATGTGAATAGTGCCAGAACTATATTATCAAAGAGTGCCGAGCTTTTTATTCTCTCCTTCTCAACACATCATACAGTCGATAGTCCCTCATCTGAAATACAAAATTGTTATTATTATACGTAAACACTTGAAAGGCGACAATACTAACTGATTAATAATAATTGTTTTATGTATGTACAAGGGGTATATGAAATCAGTATACAGACCATACAGACCATAATAGTCAAATATGTAATAGTCTTTTCAATGAACTCATGTCCGAAAACGTATTGTTTGAACGCTGGAAGGACTCGAAAGATGGAATCAATTTTGTAGACAACATAGGGAAAATAGTGTCATGTATCCATAGGATGCCACTTATAAAACCAAATAACATTTGTCTGACTTATTTAATGACTTTGAAAGGAGATGATGAGAACCGTTTTGTAAATTTGGTACAAATTTTGGCCATTTTGGGTTATCTTTAACTGTTTTTAGAGACGGTAAACAAATAAAGTATCACATACAAATTATTTGGTTTTGAAATATGTAGCTATTATGTCATACTGTCCTAACACATAATCGGTGTCAGGTGTGTTTCTGGATATAGACCAGTGCTGATGCCTTTGCAAATATTAAAAAGTGAAATAAAATAAAAGTAGAATGAAACCCATTGGAAAAGGAAGAGAATATAACAAAAATGAAAGGAAAAATAATTTACGGGCGATCTGAGGTCGGGAAGTGGGAGAGGGTGAGACGAAATTGTGGATGAAGAACCAATGCAGACTGGACTAATATTGGAGACGAAGACGGTGATGGTCTTGAAGACTTCGAAGATCTACTCGAATCTAACTATGAAGACATGCCATCAAAGAGACAAAAAGTAATGGATACTAACAAATGTAAATTGAATTTAATAAATTAACTTTTTTACTGAAAAAAACAGCAGCAGTCACTTTTTTTAGATGAAGTACACTTTAAATCCTAGCTTTAATTATATTTAGAACAACTATTTTCGCATATTTTTGCAATCTTCGTGTTTTATGGATTTGTAATTTTTCTGTTTATCAATGTAACATGGAATCTTACCTTTATCGAGTAATTAAAGTATACATTTTAATAAATAGCTCAAAATTATACACAACGAATAAAAAAAATCGGATTTTACCTTTTTCATTTCTTTGCATTTTTTGAGAACATTTACCATAGTAATGTATACTTTTTTTTTCACCATCAGAAAGTAGAGATTTCAACGAACAAAAAGCCCACCGACTTTATTAAAAAAGGAGATATTTTGTCGTGAGAATTTTCGATTGAAAATTAGGCTGCTTTTTCGATAATAAGTCAAAATAAGATGAAAAAATAAATATTTTAAAGCAAAAAAATTACAGTGTATTTGGGACATAACAAGGCAATTTTTCACCAAATTTCGTGAAATAAAAATTCTTTTTGTAAAATATAATAATAAAAAACCAAAAACTTGGTTATTTGAATTTTTCACATAAATTTTGAGGTTATGCGAAAAAAGTGTAAATACAAAAGTTGTAGATCTTTTCATTACCTACAACTTTGTCATTTAACTTTTTTCCATAGGACTTGTAGTTTTGCCGGAAATCGAGATAAACCGTTTCTTACCCTTAAAAACTCACCCTCTCCCACTTCCCGACCTCAGATCGCCCGTAAATTATTTTTCCCTTCATTTTTGTTATATTCTCTTCCTTCTCCAATGGGTTTCATTCTACTTTTTTTTTTGTTTCAAAAATTATCGACCCTGGTCTAATATGAGTTCGGTATCAAAAGTTGATTATTCAGTATACTTTATCTATATTTTACACTTATTGTTATTACTTAGTATATTTGCGATATTCAGTTCATCAGTGCAAAAAAGTGCGAAGTAATGGAACCTAATAAGTATGATTAAATGAAAGCCCAAACCTAGTCATTTTGGACTACGTCTTGCGACGAAAACTGGAGATAAACAATTTAATGAAACTGACAGTGGTGACAATTGTAATCGGTATAGTCGTCATTAGGATAAAAATACTGTGTACACCGCGAAAAAAAAAAGGATTTCCGGTTCTCGAAAACTGCCCAGACCCAATAAAAAATCATTTTCTTGCTACCCAATATACTGTAGTATGTAAAAAGGAAGTAGGAGTTTTTTTTTTTAATTTCGGGCGCCCGTGTGTAACGGCACCCCTGATTCCCACCATTTATATTTCGTATATAAAACCAAACTTGCTTAAAATTATATATGACAAACACAAACTAAATCAAAATAAAGCGCCATCGACGTCACATAAAAGTTGACCAACTTCGTCTCTCACAAAAGCGCAGTTCACGACCACAAAAACCTCTAATCCAGGAATTTGCTCCGTTGCACTTTTACGACGACAAGAGAGCCGATCCTTTCCGGTATTTTCTTAAATTCCCACTTACGAATAAAATAAACCCGCTTTACGACCCCTCGCGAAGTCTCTCGCGCCGCCCCATCCCTCTACACCAGCCTCTGTATACGTGTGTACGCGGACCAACAGAGAGCAATCTATTTTTTGCCAATTTATACCCAAATCGAAGGAAACCTTTCTAAACTCCGGAGTCCGAAGTCACGTACCGGCCAACCGGTTGGTTTGGGGGGTATGGATTTTCTTGCAGCAGATGCAGCAGCGGGCGCTGCATAAAAAGCGGTGGAAGCCGGAATGGTAGCCAGGCCATCCGGCAAGTCTCTCCGACTCCCGGACCTGCTCCCGGAGTGGAGGTCCGCAATGCAGTAATTTTGGGCATGCCATCGCATGCACAGAATTGGAATCGGTCGTGACTGGTGTGCCGACTGACGCGCTACAAGATGAAGTTGCAGTCTACGCTACTACAGCTTGCCAGTCCGATGCTACGTGCTGGATGCTGATTGGAGGAGTTTTGTTGTACCGCCGCCAACTGGTGGAGTACGTCGTTAATCATAAAGTTAATTTGGGGAATTTTTAAATTCCGGTTTATCTTTTTTGTTCTGGCCTTCGTGCTGTTCTAGCTTGGTGTCGTTTAAACTGACGTCTCACATGTGATGTAACAAAAATATTGCTTCATAGCCTGCATTTTGTTATTGAAAATATGCAGCATGTTTCAAAACTTAATTGCATATGAAGTGTAGAATTAAAAAAATTGGAAATATACAGGGTGTGCTATCAGTTAGTAAATATCCCTAATAAACAACAGTTGGTTGAAACCGAGTTTTTTTTTTCAATTTGAGAAATTTCTAGGTGTTTCGATAAATTCGTCTATTTTTGATTTGTCCCTAATAACTCATAAATAATGCATTTTATAAAAAAAACTCAAAAGATATCTTATAATTAATCTTAGAAAAAAATGTTAAATTATTCAGGATGTTCTATTTGAAAAAGGAAAGGTTACCAGATATCCAGAATAAAATGAACATCTTGTATATTAAAAATATATTTAAGCGATAGATTGTTTAAAGCTGAACAACAACAAAATTTTGAAATTGTTTGGTTGGAAAATTATTTAGGTGGTTCGGTAATTTTGACTAACCCTGTATATGGCGATATGATAGAGTATGGTATAGAGTTTGACGATTACATACATGATAGTATTAAATTTCCTCTTCTATGGTGGTAGTAAAATTCTAAATTGTTTATCAGTTACATACTTGAGGACCTTTTTAATATTATCTATCTTTTTGATGTACACATACCTCAACACCGATTTTAATGCAAACGAGGAAGTTGGCGAATGTTTACGACTTATATGTCAGTATAAACTGAGTAGAAACACAGTGCATGAGGGAACAAAAGCACTCTTCTGGACTTGTTTATTTAGCCCAAGCATCCTCTTTAGGTCTATTCGATAGAGTAAACAGTGGTGATCATTTTGGCTATTTCAGTTCAAAATGGCCAATTTCAAACTCCACGATTCATTTATAGGAAAATTACAACTCTTCAAACTTGTTTATTTTTTTAGTTATGAGTTATATTGGTCTATGTATTACGTGCAGTTTAGAATCAATAAACTAAATGGGTTTTATAATATATGCATTAAAAGTAAACTGTGAACCCTCGGACATATATATTTTACTTTATAGAATAGATACACATTTTTATATCAAAATGAATGCTTTTAATTTTGCTCCACGAATCACGTCATCAGTATATTAGTTTAATAATGTCTATTTTTCTTATCGATTTGGATGTCGATCCTTAACTTGGCACTAAAACAAATTTGAACAAATAGCAATTGAAAATTGGGGTAATAATGATAACTTTGATAATCTCTGAAAGGTTGTCGAAAAAACGAATCTCAAACATTTTCAAGATTTCGCCTCATGTTGAACACATTGAACCGCGATTTTTAGGCATTTTCTGGTGTTGATATTTATTGCTTTGAATCAGTACATCGTTGTACCGTACCCAGATGCGACGAGCCATTTTCTGTGACTGGAAGTAACCCATGAAGCAGAACCAATTTGTATACACCGAAAACTTGGACCTGAAACTGGACCACTGTCGACGTATATTCAAAACTATGTATATGTTTTTATTTCATCGTACTGACCTTCAAGAAGGTGGATAGATCGCAATCAGAAACGAGTTGATCTACCTCACCACGGTTCATAGTAGATGACATATTTCATTTTAAAAATTAGCTTTATTGCTACATGTGATAAACATAAAATAGGAGGGGTGTTCAAAAAAAAGCTTGGTAATTAGACAGAGTTTTTAGAGGCTTAAATAGAGACAAGAAGTAAGCGGACTTCGAGATGTTGCAAACAATATCTGATCATTTCTTCGCAAAAAGCCAGAATGTACCGAATGTGTCGTATGAAAAACCAAAAAGAAAACACAGACTGAAAAAGGCTGCAAAAAATAATTAAATACCAGTTTCCAAAGAATGTTAGATTTATTTTTTATAGATTGTTTCATAAACGTACCATAGTTTTGGTACTACAACTTGCCAAGATATACGATATGCGTCTTTTTTTAAATTTTGTTGACTTACTCTCCCGAACAGGTCGGCTTGGTCGATTTTGTTGATATTAAGAATAATTATTACTACATCAATATAAAGCCATTGAGATTGATCATTTTTGATTTATTTTTGCTGTTGTTTCTGAATTGTGTGGTCTAATGTTTTCTATTCCAATACAATCCAATCAAAAGACATTCATTACAAATATCATCACACGGTATATAGTAGTTATATAGAGGTATATAGAGATCTTACGGGGTTGTATTGCTGGTTTGGAATGGTAGAAACTCCTCTTCAGAGTTTGAAAATTCGTCTATGTCTTTATCGATACTTCTGAGTGTTTAGGTAACTAGTTTTGTTTTTTAATTTAGCATAAAACTCCAAAGTTTTCATGATGTAATAGTTACAATCCGTTGAATGGTTTGTGTGATGTTTCCAAATCATTGGTATTCCCAATTGCGCACCAGTGTTCTTCGTATTAAACGAAGCCCTCAATGTGCTGTCCCACTTCATTCCTGCATTTCAGAAAGCACATGTCATTCCTTAAAAAATCATATTCTTCAATTTATTTTTATTTTTACTTATTGTAATAACTATTGTTCCTTTTCAATCTTATTTTTTTTAATTTCTCAAAATTTCGACGTGATAGTCACTGTGATAGTCACATTTAATACCATTTTTACAACTTACAACAATTTTTGTATAGTTGCACGGTGTAACACCTCCGCATCAGGACATTTACGATAATTATAACAAATACGTTAAAGATTACATATAAAAAATCAATATAAAATGGTGCTTGACCTCCAGATGACATCTCCAGTATTTCCAGTATCTGATTTTTGTTTCCTTGACGATGCACAGTTTTAAAATTTAAATACAAACAACAAACACTTCAACTAACTTGATTGCGAGCCTAAATGCTGGATAAAGTCTTGGAAATTTCGGCAATTGTGGCTAAGTGCTTGCGAAACGGGCGCACAATGGCCGTAAATAGGGCTCAGGAGTATATCCTTTATTCTAATGCGATACTGCCGCATAATGCCGCTCCGCAGGACCGGCGTAATTGCTTGAACCGTCAACGGAATCCGTTAATTGCGATCTGCTAACTCAATTCCAGAACAATCCGCCCGGATCAAAGCGTCTTAGATGTCCGTATTTTGATAAGGAAAGATCATACATTATCCGTACATACTTCTTAGATAAATATCATATCCCTTATTTCCTTGTATGAAGGTTTATCTATGAAGAGGTACTCGTAGAAGTCTTAACTAGGGTTAATTTAATTTTTAATATATAATTTACAGCATGTTTTGTCTCTACTTCTTCGGTTTTGTTATTCACATATATGACTAATACTTAATCTACATAAATTTGACTGTACTGAAAGACTAGAATGTACTATTAACATATTTATGTCTCATAAAATGAACTGGAAAACAAAAGAGAAACATACATATGTCTACGGTCCTAAAAATATTTTGTGAGAATATCTATCCAATATTAAAAAACTGGACATTTTACAAAGGACATCTGAAAAACTACACTAATTTTATTAAAAAGTAAATAACTGATAACAAAATTACTGCTTTCTAGAAAGGTACCACACGTATGAACAGGATGTTCCACATCTCTATCTAGAACAAGAATACATAAGATAGACGCCTAGAAGGTCACGCTAAAAATGCTATTTCACATTTTGTTTTGTTCTCTAAGTTTTGCGTTACATTATACTTTGACCATTATCTATCAAGTTTGTAGACTTCCATGGTCTGAGTCAATGATATATTGATTTTAGAATGAAAACAGCGTTGATGACTTTGAACCAGTCGACGTTCAAACCAAGTGTTAAAAGCTAAGAGCTAATAGCACTTGGTTTGGTACTTAGTCCTGAAGATGCCTCTTGCAACAGAGTGCGAAACGTTGACTGCTTCAAAGTCATCAACGCGGTTTTAACCCGGAAATCAATATGTCATTATTGTAATTTTACTAAAAGGTCAAAAACTATTTAAAATTTCTTGCAATTTTTGGGGTTTTGGACATTACTTCTATTGTACCGTTTTTATAATCTTTTTTCAATAAGCATACGATGCTGAGCGTATTGAAACTAATCTAAAAGATTAACCATCAATTTAAATCTGAATTCTTATATCTAGGTACTTGTCTCTTCTAGGCTATCCACTGATGTCCTATATTTACTTTGTCCTAAACAAGATGCACTAAGACTTTACTCACTGTGCTCTGCTTTTTAGACATTTTACTGATTCACTGGTTCGAAGGTTAGCCTGTTGAAGATTACTAATAGATTCTCCAATAGTTGATCCCACTGCCATTAGAGCCGTGTCATCTGCGAATGTGGCGACAGTTACATTTTCCAGCTGTGGTAGGTCACTTGTATATAGTAGATATAGAATTGGCCCCAATACACTGCCCTGGGGTACCTCCGCGTTTACTTCTTTTAGTTCCGAGTATGCATCGATCTGTCTTATTCTGAAAAGTCTATCAGATATATAAGATGTAAGCAGCTCGACGTATTGTATAGGTAGCATACTCTTTAGTTTATGTATCAATCGTTTGTGACAAACTTTATCGAAAACTTGTGTCACATCAAGAAAGACTGTTGAGCAAATATGCTTTTCTTCGAATGGTGTTCTATAGACTTGATCTATAGTGGAATGCTTTTCTCTAAAACCGAATTGGTGTATACGAATTAGTTCCTTTCTTTTAATGATTCTCATTCATTCTCTTTAGAAGCAGCTTTTCCAAGAGCTTCGATATTATTGGTAACAGTGAAATTGGGCGACATGATTCGGCCTCATTCGGCCTCATTCCAACTTCTGCTACTTTCCAGACATTGGAGACGTATTTTAATCTGAACGATGCATTTATTAGATACGTCAGCATAACAATACCTTTCTTAGGTAATTGATTAAGAACTTCTCCTGTAATAGGATGTTTTTTACAGTGTAAAAAATTACTTTAGATTTTCTTGGGGTGCGATCGGTCTTTTCAAAAGTGTCCGTCGCTTGATCGTGACCGGTTCGGCTAGTCTGAATACGGCTTTATACATTTTTGCTTTTATTATATCTAAATTTATATATACAATAATTTTATTATACACTTAACTAACAAATGCCTTTTTGTTTGTTTTAGGTAAGGATATTCAATTTTGCCGTCCCCCCACCAAAAAGGCGCAAGTGAGTACGCACTCGGATTAAGGCATTATGAGTTTGGGGTGAAGCACCCGTTCGCCGGGAGTACAAGTGGTGTACGGTGGTGAGGAGATCAGAAACAGCCATTACATTTTCGACAAAATTAAATTAGGCCACATGGCGATGGTTGAGAGTGAGGCAGGGGGGCGGGGTGGGTGTTTTTGGATCGTCCTAACGACTACGGAGGCGGCCTGCATAGCCCGTAACACGCGCCGTTGCTCCTGCGGCCCAAGTGGCCTAAATAATATATGCGGCCCGCTCTCATCCAGCAAGGCTCAACCGGAGGCGGCTTACGGCGCTCATCATTAAAATCTTAATTGGATTAGCCGGCAATACGGATATTTAACTTATCCTGGGGCTTTCTGCCGCCGCCCGCAGAAATTCTTCTGGTTGTGCCAGCAAGTATAGATGGAATGCAGTTAGTTGGTGTAGTTGAATATGCTGGGATGTTTAAGAAAATGTTCTGGGTGAAGTGGTTTTAGCTACCTAAATAATAATATCTTTAAAGAAGGTAGTTGCTGCTCGTTTTGTTTTTGTTGGCCGTGTTTTCAACCAGCACCTGAAAAGATTGTATAACCTATCAACCTCGATTTATAAGACATTCGGTTATAGACTCTATTATATTATAGAGGTTAACTTTAGCGAACGGCTGTCTATATCTCGGAGAGTGATCGTGGGTTGAATAATTGTACTCAAATGTCGGGCGCCACTGACCAGTAGGTTAGCCAACAAAAAACTTAAAATTAAAATTAAATATCTCAATGAAACAGAAAGGTGAATATGTCTACTGAATAGAAAATCATTTATTCGAAAGCTCTAACTGCACAAATTCTATTAATACATGATTTGTTATTGTCAACCAAACGACTTCATTATAACCAGTCAAACATACGCAAAATAAAACCATCTAATCAAAATTCCGTCACACAGTCCAGAACTGTCAATGTCAAATTACATAAATTGTCATATAACCTCAAACGACATCGATGAATAAATCTATGTAGACCCCGCCAGACCAATACGATTGACGAAAAAATGTTTTAACCAACTCGAATATTAAACGCCGATTAATGATCTCGACAATTAACGCACTCGCTACTCGCTCGTGCGGTACACAGTCTCTATATTTAATCGCTTTTTTTCATATACTTGTTGGTTAAATAACTAATAATAATCAACTAAAAATCTATTGAAAAATGAAAGTCTATATTCAACCAGTAAAATTGTTTATTTTGTTCTTATGTTACCGGTTTCGGGACACCCGTCTCATCCTCAGGCAAGCTACAAGTATTAATATTAATAAATCATCAGATATAATGCGACGGCATTCAGTCCATTACTCATTGTAAGCACAAATGAAGACAATCTACTTCCTATCAGTTCTCGATTTTTATTAGTACTATTTTTTATGTTTTTATAAATGTTTTCATCTAGTCGATAACCTTTTTATATACCACCTCACCTACGCTTTAATATTTCAACCAGATTAATAGAAATAGCCTACAGCTTCGAATTACCAACGAGACCACTGGACCGTAAAGTTCGCCCTATTTCGTGTCGCTATCTATCTGCTGGCGGCATCGGCCGTGTTTTTGACGGTTTTTAGTGTTTATAATTCACGTATAATAGCATCGGCCGGACAGAGCCGGCGTTCGCTCACGAACCGGCAAAATGAATTGTGATTTATGGCACGCGTTTATTTATTTTCGCAATGCTAGGCGCTAGCATCGAATAACTCTGGCTGCAGTGTGTGGATTGCTACCGGCCAATTCGGTACACATAGCGCCACGCGCGATGAAAATCGGCACTACGGAATACTAATATAGGAATAAAAGGTTTATATTTATATTTGCATACCTATTGATATGTGTGTGGTGCTGGTATTACCAGAATTACCATAATGATACTTCTCTTGTCAAAAGAACCTGTATAAGGTAACAACTAAAAAGTATGAAAAATTCAATATAAACAGTAATTTTTAATAAAAGACTTAACGTAAATTCCGTTAAAAAAAACAATAGGTAAATGTAGGGGAAAAGAGACTTTTTAGGAACACTTGGTGAAAATTTTGGTACTTCATGTATTTAGATCAAGACTAACCTGAATCCAAAGAAGGCACCTGCCTGGAAAGTAGCAGAAGTTAACATGAGGCAAACCACCGAACGAGGCCAAATCATATCGCCCAATATCACTGTTACCAATGATATCGAAGCTCTTTGAAAAGTTGCTTCTAAAAAGAATGAAACCTATCATTGAGAGAAAGGAACTAATTCCTAATCACCAATTTGCTTTTAGAAAAAAACATTCCAGTATAGATCAAGTCTATAGAATAACAGATATAGAGAAAGCATTAGAAGAAAAGCTTATTTACTCAACAATCTTTCTTGATGTGACACAAGCTTTCGATAAGGTTTGGCACGAAGGATCGATACACAAACTAAAGACTTTACAATACGTCGAGCTGCTAACATCCTATGTATCTGATAGACTAAACATAATAAAGCAGATCGATAAATACTCGGATCTAAGAGAAGTAAAACCTGGTGTACCCCAGGGTAGTATATTGGACCCAATTGGGACCAAACGTAACAGTCGCCATATTCGCGGATGACACGCCTCTAATGGCAGTGGGATCAACTATTGGAGAATGTATTAGGAATCTTGAACAAGGCAGTAATAAAATATATAAATGGACCAAAAAATGGAAGACCAAGCTCAGCGACCTGAAATCTGTCCACATTAACTTTACAAACCAAAGAATCCAGGACATACCTCATATCAAGATTAACGACGCCATAGTTCCATATGCGAACACTGCAAAGTATTTGGGTATGACTGTGGATACACAACTAAGGTGGAAAGAACATGTTAAGAAGAAGAGAGTAGAGCTTGGCGTCAAATACAGAGAACTGTACTGGCTTCTAGGAAGAAACTCTCAGTTGTCAGTACAGAACAAACTACAAGTTTCCAACCAAATATTAAAACCGATTTGGATGCCGTACCTGCTTTGGGGTTGCGCGAAAAGCTCCAATATACAAGGAACCCAGACTTTCCAAAATAAAGTACTAAGGAATATGGTTAACGCTCCTTGGTACATTCGGAATAGTGACCTGCATCGTGATCTTGGTATCCCACAAGTCAACCCAAGAGATAACAAGATTCGCCACTAAGCATGAATCTTGCCTAAGCCATCACGTCAACGTAGAGGCCATGCAGCTACTGGACAACCAGAATCTAGTGAGACGACTAAAAAGAACTAAACCCTTTGAACTAATGAACCAGTGAAATGTGTAAAAAGCAGAGCACAGTGAGAGAAGTGTTAGTGCTTCTTGTTTTGGATAATGAAAATATGGGGCATCAGTGGATAGCCTATTAGAGACGAGTACCTAGTTTTAAGAATTCATATTTAAATTGATGGTTAATCTTTTAGATTAGTTTCAATATGACAAGCACTTTATGCATATTAATAAAAAAATTGTTCACATGACAAATTCATCATTGCATTTTTCTACTAAACATTTTGTAAATCCGGCGCATCCACCATTAGTAAACATAATTTTTTTCTATGTTCTGTCGCAATAAAATTGTTCTCACATGTAGATATTATATTACTATCAAGTATGCTCTATTGGTTTAATTCGACGGACTATAAAATTAAAAATAAACTCCATTAAAACACTGCATTATCCGATGGTGTGAGTACTATCCATTGCAACTAAAAGTCAAATAAAAACCACCCCTAATTCTCCATCGCTGCTGATCTTTTAATTTCTTCCTGATAGTTCGCCAACTGCAAATAAAACACACAAAAACCACGCCACGATGGCACTAGGCAACGTGCATTTAACCGAATCAATTTGCATACGGTTGGGATGCAATTTGATCGCGCGAGCACTTCATGGCGCAGTCTGAAAAAAATACCGGCCTCGTCGACGGTTCGGCCGGTCCACGGCTAACGAGGCATTAATTTCGTCAACTGCGCGACACAATTTGGCGAAAATAAATTACACTTGTTTCGCGGGAGTTCAAAATTAAACCGGACGTAGGCTTTGGCGTCGCTAGAGTGCCCTGAATTGTAACCGTCAATATTGTGTAAGCGTGATACAGTGAACGCGGAACGCAGTATTACCGTATACAGGGTGTATCAAGTTTTGAGGCTGACAATGGGGAGGGAACTTGGTGTTAGTGTGAGGTAGATGGTATGTAATTTACTGGTCAATAATCTGAAGAGAGCTGTGACTTACATCAGTTGAAGGGCATAAGGAAAATGGGGAAAATGGGGTAAATGTCCAGAAATTGCTATGTTGAGATAACGATGCGAACTCATAGCAGAAGTTCGTTAGAATCTAATACAGTATTCAAACAAGACAATAGCGAGACATATGTAGCAAATGGTCGCAAGTTATAGCGATTTATGAGAAAATGAGAAAATTAATGATCTCAACACGATTATATTTTGTTTGCCGATACTGTTATTGTAGATTAGATTGTTTTTTAGTGAGCACAACATCGAGAAAGTGAGTAAACATAACAAATTAGTGTTATGGTGTTATTGGAATTCAATAATTAATTATTTATAATGTGGTCAAAATGTCTTTTAAAGATTCTATAAAAAGGAGTGGCGTACCATTAGATAAGACAAAGTGGTAGTCGTTAAAATGGTTGCTTTTTAGTTTTTGATGGATACAATTTCACATACAAGCTGATTCATAACTTGACGCAAAAACGTAGACGCACCAAATTCTGTAATGCAATTTGTTTAGATATGAAACGAAAATGAAGAACCAAATACCAAATAACCAAATATATTTTTTTAAATTTGTTTTCGTTTTCGAGATATTTAGATTTAAAGTTTTAGTTGCACGTGGAAAAGGATTGTGTTGACTATAAAATATTTTCACTAAACATGCAGAGAAGACGTCTTTATTTTAAAACCGTTTATAAAAAAACCTTTTCTTCTATTTTTCCTATTTATTCTGATTACAGCACATGATTTATTTTTAAACAGACACATGATTTTAAATCTACTACCTTCTTTTGTTAAGAATTCTGGTAGGAATCCATCATGGAATGAAATCCACCATGAGAAACATTCATTGCCGAAAATTTTCTGAAAAAACAATTGAAAGTTGTAAATTATTTGTCTCTAGGGAACATGGGTTTTGTAAATTGAATTTGCAATTGTATTTTGGGTAGTAATTAGGATTTATAATATTGAAACAGGCTTTTAAAATACCAATTTTTGACTTCCAATGTTCCAAAAAGCGGGCAAACCCGACTTTTAAATTTTTGCGAACAAATCAAATTAATAATTTTCAACAGTATACGATTTTTATACATATTTTAATACGTAATGTTTCTTGAATGGCAAAAATATAATACCGGGAATACCCTAGTGGAAATATTTGCCTTGAAACAAATTTGCGTAAAGAATTTTTAAAGGTTTTTGAATGAGTGGGGTCCGAATGAAAAAATGCAATCTGGGAAATTTTTGCAAATTTATTCCAGCTGAAGCAAATCGTCATAGAAACGTCAAAAGGCTCTCACAGTAAAACTTAATCTTTATGCTTTTACCTGAAATCCTGAAAGTTCGTTGAAAATGTTTTTGAAGCATTTATAGGTCTTTTAAGTTGTGCCCGGGCGCCTAAAATAGACAGCAAAATCGCTATAACCTGACGTAAAATGCAACTTCTAAGTTCTGGTTCGTGTTCAGTTCGAATAAATCAATCAAAAACGCTTATTCGCGTTCCTTGAACAAACAAGTTATCAATATCACCCTAATTGTCTTTATCCTAAGATTTTTTTTTTTTTAATTTTGTAGTGCAAGGCTATCAATTTAGTGAATTACTATTAAGGGCAATTGTTACAAATGTGGTATAATCATTGGAACAGCTATTCCCGGAATAAACTGCGTCGCCTCCCATTGGTTCCAGCCGTCTGTATTCCTATCGTAATATAAGTACCTATATGTGACCCCGCACGAGAGAATCGTCCTAACTACCATCTCTCGCTTCGATAATATTGACTCCTGTGTTTGAAGGCGCATAACTCTAAAACTGCTGAACAGAAAACATTTAAATAAAATGTGTCATACTCCTGAATCATTTCTACATATGTTGTACGACTGTCAACGTTTTTTGCCTCTCGGTGTAAACGCGAGAGAAATGAGAAAAGGAAACCGATTTTCGCACTTTTAAATTAACGCTCGTGTTTCCAGTTTTTTTCCTCGTAAACCGCTTGACACAAAAATATAATTTTTTTTTCAGGTTGCACTTAGTGCCTCTTCTATAGACTGGCGTTTAGTATTCTTCAGATTTTGTGTAATAAAGGTTGGGAACAATATTTTCATGAATATGCACGTAAACAATCGTATTTTATTTAATGCGACTATGGAAAAAGAATTGCATAGTAATATTTGTCTCGGTGTTTTTAAAGCGATTCAATATGAATGATATAAAGTTCGTGCAGCGCGCACCGCGTCAATCGTAACGGCAAATAGAAACGTAGCTGGGACAGTGGAAGATTATTTACTATTAGTACGATACGAGCAGAACAATTTAATTGCGGAATTTTGAATAGTAGTGCGAGTTAAACATCGATAATGATTTGAGATGTGCAACGGAAGCAACGGAAGCCAAACTGCGCAAAGTATTGTTTAATTCGGTCTTAAAAATTAACAAATAGTCGAAATGCTATTAAATTCAAAAGATGTGCAACTTTTATTACATAAAAACTGAAGAAAAGGAAAATGCCAATCTATAGAAGAGAGTCTAAATGCAACTTGAACAAAAACTGATATTCTAAGTATATGCCACAGTTGTAAAAACGGTCCTAAGACAATTAACAGAACTATCAATATCAAAACAAAAAATATATCGTTGCCATTTAAAAAATCTGTTCTGAACAGGCGAAGATCGGAAATGACGTGTGATATAAATGTGTTCTTTGATAACTAAAAATCGACTTATCCGGGGATATTTTCGAAAAAGTTTCAGAAATTCCATGTTTCCACATTTTGCGCGCTCACTGTGCTAAGTGACCAATTTCTATCCATCAGGATATTTTACGATCTTCGCGAGACATTCATCAATAAACCAGTTAGTTACGTCCCACTTCCGATCGGGTAGCATCCCTCCGTCGTCGGCCTCTGAAAAATTGCATTTCTATGGTTAAGGCTGGTAGACTTCTTCGCTCTGGTCCGCTTTTACGTCTGACGGAGTTATGGATCTGAAAAGATGTCGCTAAAATTTCTTTTCACTCCATCTGCTTTTACGGTCCAAGTTTATTAACCTTAAGGAAGTCCATTAACGAGCGAGCGGCCAGTATAAACGGGATGAAACAGATAAGAAGCAAATGATTTCGGAAATGACTTTTATAATACATTAAGCCGTCGCGAATACGTCTCCAGCTCGACGGGAGAGCCGCTTTATTACGTTTATAAACTTTCATAGTGGCCATAAGACGACGGAAACAATAACATTTAAGCAAATGAAAAATTTGTCCGCCGTTGTCGTCGGTCTGGAAGGGGGGACTCTACTGAAGTGGATAGAAATGAATTGCGATGCGCAGAAAGGGGAGTTATGAGAAAATGATCAAAATGGAGCCTATACGCCAATAATGAATGGCATATCATTCAGATGATCATGGCGGGTCATTTGGCAATTTCTGTCCCGTGGAATTTTGAGACAAATGAAATATGCACCATTCTATAGTCAGGTTGCGTTTTTAAGGGTATTGGTGAGCGCAGCTTTTCAATAATTTAGTGTGATTTTAAAACTCTACTATAAAAATAAAAAATCTTTCCGGCCCACCGTAATGTAGGTATATGTTAATATAGGTAATTATAGGTAATCCAGGTAGTTCGTGTGGTCGCGGCAACCAAATGCATTTTTTTGTCAATGATGTGCAGGCAAAAATCTTAAACAATTGAATGGGTGAAATCATCTCGACGTTAGGTAATATTAATTTTAGGTATTAGTATTGGGTATTACATACCTATTGTATTATTACTAGAACATCATTAAGATTTCTATCAATTCCATTTATTAACTAAATTGAAAATTTTGCATTGAATCCAACTTTGTTGTAAAATTCAAATATAAATATTATGTTGCAAAAAATACTACTTAGTTATAAAATAATTAATTACGGTTCTTCATTGCTTTTTTTAAATGTTGGTACTTATTCTTGAGTGTTTGGTTTATAGTAGACATAAATAAATTTAAAATTAAATATTTGCACATTATTTTATTATGTGCTCTTGCTTGATAGACGAGGGTACTCTAACATATTTTTCATTTGTTTTACGACGAATGAAAGGTGTATACTGGTTGACGAATTTAATATTTAAGCTTTAGTTTTATTTGAAAAGTGAGGATCTGGCTATATAGTTTTGGTTCAATACATATAACAAAACAAAATCAGAACTATAAAGTATCAAAAATATTATGCTAATGCAACATTTAGGTCTTCCGCACTTCCGTACAACAAATTTAGCTTATTTTTGTAGTGTTCATTTAAATCAAGGCTCACGGTATTGCGAATGATAAATCTTAAGAGACAAATATTTTTCCTATGAATTTTACGGTTTTTCTTAATGTTATCTATATCCGATTATATTGTAGTTGGTTGGCCAACCACATACCATTATATAAAACAGCAGTCCCCTGTTGCCCGATTGGGGGATTTTCTCTCACTTTTGGGCGGTTACGCTCCAAAAGTAGTATCTTTAGCTTAGGGATAAAGGAAAGTTTTGGGGGTAAAGTTCAGTTATCTACTAAAATCCCCAATCGGGCAACACTGGAACAGTCTCCATAAAGATTGTAGTTGTTAGGCCAACACATGGGACAAAGGGCTATCAACATTTATTTTGACGGCAAACTCACCATGCTAAATATTGAGGAAGTTACAAAAATTGGTACCTCATACCTGGTTATGTACCCAGTCTTCAACATTTATTAATCCTAATATTTTTGAGACATCCTTCTACATATGCTGTTAATTGATTCGATCTACTGAATTCACTGATCTACTTAAATAGGCGGTCTACAGGTCCACTAGTTATCCTGTATAATAAAGAATTTGTTTTACTATTTTGCTCTACGAGCAAAGA
Organism: Melinopterus prodromus; assembly: GCA_964023965.1. Lineage (NCBI taxonomy): Eukaryota > Metazoa > Arthropoda > Insecta > Coleoptera > Scarabaeidae > Melinopterus > Melinopterus prodromus. The sequence continues at coordinate 13,874,155 of OZ030393.1, forward strand.
ATTATTTCTTATAACGCTAATAAATCTTTAGTACACTCATGAACAAAAATATTTGTGGATATAGAATAAAAACAAAATCCGATCACCATTTTGGTTCTTCCTGTATAAGCTAGTTGTGCGAAATTGTGTTATTACAGTGCGAGAATCATGATTATCTTCACAATATGCCAAAACAAAAATCATCAAAATCGGTAAACTTTTTCAGAAGTTATAAAATATTATAGGCATACATAATTAAATTTTTTACGACAAGATAAATTATGTATGGTGGCACTTTTGAACTTTGAATTACATAGAAGTTTTATTATGCATTATTATTTTGCATTGATATTTCGCAAAGAAATACGTTATTGGATGTTCTTAGGGGAAACTGATCTCGAATGGAAAGAAATTCTGTTGATAATTATTATTCTACCGTCTCTTATCGAACCGTGTTTAATATGCCAATTAAACTCATACAAGTTTCTAGAAACTTAACGAATTTACTAAAAGTTTAACCGCCCGGACTCGCCCATCGCCACATACTAATGACATTACACTAAACCCGGTACGGCAAAGTTCACCTTAGTGCATATACATTATAGACACTGTGGCCAAACGACTGCATCCACACTATCTTTATTGACACCGTGGGCAAAGATCAGCTTTTTGAGAGTGCACAAGTATTCTGGGGAAAGCGGCTTACATGTCCAACTGAATATCAACGGTCATAGCGGTGGCAAAGAAGGTTGTCTCTTTTACCGACAATGGGCGCACCCGGGGAATTGTGCGAGGAGCCTGAACTCCCGGCCGGGCTCGGGGCCGCTACGGCTCGCGGAATTAATGTCAGCCGGTCGGAATTATCTAAATGAAATCTAAATTAAAACGGGAATTGAAAAAAAGAGAAGTATACCCGATCCCGCCCGGGTAATCCGTAACCGGAGTAACGTTGGGAAATCATTCCGTCTTTGACAGGCGGATAGTACGCACGGGCGCCATTACGCTCCACGCAATAAAGCGTGTGTTCAGCGGTTTTCGCGTTTTGTAGTGTGTTTTTACTCAGCAAGTGAGCGTTTAAGTGTGATTTCACACTTCTATTAGGTGTAGGTGGTATTTTTCGCAGGTTTTAGGGCAGCGTGGTACACCTAACCTCAAAAAAACTCCCGCGTGTTCAACACGCGCCGGCACCTGTTGCCGGCGAGGTGGTTCTTCTTTGTTTTAGGCAGGAAGATGAGCAGCGGAGAAGGCTCGAAGGCGCCCCAGGAGGAGGAGCAACCCGCCCTAGAGTCCAAGGACAACGATGGCTTCACCGAAGTCCGTCGGAGGGCGAGAGGAGGCAAACGACCCTGCGGTGCCGAATTAAAAAGGCGGAGGAAGGCTCGTGCTCTAGAGCAACAGCAAGCTTCTACGCCTCAGGGATCAGCTGCGTCGGGAGCAACAGCGCGTACCTCTCGCTACACGAGAGAGCACGAGGCTGGCCCCAATAGACGTGGTGAACGACGCGACGAGAGTCGTCGACAGAATCGCCCCGCACCTGGTGACCAGGCACGCAACTCGAATCAACGTCGAGGAACAGCGAGCCGTCCAAGTGACCGAAGGGAGATACCTAGCACCTCCGGTACGAAGACCCAACCCCAATACTCAGGTAGAAGGGCTGAGGAGCGTACTGGGGATGTACAAAACAAACGGTTGCGTTCGGCGACATCTTCGGAGCAGTCACCGGCTCACCACAAGAGGGCGAGACACGCACCGCATAACACCACCGCTAATACAGCGGCAATCAGCTTCCGGGAGGCATTGACTAGTCACCTCCGGGTTGTCATCATTGACGGCCGCAATCCCCTTGGCAAGATCAAGGAGGCGGACGGCAAAGAAGTGCAGAGGGAGCTCTTCAGACTTCTTTGGGAGGAACTGAGCGTCAGGCCCTCAGGATCTAAAGAGCCCCAGATCACCTTCCGCTCTTGGAGCTTCAAGGGAGAGAAGCTCAGGGTCACATGCGGTGACGACCTGTCCCTTGCATGGCTAAAGGGCAAAATTACGAAGCTACGTTGCGCCAAAGACGCACAGCTTCGCGTTATTAGGGAGGATGAGCTTCCGAGGATGCCCAGAGTCCAAATCTGGATACCCTCATCGCTCCTGCTCGACCCAGAGGTCAAGCCCTCCAGCGACAGACTGGTCAACATCCTGGCTGATCAGAACAGACACCTGGACATCCACAGCTGGTGCCTTTTCAATTTCGAGGAGGTCGCAAACAGCTCTGGCGATGCGGGACTCGTTCTCGCATTTGGTGCAACCCAGAAGGATGCCAATTGGCTCCGCACTAACGGATCGATCCTCAATCTGTTCTTCGGAACAATTAAGGTCCGCGTCAGTGGGTGGCAAGACCTGGAACAGGAGCTCACCACCGAGGTAGAGGCGACGGCAACGTCGGGGGCTTGCGCGGCAACTCCAGCTGTAGCACCCTCGACTGGGACGGCGCCAGTACCTGCTCCGGCACCTTCTGTCGTGGTAGCAGCACCAGCAGTGGCTAGGTCGGAAGAGATGGACATCTCCCAACCAGATGCGGGATTCAGAGGCTTCACGGAAACGAAGCCTCTGAAGACACCATCCTCGCCGGACTCTTGTGTGTCGGACTCCATCCTTGACACACCCCCGAGCAAAGCGACAGCCACTGTCGATCCACCTTCTCCCTCTCACTAAAGTGAGCAGCCAGGAAGCCAGAAATAGCCCGATGGACAACAACACTATCAGGGTAGTACAATGCAATCTGCATCGCAGCAAGACAGCAACGGCAACTCTTTGCCGTCATCTTGACGTGATGAAGAACACTATAGCTCTGATTCAAGAGCCATGGACCTCCGGGTCCAGAGTACTTGGTCTTAGTAATCTTAGCGGTACTGTTTTCAGCAACGCCGGCGACAGCAGACCTAGGACAGCAATTTTTGTGCCCAGGAATCTTCATGCCTACCTCTTGCCTCAATGCTCGAACAGGGACGTCACTGCAGTGAGGGTACAATGGATCCTTAAAGGGACAGCACAAGAGATCACCATGGCAGCTGCCTACCTTCCAGGGGAGGAAAGACCCCCATCGCAGGAGCTGAAGGCGTTAGTCGACACCTGCAACGGAAGGAAATGGCAGCTGATCATTGGATGCGACTCCAATGCACACTCCTCGGCGTGGGGTAGTAGAGATGACAACGTCAGGGGTAAGTTACTGCTTGAATTTATTACTAGCAGCTATTTAGATATACTAAATCGTGGGACGGAACCGACATTCGTCAACGCACGATGTCAGACCGTCATTGACATTACGTTAGCCACCTTAGGTATCTCGCAACAAATAACCAACTGGCGTGTCTCAGAGGAAGCTTCCCTGTCAGACCACAGATGGATTACCTTCGATCTTGGTCGTCACGAGGCCAAGAAAAGATTGGGGCGAGATGCCAGAAGGACGAACATCGACGCCTTCTGCGAAAATCTTTCTGGTGAGTTGCAACATACGAACATCTCACGCCCACGTAACATCGGAGACCTGGACAATTACTCGTCTGTCTTAAGCAACGCTCTGATGAAATCGTACAAAAAGGCCTGTCCCCTGAGGAAAGAACTAGAGCTGGGACGCGCCACCCCTTGGTGGTGTTCCGAGCTCGAACGACTCAAGGTGAATACCAAAAGGGCTTTCAATAAGGCACAACGCTCAAAAACTGACCTGGACTGGGACGATTACAGAAGTAAGCGTTCCGAGTTCAGGAAATTAATCAGGCGAAGGCAGAGGGCTACCTGGCGCAGCTTCTGCGAAAGCGTGGAATGCATCGCCGATGCCTCTCGCTTGAAAAAAATACTGTCAAAAGACCCGAGACAGGAAGTAGGTATCTTGAAGAGGTCTGATGGCTCTTTTACCAACAGCCTCAAAGAGAGCTTAAAACTGCTAATGTGTATTCACTTTCCAGGCTCCTCCACCACTCTGGATACCACCATTGCAGAACCTAACAGCGCTGCCTCCGAGGACGATTGGGTTTCAGCCAGCCGTATTGCAGACAGCGCCAGACTAAGGTGGGCCATTCAGAGCTTCTCACCCTTCAAGTCTCCAGGACCAGATGGTATCTTTCCAGCCCTGCTACAGTGGGGACTTGAAACGATTGAACCACATCTGCTGGAGATCATACAAGCGTGCCTGGCGCTGCGTTACGTCCCAAAACGTTGGCGTGAAGTTGCAGTCACCTTCATACCTAAGCCCGGAAGACAGGACTACTCGGTACCAAAGGCTTTCAGACCCATTAGTCTCTCCTCTTTTTTTGTGAAGACTATTGAAAGACTTTGCGACAGATATATCAGGGACACAGCACTCTTAGCGAGACCACTGCACCCTAGCCAACATGCCTATACACAAGGAAGATCCACTGACACTGCACTATACAGTGTGACAAAGCAAATAAGCTCCTCAATTGACAACGGGGAATCCACATTGGGTGTGTTCATCGACATTGAAGGAGCCTTCGATAAAACCACCTTCCGTTGCATCCAGGAGGCTCTGGCAGAGCGTGGCGTGGCGCCGACCGTTAAGGGCTGGATCCATGCCATGCTCTCGCAAAGAATAGTGAGCCTCAAGGCGTGCAACACAACACTCAAGGGAAGAGTCGCGGGAGGCTGTCCACAGGGAGGAGTGTTATCACCACTTTTGTGGAACCTTACCCTTGATAGCCTGCTTCAAGAATTAAATGGCCAAAGATTCGAGACCGTTGGCTACGCTGATGACCTTGTCATACTCGTCAGCGGAAAATTCCACAACACACTTGCCGAAAGAATGCAAGTGGCGCTAAAACACGTCGAGGACTGGTGCAAAGCTCACTCGCTTTCCGTTAACCCAGCCAAGACAGAAATGATACTCTTCACTAGTAAGAGGAAACACAGCAATTTCACACCACCAAGGTTCTGCAATAGCGAACTGAAACTGTCTGAAGAGGTCAAGTATCTCGGTGTGACCTTCGACAGGAAATTAAGCTGGAAAGCACACCTTGAGCTAAGACTGAAAAGGGCAAGAATGGCTTTCGGTCAGTGTCGTAGAGCCGTAGGGAAAACCTGGGGTCTCTCACCACAGATCACACTGTGGATATACACTGCCGTTATCCGTCCTATGCTCACGTACGGGGCGATTGCGTGGTGGTCTAGAGTCAAGCGGACCACAACCAAAATCAAACTGGCACAAATTCAAAGACTTGCTTGCCTCGGCACAACCGGGGCAATGAGCACAACCCCAACTGCTGCGTTGGAGTACATGTTGTACTTGCCACCACTTGACTTCTTCATTGAAGAGGTGGCCCTGAAAACACTATTCAGGCTTCGCACGGTGGGCTACACAAAAGTAGGCGACAAGGGCGGCATGTGGGGCAGTCTATGGAGTAGTGCAACGGAAGTTGTGCCGCTTCTCGACTACCGTACGGACTATATTCCACCTTGTTACGTCTTCAACAAACCCTACCTTCCCAAGGACATACCGCAGGTAAAGGGGAACACCTCGAGCCTGAAGATATTCACAGACGGCTCCAGGAAAGAAAGTGGTACTGGCGCTGGCATTTTCTCTCATGACTACCAGCTAAGACAGTCCATCCCCCTAGGCAAGTATCCTTCTGTAACGCAGGCGGAAATCTTTGCCATAAAAACTGCCGCGGAGTGTATTCTCAGCTCCGACAAGATTGGCAGTAACGTAACGATCTACACAGACAGCAGACAATCCATCCTCTCATTAAGTCGTTGCAGGTTTACCTCCGATTTAGTCTTGGATTGTCATAACACCCTTGTGGAGGCGTCCAAACACAACAAGGTCAACCTCATATGGATAAAAGGACATTCTGAGGATAAGGGCAATCGGCACGCTGATAAACTAGCAAGAAGAGCTGCCAACGGACTGGTAAGCTCGCCGGAACCCTTTCTACTACCCACTAATAACCTTCTGCTACAATCATTGAAGGACCTCACCCACAAGAAATTCATCCGACAATGGGAGAATCTACCTGGCTGTCACCAAGCTAGGGAAGGGCTCCCTCGCTCCTCCAGCATCTCTGCTAGGAAATTTACACAGCTGTCCAGACAAAACCTACGTTTAATTACGGGTATTCTCACGGGTCACTGTGGTTTACGGAAGCATCTACACGTGATGCGTCTCGCTGAAACGTCTATATGCCGAGCTTGTGAGCTAGAGGATGAGACGGTAAAACACATTTTCTGTGAATGCCCAGACCTGGTTGTACACAGGGAACGCTTGCTGGGGGATCCATGGCCAACCATGGACGGAATCAGGAACGCACCTCTGAGCTGCGTCCTAGCCTTCGTTAACTACCTAGGCTGGTTGACACAGCCAGAGTGAGCGTAGGGGGAGGCACAAGGGGCCCAATGGGGCCTGGGTGCCACGAGGATTATCCTTGACCTCCAACACCCTACATACAACGTTGGGAAATAACAACACTGGTTGGTTGTTGGCCAAATCGTTATGAGGATGGCAAAAACTGCTGAAAAGAATTTCTAGGTTTATTCTGAAGTTTGGTCAAAACTAAACAGTATAATTTATATTTATATGGGCCTTTTTGTGCATTATACTTCTAATGGACAAACGGAGCTTTTATTGAATACAAAAAAAAAACGCAGAAAGTTGAGTGATATTGAGTTGTATATCACGTAGCTCAGATCAGCATTCAGCGCAAAGAAATCTGGCCAAAACGGTTTCCATCCACAAATAAAAGTTATAAATAAAGTCTTAATTACCTTAATTTTCAACTGTCTTCTTCTCGAATATGTCCCTATGTATATATTGCAATAAAGTTTAACTCAAAATTATAAATTTGATACCAGAAAGACGTCGTTTGCAGAGTAGTGTTTACAAGGAAATACCTACGTATTTTAGAGAGCATTTTACTTTACATTATCCAGAAACCCACTTTTGCATCCTATCACATAAAGAACCTTTAGTAGACACACCAGTTTTTAGTGAAATGATGAAAGAAAAATGCTTGTATTGACAATGAGGTTTCCCCATTGTTCTGAATCTAGTGTTAGAGTGCAGAATCTAACAAAAACATTTGTAACATTTAAAAAGTTGGTCAACTACTAACATTTTTAGGCATCTCTGCCGAAACTCTGCTAAATTTCCCTTTTTTCTTAGTATAGCTTCAATTGTTCTTTTTTTTGCTAAAATCATGCAAATACTCATAAATAAAGTCTTCGTACATAAGCCTTGTTTCCATAGTCCAGGTTCCTTTAACTTTAGTACGAATAACTCAACCGCTAAGATAGCTACCAACTTATGTTTAGGTTCATTGGAAAGTATGTACTTTTCTCTATTATAAACTGAGTGGAAATGTGACGCAACATGTATTCTTTAATACCTAATTTAACAAAAAGGAACTCGTTTTCTGAAGCTAGTAGAAAGACAAAAAATCTAGTTAATTTCCTCGTAGGAACACATATAATGTGCACTAAACGAATTAGACCGTAACCACCGCTTAATCTGCCGCGATCGATACAAGTCCAATCAGAGCGTCAGCTTGCGTGACTATCCCCAATTTAACCTCCCCAAAACTAAATATTTACGTACATAGATGAGCAAAGATTTTCACCTCCAAATCGATTCGTCGTTCAATTACCATTATATATACCATACTATCGAAAATACCTAGTTTTTTACAATATAAATACACTGCAAAAGTATTTAAGGTAAAGGCCCCAAACTAAAATAGGTTAAGGACTTTTTGTTACATTTGTAAGTGTAGAATTTATATTTATGTGGTTGATAATGACAGTCAACTTGTTTAAAACAAATTTCCTTCTCAAGATAATTGGCTATTCATTTTAAAGGAAATTCTTGTGTAGCATAATATTGTATTGAATTCATGTTGCACCTTCCACAGTCCACCACGATTATGCAACTTATATTGCACCTTATCTCATTCTGTTTTAAATTGTTAAAATTTTACGACTGCGGACTATTGTCTGATTCTTTGTTCATGTATTTAGTATATTTCACTTTGCTCCTTTTGTCCAGAATTTTTACTTGTTGGTTCAGCTATATAACTTTTAATTTTATTCCATTTTCAGTGTTTTTCTTTTGTTTGTATCGGTCCGGTCGGCTTGATCTGGCCTACACACTGTCCACTCCATTCCAACACTGCTATCGATAAGTCACTTTAAAAATTATCAACATTCCGCAGAATCTTTCATCTCGCATTTATTTTCATAAAATATTAATGTGTTCGTGTCAGACTTATCTACTTGACTACTATTGTTTATCGACGTCGACTAAATAGACTTTAATTTTTATTATCTAAATGTATTTAATGTTAATTCGTTTCGATGTTTTTGAAGTGTCTAATTTTGACTCATACGGTACTTGGCCTTTTATTAATTATTGATTTGAGCCCATTGTGCAGTAAATGGATATTGTAGATAAATAGCTTCTTATATCTTTGCAATTGTTTATTAAATATACTATATGTACATGTTTCGACAGTTCATACCGTCATCCTCAACACATAATAGTCAAATCCGAAATATCCGCACAAGCACTAACGGCAGAAGCTTTGGAAAAGGCACTATAAAGACATGCAGCAATTGGAGGTAAAACCAAAAGGAGAGAAACGGAAACATGCACGGATAGGTTAAAATGTCGTCCCAGACAATGTTCATCAATAAACAGGCTAGTCAAAACGTCAAAGATTAAATATAGTCGCTCTGTCTCGTTCGAACCGCCTATACGAATAACGTATACTCACTCATTCGACATTTTGTGAATTTAAAGTTTGGATTTGGGCGATAATTGTATCTTTGTTAAGTGTTATTCATGTTTTTATGTAGATTGCGCTGAAGATGGGAGTATTCCTGAAACCGGTACGCAAGAGCACAATTAAACCTTCAAATCAGAATTGAAATCTTTGATTATAGATTTCTCAACAAAAAGAAGGACTCGTTGAATTTTCATAGCACCGTAAAAACGATGAAAAAAAAAACTACAAATTTATCGCTCAGGCGGTTCGGAATTGTCCACGTGAGCGACTGCCGGGAATTCCCCGCAGTAAAAGCCGCGGCCCACTTCGATACAAAACCGCTCTCTCTTGCTGGGTGGCCGGAAAGTGACGGCGTAGAATATAAGGCAAAATTCCTGGTGCTCGCAAACCCTAGAACAAGTTTAAAGCCGTCGACGTCGCCGGCGGAGCAATCAAATGGAAATAACAGGTTTATGCGGTTCTCTTACTCCAAATACGCGATGTTGCCTTCCACGCGATAGCCTCATATATGCCGCACGTAACTTACACTGCTGACTGCTGATGATTGCAGGACGCATTGATTTCATCTGTGCCCGCTTATGGAAATGCCCAAGCAGTCGTGTTCTTCACTTAATTATACGTCGAAGTAATTATTAACTAATACCGAGGTTGCACGGAACGGAAGGTTTAAAATAGAACTGACCAACTGGAGTTACGGAGACCCCTCATAACCCATGCTCATTTGGACGGAGTTACCAGGCAAATAAATGTTGATTGGTGGAAACTTGATTTGGCGTCATTTGAGAAATTTTGTAAACATAACCAGACTATTGGCCCTATGCAAAGTACAGAGTGGGGGACTGAGAAACGATTTGGATGCACGGAATATGAATCCCGCGAGAAGTTTTTGCCGTTACCGCTGCACGCAAATGCGCTGTGATCGACTTTGTTATTTCTTATTAAAATTCTTTAGTACAACGAAAGGAAACGCGGCTTAATTTTAATCGACGCGTTACAGGGAACTACCACGTGGGTATTTACTAAGGAGGAAACTGCATAAAACACCGCCACTTCCTTTTGATATTAGACATCTCCCTTGGTAAGACCGATAGATGTGCCGGCCAATAAAACCTACATTTTGCCGATGATGTAGCAATGCTGATCTATTGAGGAAGTAGTAGAATCCCATGTTATTCCCTTCTTAGAATGACTGAATATCCTCCTTCATGATCTGATCATGGTAATGCCCACCACCAATCACCATATCACGCTCTCCGGCAAGAATTGTAAGCTTCTTAGATGTATTTTCCTCTTATTAGCTATTGTTATGCCTCATTTTGTTCTTTTGGATAGAACCTGTATATGGGTACACCAAAACCATATAAATAATTTAACAAATTTTGCGTTCCTCATAAAGAACCAAAACTCAAATATGAAACTTAGATAAGAGTGAACCTTAGGAAGCGAGGCAAAAACATCAATGCCACGCAAAAAGAAGGTCTCTCGATCATCGACCCTCCATTATAAATTTGGCCTTCCAATTTCGGGTGACCAATTTTTTAATAATTCCACATAGTTACTATCAAGCTGCACTCAATACACACTTAATTTTGACTCAACTTACAAGAATTGAAGTCTACCCTACATCTACACATTATTTTGCATTCATAAATGTTAAAAATAATTTCAATGAATGTATCCATTACTTCGCTGATAATTCAGAATAACGGGGAAAAAAAGAAAAGTCCTTCCTTCTGCGAACTAGTTGTTTTATTTAAATGGTCTGGTTCTTAATTTTTAATAATTATGTTCCTCATCAGACCAGCATCGGGTTCAGCTACGGTGAATACAAAAACACATGTATTGGAAAGAAAAATACAATTTTCCACTATTTTTTTTATTTTTTTTATTTTTCCACTATTTTCACCAATTCCTAGCCACCTAGATTAATACACAAACAGGTAATTTTTGCGTTGCCTTGATAATAAAAAATTATTTTCGATATGTTTTTGTATTCAGAATATAGGGTGACATTTAAAATTTCAATGAAAACGTCATTTCCGGAAAAACCGGAAGTCATATTAAGCTCAAGAGTAACCTAAAGAATGCCATTTTTCGTCTATTAATACATTCCCAAATTTCATTCGTCCAGCTTTATAAACAACGAAAATAAACGGAAGTATGTACCTATGCCGTGGGGCACCCGCTATAATAGAAGACATCACCAAATTAATTTTGCGAGCATGACTTATATTAAATACGTGGAAGATGATTATTTAATTTTAAAACAGGGTTTGTGGGAACAATAAGTTTTATGAAATCCGATAATAATACTGTATTGCCCAAGAAAGCAAAACGGTCTACAATGTTTTTGGATAAGAAAAAAGTTCTGGTTTATTTTATGTGGAGCAATGGCGGTCGTTTTAAGTAGATTTATTACAAGTAGGTAAATATCGATTAATATATAAAATCAATAAAAAGCGATTTGATTAAATTTTTTATTGGACAATCCATATTAAAAATTCTTTTGCTTTAAATTAACCATATTATTTCTTATTATTGCTCCATTGGTATGTCTATAAAGTGCTATGTATTTCCGTTATTTGCCAACAAGATTGTTCAAACAAAGTTCTGCCGTTATAGTGAGTAAGGAGTCTTTGCTTATGTCGTTATAATTTTTCTATTTTAACGTAAAATCAAACAGTTTATGAACTTGAAAATTTAATGAAAATTTAATTTAAGATTTCATTAAAATTTGCAAAAACACAATTAAATCAAAACATAAACTAGAAATTGCTTATGCAAGCGGCAGCACATTGCACGATTACGACAAAGGGCAAACTCTGTAAGGTAGGAAAAACACACTTCTTTGAAAGTGTGATTAATAACTACTTATTGGTAGCCCTACATGTAAAAAATGTCTACTCCTTCATGGTGTTCTGTTCTCTCTTGGTGTTTTCAACATGTTATAACTCGCTTGGCATTCTTGTGAATGTATGGCGAGGAACACCTTCTGTATTTAAGGTCTCCTGTATAATCCGTAGAATATAATACGATCTAGAATTCTAGTTGCTCATTGCTTACCCATTTCCACCAGAAATGATTGCAGGATTGTGAAAAACGGAGAGAAATGTGCTCAAATATCAATAAAAGACAAAAAATCGTAGGAAGCAATTGACTTGATTTGGTCACATTATACGCCGAGACAAGCACGAAAACTATCTGCTATAAAATGAACCTAATTAAAAGCGTATGGACAGATCAATCAACTAAATAATACGCCAAATCCTCAAGAGTTTTCCAGATATGTATACCTTCTTCAAATCCTTCTATTATAACCTCTGTTGCCCTGGCAATACGGCGCCGGAAATCTGCATTCCGCAACATTACTCAGCTTCGAGGGCGTGAGTTCTTCGAACACTTCCCCGTTACGGCCATCAGTGGCATTCGTCTCCGTGTATAAATCTCCTCGGGTCCGGTGCATTAGCAGCCGAACAATACCCGAGGAAATATTAAAAATTGGACCTTCCATTCGTCGGCTCTCTCCAGGCTCTCTCGAGGAGTTCGCCGCGCTCTCTCGGAATCTTGAAAATTACTTCCGTTTCGGACGGGCATTATTCATTAGCGTACGACCGTTAAGATTAATGAATTTATCGAGTGGGGTTGGGGCGGTAGGAGTGGCTCGGTGCTGGTTGCTGACGTAATTGCGCAACGAATCATAAATTGTACGACTATATTCGCGCTAGTGCGGACCTGTCAAATGTTTAATCGCGAAATAAACCGGACGCGTACGCTCCGCTGATCCGACGCCGATATATCATTATCGTCGATGACCTGGGTCAACAAGTAGGTTGTAAACTATGCCCGATAGAGGTCGCGGTCACGTAAATCACGATAATCTTAAGATTTAACACCGGACGCGGTGTCATGGTTATTGATTTGATCGATGTTTGTAATAACACTGTTATGTATAATACAGGGCGAGCCATTCGATTGCATATTGTGGAATTTTGAAAATGTTGAAAATGCGCACCTAAAAGATCCTATGTATGAAGTATCGTAACATGACTCTTTTAAAACCATATAAGTTTTAACTGAAACTGCTGAGAATTTAAGATAAGTTTATTTCAGCTGAAATTGTTACCAACATCACCAATGAAGGCTTTGGTTCTCTTATTGGAAGTCCCCAGTATGGAATTGAGCCAGGATTTTTTTTTTAAGTTTATAAGTCTGCACATTCGTCTCTATGAATTAATTTGCAAAGTGCATTACCTTATGAATGTCAATTCACAATGAAGTTAAACATAAAAAGAAGCGTAAAAATTAAATCCGAAAAACTAGATTATTTAACGTATTAACGGCACTTTTACGTACGTTTTACGAATAGCGGTCAATAACATTCATTAAATTCTACCGGTCGCTTTGGTTTTACGTTCATTGTGAATTGACACTTAATCCAGAATAGAACAAAAACACAAAAGCAAGTTTAACTGCTTCCATTCGGGGACAATGGGCAGTCCTTTCTGGTTGGCTGGGACCAAACTTTTTCCCATCACCTTCCATGGGACAGTAAAACCATTTGCCCCGGTCCTATCATATTACGATGTACACTTGAAAGACCTATGGAAGTAAAATGCATTCAGTTAGCCCAAAATTCGTCGTTTGTAATCCTGACCCAGCACCGGAAACAAACAAACAACAGGAAAGCAATTAATAAGCTCGCTTTATGGAGAGGCTATACATATTACTGCGGTGTTTGTTTGGTTGTCTATCTATCAAGACAATCTACGCCCTACGTTCAAATGTCGTTTCACGCGCCTTTAAGCTATGAAGCCGAGGCACTTTTCCTCGGACGGAGGATAGTTACTGGTCATGTGTATACATATAGTAGCTATCAACTTACAGCTCTTCAGAATTCAGATTACATTTTCAGCTTCTTCCATTGCAAATATCATGAGAAATATTGGTATATGTTCCGGGAGCGAAAGCGGGAGTGTTTCTTTCTCATCTAATGCACTATTTGAATTACAAATCAAACCTGTTAAATTTTAACTTAAACCTCCAATAAAACGAGACACCCAGGTCGCATCAAGTCTGAAGTCAACTCACGCCAGATAATAACCGATCATTTATTTATGCGTTCTCCTGACCACTCCACACTTTGACGTCGCAATAAGAGTACACATTTACTCTGGTCTGGAATACCGCTGCGCGTAAATGAGTTTCCCCGTTTGAATTCGCGCAGAAGAGGCGCGGGCGCCACCATTGCAGTCCTCCATCGTCGAGCGCGAACGCAAACTTGCCAAATTGAATTTCATTCCACGAAGTTCGGAAACAAATCGACTTCATTATCGTAAAAACGACCCGCCCCAGGTAATGTTTTATTCAATTTGTTTATCCGTGGGCCCTCTCCGGCTACGCTCTCCATCTCCTCCACTTCTTCTACTTCTTCTTCTTCTTCTTGTTCTCCGCCTCGCGAAGTCCCTGAAGACGCGACCCGTCGACCGTCCGAACGCCATTCGGATCGCTCGATATTCGACGTTGAATATCTCCGCGTTTTTTTTTTAGCCTGACCAACAAAGCTGGCGAGATTCTTACTGGAGTTTGCTTAGGATGTATTGAATTTGTTTTCTATGGTTATCTCTTTAAAATTCTGACGTAACAGCGTACGGTTCCGTCAGCAGTGCTGTGGAAGTTTTTGTATAACAGCAAAACAAATTCGATAAATATGCCTTGCTGTTTCTTCTTTGAGACTAGCCTTATTGTAAAAGATGGCGCCTCTATACCAGGCTTACAACGCTTCTCTAAGATGAACATTGACTGAACCTAACTCCTCATAGAAGCTAACGGGTAACTACTAGGGCTGGTTTAGTAATACCAAATCAATATAATTACGTATAATATACCTAACGCATGTACATAAGTGTATGATGAATTATTCCTAACTCTAAAAACAATGCAAATCATTACAATTATAAATAGTAACTTACGTTTTAGACAGAGATTACCAGAAACACACACAATACACAATACAATCTGTACATTGCTTATTTATTAAATTATTCAGCCAGATTCTAATCATATTCTGAAAGAGAAAAAGTATTGTCTATTGTTAAATATCTTGTAATCATCAATAATATTAAATTTGTACAAGAACGCTCATTCCACACCAAGCAGGGATAGAAAATTCTGGAATGGGTTCTAAAATTTTTCATTACTACATATCGTGGACATCATTTAAAACTGAAACAACTATCAACTAAGTTATTTTTTGTAATATATTACGATAAATCCATTTCAATTTAATTTATGAAGAGGAAGTTAAAAATTATTGCGATAACATTAGCAGGCAGGATATAATTTAAGCAGCCTTAAGCAGGTGTCTGGGTAGCCAATATCTCACAAGAAAAAAATCATCACTTTTCTGACGACAGACGTATTTTGAGTTGTGTCACTTTTGAAGATAGGGTGGAATAATAGGGATAAAACAAATTTAGAAAACGTTTAATTTGAATATTAACTATGGGATTCAATGGAATTCTTGCATTTTCAAATCGATTCATTCCAGATCGGTGAGGTGAATTAAAAAAAAATTACTAATTGTAATTGTGTTATTTAGCTCTTGCGGCTACAGGTTTCGAACTTTGCGTTCATCTTCAGGCAAATAGGTTGGCGACCCTTGGTCTATTTATTCACATTTCGTATTTCATTAGACGAAAGTAACAGAACTTTTGTCGGAAAATACTGAAATAGAAAAAATCTGATGTGGCCAGACACATGACTTTATCATACAATATATAAAATTAATAGTTTAGCTGCACGAAATTCTATTTGATCGAGATCGATCGTGTCTGCATTAAAATAAAACAAGTAGCCAGGATTTGACAGATATTTTGATTGATAATATTGACAGTAGGTATTGTCAAGAAACCAGCGTTTGATACTACCTACTGTCTACTGTCTACTGTCAGAATGAAAATAATTGTCGAAATCCTGGCTAACTAAGTTTTAATGCAGACACGATCTCAATCAAATAGAACTTGCTAAACTATTAATTTTACCAAAAAGTGTCATTAGACATAAATTATACAAAATTTCCTCTACTCTAGTTTATTATTTAACTATTTTGACGAAATTACAGAAATGGCGACTCATTTGCAAAAGGCTTGAAAAATGATTAGAGGAAACATCCAGTTCCTTTGGACCCTTTTGAACCAAAAGCTTTACAGCTCTAAGTTTGGTCATGAACTTCTAAATATGAACTTTCGTCCCAATACCTTTAGTAGTTTCTCCGGAATCATCGCCACAAAAATCGGGTACACACACACACATGGTCAAAAACGTTCAGGGGACCCAAAAGACCTATTTCCGCTAAAAGCTCAATTTTTTTTTCGGCACGATTACAATACAATACAAAAAACTATCCCGATGGACATTTTTGGGGAAATAGGCAACTCTTTAAAAGCGTGTGATATTCATTTATTTTCTTAACTGCCGTTCTGGTTTTTATTATTACATTCATAATTATGGCATGCAAATTTCTAAGATGGCAGATAATCTTTTATAAATTTTATCGGCAGCACGTTTATTTAGTAGTTTTTTTTTTCAATTAGTCACATTTCGGTGAAGTATAAATGTGAAGTTTGTCATGTAAATCATAGAAATCATGAAATATTAGGATGCTATTAGGGTGATAATTAATTTAGGTGAGGATTTAACTTCCACTTGCGACGTCTGACCAGCGATCAATTTCCGCAGTAGCTCAATTGGCCAGAGCTCCCAACTGGAAATTTGGAGGTTCTTAGTTTTAATCCAGGTCGATGTATACACAATGAACCAAACTAAAATTTGTACGTGCGGATATATAGTCTAGAACCTGCAGCTGTGGTATTTTATACCAAAGCTAAAAGGTTACAAACGAGAGGTACAAACGAAAGTGGTAGAGAAAATAGGTCGTGCGATGTAGCATAGGATAGCCCGTATAAAAATAGAAAAGTTTCATTAGATATTTTTCCTGATTTAACGTCACTGAATAAAGATCGATGCTGGTTGGTGGTATTGCTAGTACTTTTAGAAATGGCATCGATGTTCATTTAACACTACCCATATACATATATGCGGATATGTTTTATTTATTTTTTATGTTTTTGGCATGTTTTTGTGTCCTTTATTCTTTATATTTAATTAATATATTTGGTAAAGTTAATAGTATATTTAGTAGGTATTTAAATTCAATGGTTTAAAACTAACAAATAGAATATATTAATTTAAAACAAGTTTTCTACGTAGAGTTAAATTAACATTGTATTCCATTGTGGTTATCAGAATTCGATTTTCATTGTTATTCAATCGTAAATTTCATTTAAATTAATGGATTACGTTTTAATGTTAACATTGGTTTACACCTGTTTACTATAATACCTTGACTACTGTACTGGCATTACATCAATTGCGTTTAAAATAGCTTATATGCTTTTGCATTTACACTCTGATAAATAAATCACTACGACCCTTTTTCACAAACATATCTTGTCGTTAACAGATTATGAAGGGGTTTTCGTATTCACTTCAGTACATTTAAATACGAAAGTAGGGTTAGGATGGACTGAAAAATTCAATTGTCGAGAAAGCCTTTGAAATATTAATCTGATCCGACAATCTCTTTTTCCCCGAAACTGTTACAACTTAATTGAAAAACCAAAACTATAAATTTTCTGTTCGAAATATAGTTGCAAAGTATTTCCCTGTTGTTGTTTTGTAATCTGATACTTAGTGTCGTTGAACTGACTCGTTCTTTTTTCCAATATCATGGTAAATACCACAGTTAATTGAGGTTATATGTTCACCAAACATACACCGACATACATAGTCTAGATGAATTTCCAATTTCGGACAATACCGGTGCCCAATACCAATCCAATTGTATGTATAGAGTCACAATCGCGTTATCTAAATAAAATAACTTCCAATTACCGAGTTAAACAAACATAATCTAATTTTATCGGTCGGTTAATTCGTTCGATTCGAATATGTGCGTACCAGCTTTGGGCTGGGCCATATACAGTGCGCGCCAAAAAGTTTATAGGACATATAGTTCATCCGCTATAAATTCGCATTTTGTTTGAACATCTGACTGATGTTTTCAGTTTAGCCTGACTGATGTTTTCAGTAAATATGGTTTCGCGCAGAGCAATCTGTCGAAAGTACCTATCCGCAAAATAATTTCCGTTAGGTTCAAATCATCATAATTTCCTCAATAAGTTTTTGCTGTCACTAAAAAATAGCGTTTGTTTTGTGTCACCTATTTTTTTCGAATTTTTGCAGACAAAATCAATATAATTAAACAGTAAAGGTACCGACACACATGCTTATTACAAGAACGAAAGCATGCTTATTTCCAGGAAATAAGCATGCTTATTACTAGCAATGTCTAGACACACTTGCTTATTGCTGGAAATAAGCATGCTTTCGTTCTTGTAATAAGCATGTGTGTCCGTACCTTATAAAATAATTGTATATGTTTTAATACTTTAATATTTCTTGAATTACAAAAATATCACAAAAAAATATTACTACCTACTCCACAAAAAAAAAAAAATTTAGAAATTTAATTAAAAGTAGCAAAATGTCTATCATATCGTTAGTTTGCTATGTCTATTGACAAATTTGAAATTTTATAGGAGAAATATTTGAAAAATAAGTTTAGCACATATGCATAATGCACATTCGAAACTGTTTGATTAAAGTCATTACTATTTTGATTAAATTCATTCACTATACTGTCTATAATTCACGGCAATGCAATGCAATTAAAAACCTGATGAGTTAATAGATGGCTGAAGATATCATTATTTGTGAAAATCAATAAAAGGGCAAAAAACTTTGTCTGGCGACTTATTCCATTACATTTTTTTGTTTAGAATGGTCACAATATTAAATTAAATTTAAATTATGTTTATCAGTTTCAGATTTGTCTTTGTTTAGGCTGACTTCATGCATATGTTTTGCAATATCTTTGTAGTTCCGTTTAGTTTCAAGTATTAGAAATTATATAAATATTAAAAATTACTTCTAAATTGTATTGATTTTGTGTTGTATTGATTGTATGATTTTTGAAATTAGGAATACGAAAACAGTATTTTTTTAAAACCGAGGTTTGTTTAAACCCTAGATATAATATATTTAAGAGAACCTGTTTCCATACAAAAAATTGCATAATTTAAGTTTGAAAGTTACTAATCTAATATCGATTTAAAGTAGAAATACGTTTTTTTTTAAATCAAATACGTCATTATTTTTACATATTAATTCCAAGTAGCTAAAACTGTTTTTTTTTTATTTAGAAATCTATTTTCAAATATAAAAAAAACGGATTAACCTTACTGACAAATCTACTTAGTTACAATTAAAATCAATGATGATGCCAAATCGAAAACAAACTTTACTCGAACATCGATGCAAACATTTTCAATTTGTCTTGCAATTTTAATGCTTATGTTCCATACTTTTGCCTGTTATTGTATACGATACGGTCACATGTCGCAACTATCCATAATTGACGCGATCGAGAATTACTACTACAAATAAGTAGGCTTTAACGCTTAGCCTGGAGCGGCGATGAATAAATTAGTGGGCGCTGAAACGGGACCGTGAGCGTTTATTCGACGAGGTTGTGTTTGCGGGGACAAACATTTGCGATGTTATAAACGTTTGCCGATGACAAACACCGCCGCTGCCGCTGCAAAGTTCTATCCGTCTGTCTATTGATAGCGTCGAATCGGCCAGCTGGCCCCGATGACCAATCCGTGAATAATTCGCCGTGTCACCGAGCGACGCATAAAAAAAAGAAACGCGACCGTTATTGACGGACAAGTCAACGGGGGTTTCGACTGCAGATTTTCAATCATCGATGGCTGGAAATGACACGTCTGTGTGGGGTTCAAATGGGCAAAGATGGTGTCAGATCAGATCAGAGTACAGATTTTGTTTGCTGTAAAGTGTTTTTGGGGCATTGTCATGAGTACTATGGTCTGTAATCGTTTTCAAAGCACGACGACTTAAGGGGTAGCCTCGTATAGATGAAAAATCGGAAAAATCGAATTTTTCTTATTGCGTAAATCAAAAGTATATCATTTGAATAATATGCTGTTAAGATTTCAAAGCGAAATTCCAAGCGGTTGCTTTGCGCGCCGAAGGACCTTAGCGAAAGTACCTATGTACATTCGCCAAGGTCCTTCGGCGCGCTGACCAGGTAACATGCTCGAATACAAAGGCTGAGGGGGGATCTGACCCCGAATATGACATCTTTTATGGCCCAGGCATGACCGAATAGCAAAAACATTGAAATTGTAAAGTAAAGTAAAAGAAACGATTTTCGTCTACCGCAAACTTCAATCGCATTTATCTCGGAAACTGTTTTTTTGCATTTCCGAATTGGCTCGTGAAATTATTCAGCGAGTTTACAACGTATATGAATAAAAAAATGCCATTTTAAAGATAACTTAATCAGCTAGTCGACATACCTATTGGATTTTGCAACAAAAAATTATTTAACCACTTTTTACTTTATCATACGCAGTATGCTAAAGTATTGTAATCATGCCGAAAAAAAAATTGAGATTTTAGCGGAAATAGGTCTTTTTGGGTCACCTGAACATTTTTGACCAAGGTACAAAAAAATGTCTGTGTGTGTGTGTGTGTGTGTGTGTGTGTGTATGTGTGTGTGTGTGTGTGTGTGTGTATGTGTGTACTCGATTTTTGTGACGACGATTCCGGAGAAACTACTAAAGGTATCGGGACGAAAGTTCATATTTAGAAGTTTTATGACTAAACTTAGAGCTGAAAAGCTTTTGGTTCAAAAGGGTCCAAAGGAACTGGTAGTTTATTCTAAGCCTTTTTCAAGGATTTTGCAGATGAGCCGCCATTTCTGTAATTTCTTCTAATAGTTCAAATAGTTAAATAATAAATTAAAGCAGAGGAAATTTTGAATAATTTATGCCTATGACATTTTTTGGTAAAATTAATAGTTTAGCTGCATGAGCAAATTCTATTTGATCGAGATCGGTCGCATCTGCATTGATATGAAACTGCGTAGTAGCCAGGATTTTGACAAATATTTTTTTTGTGCTGTCAACGCGGAAATGTCTATGGCTGTCACCACGCTATCACACTCGGGGAACCGCATGGAACGTCATCTACAGTGTCATGAACGAATATAAATCTGTCAGAATTTGAATTAGCTTTTTAATTGTTGTGCTATTCCGTACTTTCGGCACTTGTGAGATAAACAACTATTATTCTGATGACAGTAGGTAGTGTCAAATGCTGATGCTTTGACAATACCTTCGATTGATACTATTGACTATCAAAATATCTGTCAAATCCTGGCTAACTAGTTTAATTTTAATGCAGACACAATTTATGTCAGTCAAATAGATTCTCATGCAGCTAAACTATTAATTTTATATATTGTATGATAAAGTCATGTGCCTGGCCACATCAGATTTATTTGCAGTAATAATTGAAAAACTTTTTCAATTTTTTTCTAAAGCTCGCCGTTTTGTTACACATTTTTTAATACTTTAAAATTATTTAAGTGGACGAGATATTGGTATAACAACAAAATAATCCTGTTGGTATGTTTCAGAAGGATACAGCAGACACAAAATCACGCGCCGATTAAGAAGACAAAAAAAGTCATTAACGTTACTTTCTTACGACGCCTTTAAGTAAAATTTTGCAATAAAAAATTTAATGGTATGCTCAAAATACTCAAGAGTGTACAGTAAAAATTTGAAATAATAATATTGCATAGCATTTTCAGTAAAATTTCCGAAAGTTTTCCTATTTTTTTTGTTATCTATACGAGGCTCCCCCCTTAAGTGTAAATTTTGTAAATTTTTTAGAGACTTTTTTGTTTTCTTTGTATTTTATCCGTTTTGCAAGAAGCTGACAATGCAGAAACTTTCCTGTGTGATTGCGTGTGCGTGTTTTTGCCAAATAGACCAATACCAGTTACTATTTACATTTACATTTAATATGGAAAATAATATTATACGTATTATTCACTTCTTGTATTGATTTCTTCAGTTTTTTTTCGCATTTTTTTTAGGCAGTAAACGTTATTCTGAGGGACTTCCTTCATATCGACCTAGCATTTAAAAAAAAAATAATTTTCTTATAAAGGTACAGTTAAAAATAAATTGAAACAATTTGAAACGTTTACCGTTACAACAATAAAAAATAGACAAAGTAAAATAAAAGGAATAAACAAAATAAGAAGACACAAATCTATTCATATAAAACTGTTTATTGCTTTTTACTTTATCATACGTAGTATGACAGCGTACTGTAATCGTGTCCTGTAAGTTTTGTGATTTTAGCGGAAATATGTCCCTGAACATTTTGTGTATGTGTGTGTACCCATTTTTGTGCCGACGAGTCCAGAGAAAAACTAAAGGTATTGGAACGAAATATCATATTTAGGTGTTCCATAACTAAACTTCTGATGAGCTGAAGGAAGTTTTGTTTAAAACGGTCCAAAGGTGGTTTACTCTTAGCATTTTTCAACGGTTTAGCAAACGAGCCGCCATTTCTATACTGTATAATGTATGTCATTTTTTGGTAAATTTAATACTTTAGATGCATGAGCAAATTGAATTTGATCGAGATCGGTCGTGTCTGCGTTAAACTAGTTAGCCAGGATTTGACAGATATTTCGATTTTATTGATAGTATTGTCAAAACATCAGCGTGGACTAATTGGTTTCTCAAATTCCTTAAGACGTTTAAGTCGTTTAAAATTCTGTTCTGTTAACATTTTGGTAATTACAGTAACTTTCTAAGGAATTGAAAAAGGAAATAATATGGATTTTTTCAGTTCGACATTTACTACCTGAACACTATGTAATTTGACGTTTTTTGTCGTTTTTGGACTTATTTTATTATAACTTTTTCCTCTGTTAACATATATGTAGATACAGAAACCAAATATTTTATAAATTATTCTCACTACCTGATTTTTAGAGCATCACATCCGAGTGATAAATGAAAAGCTATAATTATCGTAGAAATGCTCTCGGAAAAATCAAAACTCATGTTTATGTTTATTATATTAAGTTATAGAAGACACATCGTTTTGATTTCCGTTTTGATTAAGGTTTTTATAAACCTTAATTATTAACTCGCTAATATCGATTCGTTTAGTCTACAATTGCCTGTGATTTAAACAAAATGTTTTACTTAAATAAGTACCCTTTCTGCGTATTTTATAATTTTATGCGTTTCTTTTTAATATTCCAATATTTGAAATTGTTAGGCGAAATTCTTCTAACGTGTGTTAACTGTTTCGGGCATTTTTGGAGTGTAGTCTGTTTAGCACATTCAATAAAGTAATCCCATCCATATGTTGGTGAACAAACTATAGTAAAAACTAATTGAATTTTAGCTATAAAAATCAATAATAAGTACTAATTTTTCTATCCTTGACAGAACATCTTCCCCGCTCTCTAATTTTTTAAGATTTACTTGTCTTTAAAATTTATTTTAAAGAATTCTGTAATATTTTTTTAAAGTTTGATGGAATAATCAGATTCAACTTAAGTTGGTATATGATCACAACCTGTTATTTTGACATAAGAATCCTATTACAGGCTCCTCCGCCAATTGTTTAACCACGTCTTACTTCAATTTCGTACGATATAATAGTACAAGAGCACAATTTAGTCGACTTGTTATTCAGTACTGCGCTTCACTTTTCTTCCCCCGTTCTACTGCCTTTTATACTTCAGCCTCTCGCGATCTCTCAGTTACTTAATCAAGCATGCATCTCGTCCGCACCAGATGTACCATTAAACGGGACCCCGGTTCCTTCAACTTACATACGCTCGCCAGAAACCGGATGCACTACTTAAATTGCCCGAGCTACGATTTGCGTTTAGTGTTTGTTCCCAGCAGCCGCGTCACGTGACGGAAACGCGATATGCGCGCATCTCTACGGCATGCACCCCTCATGCATCGCTGACTCCAGCGCGTATGCATGCATGCCATATTACGCCCTCTATGTGCTCAGCAAAGTAGAAGAAGAGAGAGATGCAGTGGCGTAGCAAACTTGGGCAAAATAATGATTTTTGATAGGATACATGAACAAAAGTTGATTTGATAAAAAATCATATATATTATATTAAAAATATAACTTTTCTATGAGAGACTATCGACTGTGGAGATGTGTTGAGAAGGAGAGAATAAAAAGCTTGGCAGTCTTTGATACTTTATGTGAAAGTTCCAAGAATTAAAGCATCAAAGACTACCAAGCTTTTTATTCTCTCCTTCTCAATTCAATATTTCTGGTAATAACTAAAATATCGAAAAAATCTAAAAGGGGTATAGTGACTAAAATTATGGCGAATACGGACAAGGTATTTTCATGGATTTTCGTCAATATTTGTAAGTGTTATAACGTCATCAATATTTTTTTAAATGGTAACCTATATTTTTTATTTTGATAGTACTTTTTAATCTCTTTTCAACGGTATAAAAATTTTATTATGTTAAAAAAGCAAATTTACAAGATAAATTATCATTAAAAACTTTTTTATACTGGTTATAATAATCGAAGTAATCTTGCTGTTTAGCTCTATGAGTTAGTCACCTTAGTTACTCGTTTTGAACATAATCCCCATAAATTAACAGTCATAGAATTGAAATTTAATTCTGTGTTGATGAATTGGTATTTTTTATTCAAAAATGAACACGAAAAACTTTGGCTTGTACTTTTCATTATATTAATCCATTTATCCAGTTATTGCGAATAAAAAAGTAAAAATTTAAAAATGATAACAAAAACTTATTTAAATTTTATTTGCAAAATTACAATATACTGGATCACAAGTGTTCAAATTGTCGACCTTGCGCCACTTGACAACTTCCAAGTCGTTTATAAAACGTATCCACGACAATTTGAAGCTTTTCGGCAGTTATTTGTTGACACTCGTGTTGTATTTTCTGTTGAAGGTCTTCCAAATTGTTGGGACGGTCTTTATAAACTTTATTTTTTAAATAACCCCACGGAAAATAATCAAGCGGTGTAAGATCTGGTGATCTATCTGGCCACTCCATTGCTCCCCTTCTTCCAATCCACCTCCCAGGAAATGTACCGTCCAAATAATTACGCATATTAGCGGCATAGTGCGGTGGGGCACCAGTGCGGTGGGGCACCATCTTGCTGGAACCAGATTAATTCATTTGCCTGTTCTGGATTGTTGTTATTTGAAAATATTCTCCGTAACGCTGGCATGACTTCATTTTGAAGAATTTGCATATATCGGTCGTCAGTTAAATTGTAATTAAAAGAGAATTGTCCAACAATTTGAGTGCCAACAACTCCTGCCCACACATTTATTTTTTGGGGATATTGTGTAATGTGTATGCCCTTCGACCGTCCAATGCGGATTTTCTCTAGCCCAATATCGACAAATATGTCGTTTCACCAAACTGAACAACGAGAATGTTGCTTCGTCCGAAAACACTATCCGGTTGGCGAACATTGGATCTTGGGTGACGTCATAAGTCTTACACATATTGATGAAATCCATGAAAATACCTAGTCCGTATTCGCTATAATTTTAATCGATATACCCCTTATAGATTTTTTCGATATTTTAGTTATTAATAGAATTATTAAATTATTCCGTTACTTATTTTCTACCCTGCATATAATGGCTTATTAAACTTATTAAAAAAAATTAATCTGATGTGGCCAGGCACATGACTTTATCATACAATATATAAAATTAATAGTTTAGCTGCATGAGAATCTATTCTATAGAGATAAATCGTAGGTATTGTCAAAGCATCAGCATTTGACACTACCTACACTACGTCATTAGAATAATAGTTATTTATGTCACAAATGCCGAAAGTACGGAATAGCGGGACGAGCGGTGATACGGCGCGTCACCGAAGGCGGAGTGTCGCCGTCGCATATGAGCGAGTCGCGCTATCTAGTTTTTGGCAGGACCGACATCAACGTTTTTTGTGTTGCTTTTTAAGAAATACGTATTTAAAAAAAAAAATAAATGATTTCTGTATAGTAAATGCTAGGTTGGTACCACTTTGACGAAAGGTGCGTTCCGATTGGTAGGTAATGGTAGCTAATGGCGGTGGTAGAATACGAAATTATAGTATTTCTTACATTGCGTGATAATGACACATATTAGTTTGCATGTACATAAACATGAGTCACTAGCAATTTTCTATTTGAAATACTATAATGGCGTCTGCTACCACTGCCATTATCACTAATGAAAACGCACCTTAAAAAGGTAATTCAAATTCTGACAGATTTATATTTGTTCATGACACATCCCTACCAACATACTAAAATAAAACTACACTCATCGCTATACTTTATTTATAATTTTCTCAATGTATCATTTTTAGAATTAGATATAAAGACGGGTTGATATTTCTTATCAACAAACAATCAAATTGGTGATCTTATTTTATTTGAAATTTGTATTTTATAATTTTGCGCACTACAGCGGCACGTTCCATAGTGGTTCTCCAACCTCTGATGAGATCAGCTGTTTTAGAATGTGACAACACAAAAAAATATTTGTCAAAATCCTGGCTACTATGTAATTTCATATCAATGCAGATGCGACCGATCTCGATCAAATAGAATTTGCTCTTGAAGGTAAACTATTAATTTTAGCAAAAAATGTTATAGGCATAAATTATTCAAAATTTCCTCTACTTTAATTTATTAATTAACTATTTTGTCGAAATTACAAAAATGGCGGCTCATTTCCAAAATCCTTGAAAAAGGCTTGGAGTAAACACCCAGTTCCTTTGGACCCTTTTGACACAAAAGCTTTTCAACTCTAAGTTTGGTCATGAAACTTCTAAATATGAAGTTCCGTGCCGATACCTTTAGTAGTTTCTCCGGAAATGAATTAACAAAAATTGGGTACACACACACACACACATACCTACACACATACACACAAACATTTTTTTTGTACCTTGGTCAAAAATGTTCAGGGGACCCATAAAGACCTATTTCCGCTAAAATCTCAAAATTTTTTTTCGGCACGATACAATACTTTACATACCTACTGCATATGATAAAGTAAAAAACAATTAAAGTACATACCAAAATTAAGATAGAGCATTCTGTATCACCAAATTTTACCATTAAGTTAGTTCTACTAAGTAGTTCAGAATTACCCAAACACTTAAAATAAGCTTCATGAAAATTAAAAAAGAATGATTTCCTTTTAAAATACTTCGTGCATACCTAAGTATTATTTTGAAGGGGTTTTCTACACAGAGGCGTTCTATGACAGTTATTTGACATAAAACGTGAAGTGAGCGTTGTTTGCCTGCATTTGAATGTTGACTAAAAATCAAAAAGACGTACTTATTTAAATATTTGAAAGTCGCATTGTTTTTTAATTTTCATGAAAATGGTTTACACAAAAGATCAGAAGCTGTGTATATTTAGATTGTGAATAGTTTTTGACAATAAGGTGACCATCACGTGTTCTGCTTGTGAAAAAATAAAAATTGGATGAAAACTAAGAATAAACATATTACACTCTTACGTTGTTAATACTTAACTAAAGAAGCGAATGATAATTAACCCAGGTGAGGATAATTTTCTGGAAAAAACACCTCCGCCTCGATTTGAACCAGGAACCCTCCAATTTCCGGTTGACAGCTCTCCCAGTTAAACTACGGAGGCTGTGGAAATTTATAGGTTTTATTTGTCACTTCAGGACTCCGAGTTTGGAATTAATCAAACCCGTCGTTGTTTATACTGTATGTTTTTAAACAATATGTTTAAACTAAAGGGGGCCCGGCGCACAAAATTTACATCCTCAAGGGCGTCGAATAAGCAAGCACCTACGCCACTGGTGAAAAGGCGAGATTCAGCGGGCACATACCAAAAAAGGCTGTAATTCTTTTTTTTTTGGGACTGAAACCTAATTTAATTGGAGTGAGCTCGCTCGGGTAGAATGGATGTAATTCTGCCCCTCTCCTGAATACTAATAAAGAAGATATATCTTCCGATAGGTGCACAGTGGGTCGTTAAATATGACTTATGGTCGTGCAGCCGGTGCTATCAACACCGCCGACCCGACCAGGCCCTGCGGCCAAGTAGCAAATATATATCTCTGGATGATTATTGGCCCAGTTATTACCGCTTGCGTCAACAGGATTAAGTGCGATTGCCAATATGGACAATGGAAGTGGAACGGTTCGGTATGCGGCCGGCTCCAATAATGGACCTTCGATATTGCGGCTACACAAAGCGATGACCGGTCGCATCTACGTGTACTGATATATCGGCTGATGACTTCCGACCCGTTTGCCTCCGGAAATGAATTGTAAATGCGATAAGGTGAGAGAAGGGAGGTTGTTAATAGTAATTCTGTCGTTGGGATCATGTATATTGAATAGCATCGGTAACAAATAGATGGTATAATACACGATTGGGTAATTAAATAGAACATTACCTTGGGAATTGTTAGTTTTATCGAAAAATTTCGCTTTCATTACATTTAAGACCATTCGTCTCATTGTTGTTTGTTTAATTTACTAACTTTTTCTCAAAAGAACATGTCAACATGAGATATTTAAGAATTTAACTGGAATCAATCAGATATCTATAGAAAAAGGTTAGAGATTTGGTCCGTTGGTGCTCGGCGCCTCGGGCCTGAAACCCCTATACCATATGACTCCCCATCATGTGCGGAATTACACTCCCATACCCAGTTAATGGTAATTTAGTATAAAATTCATACGTCATGAATGTTTATTTTGCATGTAGACTAACTATTTGCATTTTAAATAAATCGGCTGTTTACACAAACAATAACTATAATGACTTTAAGACCCAGTTCTAAACGGGTTTTCAAGTGAAGACGTTATTTATTGTTAATCAGTGCAACTTGAATGAAAAGTATTGGAGTTTTGAAGAAGCCTAACCAGCAATAATTGCATCAGTGCAACTTATTAGAATATTAAATATTCAATTTCTTATCATGAAAAATATTAATATTTCATCTTTCGGGTTTCTCAATTTTGTTCATACCCAAATATTCGTTTTTTTAGTTTAAGGTGGCATCCTTAAACAGGTAAAACTTTTAAGCTGTATTTTATTACCTATTTAGTAATTTTATATTCTGTAGCACATCACTACAGAAAATACGAATACAGGCATGTTTTTCCTGTAATAAATAGTTAAATAGTGTTTGTTGTTGACGGTATAGGAACTAAAAAGACTTAAGCAAGTTGAAATGGTTCATGTTTGCCTCCATATTGAATTATATCTACTTCTTGCAAAATCTGTTCTTCCTATTATAGCAACATGTTGGAGTAAGCGAACATTTTATGCTTGATACAGAAAGGCTGCTGTTATAGACTGAAGTTCATGCTTAATAAAATACCAGCTCATTGATTTATTGTTGATACGTACCCACATTTTGCCAATTAACAAAGAAATATACAAACAATTTCGATTTAACTTATTCGGGATCCCGGTATTTAGCTTTATAATCCCGGGATCCCAAAAAAGCTCATTATTTGTCGAGATCCCGAGGTCCCGGGATCCCGGGATTGGAAGCCCTTATGTAAATGTCATAATAGACCAAAATAACCTCAACCTGCCATGAAGTGTTAGATAAGGCATTTTTACCTACATTTTTACATTTTTGTGGCCATTATTTTTCAGTGTTACTCAACAGTCCATAAACACTAGATTCTAGGTTACCCACGCCTAAGAGAGATACAGAATAACGCGATTAGGCTTTTAAAACTTATTTTAATCATATTTCAGACATTCAAAACGTATTTCAAGCATATTTTAAACGTTCAAAAGGTAGTTTAAACATGTTTTAAAATACAAATATGTCGAATTCTTGTTAATAAAACAATTTCTTGAGTTAAAACATGTTTTTATTAATTGTTTAAAAAAATTTTTGTGTTTGCGTTTGTGTTTAAAAAACGTTTCTAAAATATTACAGCCCTGATATGTGTACCTCTGTAACGGATATCGTAAAAAGTTACTAAGAAAAGTTGATCACAATTTAGAAATTACTCATTCGTGGCCAGTTTTACCAAAAATTTATATATAATATAAATTTAATTCAATATACTACTAAAATATAATTCAATAAAAATTGGTATGTATTGGTATTTTTTAATTTTAAACAATTGTTCTTAGTAACCACTAAGCGTATTATTACAAAAATACAAAACTTATTACCACTAAACACACTTCCTTAATAATAGTTTGTGTTTTCGTTTTGTTTCAGGTAACGAACTATGGTGTTTGATTTAGTGAGTTGTGAATCTCAAATGTTGGTAAGTTGGCATCTGTACTTGACGTTGTTGTCTTCTCTTAACGTCATTCTCATCTAAATCTAGTCAATCTTCAATTTATTATACATATTATAATGTATATAATTTAGACTTATTGCATTTATCCCACTCTTATCTTTGAATTAAACTGGATATGATCTTTGAAAAATATGTAGAAAATAAATTCTACCCGCGTGATATTATTACACTAATTTCTCATAATTGCTGCTGTGTTTATTTGTTTTCTTGTATTAATGTAACTAAAATTAAATTTAAAAAGAATCTTGTATATAACAACATTATTTGGTTGTTTTTTTTATTAAGGTGGATTTATCGATCATATCTTTCCACTACATGGTGTACTACTTTATTTAAAATTCAAACCATTATTTCGGAATAATTTACATGAGTGTACACCAAAATATTACCATGATTCTACATTTTAATACACATACATACATACAACGAAACGCCTCAACAAAGATATCGAAAAATAAGATTTAAGTCCGCCGCATAGCGACTGTTTATGCACTAGACCAGTTCATATGGTAAGTAGTTTCGTGCTGGGTCATGATATAGACCCGCAATAACAATAGGTACATCGGTCAAGCTATAATTCATACCATATCTCGAACATTTTGTTCAACTTAATGTGGTCTATTAAACACCCCTTAATGAGAACTTCAATATCGTATAATAGGTACAAACCGCTAATTTTTTATCAACAAAACAAAAAAGACTAATAACAGTTATCACTATAAATAACTTTATATTTTCTCCTTCATTTGAAAACTTATGCACCTGCAGCGGTAATCCGACGTGCAACGATTTAAAAAAAAGACAAATTCATGTAGATTTGATTTCATTTTTACGTATTTTTGCATTTCACGCGCGCGCCAATGTAACATCGCAAATATACTGATATAAATCCAACAAATCACGGTATTGCATACACAGGTGAACGCTGAAAATATGAAAACTGATACTGAAATGCAAATCACACATATCAATACCCATGTGACGTGCACAAAATTGTCAGCAGCAGCTCAGCGAGCAAGCCTGATTTCTGGGTGCTCAAATTTTGGCCGCGCTGATGTAATTGTCGGATACGCGAACGTGCGCGATCCCAGTTGGCCGAACTCGTACGCGTTGCGTGCGCTAGACGCGCGCCTATCGGTCGAGCGGAGCACGTGTTGTGCCGTTTTATTGGTGATATCGGTAATGACAGTTTCTGCCGTTCGCGATTATTAAAATATGTGACCGGAATAATTAATAACGGCAATAATTTAATTCCACCCCCTGACGCGTTATTGTTACAATGATTTTAATTGTAAACCGTAAATATATAGTGCATCCGGTCGACGTTGAAACATCAAATCGGCCATTAAACGAGAAATTTATGCTTTGCGTTGGTACACATCGGTAATTTAAAAAATATCGATTGAACAAAAAAGCCGTTTCATATAATATGCTAAGAAACACTGCAACAGTAGGTTTTGAAACACTGTATAATATATCAATACTATATCAGTACTATATCCCAGCTACTCCGTCATTTTGGCGGAGTCTATCTTTAAGATTATTTGGAAGCCTAATTAATATTCTATAAAGATAAGTTTGGATAACCCGGAATTAGTTGAATAGCAATAATATAAATTGACAAAAATCAGGAGCATACCGACTGTCCTACGTATTCACATATTTGTGTATTTTTTTGTTTCAATCATACATATTGTACAGTTAATTAGATTATCTAGATTGTAGACTAATAATTAGATTTTGAAGTAATTTTATTAGATAAAGCAACAAAATTAGTATAAACAAAATGTTAAAATCAAATTGTTTAAATAATTGTGATGATTTAAATACTCGTTCGCATTTCGACGCAGAATAGTACTAATGGTTTGTCGATCTATTTGAAAGCCGGTTTTTAATAAAAAAATAAAATAAAACGTTTTTAGATGCTAAAATTAATTTGCAATAATTAGGGATGTTAAAATTGAAAATGTAAATTATATTATCCTTAGTTACCGGAAAATTCAAAACAATAAATTACCGATGATAGTAACTTATTATAGCTACTCTTGTCAATAAAATATTATGATACAACCTTAATTGTATATTATTTTACTATTATTTGATCACATAACTAAGGATATAAATCGCGAGCATAAAAATACACATAACTAATAAATAAACAAAAAAAATAGTTAATCATTTTGCAGGCATTTGAAATTAATGTAAATATCGCTAAATTACCAACGTTGACGGTAAACTGCCTTTGGTAATTTAAGCCGTAGACTACGGTAACTAAAAATCTCTAAATTACCATTAATTACGGTAATTTATTTGGTAATTTACCCGATACAATATAAACAATATCATTTTGAATTAAAATAGATATTATTAAGTAACTAAAACAATTTTATGTTCTACATAATCATAAAGTGACATTTTACATCTTAGGTACCGGGGCAAAAACTGCTTCTTAATGCCCGCGCGGGCATAAAAGGTTACCATGGTTTATGACAAATATATCAGATATTTGTCATTCAAATTGTAAATTTTAAGTCATCAATGTCAATTATTGGCGTTTAAGGTTATAAGTCTGACAATTAATTGTCTGTATTGTCACTCAACTGCGAATTGTTTGTATTGTTATATAACTCCGTAGACGCATGTCTCTTGATAACGTAAAAATATTTATTAATATTATTCAAACGGAGGAACAAAACCATTTTAGGACATAAAATTTTGTATGCACCTCGAGCATTACTTGGTACTTAAATAACTATTTCATGTGGTCTCTTCGTTAACGGCCGACGATTTTGTCAAGTGTCAAGTGTCAATATTACGTACTTAAAAATGACCGAATCTGTTTGATAGGTTTGACCTAACGGATACCTGTAGATTCGTTCCAGACATTTCATATGTCACAACCAAATAAGCATTGGTCAATAATAAACATAATTTTTCAAATGTTATTTTCTGCTTACCTACTTTATGTCACGGAATGCAAACATTTCAGTATCAATAACATTTCAGATAATCAATAACGACCAAAGAAAGAACACAGACCATATTATTATTCAATGCTCTGCAAACAACATAATCAAATTGAGTAGCCAGTTGGAGATTTGTCATCATTTTTATTTTTTATCTAAACTAACAACAATATTAAGTATGTAATCGTTGCTATTCAATCGTCATAATTTTTTGATTTATTAGTTAGGTACGTCTTTAAGCGTTTGGCTACAATTACTTTTTCATATAGTTTAATCAATAATCATGTTAGGGACATTCATCTATGTTTTCTGTATTTAATTTTTCCGCATAACCAAAACCTGTTTCTTTCTTCTTTCTGGTACAGATGGGGAAAGACTCGAAAGACAAATTAAAAGAAAATATTCGGACTTGTATCTGAACCAGTGAACCTTAAGGTAGTGAGAACTACCCTTGTAATTAAGTAGTAGTAATAGTTTGTAATAGTTTATTACAATGCATTACATAAAAAATTTCTCACTTAAAATACATTTTAAATAGTTAATTGTATTATCTTTACGGCGACTCCACCATTTTGGCAAAGACTTACTTTACGCTTACTGGACGTCTTACTTATCTTCATTGTTGTGTATATGTTTAAGGAGCATTAAAGTCGGGCAATATTATATTAATATTATTATAAGGTTGTTTTCGAAACAATTTCTTGTGATCAAAGCTGCGCGAAATAAATCAACTGCAGCAAAAAAAAAATCATGATCGATAAATACTCCGACAACGCCTTTAACTTAATTCGAACTCCGTCGCTCCGACGACCAACAGAAAAGTTCTACACCAGCAGAGATCCCCAATTTTCTTTTACAGTCGTACTTCATGACGGATGGCTTAAAAACGACAGGGCTTGCGGCGGACGGCCCTAACCCGACGACTTATTGCCGTCGGTTTTACTGTCCGGTCTTCGCTACTCCCAACAAACTTTCCGCATTACCGACGTCCCTTAAAAACGACCCCACCGACGTCCGTCCTAGACGACTCGCAGCCATCTCAATATTAGCGCAATAAACACCAGTCTCGGTACCGGGGCTCGAAATTAAAGAAGTAGATGTGATGCGCGCGCCATCTGCAGAGTTTTAAAAGCGTCAACGCTGAAAGTAATAAGATCCGATTCAACAGACTACGATGGTGATATAAGTGCTGTGAGTGTCTTTCTTTTCTCTTTTCCTGCTCTCTGTGTATCTGGTTGAAACGTTGAGGATAAAGGGAAGACGGAGTTAGCAATAAGAATAAAATGGCGCCCCGAGTAACCGCTTAATGCAACTTGATGTAACTACTCAAATTGAAAGGGATGTGTCGTGAATGAAGACGTCTTATTTCCTTATTTGTGGGAAAATAAGAAGGTGATCCGACGTTGAAATGAATGGTTCACAAGGATGTTTTCAAGTTTTTTGGATGCTTCGCTTGTCAAGTAGGCGTTACACAAACCTATAGAATATCATCAGTATCAATGTCAGTATGTTTAAATGCAGTAATACTGATACTTTGAGGGTAATTACTAATCCATTGTCAGTATTGTGGACATACATTCATGACCTTGAAAGTATTCGACGAATTTTGTGAAAAGTGTCATAATACTGATGGAATATTGACGTCTGAGGACGATACAAGAAAGTCGCAAAGATAATGTTAAGGAAAAACAACAAACTCCGGGTTTATACGAATATTTTGTCGGCCTAACTAACACAAAAGAAATTTTTAAGGAAAATTCCATATTTTTGACATTAAAATACTTATTTCTCGCATATTTATTACAAAGTATCTCTAAAACTAAAAGAGAGACCCGAGGTTTTGCAGTTTACCCACCTAAATTTAGATTTTTGTAATGGTGGGGTATTGTTTGAGAGCGCTCTTTTAAGCATCTCAAAAATTATCCTAAATTGTATGTTACGCAGTTTTCGAGGTTTTCCCAAAAATTTCTCAAAAGATACCATTCCCTTCTCTACTTCCAAAAGTAATACAAAGGGGCTTCAAAAACAATCTGAGGGCTAACTGCCCTTTGCAATTATGATGTTTTACAAAGTATATAACGTTGTGGATGTATTCTGCAAGCACAATAGCAAATAATACCCTACATGACAGCGTTTTGAAGCATGATTTGATTTGATAATCATGACAATCCCATCGACTATAACACTGACGGTTTGGACATTTTACACATTATTGCAGAAAGAAATCAAGAGTGACCCAGAACCTTTAGCAGGCGAGATCCTCGCACGTTTTTTTATTTATTTGACAATATCAAGACATACTTCGTGTTTGTTCTCCACCCTAGACAAAGAGACAAAGTAAACACGCCAAAAATTGTGATCAAACTGAAGACTGAAAATTATATTGATAGATATCGTGTGCCGCAAGCTTAATAACGTAGTCCTTAACTGGACATACTCTGTTTCAAACTCATTTCTCAAACACTTATTAGAGCGTAGGAAAATTAAAAGAAAAATGTGATGTTGGAATTTTCCACACCCTAGTCCTAGAAACCTGAAAAGCGGCTTACAACAAACATTAAACTTTTATATGTTTGATTATTATCCACATTGTGTACGTTTTTCTTTAGAAATGATTAACGAAATTTGTTTTTCGTACCGTTTCGTGACCGGTTTCGCTATTAGCATCATCAAACCCTCCTGAAATTTCAAAAAGAGACTTAACCTAACTATCGAACTTTCATAACATTAAAATTACTTACGTGTCAAACATATAAAACCTACAATTAAACACACTCACAAAAATTTGAAAATAAAACATTAAATTGAAGATATAAAATAATGAATTTAAATAAATTAAGTAAGCACGTAGGCTTACACGGCCAGAACCAGCCCTTCTCTATATGCTTTTTTACCATCCACCATATTAAGGCAAGATCTTGACTTATCCATAAACAAGACATTCTCCATAATTTTCAAAAAACTTTCTTCTAGCAGCACGATTTTACAAGCAACCTTTACGTGTCACCTAGCTTATAAATTAACATCTTTTACGTCGACAAACCGTCTGATTACTTTCTTCACCACCACAACAAATTAATTGCTATGCCAATAGTTTTCTAAAAGCAAAGTGATCCTACAGTAAAATAAATTTGTGGGATAAACGTAAGTAATAAATAAGCTAAAAAGCTGTAATGCGGACAATTTTAGAGATAAATCAATGAATACAAAAGCAAAATGCACGAAGAAAAGCGTTTTTCATATAGAGTTTAAGCACATTCTATACCATTACTTGACTAACACACAGGGTGAGTCAAATATGAGGAAAAAAACAAGAATCCAGTTTTTCCACTTCAATCCAATTGTATAAATTTCCACGTCCTTTTTTAATACAAAGATATGGCCTACCGACAAAAAAAAATAATAAAATAGGCCCATTGTAAAACATCAAGTGCGCCACTTTTTTTGGAACTGTGTGGTATATTATACTACTTTTTAAAAGACGAAAATTTCTGCAAGAGTTGTTTTGAAACGAGTGCTGAACGATTGTCTATTTTACTATTTTTCTACTTTGCGACATTAATTTTACATAAATTTCGAAAATTTCAATTATTATCTTACAATTTGGAGTAGTTTTACCGGCAACAGTTAGTAGTTGTGTTGAAACTGTCCAAAATGATCAAGGCAATCAAATAGCGATTGAGATGTGAGCATTATTTGACGCTTGGCATCAATATCACCGATCTTGGAAAACTAAAAGTTAATAAAAGCTCGTTCTGTAGTGTTTTCATAATGACACCGAAAGCGCGTTCCTTATGAGATTATAACGGACGCAATGTACAAAAGTGGTTTTTCATCAACAGCGATTCTTTTAGTGGTGTGCGGTTTCCAATAAAAATCAACAAAAAGTCAAATGCCTGACGTGATATTGAACTTTCAAACCTGGATTCGTATTCAGCGCAAAGAAATCTTATCAAAACGCTTGTACACTTTCATTCACAAACCAAGGTACAAATATGTTCCTAATGTTCAACTTTAAACTTTTTCTTGATCACTTTGATAACTTTTTTAAGTTGATAACTTCAAATGGACGGTGCTCCTGAGCACATAACTGTTGCAGTAAGAGGCTTGCTTAACGAGATGTTCGACGATTTTTTCGGTTTATCCCAAATTGTTCACTGGTTTTCACGCCCTGATGTTTGGTACATTAAAATAGCATTGCCTTGTTCTGTAGATCGCCAATCGCTGATTTCTCTTGATATTGTCGAAATCTATTTTTCAGTTTTTTTTTATTTAGAACAAATCGTTTACCTTGTAATGCATTTATTATGTTTATTTATTTATTTTTTACTTATTCCATAATATTTGCCCACTAAGTATGAGCCGACGTCGTTAACTCAAAAGAAAAAAGATATGAAATGATCTGTGAAAAGAAACTTTTAAAACGATTTCCACGCAAATCTTGGCATAAATAATCTCTCTGCTGAAAACAAATAAATAGGTACTCGTTTGCGCTTTGTTAATGTTTCATACTTTTTCAAAAC
This sequence comes from Melinopterus prodromus, assembly GCA_964023965.1. Classification (NCBI taxonomy): domain Eukaryota; kingdom Metazoa; phylum Arthropoda; class Insecta; order Coleoptera; family Scarabaeidae; genus Melinopterus; species Melinopterus prodromus. The sequence continues at coordinate 13,911,780 of OZ030393.1, forward strand.
CAGCGGGAAGTCGGTGACAGATTCACCATCCAAAACAAATTGAATACCGGAAGCGACGAAAAGGTGCGCAGAGCACACACACACCCATAAATGTATTATTAAGTCGACTAGGGGCATCCATAAATATTAAAAATATACGCACGCCCGTCACACACCGTGAGAACGGCTACACGTTTTATTTTTCGTCCCGCGAGCTGCTCGGCAAACCGTTTCCCCTCCCGTTTTTAACGAGTATTTCGCAGCGTGTCGCGCGGCACGTAAATTCCGCAGCACTTACCAATAAATACATAATTGAATCCGGATTCGTCGAATTTTCGATGAAACTCGATCACGGTCAATTACAAAACCGTACTGAATTTCGGTCCGCTTGTCGCGTACCGTCCCGTTTCTAGGCCCGTGTCCGGTTTATTTTATTTCCACTCTTGCCTGCAGCCATTGCCGCGACCGGGACTGGCTGTATGTTTTATTCATTTAGTGCCCGGGAACGGGGTTCAACATATGTGCGTCAATCCGTCATTCTCCCTTCGAAACGAATTAATCTCTGTTTATTTTGCTGTTATTTCAATTGCCGTTCGGTGTAATTATTTGCATGCCGCGGCATGGGTGATGCGCATTGATCCTATCTTGTGTATGGTAAAATTGGAGATATGGTCATGTACCATGTTTGGCGAATCGGGGATAAACGATTGCCCAAAAAACATATATGCAACGTATTTGAACGTACCTAAGGTAAACGCCCCAAAATCAGTCAGGTTAAGGTATTTTTGTTACATTTGTAACTGTAGAATTCTTCAGTCTGCCCTCTCTCTCTCATCTGTATTTTAATGTTTCTTGCATCTGGAATTTTTACTGGTTTTCTTGGCGCAGATTTTTATTCTGTTCCTTTTTCGGCTCCTCTCTTATTTCTCTAGAATGTTTTTCCTTTGTGCTTTCTTCTTTTTCATTAATAACAATTCTCTCCAAGCATTAGATAATAATGTTACAGAATAACAGTTTCTTTTTACTTTATTTGGGTGTTTCAGGTGAGAATAGTGGTGTAGGTGGTGTAACGATGTCGTACTTTTAACTATGTATTCAATTCCGACACACGTGTCTGATTTAAGGACGTGCTATATTTACATGTACCTAACTCCGACACCTAAATTTGCAAATACTAGTGGTTAACAGAGTTGTGCACTCTGTGCTTCAATAGATATTATTAGAATTTTCTTCATTACTGTTATCCTGTAGCGATGTAAAAAGAAGTCGAATTGCAGTTACCTTATAAGGAAAAAAAACTTTTAACATAACACCCAATTATCAAGATCAGTCAAACTTTTAGGTTATATTCTGACCGTTAGAACATTGGTAGAATAAGAAGCGATTGCGGGTTGCAAGTGTAATGCCAAATGAACAAACCGGATGTCCTAAAATAAAATTCAATGTTGTATTTTTATCTAACTATACAGAAATATGTCGGACTGTAGGACAGTGTCTGAATTTGCGACGTTTATCTTACGCAGAATTGCGTATGTCTTGCATATTGTAATCGGAAAATTGTTATCTTCTCGAGAATTATTCTGCACATCCCCCAAAAGTGGTCAGGGGTGTAAGTATAGGTACTGGCTACCATCAGTTGCACCCTACAAGAACCAAACCGTCATTATTCTGGTCAGACTGAAGGTAAATGTTTGGGCCGACAACGAAGTCGAAGGAAATTCATAATGAAAGAAACGTGACAGAAGTTACAACATTTTTTTGTTTATTTGTTGCTATAAGATACATGTAAAGTGAGAACTCACACATTTTTGTACCCAATTACACTTCTTATCTTCAATTGTCTTTGACTTAATGAAATCATAATAAAATCATATTTTTTTAATTGTCAATAGTTTATTGAATTTTATGGGTCCTTTTGATTTTTGTCTCAACGACTTAATGTCTTAACGAAAAAGGGGACAATAATTGAAGAATAGAAAAATACTGATCTCTTGAGCTGAATTTCTGAATATTTTCTATTTTCGAAAACGTTAGAAAAACGTTTCGAGGTACGTTCTGGTGTGAAATGTTAAAATTTGAGTGATTTTTTTTGTATTTTGTTGCACAACATTTAGACAATACAGTTGAAAAAATTCAAAAGAAATTAGAGAATACGAGTTAACAATTGCACAGCCTAGAGTCAAGAGGCTTTCGAAGTGCAGCCATAGTGAATCAACCTACAAATACAACGCCGCAAGAATTTTTAAAATCGATCGATTAGTTTTTCTGAAATAGTGTCAACTGCCCAACGCAACAACGTTCCGAGAGAAGCCATATTTTTATCGATATCTCCAAACTATTAGGCTTATTGCAACAAATATTACATAATTCTAAGCAGGAGAAATGTAAACACATAACAGAAAAGATTTCTTAAAAATATTAAAAGATATAGGTTTTTGTAGGCGGTTAAAGAACTTCATATGAACTATAAATAGTGTATGATTTTCTGTTCAGTGGTGATATTTTTATTGATTCCTAAAGAATATGTGGAGACAAATACAACTCAGACAACAAAACCTAAAAGCTGTTTGCGATTTTTTTTATTGAGCCGAGTTTACAGAATTATATGTAGATCTCAAATACACCTTCACCTGAAAACGTTAAAATTTCACAAAATAACACCAGGATTTTATAACTTTTCGTAATAACAGTAAATAAGCAACAGTTGAATTCCGATTTAAGCAGACGAATACTGCCGCGGTTGCAGTCTGACTGCAAACCCAACGTTTCTAGTAGACGCATTAGTGCGCTTTTATGCCAACACTGACTGATGTAATCACTTAATGTACTTAAATAAACAAACTTTATCTATGTTTTGAAAAACGTACTCGCAGTTATGATAAAAGGTTAGAGGACAATGGTTACAAGGTTTGTTGGTGTGCGTCCAATATATCCGTGAATTTAAAACGCTGTGTTGTTAATAAAATATTTACAGGTTGGTTCATACCAGTTTTTGAATGCTCCTTGTTCTCAAATCCTGACTTTTGAATGAGACTTTCTTTGGACAAATATGCCATTTCAAGGAACCCAAAATTGCCTTTCGCAATCGTGAAAATAAGAAAACAAATGTCGGTTAGAATTTATCATTATAAATATGCGTGGAGAATATAAAAATAAGGCTTTATTAATTGCAAAATATTTCAAGTTCGCACAATAAGAAAGCATGAGTGCACCATCACTACTACGGCGACTTCGAACTTTGCAGTGAACATACAATCCATGAGGGATCCATGTTTGCTACTTCTGATTAATATTGTCTTAGGATATGTGTGTGTGTGTGTGTGAGTGCATGTAACAACGGAAACATACACCAGCGTATTCTGTGAACAGCAGTTAACTAGATTGTCTAGAACCAGTAGGAGGATTTCCTCGCAAACCGTTTCAGCGTTTCAGGCTGAAGAGCTTTCCAACACAAAGCGCCGTCTCTGCGTAGGAGCGTGGAACAATCCATCAATCCAATTAATTGAAACTGCCCTATAACGTAAAATTTAATAAAACGAAGCGTATTTTATAATTCCGGCGTAGTTTTAATCAGGACAGTCAGTAGTCGATTGTTTATTGAAATACGGACAAAGCAAACACGCAGGTAATTGCAATATTATTTCGATCGAAAATTAATTTTAACGGGGCACGCTTATTGCAATGTTATTCGTTAATAAATTATTAGAAATGGATGAGTTTCATCGATTTTTATTGCTGCTGTACTCGCATTTGCTCTGAAATTTAATTGGCATTTATGCGCCCATGAGTTTCGCCTATTTTATGTAAACAAATAAGTATAAAGTTTCAATTATAAATTATCCATGCACTACAATTTTCATTTATACCAGGTGACCCACGCCATTGGTACAGCATGTTTATGATTGTGTATTTATGAAGCTAAACGAATGAAATTTCTAGGAGTGCTTAAATGTTTTAATCTGGATGACATTCTGAACGGTAAGACATATCCATGTCTTACCGTTCAGACATGTCAAATGTATCACCAAATTTTGCCAGATTGGATGCTAGGATCATTTGTTTGGTTTACAACAAAGGTGCAATTTTTTGTTGCTATTTATTACCCCCAGTTTTGGGGGGTTTAAATAGCCCCATAAAACCTTCTAATCTTTCAACCTTCCAAGACGCTCAAAAATGTTTTTCTTTATAGATCTGGTCATGAATCGGATAAAATAATTAAACATGTCATATAAATTCTAGAGGACTTTGGTTGATATTATATTACTTGTACCGTCTAGTATTATTCAAAAACTGCGTTCAATTTTTGTTTGCAAAAAAAACTCATGTGTTTTTAATGGAACCTGTACTCACTGATATTATTGGACAGTATTTCTAATATTTTTTCTAAGCGCTAAGGTACCAAATATATAATATACAATAATTTAACAATAATATACAAATACCAAATACAATCAACGATATTTTTGTCGTCTACACGCTTATTGATTCATGTTTACTTAACGTAAACATTTTTTACTTTATCATACATAGTATAATAAAGTACTGTAGTCGTGCCTAAAAAAATGAGATTTTTTCTTTAGCGATATGTAATACAATTGACCTAAACGTTTTCGAAAACTACGTGGTTGGACGCTTTTAAGCCCGAAATCGTATTGAGCGCAAAGAAATCTATCGTAGCCGCCAATGCACTTTACATTCACAAAATTTACGTTGCCTTAAATTGTCGATATTGTTATAATTTTAAATTGTCTTTTTCTCAAAAATAGGCTGAAGTAAGATTAACCAATTAAATTAAAATTAAGCAACAACAAATCCCTATTTATAAGTAAATGAATCGAATGAATGAAACACGTAAATATAAATATGTTGGAATATGGAATTTGCAACTGACATAATGTAATTGAAGATAAAAATGCGCCTGTAAGACGTCAAAGGGGCATGACTTTATTTCTTTATTTAAAATATCTTTAAAACAAAAAATCTGGTGTGGCCACGCACATGACTTTATCATACAATATATAAAATTAATAGTTTAGCATGATCGAGATCGATCGTATCTGCATTAAAATAAAACGAGTTAGCCAGGATTTGACAGATATTTTGATAATATTGGCAGTTGGTATTGTCAAAAAATCAGCGTTTGACACTACCTGTATTGATACTACCTAATCTATGCAAAGTGAGCGTTTTTTACTAGAATCCGAATATGATACTCTTTCTGCTTTTGGTATTATGTTTTATCAAAAAATTGACTCAATTTACATTTTCTATCCTCAGATTTTGATTCAGGCTATACCAAAAAGGGAACATACCAACATCGGTTGTTATTTGTTCGATAGTTTTGTTATTTCGGAAGAATTATTTTTTTTCTATTCATGTATTTTTACAGAGTAAGTAATTTGAATAGTTAATACTAAAGTTTTATGCAAATTAAAATATTTTTCAGACACTAACAGAATTTTCCGCTAAAACGATACAACTAAAAGCCCTTAAATGCAATTTTTAGGGGGATTGAGATTGTGATGACAAGTTTGTAAATTATTTTGCAGCAATTGCGTGCTGTAAAAATTTAAAAGTTGAAGATTTATTAGAAATTAATTTATTATGTAATTAATTTATTATAATTTGTTATATATGTTATATATTCATATAGGTAACGTACGACTTTATGTAAGTCTACTACGTAATAATGGATTACAACTACAAAATATAAAGTGGTTACACACTGTTGAGTTGTAAGTATGAATACCATATCTGGTTTATTTGAAAGGAGGATTTACTCTTATGTCATGGCAGCGCTCTCTCCATGGTGATAGAAATTAATGCAAAATTACGAAAAAATTTGACCCCAAACAGGTTAGTGGGACGTTTTTTTTATCCCAAATTCAATTTCTTATCAACTTCGTATGAACTATTCTTATAGCAGTCATTCCCTTAAGCTGCAGTAAGAAGAATGCAGTAAAAATAATTTCTCCTTTAGATAGGGATCATATTACTTACATTCCAGTTGAAGACAAGTACACTTACATAACGATAACACTTCATCGAGCGTAATTCCAGACAAAAACGACCAGAACGCTTTTCCTAAATGACACGAAGGACCATAGAGATAAGTACCAGCAAAAAAGGCAGAGCAAAAATTCCGTCGTCCTCTAAAACATTTAAAACTTTCCACGGAGATCCAAACGGGCCCAAACGGCGACATGAAAGAAGTTGTCGGCATAATGGTAACTGATATTTCGTTATAACCATTAGCGATAACAATACGGAACTCATTTTAACTTTCCACGGGTAGTAGCCGGGAGTAAGGTGAGCCGGAGCCAATTACTCCTTCGAGATTTGGTGGGCGAGAGTGGCCTCTCAGAGACCTACGAAGGCTTAGCCTCAGTTTTCCCGGGGAAAAGTGAATTTTCGCTCCGTCCCGGTGGGGCGCGCGTCCCGACGTTCAGGCAAGACGCGCTGTCGCCCGTTGGTTGGGCTAATGTTATTTTCGACGACCGCCAACGGCCGACGCGAAGATCTAGACGATCGCGCGAGACTAGTTGCCGTGGCTGCAAAAATAGACGCTCGAAATTCAACTAAAAATAGAGACGACCACGCTCGCTGAAAGCCGATACCGCTAATCAAAACAGAGAGAAACGGGACGCGTAATTACTTTTCTGGGCGGTTGTAGATCATAGTCGATTTCTGTAAAGTGATATTTTTAACGATGTTGTTGTTGGATACACTGGGTGATCTTAAAATATCAAAAACACCAATAAAGGAGATGGAGATGGAGATGGAATTGGTACAATGTTTTGCTACAAATGAAAATATGTAAATAAAATGCACTCCTTTTCTTTGTCTTCTGGAATTATTTTGATCACAAGAAAATTCAAGCATTTCTTTCATAAACTGCTTATAAATAAAAAAGAATAAAAAAATTAAAATGATAAATTGCTTATATTGAGAAGATTAAAAACTAATTAAATTAGTAGGTAATGACATTTGTTTTCTTTTGGTCAAGAGAAACAGTAGAGATTTTATAGCATCGTATACAGGTGATTTTGTTAGTATACACGGTGAAATTTTAAAACATCGTTTTTTTTTTTGCTGTTTTTTTCTCAAAGGAGCAGTTGACTTGGACGCTAGCATACATAAAAAACGATTCCATTGTATATGCACAAAAGTCCAGTTGCGAACAAAAGTTATCCTTAAAGATGGTGGATGGCCAACGTTTGATTTTGAAATTTTTGAAGAAGTTTTCGTACCCCTTTTCTATATTGTACTACAATTATTGGGCTATAGATTTTTTTGCAAATTTTTGTGTTTTTGTAACAAAAACATAAAATTTTGTGTTTCGTTCTGAAATCAAGATCGCTTTTTATTGAACTAAAATTATGGCGGTTTGGTTTCACTTGTCTGACGGTCAGGTCTTTGCTGTTCGTTTTTGACGTTATATTCTAATAAAAAATATCTAAAAAAAGGAACAACACAATGTATTCAGGCTGGCTTCAGGCTGATGTTGGAAGTGCTCTTTATTTAAACATGACATAAAAATAGAAAAGAAGACTTGGTTTGAAGTCATGTGACATACTCAAAAAACGTTGATTCCAACTCCGGTTCAATCTTAACAAAAACAAGCAAAAGAACTAGAACAGGTAACATACGTCTAAAATTTACAGTAAACAACAAGAGTGATACATCATAATTGAAACTGACGAAAGACCTCTCCTTAATGATAAATTCAAACATACAGCCCATAACAACGCCAATGGTTTCTCCACGATCTTTAAAGATAACTCAAGTACACAGATTTCTCTTGTCGTCGGAATGTTTTTGTTACAAACGTCATATTCCACTGGTTTTTAGCAAAAACAATAAAAAAACATTGTTTAAATATTTCACTCTGTATAAGAAAAAATCATCCTGTATACGATGATATAAGATCTCTAGTGCCGGTTTTTACCAAAACAAGACAAATGTCATTACCCATTCATTTTAATACACCTTTCAAACTTAATTTAGTATTCACCACTAATCGGAAAATCTGCTAACTCCATATTATTAGATCTGTCCGCTTCCATCAAAATCTTGTTTACAACCTTATTGTATAGAAACTGAAGAAAACAGAAACGCCAATCGATATAAGAGATTTCTGTCGTACCGGGTCACATATTATAATCAACATTATACAAAAAATGAGAATTTAATTGTTAGTTAAAATTACTACCATGACAAGTTATCGTTCTTTTTGTGTATTGATAATAAGCTGCCCCGGTTCTCTCAGCTGTGTTCTCTCCGGCATGACGCCTTCCTTCTCCGCAGCACACCAAAGACCGTAGAGCGTCGGAATTCACGCGGAGTTTCAGCACGATCTTTTGTATAAAAAATGCAAGATAAACAATGATTATGTAATAAACTTTAAACCTATGAATTAGTGGGTAGCCTATAGTCTATATTTCATTATTCGAGCTCTTCTAATAAAGGAATTGCTGGCATTGCATAATATAGCTTTTTGTGGGTTAAGCACTAATCCAATGATTTTACGAAAATGCACATTGAAAAATGCACCTGCATTCCGTAGGTGATTTTACTATTTAATTCGTTGATATCTATGGATTATTGCCGGAGTAATTAATTGCTAAAGAAATTTACGGGACAAAAACAGCGCCAATTCTTCTTAGTTTGGAAAAATCGGGAAAACGCCAACATATACAGCTTTCTAATTTTTATGAGTTGTAGCATATTGATCAAGGACAGCATCAGAATTCTTTCAAATTTTTTCGCCCCTAGTTCTGCGAGAAAATCGACGTCAAAACGAGATTGTACCATGTACGATTGTACATGGTTATCAATTATCATTATTAGAAATTATAGGAAAAAGTGGAAACTACGATGACGACGATGACGAATAATTTACTCGATTTGATTAAGCGAAATAAAAACTATATTGAAAATAATGGTATTTTTATACCACTGAGGAGAAAAAGTATATTATTTGCTTTTGTTGTTTTTCGTCGACATGATATTTGAAGCAGATCAGCAACCTAGACATTAATTATTTCTATTACAAGCATTCTGCGTATCTTATCCTGTAAAACATTTTGTGGCACTTTCTATTTTGTATGTTTTGTTTCTATTTTATACTAAAAAAAAACTGTGTTTCGGGGAAAAGGATAATGAGGGCCTCATTCTCAATTCCGTCTAAACAGCAGAACGATTAGGTAGTAGCATATGATCGCTTTTACGAGATCGTAAAATTTTTACTTGGTCGTAAATTGTGCCGTGAAAATATACAATAAAACATAATAAAATTCTAGAATAACGTTAATAGGTCGTTTTACGACACAATAATATATAACAGGCAAACGAATGATGCGATCAAATTAAAATGTCGATTACATAAAAGTGAATGGGCAGCTAACTTGGAATAGTACCAAATTCGAAATGCGTTTTATCACATTTTAATGTGGACCAAAAACAGGTACAAATTTTCAATTGCTCATATTTTCAAAGACATTAATTAAATTGAAGCATTTCTTTGATAAACTAATTGCTATTGTGAAGATTGAAAACATAATACCATATTTGCAATAATTGAACATTTTAATCCAATGTAATGTTGCTTTATACAGGGTCCTGCAACTAAGCTCCCGTCTTCTGTAGCTCACTTACTCATTAAGCTAAGAGTTTGACATTTTGCAGGCTTACCCTGTACTTCAAGGTACAATTCAAGAAATTATTTTTTATTATACAGGGTGTTCCAAAAATGTGCAACGCCATGGTAATATATTTTTTTAAATTGCATGCTATACATTTTTCTACACATTTGGAAGCCTTTTACGGTTGCCTACATATCACCAAAATTTTATTGAAATCGGTTGAGTGACCGCAGCGGAAAAAAATAAAAACCAAAAAAAAATTAATTTTGTATTGTAGGCTTTAAAAATCAATAAAAACCACAAAATGCACCTCGTTAATAAAATTTTGCGACGTGCTTATTAAGTTAGATGTAATAGTCTCGTTAACCAAGTGACATTGATCCAAATTATACAGGGTGACCAAAATCGAGTGTCAAACCTGTCAAACTTCAAAGCGTGTTATTGTTCTTATTTTAAATTGGAACCCATAAATTTTTTTATGTGAAATGATGCAGAATTAAAAAATAAACATTGTTTCTACATACAACCCCATAACAATTTCCAATATTTTAAAACTTATTCGCCAAAAACTCATTTTTCAACGTTTCCAACGGCAATTTTAGATAATAAATATCGTACGTGGCTTTGAAAAACAATTTATTTCATAAAAAATAATAGACGTATTTTAGATTTGAGTGTACTTAATTAAGTAGTTATTCAAATGCTAAATTTACTGCATAATTTACCTATAGCGGTAAGGACGGAAATGTGGCTATAGGTAAATTTTGCAGTAAATTTAGCAATTGAACAACTACTTAATTAAGTACAGTAAAATCTAAAATACCTCTCTGCGTTATATTTTATGTAATAAATTGCTCTTCAACGCCACGTACGATATTTATTACCTAAAATTGCCGTTGGAAACGTTGAAAAATGAGTTTTTGGCGAATAACTTTTAAAATATTGGGAATTGTGATGGGGTTGTATTCAGAAACAATATTTATTCTTTAATTCCGCATCGTTTCACCTAAAAAAAATTATGGGTTTCAATTTAAAATAAGAACAATAGCGCGCTTTGAAGTTTGACAAGTTTCACACTCGATTTTGGTCACCCTGTATGATTTGGATCAATGTCACTTGGTTAACGAGACTATTACATCTAACTTAATAAGCACGTTGCAAAATTTAATTAACGAGGTGCATTTTGTGGTTTTTATTGATTTTTAAAGCCTACGATGCAAAATCATTTTTTTTTGGTTTTTATTTTTTTCCGCTGCGGTCACTCAACCGATTTCAATAAAATTTTGGTGATATGTAGGCAATCATAAAAGGCTTCCAAATGTATAGAAAAATGTATAGCATGCAATTTAAAAAAATATATTACCATGGCGTTGCACATTTTTGGAACACCCTGTATAATAAAAAATAATTTCTTGAATTGTACCTTGAAGTACAGGGAAAGCCTGCGAAATGTCAAACTCTTAGCTTAATGAGTAAGTGAGCTACAGAAGACGGGAGCTTAGTTGCAGGACCCTGTATATGGCAATGCAACATTTCTGATAATATCGGATCAATTTAATGTGAAATGAAAGCTGTAATGAAATTAGTAGGTAATGACATCTATTTTCTTTTGGTCAAAAGGAACAGTAGAGATTTTATAGCATCGTCTACAGGGTGAAATTTTGGAACATCGATTTTTTGCTGTTTTTACTCAACAAAGCAGTTGAATTGGAAGTTTGCATAGATGTTTTTTTTTAGTTGTCAGGGTGGGGTCCTTCCTTAAAGGAGCACCAGCGCAAAAACCAAAGACCAAATACAAAATCTACGTTTGCCATTTATCTACTCCGAACAATTTCCTTTGGATAATCAGCCCTTTTAAACATACACCCCTATAAGTAGAAAATCTTTCAACTGAACTTCGCACGTTTCCCCCAAAAGAAGCGATTGCAGCGAAATGGACCCATTGTCTGGAGTTTCTCGCAAATCAAAAGAGGGCAATAAATTACGTCGGAATTATCGGCGGGGTGCCAAACGGGGGTAAAAGGTGGCGGTAGGGGCGAGGTTGGGGGCGCCACGGTGCAAATGTCCTTTGTGTAACGTGGCCCGGATCCGCAGCGGGCTGTGTTTCCAACGGGTAAGAGGATATATATTTTACTAAGGAATTACAAATCCGGAGCACTCGGCGTCCCTGTTTTCCCCCCCTTTTCTCTCAATTCGATAATGAACTTAGAAGGATTGGGCCCTCCTTCCTCCCTCCTGCCACTCCCTTTGATCGGTTTTCGAACTCTCCGTAATCTATCCTTTTGTTTGATCCCTGGCAGATCCGTCTGAAGAATTTTTGTGTAGATGGTGTTCCTTTGTAGGGGACGCGTCGAGCTCGCACAGCCGAACGAATCGAACAAGGATCGAATTTACACAATTTTTTGCTTGCTTGCTAGTGGAATTGGACGCCTACCTGCAGAATCTATCTTGGTATTACCTTGAAAGCATCGACTGAATTACTAAATTGCTGAAAATTAGTAACGGGCTGATTAACTTCAAATACTAATTTATCGTCCGTTAATTCAAGTCCGATAAAATCCCATAATTCGAAAATGTGTTAAGTATTAGTTTTGTGGCTATATAAGTTCAGACAAGAGAGTTTATTGTTGACGGAAAATTTTGACCAAATGTTCCATAATATTTTGTTTATATTATTGAAATATATCAAATGAACAGAGTACAAGATATTTCACTTGTGGCAACCAGCAAATGCAAATGCATATAAAATAATTTAAGACAGCATTTTTTTAATGGATTGCCTATATTTCTGAGTGTCTTTATCATACAATGTATGTATGTTTGTATAGCAACTCCCCATACAAGGTAACAATTTGGAATGCAGATATTTTAGGATTATTATTTAACATTTTTGTAAAATTTGCATTTATACTTCGATAGTATTCAAACGCTGGCACCTATCGGTACAAACAAAATGCAGTTATCTCCAAATCAGTAGATTTTTTACACATTGGTACGCTCGTCCTTTTTTTATGTGAAAAAAATTTATAATAATATACCAAAAATTTAACCGGGTATTATGTACAGTGTGTTTCAATAAGAAATTTGTTATCTTGGAATAGAAAATATCATTCTAAATAGAATTTAGTAAGTGATTTCCACTCCAAACAAACAATGTAATTTAGAAATAATTTTGTTTAGACAAATAAAGCGTAAATAATAGTGACGTTTTGAGCAAAAAAAATGCCGAATGGTTTTGTTGGATTACGTCATAAACTGTAAAACGCAGCAAAATCTCTACTAATTTACTTGTGTTATCCAAATTGTACGATAACCTGTAGATGTTCCATATATTATTTCAAAACGTTGAAATAATAGCCAATATCGTAAATTAATAAATTGTCTCAACGAACGACAGTCGTGATAGTACAGAGGATTATAAATGTGTTTGTCAACATTTTATTGAATGAAAAATGAGAATGGAGACAAAAACAAATTACAAATCTAGGTAGTACATGGCACAATTTAGGTGTGAAGAACCTAAATTGCTTCTTCACATGCAACATTATATTAATATTTCAGTGCTAACTTCCAAAATCCTATCGAAGAATACGCTCAAAAAATACACTTCGATGACCAACGTTGGCGACATACATTGGAGTCTGTAGGGGAGTCTACTCGAACACACATGAATAATAAGTATTCATTCAAAACACTTTTTTTTAAACTCTGCCTCAAAATAGGCAGAGTTATTTTCTAATTTTTTTCACATGACAAAACTCTTCAGCGTTGATTATCTAGGTCAGAGATTTTTCTCTTTTTTCCCCAAACTTGTTTGAACTTGTACTCAACGGCATCATATCATCGTAACTATAAACCAATTATGAATTTACTAATGTTTAAACGGCATCGCGACTGAAGATACCTGCTCATACTAATCAAAGTCATATTGAGCTATTCTATTCCGATAGAAACGATAATTTTATAGAGCATGCAACTATTGACTTCCGCGCTCTGTATCTGTGTACTGGATAACCAGACTCGCATACGCTACCAGAACGGGTGTCCGCCAATATTTTTGATACAAGTTCTTTGATGTTCCAATTTTTTTAATAATAATAATACTTTATTTATTGTGTGATCTTGTCATATAGTGACAGATATTGACAATTGTCATTTACAGCGTTACATTAAAACTAGTTGCCTATACAATACTTCCTAAATATCAACCAATGCACTCAATAAAACTCAATGAACTACAAAAATAAAAATAAAGGAGGTTTCCGTACATATTGAAATTATCTCAGCAATGCAACAGTATACTTCGACATAAATGTTTCCACTTTAAAACACAATTCAATACAGAAATAAATAAGACATTTTACACACGCATATATCGTGACGCACGCCAATCAGGGACGCGATGTGCTTGTCAGAAATGACTTTGTCGTTAAATAGTCTTTTAATCTAGATGGCGAACTTATAATATGATTGGGCAGTAGGGTGTATCAAAAAGGCGATTTTTTCGAAATTCAAAATTTCAAGTTGATAAAAAATTGTCCCTGATGACTCTCATATACTTAAAAAAATTGGCCCAATTGAATAATATTTAGGTCTCCCGCAGGAGGCCTAAAGATTACGATTTTCTTCAAAAATTAAAAAAAAAATATTTAAATGTAATATTCGGTGTTTTTTTTTATTTTCAAAGCCCACTTGTCCGTGCACAATAAAAACAAATAATTGACAAATAAACTTTTATCAATATTTGAGCAAAATTTTTAAAATATACGAAAAAGTTCATTTTTCTTAAAATCGTATCGAATCTAAATAAACTGCAGGCGATCTAAATGTTGCATTAGAGTAATATATATTTTTTGTATACGGTAATTTCTCACCACAATGTTAAACTTATTGTATTTGAAAAAAAAATCACTTAATCTTTCATTGAAAAACAAAATTCTAATACATAATGAAAATTATAAATTTTCGTCCTTCTGCGGGAAACCTAAATATTTTCGAATTGCGCCAATTTTTTTTTGTAGTATATGTAGGTCCAAAGGGACTACTTATCAACTTGAAATTTTGAATTTCGCAAAAAACGTTTTTTTTTCGATACACCCTATTGGGCAGTGCATTATAGGCTCGTACTATCATGAAGTATGGTCCACGCTCAAAAACGTATAAGGTGTGGCGAGAAACAGAGAGTTTCCCCCATTTCTAGTACTAACTAGTACTAACCATCCCAGTGAGCCCTAACCATGCACTCCGAGAAACTTGACTTCCTCGCATAAAGGCAGGGAGCCAATGGCTGTTCTTACCAGTACTGACTGCTGAGGTGCCTCTAATGAAAATTTTAAGACTTGTTTTTTCTTTGTTCAACACCATTTTATTTACTGTGCATTCATTTTCTCATAAGCCCCAGATAACGCCGCCGCAATACTCGATAGGTCTTGATTATTTACCATTAGGGTCGTATCGTCCGCGAACTGGTATAGACCTTCACAACCCAAATGCAACGGCAAGTCATTCATAAATATCAGAAAAAGGAGCGGACCGAGGATAGATCCCTAGGGAACTCCAACTGTCAGCCGACATGTACTTTCAGACTGCCTTTCCATTTAGGTATGCACATTCTTTAGAGTATATCCTGCAGGTAAGATGTAAGGAGATCCAGCGTAACACCACGAATTCCGTATGAGTGCAGTTTGGAAAGTAGTAGACCATAGTTAATGCTATCGAAGGCCCGTGCAAGATCAAAGAATATTGCTGCAACATGTGTACGTTCATCGATACCCCTCAATATTCTCGAATAGGCCTCAAACAGTGCCCTCTCGCAAGAAACTCCGTGCTGAGTATCTGAAATAACTTTATTTGCTTTAAAAAACTGAAGCAGCCGGCCATGAAAATACTCTCAAACACTTTAGAAAAACAGGATAACAATGATATTGGTCTGTAATTTGCTATGTCAGTTTTCAATCCATGTTTATGTATCGGTACACCAATCGCGTTCCTAAGTTTACTAGGAAATACCCCCTGCATGACCATACAATTTATTAAGTGCTTAACAACACACACTATTGCACCAGACGTTGCCTTCCTTATAAAGGATGGTATATTTTGGCTGAAGTAAGGAAAGTGCACCCGCCACCTCGTTCTCATCAGCAGGAGGGAAAAATATGCTCCTCTCGATGTTCGCCACCAGGGTTGGCAATTCACGTGTGTGACTCGCGTTCTTATCGCCGGAATAAATAACTTATTACTGAACAATTCTGAGATTGACTTGCACTCTAGTCCCTCGGTCCCTCCTTGTACAACCTGCATTGGCCCATACGGACTATAATGGACCATAATGGACTATACGATATTTCATGAAATTTGCGTCTCTGGTCCTGGCGGATATAGTCTATTGGTACAACGTAAAATCAGGGAACCTTCTGTATTTGTAGCGCATTACAGATATCAAAATAGGGTCGTATTAAAGTAAAATTAAGTCCGTCTGCGACCAAGGACGCTATCTACGCAAAACGGGTCTCGCCGCTCCGGTCCTTTGCGACTTTCTGGCCGAGCGTGACTTGCGATCGGATTTCAGGACCGCCCGCGGCCGTTATTTAAGATAAACCGACGCGGCGGCCATCGAGCCAGCCGCCTCCGTAAATCCCCGGGCGGAGGACGGCGTCCCCTACGCTACCTAGCGGAGGAGAGCGTCTTCCCTGCCCGCCGACCGCCATAGCCACCGCGACCGAGGTTATAAATTAATATTATGGTCGCCCACGTTCCCGCTGCCCTCACGGCGACGGCCGACCGTACAAACCGGTTTTAAACGCCGCCTCCGCCCGCACTTCTAAGCCCAGATTCCGGTGACTTATAGGGACGCGGTCCGCCGGCCTGCCGGCTTAACTCTTGTGAATTGTTGCCGGGTAATCCCAGACGAGATCACGCCTAAGACCGCGAGAGGTCGGTCTCTGCAATTTTCGCAAAAGTTTGCGCGCTAAGTGTGTAGCGTCTTAAAGAATTGTTTGTCGATGTGGTCAAATGTAAGTAGCGACGCACGTATCTTGAAAGTTATGGCAAATCTGATACATTTTGTCTTGAGTGGAGACATTTAAAAGGACTCGAGCAGTAAGATAGGTAACATAGAAAAAAGGTTTGAGATTCAGACCTAGTATGGGTCCACAAATGTCAGCTGTTGTGTTTTGACGCAGGGCATAATCAGGAAACTGTTTTCTAGACTATTCTATTCGTAAAACCCTGATACAAGTGTTTACGTATAAAGTTTGACGTTTCATTTGGCGAGATGTCTCATACAAAGTTAAGGAGGGTTCCGTTTTTTACTTTAAAATTGAGTAAAAATTTGAAATTGCGGCCATATAGTATTCTGTCCTCTGCTTACTGGAATTTGTTTTATAAATTTTTACCCTTTCTACGCCTTCTCCGAGGATATTTTGATGCATCTAATGTACATCTAGATGTCTCACCAGATATCTTGCACATATCTTTTTGCCCATTCCTATCGATGTTATAGTTTTAAAGACGGCAGAAAAACCTTCATTAAGTGCCTGCTTACACAATTTGAACTATTTGAAATTATGGATTTTGAGCCATAGAGGACATGATTGAATGCATGGAGCCAGACCGAATTGATATTTTGTTGTTATTTACTATACTACTTGATGCAATTTCCTTGATGCAACTTCCTTGATGACAAATCGTTGTAAATCGACTTTACAATATTTACAACACTTTTGTTCCCGTTTCAGCGTCCACTAAAACAGCATACAATTTTTATTTTAAAAAAATGCAGATATTTTCTTTGATTATAATGCTTTCCTAACCCACCATTTTGATTGTTGCAATTTTTATGCCAGATTTGGTTACAGCGTCATTAAAACCCCATAAAAATCTTTTTAAACTAGATTTGGTCGAAAATTTTCATGAATTTTATTTTCTAATCCGAAAGATTGGTTGCCTCATTTTAAAATTTGCAACGTGTTTAAATTTTACATAGCAGTTTTTCAAGTAACCAGATACAGGTTTGTGAAGAAACGCTCTTCAGTGATTCAAAACTACTTACTACTGTGACTTTTCCTGTCAAATTAACAAATACCCTGTCAAATTACCGTGGTACTGTTGTAATTTCATACGAAAATGTATGTGGAATATGCGAATTCTGTAAAAACAACACAGACATATACCTGTTTCCACTAGATGTTATAGTTAATTTTTATTTTGCAGCTTTTTTGGTAGTTTATTCCATTCATTTTCTGTAACATTGCAGATATTTCTCTCCAGGTGTGAACTTATATGTTCTCTTCAGTTGCTTCAAAAGTTGCAGGTCTTTCAAGTATTGCCAAAGGAAGGAAAAAGAAAATACAAATCAAAAAGTGCGAAAACGAAGAATGCATACAGTACCTTTTACAAATAATTAAATAAAGAAATTCATTAAACAATTTAAAAGAAATATCATAAATCAAAATAAAAACATTTGTAATCACTAATTTCATTTATATCAGATTTGTCTATATTTCCTCTTAAAGTTTGTTAAATAAGATAAAGCTTGCTCATACATACATAATGTTGGAAACTGCAGTAATACAAGTTAAAAATGTGAGCACTATTAAATTTTTTGCGTTGTCAAAATTAGTACTTACCTACTTCAATTTAATTATTTTTTTGTTTAATTAAATACAGTCACGGAATTTTAAATTTCACTTTAGTCCTCACAATTTAGTTATAGAAACTCAAAACTTGAGTGGTCATGGGTTAGTAATCTTTACGGGCATGTAAGATCTAGTCTTCTCCTAAAGTACCATTATGAACAGCAGATTCAAATTATAGGTTTATTTTGTCATACATTTGGAAAGGCAAAAATATTGAATACCAATAATATTAGATTTTCACCAATAACTCTGCCAGGTTGTTGTTTTCTAGAGACTATTTTGTTTTTATGTAACAGATAGGTAATTGTAGGTAATAATGTCATTTGAAGTTAATGAATAATTAATCTAGAATATACTTACTTGCCCGTTAGGTGTAATATCGAAATGATAGTGGTTTATTGGTTTAGAAGGGCTCCAAATCAAAATTGTTCATGGATTGACACTGGATAATGTGCCCATGGAACGGCGAGCGCCACCGATATTCCTTACTATTTTTCCGCAGAACCCCTGACAACATCTCGCGGAACCCCAGAGTTCCGCGGAATCCTGGGGTTGGGAAACGCTGATCTAACAGATTTTGGAGTCGCCAAGTGTACCGGGAAAGCAACGAAGAGAAAATGATGGAAACAAATTACAATTAAAGACTACAAATTAAATACCATTCCCACAAAATTTGTATAACACCTAAAAGGTCTAAAAGTGCTGAAGGTCATGTTTTACTAAAATCGCCCAAAAAGTAAGCAATACATGACAGAATACGCAACAAATTCAACACAACGCAAAGGATATTTAAATTTTAAATTCTCTTACGAGATTGGCCCATTTCGCCGAGCGAACGTCTCCAGATATTCGCGTCGACGTTCTCAGGGCGAATTCTAGAGACGAGGGTTGGCTGCGGGGCTGTCGGGGGTGGCGTGAAACTGGGTCCTCACAATAGAAATCCAAATAAAGTGCTACTTTCAGCAACAGGGTGATTTAATATCAAGCCCATTGCAAACTTCTTTCATTTCTCTGCCGGATCTCCCGGAAGAGGAAGGAAGCAAAAAGGAACAACAACTGTGCGCGGGGCGGAGGGGGGGTGCAGCGCTACGTCGCGTATACGACGGAAGTCCCGGAGGAACGCCTCGCACACTTTTAATTCGCGTTTCGTCGGACGGTTTCGAGTCGAATGTAACAGTTCATATAAACAGTCCAATTTACATTTCAAATAAAGGAGAGGATGAAGCCGGAGAGTCGCTCAGTTTCATAATCACGGCCGCGCACCACTAGACCTGTCACCTACGGGAATGGATCTGTTCATTTCACGGACCCCTCGAAGCTCTCTTTGCAATTCTATTACTAGGGAGGTCGGTCGTACACATATCACGTCCTTACCTAGCTAGATTGCTAACCATTTTTGATGTATGGAGTTAGTTTTATTTCTTCTTCTGTTGTTTTTCTCGACATGAAATGTATTGATAGCATTTAGAATATAGTGTTGAAAGAGGTTGTGTATAACCTATTTAATCTGATATATCACAATGTTTTATTGTGACAATATTACATTATAATACAAACTTCAAACGACGAAAATCGGCGCACGAGTTTCATTTGGACACGATGAGCGTAGCGAGGAGTGCCCAAATGGAGCAAATGCTAACGAGTGCGCCAATACATAAATTTCGAAAATTTCGGTTGGCATCTTACAATCTAGAGTAGTTGTATCTTCAACAAATGGTTGATGTGGTAAAACTGATGTTTCTTTCTCTGAAACTTTGTTAGTGAAAGATGAACGACCAATTACTAATCAAAACTATTTGGAAGCCAAATTACTTTTCACAAAACGGCAGGTTTAATTTATTCCATCTAAAATGAATAACCAAATAAACCACACTAGAAATCTATTCAACAAATAAAACATGAACAATGCAGAACTGCTTACAAAAGAGATATGAATGTTAATTCTAACACAATGATAATATTCTTTTAGCAGAGATGGTCACAATATATAAATCAATAAACTCTAATAAACAACGCATTAAAATGGTTGAGAACAAGAAACACAAGACAGCACAATTATTCTATAACTTGGCCCCATAGGGCTAAACTCACGAATCGTCTTGACTACATGATAGCTAATATCAGAAGAAGGAAGGTTCGTTCGTTCCACCCGTAAAGTATCGTTTACGTCCACTTAACTTAACGTAACGTACTGAAAGTTCAACTCCATTGAATTATATGTGTTTGTTTACATTCACTTAACGTCGAAAAAATTAACGTATCGTACGGAATTGTTCACTCAACTTCAACTTAGTATAATCCGCGAGCTAAGTGTACCAATCACAGGCTCTTGATTTTGACAATTCGGATGACGGTGACACAAAAATAACCTAAAAATTCACTCAGGTGTCTTTATTATCTTTATTAACTTTATTATCTTTCTGTTGTTTGGCAATATTATCCATTATTTTGCCAATTTATGTTGACTTCTTCAGGGACAAAAAAATTATACAACTTAACCAAAAAACACACTAAAAACGGATCGCACCCTATAGACGTAAGTTGCTGCAAAATACGAAATGTCACTATCTCTGTCTGTCACCCTTCTACTAATATTGGCTCGAGTATACATACCTAATAATGGCCTTAAAACATAACGACGAGCATGGGAGTTAATAACATGTCATCAAATAACACGTACACACAACGGTCACGAACGTTCAAGCTAAACTGACAAGTAGAGGGCATCGGACAGATTTTTTTCCACCCAAAAAGCGGAAAACGCTAACTTGTTCCAACAAAATACAGCATATTATACACATCTAGTCTGATACAACAATTCTTTGACAAAACCCGCACTATTAAGTATAAACTTTAACATAAGATTATAAAACATACGGAGCATAAGTGCTTAAACGAGCACTTAACTAACAGTAAGGAAATAAACTGGAATACATACAACACCTACAAAAGTAGTAAAACAATAAGTAACTTAAAAAAGCGGTCAAACTAAGGACAGCTTTTTATTTTATCATACGCAGTATGATAAATTAATTAAATTGAATTAAAATTGTTTCTAGTCTTTGAGAAAAGAAAATCATTTTTAATGTTTTGCATTTTTTTAGCACTGCCTATCTCAAAAACTAGGTTGTAGGGGAAAAACGCAAAGCAGAAACAGTTTGCACTTGTTCGGGAGTTCAGAATGGATATAAAAGAACCCATTGAGAGCGTCCTGCAAAAAAAAAATTAAATGGAAAAGGAAAGACGAACTTAATGTCTTGTCTATCCAATCTTTATCCAATCTTTTAATAGTTAATCGCAAGTGATAAGTACAGACGATGATTACAACATTTTTACTGCAGAAATTTGGTGCATTGATATCTACATTGGAATAGATAATAGACGGCGGGCAGTATTTTTTTTTTTAATTATAAAAGGTAATAATTATTGTGTTACAAAGTTTTGTGGTCTGTGACTCAGTTCTTCAATTTTAAAGATAAGAAGAAGTAAGGTAAACTATTAAGTTATACATAAAACTACTCATGCAAAAATAATAAAAATTCACCCCTGCCATTAAATTCTACAGCTTGTTTGTTAATATTAGTTCTACTGATTTTATTAGTAGTATTGTAAACTTCGCCCGTTTAGGTCTTTCCTTGTTGACGTAACAGCAAGTCCAATCTTTATTATTAATACTACCTAGTTTGAAAAACAAGTCCAACTCGTAAAATAACTTCGGTTTCTACATCTATCAAACCGGCAAATTCGTGTTTGTCAGCAGAAATGAATGAAGCCATAAGCGCGCGCGCGCTTCCTCATCTACCGGAAAATAATCTTTTACTAGCAATAAATTATATAGCGCGCACTTAACCTGAACAAGATCACAAAACCCCTTCGTTAATCCCTCAATTTCGCTCTCGCCCAGCCCAACTTTCCCCCCGGCGAGCGGAATCTGTTCCTTCCTCCCTCCATCCTCGCGCCCTCATCCTCTAAAACTGGATAATACAAAATTTTCGCCAGAGGGCGCCCTCGGTTCATCTCCTTCTCCCCCCACTCATCGGCCATCAACTTTAAAACCAAACAAACAAAGGGATTCCGAAGTTTGGTCCCGGTAAACCGCTCAGAGCATTTAGTTTTCCTAGTTAGGTCGCTCCTCGGTTAGTCGTAAAGTTCGCCAATCCCACCAAAGAAGAAAATCCATCGTTACGGAATTACGAGCGACCAGCGGTCTTAGGAGTAAACTCTGACCGAATTGAGTGGGAGCCTGTACGTTGTTCCGCGTAACGTGAGCTGTTGTAATTTTTATTGTTCGGACTTCGGTAGATGGGGATGGCCGACGCCGAGACGCCCTATGTAATCCACCCTAATGGGTCATTCCTGAGCAAGGTGTGGCTCGGACGGCGTCCTGCAGATAGATAAAGCTTGCTTAACGGATATCCTGATGATGCCGTAAAAGATAACGTTGCGACTTGATGCGACGTATATTGTCGGTGTTTCCGTGGCTGAACGGGGTTGCTGTTTATATTTTTATTACATTGACTGCGGATTTATACGATGTTAACTGAAAGGCAAAAAATGAACAGCTAATGTAATAGTTCGTCGGTTGGTTGTAATCAGGTTATTAAGTAACCATACTTTTTAGTTTTAAGAACTTTATTGTAGTACCACAACCTTAACCATTATGAAATTTATCTCTCTAAACAGACTCAGCACGTAAGTTCTTGCAATAGCACCAATGCAGTATTTTAACAGACAAACCCCATCACTCCTACCATGATAATCTATTTGAACTCAATAAAAAGTAATCAAAATCTCTACCATTAAATTGTGTTTGCTCACTTTAAATACTGAAAGAAACGTACTCATAAGTTAAACTCAAATCTCAATAAAAGAATAATAAATATTTAGTTACAATTAAAACAATGAAATGAAACTCTAAATGTACTAAATAAAATGTGCTGATGATAAGCCAGTTGCCCCAAAAGTATAATAATCTCTATTACCAAAGAACGCCCTTAGATGTATGGGAATAAAAACCATTAAAAAGTTTCACATGTGATAAGATTACGTGTCTCTCACAGACCAACGCGCGGCAACGTTGATCCCATAAACAGAGCAATAGCAATTATCAAATTCCTCCGCCGTTAAATAAAATAATAATTACAAAAATACTGTTAATTATTACACTAATATGTTGTTAAATGTTCGGTTTCCAAGAACTCATGTAACTATTTTCTTCAGTAAGCTTTGCGATGACACTGAAAAGAAATTAATCAAGAATATTATGATATTTAAATGTTAAAAAAAGTACAAAAATGCATGCCATCTATGACTGATTTATTCTGTAAACATTGTTTGTCAAACGGTACTTTTTCACAATGTTCTACAATCCGGCAAAGAATTACTAGTGTGTTTCGGTCATAATTTAAAAAATTGTTTAGGCAGGCGTTGCATACTTAGAATTAATTACTTACAAAAAACTTTTTTAATAGATAAGAATATTGTTATCGTCTTATCTTCATTACAAACTAGCTAAGAATGACCAATCGCCCCCCCCCCCAGTTCACGATACAATACTCCAATATCAGAAAAACAGTCCACCAGTTACTCAACGTTGGGCAGGTATACGAAACAGGGTTTTTCGCAGGCATCAGCGGAGACTCAAGGCCTGGATTTCACTTACAATATCTTTAATACAAAAATTACAACAAAAATTCAATGAAACAGGAAGAAAATACGGTGCCCGCCTATATTTTGAAAAAAACAGTATAAAATTATTTTGGGTCCCTGTGAACTGAACTGCAGAGTGATTTATAGCTAGTGATACAAAATACAAAAAAATACTTATGAATAAAAAAGGGTTAACAAGAGCATCAAAATAATAATTTGTAGATACTTAAATACCGTAAAATGTTCTTATATTTTGTTCCTGCACAATGCCCTTTTACAGCCTTGGGTTGGTTTGATAACTCCTAAAAGGGGAAAAAGATAACCAACTTAATTAAAAATTAAATTTAGTAACATTACAGAGCATATTTGTATTTTTATTAAACAATATTAAACATACGGTTAAGCAATACACATACATTTATTATCGATTGGGACTCGTTGAAATATCTATGACTATATAATCCCCATCATTATACGCACCAATGATTATAATGACTACTAATGACACGCGTTGTATAATAATGACAGTTCGTTCCAATAATGACCTCATTATTTGAACGAACTGTCATCATTATACAACGCTAGTGTCAAAGTCTGTCAAAACCTACATGGATGACAGTTATTTGTGAGTTCGCCTCGCCATCATTGACAAATGCATTTAAAATATTTTACATAAAATGGAATTTATGAGTCGTAGATAAAACGTCGTATTTGACTCGCACATAGCGGATATAAATCGCTCGCATGATTACACGCTCGCCTACGGCTCGCGTGTAAACTTCGTGCTCGCGATTTATATCCTTAATTATGTGCTCGTCAAATAGTATACTATTAAATTAATGATAGATTAATGTAATAGTTTTTCATATCATAGAAAATTATGCCGCTTGAAAAGGTCCACTGGAGTAAATGTAGTAGCAAAAAAATTGTAATGTGATATTCATTGATATTTTGTTAACCAATTGTTACATCCAATTGGTACATGACCAAATGACATATCTCAAAAACTAACATCATAATTCGGAAAAAGATTTGTGATCTATAGGTAATTAACAATATAGATTTTGTTTTATGTTTTTTTTTTTTAACATGATGGACGTAATTATTCCGTGATTTTAAGGGTAAAATCAACATAACCACTTGTAATGGAAAATTTATATTAAGATTTCTGTGGATGTGGATTTTGGTGAATATTGTCTTTGTGGAAGTGAAACTACTATTGACAACAGTAGAGGCAGTTGCTAGTAAACGGAAATAAATAAGCGCTGGGTGCTAATTGCCAATATCTCGAAATTAAATTAATAACCCTTTTACTAAAATCAACTTTATTTATTGTTGTTGTTAATGTAGTCACGTCAGAACACCCTATATTACATACTCAATATACAGCCCTACAGTTTCAGCGGCCATTATTATTTAAAAAAAAACGTAAATAAGTATTTTTACAGCATTTGTCGCTGGTATCAAACGATACTTTTTCCCTCTGTGCATCAAACTCGGAAACAAATTACAAAAGTTTGAAACATTCTCCACAATTTACCCCGAAAATTTATCATACCCCTAAAACTCCAGTATCAGAAAACGACCATCCCCAGCGATTTGCACCCCTAACCCCCTCGCACCAGTAAAAAACAAAAGTGGCGGTAAGCGCTGCGTAACTTTACAGCAAAAAAAAATCCCAGATATTTGATAGCATAACTTTGACACTCTTTTCTTTTTTGTTCTAGGTAAGCTCGCGCGCCCTCTCCATTCCGCACAACTGTTACAGTTCCCGAGGCCTGACCGGCCCGGTCCCCGGTACGACCCCGCGACCCGCGGGTCGGGACGGAAACATAAACCGGCACAGTTCCTCCGCTTCCGTTTTAAATTACCCAGGAGGAACGAACGAACGAACGAACAACTGAGCAGCGGCGTCGGTACTGCGACCTCCGAGTTTATCGCGGCCATTTGGAACTTTTGGCCCTTCGAACGTGCCCGTGCAAACGGGCGACCGTGTCTCATTTGTTAAACAAATTACCGTTTCCGGTAATTTATCGGTGATTAATTGCGCCGCGTGGACTACCCGGCTTGAGATAAAAAACAAAAGAACTGCGAGGATCGTGCTGGGATGGCCCTCAGTGGGGTTGTTCGATTGTTTTTTTTTTTTGACTTGGTAATGCATCTTCAGGGTTTGCGTATGTTTGCAATTTAAACAGTCGCCTTAGTACTAACGGCTAAATGTACTTTATTATACAAACAAACACTATAGGTACGTGGTGAGTTTTCTAAATATTAACCAACATTAATTTGCGAATCCAAACAAAAAAGAAATGAACTGGATTACACATGATAATAGTTTTGGGGTAGAGCTTTTTATGTGCACCTTATATACAAAAAACGATTCTTCTAATGAATTACTTGCATAGTTTTGCAAATTAAGATTCCATTCTAATCAGATTGGCTGACGGTTTCACAAACGTCAATATTGGAAATTTATGTTTGTGTAACAAATTCACAGAAGAGAATTCAGTTCTTTTTTGTGTGTGCGTCTAATATAATCCATATCTCTGGGGACATAATTTAAGTCAGAAGTAAAAAAAAATCGATTTTTTTTTATTAATAAGCATAGAGCATATTAAAACTAATCTAAAAGATTAACCATCAATTGACATCTCAATTCTTAAAACTAGGTACTTGTCTCTAACAGGGTATCCACTGATGTCCTATATTAACTTTGTCCTAAACAAGAAGCACTAACACTTCACTCACTGTGCTCTGCTTTTTACACATTTTACTGATTCACTAGTTCGAAGGGTTTAGTTCTTTTTAGTCTTCTCACTATATTCTGGTTGTCCAGTATTTGCAGGGCCTCTACGTTGACGTGATGGCTTAGGCGAGATTCATGCTTAGTGACGAATCTTTTTATGTCTTGGAAGATTTGTGGGACACCAAGATCACAGGTCACTATTCCGTATGTACCAAGAAGCGTTAACCATACTCCTTTGTACTTTATCTTGATTCCTTGTATATTGGAGTTTTTTTGCGCATCACCAAAGCTGGATGCCGTATAACCAAATCGGTTTTAGTATTTGGTTGTATACTTGTAGTTTGTTCTGTACTGACAACTGAGAGTTTCTTCCCAGAAGCTAGTAGAGTTCTCTGTATTTGAGGTCAAGCTCTACTCTTTTCTTCTTAATGTGTTCTTTCCACCTTAGTTTTGTATCCAGAGTCATACTTCGCATATGGAACTATGGCGTCGTTACGCTTGACATGAGATTCTTTTGTTTGTAAAGTTAATGTGGGCTGATTTCAGTTCGTTGAGCTTGGTCTTCCATTTTTTGGTCCATTGATACATTTTATTACTAGCTTGTTGAAGATTCCTAGTAGATTCTCCAATAGTTGATCCCACTGCCGTTAGAGCCGTCATCTGCGAATGTGGTGACTGTTGCATTTTCCAGCCGTGGAAGGTCACTTGTATATAATAGATAGAGAATTGGTCCCAATACACTACCCTAGGGCACCCCAGCTTTTACTTCTTTTAGTTCCGGGTATTCATCGATCTATTTTGTTCTGAATAGTCTATTAGATACAAAGGATGTTAGCTAGCAGCTCGACGTATAGTAACGGTAGCATACTATTTAGTTTGTGTATCAATCCTTCGTGCCTAACATTTGGAAAGCTTATGTCACATCAAGAAAGATTGTTGAGCAAATAGGCTTTTCTGCTAATGCTTTCACTATGATATCTGTTATTCTATGGACTTGATCTATAGTGGAATGCTTTTCTCTAAAACCAAATTGGTGATTAGGAATTAGTTCCTTTCTCTCAATGATAGGGTTCATTCTCTTTAGAAGCAGCTTTTCAAAGAGCTTCGATATCATTGGTAATAGTGATATTGGGCGATATGATTTGGCGTCGTTCGAATTTATAGATAATAAAGCTTTATAATATTCAAAAACAAGTCAACGTTAACTTTCCACTTTATGCTAGGTATTACGTCTTTAAGGAAGTTATGCAAATATTCTGAAAAGAAAATAACAAATGACTTGATGCAATAGATCATTATTAACCATTCCTTCTGCCAAACCCACATATTTCTATATTTTAAAGTACCTCTTTGTTTATAATGTACTACCTACGATATTCTGTCATATGACATATAATTTGCGTTGCTACATAAGATTTATAGTTTTGGAGAAATTGATAAAAAACATTGGTGGACTGAGGAAAACATGTTACTTATCAAAACAAAGGTAAATTTTTAATCAACTTTTGCAGGAACATTTTCTTATTTTCCGGTTCAATCCCATCCCGGATTGCTAAAGGTAAATGACCTGTCTATAAAAAGTTTTGGTGTTATGGATTCATACCTTAATTTTATTGAAATTCAAACCTTACTGAATTTGCCCAAACCCGGCAAAAAGATTTATATTTCCGGAACATGTACGTTAAGTCTGTAGGCATCTCTATGAAATTCAAACTACTAAATCAATATTGAACATCCCCAGAAAAAATTACATCCCAATACAGTCATCCTTTGTTGCATCCTTAATAACATAGATCTACAACTTTTTATACGTTGTGGTACCTATCTCTAGTGTTAAAATACTAATTGGTCTTTTGTTTTTAAAATGGCATTTACAGAACTTATCTGACAACTGATACAAAATAGAATGTTGCTGAATTTAACGTATACAAAGGAAAATCCATGTAATTTTGATTGTTTTAGCGTCTTTTTTTTCAGCTGTTACAAAAAATACACTAACCTGCATAGTAGTTGTTGTGTCCATAGACCATATATCAGATTTAATTTGTTTCTGTCCGATTTCCTCCTAATTTTTGAAGCACAAGTTGGAGTCAACTGGTGATTCGTGACTGTGGATTATTCCAATACCATGAGCATTGGCGAATCTTGACTTGGTTCACTCATAAAACATGTCTTCTTCCTATGTCACGATGTAGAAACAGTATGATCTCCAACGTGGCCGCGTATCTGCCCTAATGGCAACTAGATCGACCACTCCTTTCTATTTTCAGTTTTTCTTCTCCTCCATTAGTCGGTCCTGCGCTGTCCTCAATCACTTCCTATAATAAAAATACTCCGGAGTATCATGTTCAATTGTGCGGCGTCAATTCCTTGCATTATAAAGTTTATAGAATTCAGCAAATGTAGACTGGCTTGCGCTAAAGTTACCATGAAGCAGGTGGATCAGTTCGACGTACATTTTGGATTCAAGTTCCACAGCCTTGTAATTTATATTTTTCTGTCTTCGAATTTATATAAGTGCCCAAAAACGCATGTCATAACTTTTCAAATCTTGTTCAGCGCGTCTATGGAATACATGGGTTCATATTCAATGGAGAAATTGTTGCTCGAAAGCTTTTTACTTAGTCGTCTATTCCGAAAAAAAGATTTTTGCACAATTAGGTAATATATTCCAGTCGGCAAAGCTTTCTATTTCTATCAGGCGAACGATGTTACAATTTGTTACAATTTGCAACAAATTAATCGCAAGAATATATCACGTAACGTTTCGCAACAAATGACGTAGTTAGCTCCCACTTAACAGGAACGAAAAGAGAGTGAGAGGCGTGCCATCTGAAGAGAAATACTGCTACAACCCGGCTCCGTTCTGTCACGGGGCGTAATACTCGATATACAACTGTCGTTGGACAAATTGCGTACTCCAGCAACCTATTAGTTTCCCCGACAACGAAACAACAGAAGAGGAAACGTCGAAAAGAACAGTATACTCAAAGGCGTAGAAAAGCGAACGCACAGTAGTTCTAAGGGCGGATTATACGAACAAAAGTTAGACAAGATAACATTCGATATTATATCTTCAGATGTAAATTTATCTTTAGTTAACGTTGCAGATAGTTTAGTAGATACTTTATTTACAAAATATACTGGTTAGTTCAGCTGTCAACAGGACGTTGCTTTATAGTTTAGGTGCTTCCGGAAAGTAATGGGACCCAGCTTAACCGTATATTCTTGATGTCAAATGGGGCCGATTTATCCTAAAGTCCCAGAGTAAAAAATGCTTCTTTCAGAAGGTATAAGGTGTTAAACATAGAAAATATTGCTCTTCTTGACATTAACCAACAACCATACCGATCATTTGCGAGTTTGAAAAAAATTGTGCCTAGGCATATTTTTTTGTGATGAAATACCACAAATATGTAATAGAACTGTTAAATAATCAATTAAATACAGGATCGTTAGGCGAACTGACACAAATGCATTTACGTTCGACACATAGTAACTTGATAGAATAACATTGCATAAACTACTGTTATTAAGTACACAATACGTTTAATTGCGTTTTTCTTGAAAACGGTGGATTTTATCGCCATAAAATAGGTAAACATTTTTTATGTAATCGTAACGTCCGTATCATAATTTTTAGTCGTCCCGCTCAAAGTCATAATAATAATAAAAATATCATTAGAATACTACCTACCCCAGAAAAGCTGCAGACATCTCCCTCTACAATATGCACATCTCCTAATACACTTATCATGTTTGGTGTCTTCAAAAGCTTAAGGGTACCACTTTCCAGCTTGATCGGCCGTTTCTTTTCTGAAATACGCAAAACAAGAAATACATTTTTAATATACCTTAACACCTTCTAATATATCTTTAGAGATATACTGTGATACGAGAATTATTCCATTAGTAAAGTCGACGAGTTGTTTACAAACGATAAAATGGCAAGTCACAAGTACAGTGTGCAACAAGAAATACTCAATACTACACTCAATACATGTTAAATTCACTACACTGTTGGTCAGAAATTAGTCTGGATTCAGACTTCAGGGTCTTACAGCGTTACAAAGTTTCCTCCTCCTTAACGTCTTACTCATTTTAAAAAGACGACACGAATCCGAGCGTCTTTTGTCCGCAAGGCGGACGAGCCAGCTTTATTAATTCAGTCGCATTGTTCGTTGCGAGTCCTTTTTGTCATAGGTAATACCTAACTAGTTCAGTTGGCGGCGAAACTTTTAGATAAACTTCGCCAGGGAGACGGTAGAGGGCGCTAGTGGTAGTAGCGCCCTCTACCGTCTTACTTGGCGGCGGTTTCTTTAAAAATTCCCCGCGTAATGGAACAGAACAGAGGAGAGGGCGGAGCCGAGGGCAGGAAACTTTTCAATTACATTTTCTCTCAAAAGTCCGTCGAGCGTTTCAATGTTTTTAAGGGGGAGGCTCCGATCTCGGATATTTACGAACCGGAGGCCTCCACGGACTCTTCCGCCGTCGATGGAGACGATCGGTTATCTACTTTACGAGTCATATTTTTCCTTAGTTTCGCATTCTCTGCGGGAGGCCTTCCACGGAAACTTTTAAATGTATTAAAGGTGGAAAATCACTTACTGCTGGAAATCAACATTAGTAAGTAAACAGATTGAAAATAGAGGTTTATCATTGAGTAATGCTACAACCATTGCAATTGCTGTGTCTCCATTTTCTAACGTGTTCCACGCAAAATTATCTAAAATAATTCATACACTTTCTGTATATTTATTTTAATTTTGTGCACCCTAATATAAATCTATGGTTTAGTTCTAAAATTGCCTATGCCAGCAAATTTGTAGTAAAGTAGTATTAAAATATGAATAATAAAGTTTTGCCATAAATTAACAGAACTTTATAATTGTGTTCCGGAACTCATTATTGTTGGGCCGTTTTGTGAAATATTTAGAATGTCAAAGTTCTGACCCATTACTGTACCCCAGTTTGGAGCATACATTCCGCGACCCCTAGCAAGTAAATGCATTAGTAAAACGTTTCCCCCACTCACAAATTTCAGCAAAACAATCTGAACCAAAAATCTCTTGGATCCGGCCTGGAGTTCGGACATTAGCATCTTATGAATAAACCATAAACGATCAGGCGGGGCAATTTAAATTAGCGAACACGGCGAAGGTTCGTCTTAGCATATACATATTGCGACGAATAAGTTTTTTTATTTTAAGAAATAGCTCAAAATTTTGGAATTTGTTGGTATAACTACCAGTAAGGTGTTTACTAAAAATAGATATAGTAGTAGAGTACGTACGGTTAGTCTAAATATCTCTAAACTTGGATTTTGACTAGCTACAAAAAGTGTTATTGGTAGTTTTTATTTTTAAATATTTAGAAAAAAGTGACTACGTAGACTTGAAACCGACATTTCTATAATTTCAGTCGTAGAGCAAAAAATAGTTCATGGATATATTGGTGGTGCTAATTAGTTTATATAGTGAAAGTTCTTAAGACGATTGTTGAATTTGGTCGTACTATCTTCTAAATATCTAATATTAATTTTTTTAAATGATAGTAATTTTAAAATATCTCAGTGTTCCTTTTAAGTTTTAAGTTAATTTTTAGAAGGTACATACTTTGCATATAGCAAGGGACATCCTGTAGAAGTATTCAAAAACATTGATATTTTAATTTATTTTACTGTGCAATAGTGGCTCCATTCATGTATCCAAATTTATACCTTGCAAAATCTTTTTTTGCTGGAGGGCAATGATCCCCCCAATCTGTTCCGTTTTCAGAAAAAAAATTCCCCCAAATTTGAGAAAAATCGGTTAACGTTAACACGTGCCACCGAGCACCTGAAATTTCCCATTTGAAATACATTGGAAAAATGCATATCTTTTTCTTTTTTTTTCACGTTTGGGATTTAGGAAAAAAGTTGCGGGATATTTTCAGAAAATTTTCAGAAGTTCGCAAAGATCAAATCCACAACCACTAGTTTTTTTCCGCCCGCCCTCTCCTGCAGTACACTAAAAATGAGGCAAAATTTTCCCCAAATTTACAATGTTACAAAGTTACGTGATTTATTATTTTTCTGACAAAAATTACTATTATTGGATTATTGACATGTTTTTTGTCATTTATTAACAAATTTAAAAATTAAAAAAAAATGTTAGACAATCACAGTTTGTTTAAACAAAAATATACGATGTTACGAACTCATTTTTCCATTTGTTGCAATAAACAATTACCATTTGTTTAAATAAAAATTAATGTGGTTACGCACATATTTTTCTAATTTTGCAAACATTAGATTATATCATTTTTTAACTGATTTGCAATTGTTTAAACAAATACCATTTGTTTAAACAATAATTGTAATGGACATAATTATCTATATTTTTTGCATAACTTCTTATTAGATTATTGGCAGTTTTATGACATTTATTAACTAATTTACAATTGTTTAAACAATCACTAATTGTTTAAACAAATACTAATTGTAAACAAATTTATATATTGTTACGGACAAATTTTTTATGTTTTTTTGTAGAAACTATTATTAAATTATTGGCATTTTTGTCATTTATTAACGAATTTGCAATTCTTTAAACAAGTTCCATTTTTTAAACAATTTTTTGTTTGTTTTCTCTTCTGTAGAAATTATTCTTGTTACATTGTTGGCATGTTTTTGTAATTTGTTATTTAATGTGCAATTGTTTGATCAAATAAATTTGTTTAACCAGTAAAATACTATGTTAGTACGCATTTCTTGACAAAAATTATTACAGGTTTTATGATATCGGTCAAACAAGTACTGTGGTTGCAACACTAATTATTATTATAGGTTATAATTGAAAATGAGTTAACAAATTTGGCAAGAAAAAAAAAAGACAAGAAATACAATAATAATTTTTGCCAAAAAGAAAAATATGTTCATACCATCGTATATTTTATTTTAAATAAATTGTATTTGTTTAAACAATTTCAAATTAGTTAATAAGTGACAAAAAAATATATCAATAATCCAATAATAATCACTTCTGTAAAAAACAATAATAAAACACGTAACATTGTAAAATTGTAAATTTGGGGAAAGTTTTGTCTCATATTTAGGATACTATGCCAGGGTAAGGGTTGGTGAACAAAAAAAAGTGGTTGTGGATTTATTCCATGGGGAGTTTTGAACAATTTCTGATAGAAAATTGTAGTGTATGTGACAAATGATAGAGGTCAATACTGTATGTATTTTGTGTGACGTACTAAGCCGGCGAGATTCCGAAACTAGTTTTTATGTATATACTTGTCCGTCCATTTGTGGACATTCATTCGTGTATTACCTATCGAAATAAACAGTCGAACTAGGTATTACTGTAGTTTCATTACGAATCATTACATATTGGCGACGAAGATTACGGAAAATTTAGAGAAGAAGTATTATTTTGAGTTAGAAGAAGTTATTATTTTGAGTGGAAGAAGAAGTTGTATTTTGGTTATTTAAGAAGAAGTATTATTTTGTTGGAAAATGCCGGAAGTTCAGCCATCTACCAGCAGTGCACATGGGCACATGCGAGAATTTAATCCAAGTGTAGACGAATGGGGAATATTCAAGGCACGTATGGATAATTATTTTATTGCGAATGAAGTTACCAATGATATTAAGAAGAGGGCGATGTTGCTAAACGCATTAAATGAAGAAGCATACAAATTATTGTATAATCTGTCATTTCCGGAGGCACCCGAAAAACAACCGTATGAAAAAGTTATCGAAATTATGGATACTCATTTCAAGGGAACCCAGAGTATATTTCCAAGTCGATGGAAGTTTTATACGGCGAAAAAGAAAAAAGAAGAGACACCCAGGCAATGGTCAGCTAGATTGCGAAGTCTAGCATCGAAGTGTGAATTTGGCGGGGAAATGCAAGATGTTCTTCGAGATATTTTTATTGTAGGGTTTGATGAAGGTCCGATCCAGAACCGATTAATGGAGGAAAAAGTTACAGTTAGCTTCCAGGAAACTGTCACACTTGCCACAACCAAGATGGTGACGTCCCAGGACTCCATTATGCAGATGAAGAAAGAGCCAGTTTTTATGATGTCAAACAAAATGGCCGTACATCCGCAAAATTTCCGGAAGGTACATCAAAATAATTTTAAGCAGGCCTCACCTATGCATAATTTTGTTAATAAAAAAGAAAAACAATGTTTCGCTTGTGGTCGCACGAATCATTTAGTGGAAAATTGTAGATTTCGTAATGCAACTTGCTATAAATGTAACCACAAGGGACACATTGCTTCAAATTGTCGTAAAGACAAAAAAGTTTATCACAATTATTTAGATAATAATTTTGTTTGTAACATTTCGTCTGATGGTAAGCCAATTCTGGCTGAGTTATTGATTGAAAACAGAAGGTTGAAATTTCAGATTGATACCGGTTCATGTATTTCAGCCATCTCTGATGAATTATATTTTAAAGAATTTGGAAATCTGAAATTGAAACCTACTGATAAGGTTTTATATGTTTATAATGGAAATTCTGTAAAGCCGTTGGGTTTCGCGGATATGATGGTTAATTATAATGATAAAGAAGCAATAATTCAGGTATTTGTAATTAAAAATGGAGGACCACCTATTGTGGGTAGAGATTTTTTAAATATTTTTAATTTAGAAATTCACGAGAGAAATGAAGTAAATTTTGTAAGCGAAAAAGAGCTAGAAAAATTGCAGAAGGAGTATCATGAAGTTTTTAGTGAAGGTTTAGGTACATTTAATAAGGGGAAAATAAGTTTAAAATTAAAAACAGATAATGTAACACCAAAGTTTTTTCGCCCAAGGCCTCTTCCCTTAATATTAAGAAATAAAGTTGAACAAGAGATAGAGAGATTAGTAAATATAAAAATACTGGAGCCTGTGGTTTTCAGTAATTGGGGGACACCTATTGTGCCCATTCTAAAGAAAGACGGAGGCGTCAGAATTTGTGGGGATTTCAAAACAACAATAAATCCTGTTGTAGAAGTAGAACGATATCCTGTTCCTAAAATTGACGATTTGTTAAATAAATTAGAAGGGGGGTGCATATTTTCAAAAATTGACTTATCACAAGCGTATCAACAAATTTTGTTGGATGATAAATCAAAAAGCCTAACTACTATATCCACTCACAAAGGATTATTCCAGTATACTAGATTACCTTTTGGTGTAAATTCTGGGCCGGCTCATTTTCAAAAAGTGATGGAAACTTTACTATCAGGAATAGATAATTGTGTTTGTTTTTTGGATGATATATTAGTAAGTGGAAAAAATATGTCGGAGCATATTCAAAGTTTAAAATTGGTATTAAAAAGATTAAACGAGGCCGGATTGAAAGTAAAAATGGAAAAGTGTGAATTTTTAGTAAATGAAATATTTTATTTAGGGTATAAAATTGATAAATATGGAATTCATACCACGAAGGAAAAAATTAAAGCTATTCAGGATGCGCCAATTCCTACTACTGTTACGCAGTTAAAATCATTTTTAGGTTTAATAAATTATTATTCAAAGTTTGTATCAAATTTATCTACTTTATTGCAACCACTATATTATTTATTGCAGAAAAATATTAAGTGGATTTGGACGGAAGAGTGTGATATTGCATTTAATAAAATAAAAAAAATATTAATGTCGGCAAAAGTATTGGCTCATTTTAATCCAGAATTGCCACTACAACTAACTTCGGACGCGAGTAATTATGGGGTAGGAGCAGTATTATCGCACGTTGATGAAAACGGTGACGAAAGACCGATTGCGTACGCTTCACGTACGTTGAGTAAGTCAGAACAAGGCTACTCACAAATCGAAAAGGAAGGGTTAAGTATAATTTTTGGATTAAGTAAATTCAATCAGTATTTATACGGGCAACATTTTTTGTTAGTTACAGATCATAAACCGTTGGTATATATTTTTAATCCTCACAAAGGTATACCGGCTTATTCAGCAAATAGATTATTAAGGTGGGCAGTTATCTTGAGTAATTACAATTATGAGATCAAGTATGTAAAGTCAGAGAAAAATGTAGCAGACTGTCTATCACGCATACCGATTCGAGATGAGGTTGAATTGCTGGATAATTGTAGTGTAAATTATATTAAAATGTTTGAGGAGGAAGGTGCTCCAATTAATTTTGAGAAAATTAAGTTAGAATCAAATAAGGACACCGAATTTCGTAAACTGACTAAATATATTAAACATGGATGGCCAACTAGTGGAGACAATGACGAGCTTAGACAATATTTTAAATTTAGAAATGAACTTACAATGAGTCAAGGGGTAATTATGTGGAACCACAAAGTTGTTATACCATATGTGTTAAGGGATGGTTTATTGCGAGATTTGCATAAGTCACACATGGGAATTCAGAAAATGAAAGAATTGGCAAGAATGTATTTTTGGTGGCCTAGTTTAAGTGGGGACATAACACAGATTGCTAGAAATTGTGAGAAATGTCAAATTATAAAGGATAATCCGCCAAAAGAAAAATTGCATTTGTGGCAATGGCCAAAGGAACCATGGGAAAGGGTACATTTGGATTACTTTGGGCCTTTTCATAATAAATTTTTCCTTGTTGTGTTAGATGCACATTCAAAGTGGATTGAGATATTTCCAACTTGCACAATGACCAGTTCATTTACTATACAAGCATTGCATAGTTTAATTGCAAGATTTGGCTTGCCAAAACTAATTGTTTCGGATAATGGTACCTCATTTACATCTGGAGAATTTAAGACATTTTTGAGTTCTAATGGTATTAAACAAATTACTACTGCGCCCTATTCACCATATTCAAATGGAGCTGCAGAAAATGTAGTCAGAACAGTAAAAAATGCTTTAAAAAAGGAACTAATAAATAATAACAGTACAGACATTAACAAAATATTGTATAGATTTTTGTTTGATTATAGAAATACTCCACATTGTACAACTAAGAAAAAACCATCTTATCTTATGTTAGGTAGAGATATTGTTCATAGGTTTAGTTTAGTTCATAAGGTAAATGTGCAAAATTCGACAATGACAAATACGAAATTTAATGTAGATAATCAGCAAGAAAAGCAAAGATATTATAATAGTAGTGAAAGGATCAGAGAATTTAAGATCGGAGAGAGAGTATTGATAAGAGATTTTCGAAAAAGCAATGAATGGTTAAAAGGTGTAATTGAAAGAAAAGTGGGAACTTGCGTATATTTTTGTAATGTACCAGAGTTGGGAAAGGTGTGCAAGAGACATTCAAATCAGATATGGAAGGATCATAGTTTTAATGAAAATTCATTAGCACCCTTACCTATCTCTGATACAGTCGCTGAAGCAAATGTCACAAAAGCTAGTGAGGATGCTCTTGTTTCAGAAGATAAGCAGGTTGATGTAAGACCAAAACGACAAATTAAACCGCCCGATCGTTTAATGTATAATTAAAGTGTTATTGTAAATTTATGTGATTATTGATGTATTTTTTTAAAGGGAGAGATGTGTAGTGTATGTGACAAATGATAGAGGTCAATACTGTATGTATTTTGTGTGACGTACTAAGCCGGCGAGATTCCGAAACTAGTTTTTATGTATATACTTGTCCGTCCATTTGTGGACATTCATTCGTGTATTACCTATCGAAATAAACAGTCGAACTAGGTATTACTGTAGTTTCATTACGAATCATTACACTACTACTTCCGCATTTTTTTTTTAATCCGAAACGTGAAGAGAAATGGAAAAAGGTGCATTTTTGCAATGTATTTTAAATGGGAAATTTGAGGTGCTCGGTGGCACGTGATAACGTTAACCGATTTTTCTCAAATTTGGGGGACTTTTTTTCTGGTAAAGGAACACGCCCTCAGTTAACCACAACCGAATCACCTCAGCTGGATTGTCCCCCAAAGATTACACAATTGGCCACATCCTACCACCACATTGTTTGCAAATTGCAATTCAACTTAAACCGAGTTCCCTTTCATGGCTGCGACTTTGTGACGGTTTAAAAAGCTGTGCGCTCAGCGTGATGCCGTATTACGCGTAATCGTGAGGATCCATCTAATCCTGTCGATAAACCGGGGTTAGAGAGTGCACGTCCATCTCAATAAACGGTAAAAATTTCATAAAGCCGCCGTAATTGTTTTAGAAGAATGATGCGCCTTTTATCGCGGCTACAAAACACTTTAAACGGCCAACAGGAACGGCTCGTAAAACGGCTACTTTTACGGCGCGGGTGCCCTCGCGGCAGCAGCGGTAAACCAGCTTTCAGTTTTACTGGGCACTACAGCGATTTTTAAGAACACGAAATACCCTAGGGGGTATCGAGCCGCATTCTACCCTTGCATTCCTTCAATTCACGTCGCTTTGATCTTGTGCAATAATGCTAAAACCTTCGCTGTTGTTTTTATTTTTTAATTTGTATTATAATAGTAAAATGAGATTGATTATCGTTATAATTAGGCTTACCATACATCCCGGTTTGACCGAGACAGTCCCGGTTTGGGACATCGGTCCCGGGGTCCCGGCCGGTTTGGTATTATTTCCCGGCTAAAATTCTGTACTGGAATTTATATCAGTAACAAAACACTCAGATCAAAAGATTGATTGATTATTTATTGTCTAACTAGTGAATCAGGTATTATTTTTGATCGCTAGAACACATCTAGCTTTGAAACTTGCAAATGGTAGAATTTTGGAATCTAAAAAGACGTCAAGTCATATGTTCTTTGCCAAGAAAAATGCTTCCATTTTACTATTTTTCGATACTTATTGAGAGATAAACATAATAATGATAATTTAGGGGTAACAACTCCGTTGCTAACAGGCGCCAGAGCGACTAGCCGATTAGTATTGTAACAATATTAAGTATCGACAGCCAAAGAAACACAAACTTGATTGCTGAAAATTGTTTATAACGTTTTATATATTACAGAACGACGATTCAATACATCAAAATGTAGACTACCTATCTCAATTAGTTAGTCACTATTTCCCGTTCTGTAGCAAATAACCTTTAAATCACAATATTTTGCATATACTTTCTATGCAAGCTTTCAAATATACTACGAAAAACGCTACAGAAAAAATATTATAACTTTTACAGAAATTAAATGTATACGAAATGAAAAAAGAATTGTTACATATCTTTGCTTCATATGACAAATTCGTAGGCAATTAATCCTTGTATTTATTCATTTACGCTGAGAAATTTTCTTTGTAGCATACAACCCCTAAATCGCAGTAATTTTGTATACTACTTATTTGAGTATTGCGGTACAAATTCCATATCTTTACAACAGAAAAATATTTATAAGTTTTACAAAAACTGTTTAAATCCTTTTCTCTTAGCCCAAATTGGAGGTAATTGATTGGGATTATACCTTAAATGATTACATTAAAACCTGAAAAGCCTCCACATTACGATATTATGTATGACACGAAGTGGAGGGAGTTGATATTTTGGTTGGCTGTGATAACAACATGTTTTTAACTTTTTTCAAAATTATTATATAACTTTCCACCATATTCTAAATTATAGGTAATTAGATGCGGTAGTCCTATTCAAGAATGCAAAATGTTTTGCTCTGAGGTGAAGGACCCCTAAATAATGATATTGTACTTACGTTGTGTGGCTTCAACTGAACATTACTTTGTCCTGATTTAGCAAAATGTTATAACATTTCTAAATGTTGTTCTATAATTTTCTGTCGTGCGTCAAATGGAAGATCATTAATGGGGGTTAAATCCTTTTGTAGTCGATTTTGGAACATTTTGTAAACACATGCTATGATTGTTACCATACGCAATTTAATAATCTAACAAATGTGATTATTTATAAAAAACAAACGTCAATTTTTTAGGTGTAAAGATTCCAGTGCTTTAAAACGCAACGTTTTCAGAAAATAATTGTTAAATGAATATTTGCAACGGCCTCCGAGATGCCGCACTATTTTTGTCTTATTTAACACCAATAGTAACAGCAATATTGTTCCGCAAAATAAAATTTGGGGAATGCTGCATTTGTTTTTTTTTATTTGATTATAGAAGAAATTATAATATTAAATGTACAGTCAGCGAAAAATACGAGAGTTTCAATGAATAATTACACTTATTCCAGTTTTTCTTTTGTCACTAAATGTTATATGGACATTTCAAAGCGCTTTTTGTTTGTAGATGACGAACCGGGAACGTCTCCATCACGTCTTAGATTTGCGTTACGCAGACTTCTTGGTTTGGAATCTATGAAAACAAAATTGAGACGATATCTCGCATCTCTTGTGACAAAATCACTGTCACCATCACGTCTTATCTGTGCACAGTAATTTTTGGATTGTTGTAGTTGTAGTTGTTGTAGTTTTGTGTTGAAATATATGCATTATTTGGTATTTAAATTTACTTTTGTGGGAACGTCCCAATTGTTGATAATTTTGGTATATCTGATGTGCGAATTATATAAAAGACGAAATACAGTCCCAGTTTGAAATTTCATAATTATGGTAAGCCTAATTATAATAGAAAAATAAGATATCTTACAAAAAAATCAAATTGTATACATTGAATGTAATAAGTTAAGATAGGCAGATGTTCATAAGACAGATTTCTGTGAAATGATTAATTTCCGACCATCCATTGTTACTGAGTTATGATGTCATCGACACTTTTTTGAAATGGCATACCTATTTTTGCTTACTGATCTAGGTAGAGCATTTAATTGTCTAAATGGTAGCCAGTGTCACGACTAAACTCAATCTAATACAACTCATAGCAAATGTGACACCGACAACATGAGAGTCATCAGTCCGGCTTTGTTTCCAGTTTCAGTGGAAAGGCTCCTCCCCCCACCTACAAATATGCGAAGGCGCATATGGCCGTATATTACTACATTGTTAAAATTAAAAGTACTCGAATATCATATTACTTTCACATCCATATGCTTCTATAACATTCCTAACTGAATACCTCTAAAAAACAGTATCGGCGGGTCAAAGTTTATATTTCAGGCATAAATAGTCATTTTGATGGTTACTCCTGAGACTTTACACTCGAGAATTCGAAGCGTGGTACCCTCATTCCGTCTTTCGACGAAAGCGTTAATCAAGTCGTAAAACGAGAGTGACTGTAAACACCCAGTATCTCGCAGCGGTAGGCTAGCTGGGGCTGGCTTCGCAGGGAGGTCCTCTAGCGAAGGAGGCCCCGGAATAATTAAGAAATAAATCCTTAATGCGGTAAAAGCCTCAGTATCGCCACTATTTAGCGCTACGCGCTACACGGGTGTGTACACAGTCTCTGACGGCACGATGGGACCCTAATGTAGGCATAACAGGGTCCCGCTTATATGCGCATCTATTATGCACGCTCACAGTATTAAATACACGTCTCTGGAGCAAGGTAGCGAGTCTGAAACA
The DNA here is from genome assembly GCA_964023965.1 of Melinopterus prodromus. NCBI lineage: Eukaryota > Metazoa > Arthropoda > Insecta > Coleoptera > Scarabaeidae > Melinopterus > Melinopterus prodromus. The sequence goes on from OZ030393.1 coordinate 13,953,824, forward strand.
ACTGAAACGGCCGCTCCGTCGTTCGCGGGCGTAAACGTGTTGACGTGGATTTCTGTAATACCGACTGGAAACTGTTTATCACCTGCTCAAAGCTCGAGGTGCACATTATTAGGGATGTTGTTTAGTCAGGTGTTTTGACGGCGTAACAAATGTTAGGAGGGTTACTAACGAAATGGTACAATCTGTAGAGATACTTACAATTTTTTAATTATTTATAATTTTTCAAGCGAATTTCGTAACGACTTTATACCACAGCACTGGTATGGTTGTCAGGTGTCTTGGATTTCTCCGGATGCTTACTACCCTGGAATTTTATAGAGATCAGTAAGTAAAAATCTAGAATAACAGTGTTAATTATAGATATTTTGAATTTTTCAGAACCACACTCAAAATTTACGCACTTAAATAGATTTACATAAATGAGTGGGAACAAACTTTAATAATTAGCCTGTTATAACATTATGGTATATTATATTATATTATTATTATATTATGCCTAACATGATGGTATACAGTAAGCAGCAAAAATGTTTTTCTTAAACCCATGTCCTCCAAGTTAGTGTCAGAAATATTTCGGAGACATCTGGACCGATCTTGCAGATTTATTTTTATAGTTGTTGCCTATACCCTTATCTAGACTGTTCCAAAGAATTTTTTTCAGTACGCTTTGCTACCGAATAAAAAACTATTCATTTTAGGTTAAAAATAGATTTTTGAGTTCAAATCTCTGCAAAATGTTGTGCAAAATTTTTGTGCCATTGATTTGAATCGGATATGCAAAGTTTTATTTTTAGTAAGTACCATAGAAAATCGTCTGAGATATTTCTTGCACCGAAAACGATGTTTTAAAAACTGGGTTTCAGTAAGATGTTCGTATCTTGTATCCGGGATTTTAAATCTTTTTAGTTGAAACATACAAGAAAAATCCTTTATTAGTTGGACCATAACTAACATTATTTTTCAATAAACAATTACTTTTTCATTCATATCTTTTTTCTTAATTTCGGCCTTCAAAAATGCCCCCCACAGTACATGTTGCCCCATAAAAAATTAAAACACCACTTCAAAAGTAAGGTACTTAACATACAAATATTAGGGACGATTTTGAGGTTTGAAAGATAACACAAAATCAATTATTTCATTTTGACCCTACTTTTTTGGAAAATCGTGGAGGAATAGTTTTAGAATGGATTTGTTTTCAGTGCAAATCAATCTACTAACTCGCAAATTGATATTCCATTCGCTAGACCAGGCAATAATAGAGCAGAAAATGACTGAGTTTGTTACAAAAATAGTATCAGGAGACCAACGGTCCCAGGTCCCGTGGATGTGTTGTGATGAGTTTCCGACTCACAAATATCATTACCTCATTTATTATAAACAAAAAAACTCGCACAATCGCAACCATTTTTCACTTATTTCGCAATAATTAACGCAAAATCAGAATAGACATTTTGTAACACAATACTTCTACTTTCCAAATAAATACATTAAAAAAATTACAATTGGACCAAAAGTTCAAATCACAATTGTGAAAAAACTAATCATCACCGGACAACGCCTGGGTTGTGCACACTCAAAGTATCCATCAATCGCTACTTTCTCGCGAAAAGCCTGCGCTAAAGCTTTAGATATGGCGGACTTATAATGTTTTTTGAAGCGGAGATTTTTCTGTTTTTCCGTATTTTTGCCATTAATATTAATGGGATCGAGTCCACGTAGGGCTCATTTTTTTCGTCTTTTCGTTCTCTACAACTCGTCTGTTGAAAGCATCACGATTGCTCCATAGGTCCTGTTTTTATATGCTGAAAACGAAAAAAAGCACAATTTTTTGACGTTTTTTGTTTATAACAAATTAAGTAATGATATTTGCGAGTCGAAAACACGTCACAATACATCTACGGACTGTTCCACGTAACCTAGGACCGTCGGCTTGCTGATACTATTTTTGTCACGCAAAATCCTCTATTGCCTAGTCTATTCACAAAATCCGTGTTACCTGGATAATTAATTTTTTGTCGGTTTCTCCAAAATGTTGTTCAATCATATTTGTGTGTTCCCATGGAAAAAATTAACGAAAAACTAAACTTTTGTCAGGTATTAAATTTAATATACAAATGTGTATTTTGTTTAGAAAACCTCAGCATTTTTATAATTTCGCGTGTATCTAATCAGCTTGTTTCTAACTAAGTTTGGCCAGAAAGCGTCACAACTTTTACTTATATAATCGTTCGTTTTCTTCTTTGGCGCCTACATTGCCGTACAAAACTCATAACAAAACATAACAAACAAAAAATAACTAAAGCTAAACTACCAAATGCAGTAAATTAAGCGCAGCATTACTAGCAAAATACAAAGGCAACATTTGCACAGTAAATCACAAACGCAAAACTCCAGCTTTTAATTAAAACTGCAGCCAGCAGAACCGTTTTTATACACAACCGACTCTCATATCTGCTCTCGCGGTCTCTCACTCCTAAGAGTTATTGTGCTGATGTAATATTCTTCGCTTGAATAGGGTTCTTTAAGTCGTTTGTCGGGCGTCATTATCCGGGCGTAATGGCCCCCCTAGTGTCCCTAATTTGTCCGCCGTGCTACCGTTGTATCGGGAAGTGTTCGCCAGAGGCGCCGGCTATCGCATTTATCGTCTCCCTGCAGCTCGTCCGTTGTTTTATTAACGCAATTTTCGGTATTTATGCGACGAACTTAATTAAAGTTTCCCTCTTCAAAAGTCCTCTTATACTAATCACTGCATTAAGCCTCTTAAGGTACGTTCGATGGGACGCCCAGGGCATCGGCATACCGGTACCACCGGCGACTCCGCCAAAACGGTCTAAGTTGCCCGCTCAACCGGAATTTATTGTTTAATGACCTGAAAAGGTGCGCGCTAAGCCGCAGGCCGCTGTATACGCGTCTTAGTGCGGCTTTTGTTTAAATTTAAGGTGGTATTTATTAAATATATTGTTTTGAAATGAGAATCTGAAAGAAATGAGATTCTATTTGATCGAGATCGGTTGTATCTGCATTAAAATAAAGCTAGTTAGCCAGGATTTGACAGATAATAATAATAATAATAATAAATCTTTATTCACAGAAAGAAAAACACTATACAAAATGAAAACCACAATACAAAATGCGCGAATGAAGATGCGTTAGACATGCCACTGCATTGAATGAACAATTGTGTGTGGCTTTAATTTAATGAGTACGCATACGCTCGAAGCCCAAGAAAAATAAATTCCTCAGATAAACCACAAACATATTGCATATGGTACATTTGGTATGAGACCTTCAGTACAGAGTGCAGATAGAGCTGTCTTAGACTCATAAGTTATTATTAATACAATATATTAAATAAATACATATTAATACAATAAACAGTGGTCGGATTCCTTAATTTTCTTTCATTTTAACAATCGCTACATGTTTTGTGTCCTACTGGGCACTTATTCAAGCGCTATAGGAAATGAGAAATAACTTACACAATTGACAATCAAATAAAACTCCAAAAACTCAATTGTAAAAACTTACTTTGTCAGGCGCGGCCCGTGGAGAACAAAACAACATACAAAGGTCACAAACAAAGATATATGAGACTGCAGAACCGATTTTTTTCGTAAAAATATCTACGATTGTCAAAGCATCAACGTTTGACACTATATACCTACTGACATTAGAATGAAACTTGGGCAAATCTTGGCTACTAAGATGCAGACACGACCGATCTCAATCAAATACAATTTGCTCATGGAGCTAAACTATTAATTTTATCAAAAAATTTCGTAGACATTAGTTATTCAGAATTTCCTCTACTTTAATTTATGATTTAACTTTTTTGACGATTTTACAGAAATAGCGGCTCATTTGCAAAATCCTTGAAAAAGGCTTTGAGTAAACACCCAGTTCCTTTGGACCCTTTTTGAACCCAAAACTTTTCATCTCTAAGTTTGGTCATGAAACTTCTAAATATGAAGGTTCGTCCCGATACCTTTAGTAGTTTTTCCGGAATCATCGCCACTAGAATCGAGTACACACATACACACACACATACACACTCACACACAGACACCTTGGTCAAAAATGGTCAGGGTACCCAAAAAGACATTTTTGAAGAAATTTTTTTTTCGGCATTATTACAATGCTTCATCATACTGCGTATAAAGTAAAAAATAGATATTAGTCGTTATGTAAATTATTTGATATTTTGATGTGTTATTTGTGCATAATCACGTTAATTACGTTTTGTTTTAACTCATTAATTATAATTGTATCCTGAATTCTAAAAATCACAAAAATATTTTTTTCCAGATTAAAATACTTATTTTATAAATCCCAGATTTTTACAATTGCATACGTATAGGAACAAATTCGTGTTGTTGACTTAAGTAAGCAGTCTCTAAACGATGTAAATTTAAAAGCTACGAGACAAAAATTTCTAAAATTGCCTGTACAGCACGACATACAGGCAATAATATTGTTAAAAAAATTTGTTGTATGTTATGGAGAACGGAGTATTCTTGAATGTTCGAATTTCTCGCTTCCGGATGAGTTAAGGTTTTGCCTTAACATGGTAATTAGGATAATTTTAGAGATAAATATTGAATAAAAAACAAAATGCTTGCTCCGGTTTAAAAAAACATAAGACATTAAAGTTAACTCAAAAATCAAGAGCGTCACTTTTTTTGGAACTGAGTGTATCTACCAAAACAAGAAATATAATAAATGGGTAACAACAGAAAATAATTATACAGGGTGTCTCACGGGACTGGTACATTAGAAGTTTCTCATGTTCTTCTATTTCTGAAAACTTGAAATTCCGGAACTCGTTATGAACTCGTCAGCTAAAATATTCTGAAGTTAACTGTCGCGTCCGGTCACCGGAAGTCGGTATCAATTTTATTATTTTAAACTGAATGATATAATTTTCTTTTTCTTTTTAGTTTCACGTATCAAAATACATCATTTTTGATAAGATTCTCCTGGCCAACTATATAGTTTTAATGCAGTATGGGCGATTTCGATGAAATAGAATTTCATAACGTACGACAAAGTATAAACAAATAGGCGCATATAAGTTTGAGTAGGACACCCTGTATATATTAACAATCTAAAACACTCGTATAATATCAAACTCCCAATTCCACAAAATGCTTACCATACATCGGACGGATGCATGCTTAAAATATATGATATATCGTGTCTGTCGGTGTAGTGGGGCTTAGCGTAAATGGCACGGCTCTCGTCACCGCTGCGCTGGCTCGGTATTATATCGTGATATCAATCATGTGGCGTTTCTATGCGTCAATTACCGGGTAGCGGGATTTTTGAAGTAGCGCGTACGTGAGTACTGCCCGCCCTGCACTAAAATCCATATAGCCTCGCCTGAAAACGCTATCGAGTTTCCACACGTACTACTGCTGGTAGTAGTAAATGTAGTGTGCCCGTTTGTGCATTGTTGGCAGCCGTGAGGTGGGAAAGTCTCGTAGTTCGATTCCATGGCAATGCCGAAACAAGGACGAAAATAAAGCGAAAACAAAGAATTGGGAGTAGAGAGAGCGACTGTTAAACGACACCGCCGGCTCTGTAGTGACTCTGAAAAACAGAAAAACTGTGGCGCCACTGCATGCGGAATTAATTGCGCGCCGACCAGTAGGTCTTTTTGCAGTGCTCTGAAAATCCGGAAGCTCAGTTGGAAACTTTTGAAAGGCGAAAATCTTTTATGGTTCGTTTTAAATTCTTTACAAGTTCGCACATACCCGAAATTTAAATAAAAGAATGGAAGGACCTGGGTAGGTATAAATATTGTAAACAAGTGTATGATGCGATAGAAGTTGCTTTCCGGGAAAAGGTGCTCCTAAGGTTGGGAAAACCGTTCTCTATTTTTGAAAGTTTATTTGTTATTCTCTGGAGTACCTAGTATCTGGAGTACCTACCTGACTATAAGCACAACTTATACAGGGTTAGCGAAAATATCCGGAACTCCTAAATAATTCTCCAACCGTTAGAAATTTCAAAAAATTGTTCAAACAAAGGGTTTTTGGCTTTAAACAAGTTCTTTTAAAATATATTTTCAATATACAGGGTACCCATATTATTATAAAAATTTGTATTTTTATAAACATTTCCATTTTTTAAATAGCCTTTAAACACCCTATATATTATTATATGTTTTAATTCTAACATTAGTTCTAAGAATTTTTGATACGATTTTTTTTATAAATAGCTTTATTTTGTGATTACAAGCTATTAACTAAAAATAGTCAAAATTACCGGAACACCTAAACGATCGTAAATTTTTATTCTTTTAATTCTATTTAATTTAATTCTAATAATTGTGTTGTTATTTTCTCTTGATTTTTTATCCGTTTGTTAAAATAAGAGTTCATGAGTATTGATTAATTGCTTATATTATACCTAAAAAATTAAAATTTTATGATGAAATAATTCCACCATAACATTCTTAGAATTAATCTTAGTATTAAAAAAATGTTAAATATACCGGGTATTCTGTCAGAAAAAGCAAAGGTTTGCAAATCTTCTTAATAAAATAAACATCCCTGTACAACCCAACCCAACCCAACCCAACCCAAAAAAACTTATTTGAAATTTTTTTTTTTTGGTGTTCCGGTAATTTTGAATATTTTTGGTTAATAGCATAAAAATAAAAATATGATGCCATAGAAAATTCTTAGAATTAATCTTCGAATTAAAACATGTAATAATATATAGGGTGTTCTATTTAAAAAAGGGATAGGTTACTGAATTTCTATAATAAAATGAAAATACATTTAAACGATAGTTTGTTTAAAGCAAAAAAAAAATTGTTTGAACAAGTTTTGATATTTCTTACCGCTGGAGAAATATTTAGGTGTTTTAGCTAACCCTGTATAAGATAGGTATATAAGATTTGGTAGGTTATGGTCTAATCACTATTAAAAGAGCGCTGAGAGAGATAACTTACATCGTAAATTTGCTAATATCAGAAAGCGATCTACTGTATTTTTAGCGATAACAATTCCCCAGGAGGAAAATAAATTTGATGCACATCCGACTGTATTTTATCATTCCTGGTCACCATGTCGGATCAGCAATTTCGGATTTTGAATATTTGTTATCAGATTCAGATGCCTATGGACACCAAATAAACACACTCGTTTCAAAGCTTAAACATCGCTTTTCACAAAAAATAGTTTTTTGTGGTATTCACTCTAATTTAGTTGTGTCTTTCATTTATTAATGTGTCTACTAACAAGTATCTAATAGAATGTACCTCTTAGAAAATATATTGCTTCCGGGTTGAAGAATGTGCTGTGTTAAAAATAAAACTTGTCTAAACATCTTTCAACGACGTTGGCCTGCGTTTGTAATACTTCATTGGAATATGAACATAGTCTTTATCCTAGAAAATAAGTTTTTAATTCTCATTTAAATCTGTCTTGCATTTTTTAGACAAGTGGCTCACAAACCACGTAAATTATCCTCTTATGCTAATGCAATAGAATTCTCCATCTATATTTTGATTTGAACTCAATTAAAATAAAATGTGGTGTTTTCCAATGTTTTTTAACGGGTTTTCGAGATAATTCGAATGTTAACATTCATCCATAGTTCACTACGCGGACTTTGATCATTAGCCAATATTTTGCTTTATTTTTCTGCTTTAAACGACTATACCACTCTACGATTTCCAGCAAAACATTACGTGTTCGGTGTGATTATAATCAGACATTTTTTCTATCGAATAATCACGGTGTACCTATGAAGTACACGGGAAAAAAATGACTCCTTGTCAAAAAACCAATTAAATCACGCTAGAGGGCGCCAGTAATACAATATCGACCAAAATCGGTTTCATTATATAGTGTTTATTTGACAATTTTCGAATATTTTAGCTTGTTCATAGCCATATTCATTAACAAAGGAAGTTAATTTTTCATGCCTAGGTGATGTTTTTGTGTTCAGAATGTAATCCTGATTGTAAATATCGAACAAATAATAGAGGGTAAAAATTTCAATGATGACGTCACTTCCGGAAAACCCGGAAGTCACGCGAATCTGAAGAACCGCAAGAAATGTTTTTGTTTGTCTATCAGCACTGCTCACAAATTCATTCGTCTAGTGTTATAAATAAAAAATAAACGGGCGTACCTATGGCGTGGGCCACTCGTGTTTTTATACTCATTCTGAGGTCGTCAAATATTATACTATTAACTGTGTATTTGTCAAACAATATACAATTATTTTGTATCTAGACTATGAAAAATATGAAGTTAAAAGTTATTGTAGGTATATTTTTATTGATTTCGCTTGCATAAATACAAATCCGGTTTCAACCCTTTTTTTGAAAATTGTAAATTCAGTAAATCCCTATTGGAAATAATAAAACACAAAAAAACTAAACCATCCTGAAATCTGTTAAAAAATTAATCACCGACAATTCCCATACTATTCCGTAAAAAAGTCCCCGAAGGATTTGATGTTAAAATACGTTAAATTTCGAACGGCCCATCAATTATCGCTTTCAATGCTAACGGGCGCTTTACAACAACAACAGCCCAAAAAAAGAGAATCCTCAATTCAGACGTAATATTTTCGAGCGGCCGTTAAAAGCTTTTTATTTACCTAACCTTGCCCCGTTCCTGACAGAGGGCGGGCGATAATTCATCCACCGTTTCTGTTGTTGTATGCGCCTCTCCGTTCGAATTGTGTATTCTGCAATTTCTCCTCTCTACAGGGCGCAAGCGGACCGGGCGGTCCGAAAAAAAGCTCAAAAAGCTCTCTCCTTGTGAAGTATCTATCAGTATGGCGGGGCAAATGTTAATGGACATCGGTGGCGGATTTTGCGCTCGATTCAGAACACTCTCCATCGAGAGATGATAACGATGATGGTGAATTTTAGTCTATAGGCTTGTGTGGTTTATCGAGTTAATTAATATTCATTAAAAGAGAGAGGATAACAGAAAAAAGTACGGAGTATAGTGTACGAGACGGTTTATTAATGCAGATCAGAGAATTAACATGAATATTCAACGCGGCGGTTCTAACTAAAAATAATTTATGGTATGCTATCGTTTGCCGGCGTTGGTGCTGGTAGATTTTTGACGTAGCGAGGCAGCATGACAGCGTGCGATACGTACTGCAATTTGCCGTGTTACGACTAATGGCAAATGGCACTATTAATTTACGGAATGAAGGTGTAATGGGAATATTAAATATTTCGTTTGTTCGTTACCGTAATGAACGATGTCAATGGTTGACTGTTTGCTTCTGGTCTGACAACTGAGAACAACTATACAATAATTGATTGACTGTATAATATAGTTCAATCCTAAACAAATACTTATTATATATTTTGATAAGGTGGTACATAGTATTGTATTCTAACTTCCACTTTACAGTGTAAGCATGACCCTGTATTCTCACCTAAATTAATTTGTAATGGTTATTAGAGGCACCCTGATATTATTTATGATTTTCTTTATAATTGGCCGGGCGCACGAGTATAAGAACCCCTAAATACAGGGTAAAATTTTTGTGAAGGTCACTTAATTTTTTAATGCAATTATAATCAATTTTTACAGAATTTTGCCGTAGTTATTTTAATTATTTTTTTGCGTTATTTCTATTTACAAAGCAGGTTACACCGGACCTACTCCAGGCACAAAATTTTAATAACTTATTATCTAAGAACCCATATGTCAGTGATTTCTCTTTGGAAACGGGTGAATTTATTACAATGACGTCGTATAGGTTAAAGAAAATGTGCAAAACGCGTTCTTAATCTTTAATTTTGAGTCTAATTCCAGATTTGGATCTTTATCACATTTAACTCCTCTTAATAATTAGGATATAAGTGCTACAAATTTCTTCGAAGGAAACTAAATTATCGAAATAATTTAATTTTGGGATATGGACCCTAGTTGTTTCCGAGTTGCAATTTTTTATATGATTTAATAAAAGAATGTGTGGAAGTTAGCGTTTATAATTAGAGCACACAAGAAAGTAATAGTATTTTCATATTTTTCCATCGAGTATGTTAAGAATAATGACCTAATCAAAATTGTTTTAGGTACGATTTTTTAATCTCTATTCAACGATATATATTTCTTTATGTCCTACATGATCATAAAGTGTCATTTTACATCTTAGATACCGGGGCGAAAGCTACTACTTTATGCCCGCGATGGCATTAAGGATTCTTAATGCCCGCGCGGGCATTGAGCATTGCTATGTCATATAGGTACATCAAATATCTCATATACAAATTGTAAATTTTCAATCGTCAATGTACTGGCATTCATATTAGTCAATCTTGAGTAACAAAACCATAGTGGAACATAATATTTTCAAGATCAAAGCATTAGTCATCCCAATAATCGATAAACTAACAACGTTTTTAAAATCCACTTTTGAAGACTGTTACTCAGTTTGATCTTTCATTATCTGTATCAGTCTGTAATGTCACTCGATGTCACCAGATGTTACTCAACCCCGCATTGTTTGTGTTTTTACTGAACTCCGTAGATACTCTTGTCACTTGATTACGTCAAAATATTTATTACTATTATTCAATTTGGAGGAACTAAACCACCCGCATGTACCACCCGCATTACTTGATGTTTATAACCTCGAGCGATTTAAAAAGGTCCATAAAAGACAAAAATTGGCGCACGAGTATTTTCGGCGCACGACGACCGTAGCGTGGAGTGCCCAAATGGAACGAGTACGCCAATACGTCTTGTCTTATAAAATGAGTGTTATATACAATTTTCTCTAGTTTGCGATATTAATTTAACATAAATTTCGAAATTTGCTGTTGTCATCTTACAATCTAGAGTACTTTTTTTTTAACAGTTGTAGTTGTGGTAAAATTGACAAATACGATTAAGGCTAGCCAATAGCAATGGATCTAGTGTTTTCATAACGACACCGAAAACGGTTTCGTTATGAGTTAACATAACGAACAAAGTAGAAAAATAACTCAATAGCTTGGATAAAATCGAGAAAAACTGCTGAAAACTAAGTAGTTATCTCAGTTTCAAACAAATAACGTATTACATTGACAATTCTCAAGATAGTACCATAAATGCTGAATCTGCCAATATTGCACCAGACGACAATGGCCAAACCGCTGTTAAAATGCTCTCTCCACGCGTAGTACGGTTTCGTTGCTTTATCTCTATGCGCCCAGAACATTGTACCACCAGTGTAAATTTCCATCGTTTCAAAGTCAGTGTTTGCTAATTTGTGGATCTATCCTATGTTATAGAAATGAAATGCTAGCGTATTTAATTGTTTGGCATACTATACTTTTTACGCTGGATTACCTCAATTTCCAATGAAATGGCAACCACAACTTGAGTTACTTTCGTCTTAGGGCGGCCAGTTCTGCTGACTATCAATCGACTTATTTTATTATCGCTATATTTCTAAGGTCGACGTACTGCTCGATGAGGTCTTATAGTGGTGTCAGGCTATTTATTCATAGGAATCAAGTAGATACCGACTTTTGGTGAATTATTCTCATTTACGAACAGCTGTATACTAACACTGCGATGAGGAGCACCATCTAAATCGTTTGCCAGTTTATATACTTAAAACGGAGATGCAATCACAATCAAAATTACCTCCAGCTTTGTCCATAGATCCCAGTTTGCAAAACTTTCTTTTCCAGGAACTAGTAGCAACTTCGGGACAGTCATTCTGTAAACCAATATGAATTATGTTAATTATAATTAAAAAAGTTCATTTTTTCCCAGATGGCAAACATAAATTACGGTTTGTTCCTTTTCTTCACCACTAAACAAGCTCTACGCTCATAAACTCAAAAGTTCTGTTACAACAAATGCTCAAATCTAATAATTTTGTTGTGGTAAATCGCAAAAGCAAGAAAATTGATTTAACATGTGGATTAATTACGTGAATTACACACACAATTGAAACAAAATCCACTGCAGTCAATATCTTTACACGACGAAGGATACCAGTGAAGCCCCAAACCAACCGGGTTGAAATTAATTATAATAATTACACGGAAAATTGCCCTCCGGTATTTCGGTAATTTAATTTTCGGAATTGGATTAATTAGTAAACGGAGGATGCCAAGGGCTTCATTCGGGTTATTTTACGGTGACGTCACCATGCTGAATAATTAACAGTTACACCTCTCGTCAACAGACAACTGAAGAATAAACTACTACCAGATACATCCACCAACAAAGAAATAAACCGCTGGCAAGTAAATTAAATATGAAATTTTATTAGTTTTGGAGCCAAATTGAGGGTGATTAAAAAAACCTCTTCTTCTTTGATGGTTTTTATGTTTTATTTACTTGGAGACGTGTTTCGATGTATTAACATCATCATCTGTCCAAAATCTACAAACAATGGTCTCATTATTTTAAGTTCTATGCAATCCATTTTGTGCTTATGTGTTCTATTGTATATTTTTCAAAAGGGACTTGCTTATATGGAATGGCAACAATGGCTTTTTGTAAAACTGCAACTGGTCATTGATTAGTGGCTCATTGTTGTGTATTAGTGGTGCATTTAAATTTTAAGTTGCTCAAGTAAGTCCATTATAAGCCTTTCTTGGACTCGTGCAGTAGCTTGCCATTTTTGTAATTTTTTTATGGTCTATTCCATAGGGTGTTGGTAGACATTTAATTAGAATGTTGAGTTAGTCTTTTGGAAAGAGGTCTGCCTCTCTATATTGAGTTGCAATGGAGGCAGTCAAGTGATTATATTCCTATCCGTACGACGTTTTCTCTCCTTTTCGTATTTGTGTCATGACAGTTTGATTAATTAATTGATTTGGATTTTTTAAACATATCCAAGGTGGTTGTTTTTGGTAAATTCTCCTGTATTGGCTTATAATATGACATACTTCTGTCAAAAAAATTTCCATTATTTTATCACCTACAATATCTTGTCGGAATGTGTGCAAATTTTGGCCTATGGGGTCGTCCTCCGTCAATGTCGTACGTTGGCAGGATGGACGATCCAATAACCGCTGCCATAACAGTTTTACAGAATATCGAGTGGTGTGGGGAAAAAGGGTAAACATTCCCGGAGAACCCTGGGAGAAGGAAAACAATTTATCGCGGACCCTCGACATGATTTGTAGCCGCTGGTAGGCAACTGCCCGTGACGCGTCCAAACATGCCCCAAAATGTCCTCTCTCCGCTCCGGTATTTACGTTGCACGCGGCTCGAGTTGAAAAAAGAATATTTTAAAACTCCATTTACTTACTACCTGCAAACAAAATATTTTTTTTTCTGGCGGTTATTTTAATATTTTTAGCGGTGCTCTTTTCGCTACGTTATGGAAGCTAAACATGTGTTATATTTATTTGTAAATATACGTGTAAAACAAATTAGCTGCTGATAATTGAGGAAAAGTCTTTTAAATTTTTACAAATAAGATTTTTATCGTAATCGTTTTGACAACAACTGCCTCTAAGTTATTGTGAAATTAATGTGTTATTAATTTATCCGGAATTAATGGAGGTTTGCTAAATGTCAAATAACTTTAGAATTTCAAATAGAACACCTGTATATCTTGATGTAAATCAAAAGGACGATAAATAATCTTCTCTAAATTTCTCAGATAACAGTTGATAATGGCCTAAAAGAAGTTGTTGTCAAGTCGATTTTGGGATACAAATCGTAATCAAAAACTGCAATATTATAGGTACCTAGGTTTCCTACTATTTATAAAGACATAAGTTTGTGTTATGAGCTACAATAATCATTAATCATAATATCATAACAGATCATTTATTTTGTGTTTACACAACATTTTCAAACTGAACCACGCCCATGTGATCAGTTCAATACTATCTCCTAATTCCGTTAGTTAATTCGACCGACCATGCTCGTATTTCACAATAAAATTTGAAATTGCGGCACCCAGGATCACCGAAAAACGCAAACCGGAAAATGTATAAATTGCGGCCGCAAACTGCGACGGTTCCCCGTCAATAATTAGTCCAATAATGCAATTAACGATAAATTAACCGAACGCCAAACGAACCGTTATTATTACACCGGCTGGTAACGTATGCGGACGCTTTCATAACAAATAAAAAATCGTCCGCAATGGCGTTATCACACTACGCCGCCCGTAACAACGTTTGTTTTGGTCCTGCGGCTATTGTATTTATGTAGTTAACAGCGTCCGTCAATAATCCATATTTTTGCGTGCCAACATCAAAGGCTTAGAAGGCTCATTAATGTGAACAGCATTCGACGTGAAATAACATGCGGTTTTTGCATATTTTAAAGCGGTGGGTTTTTAGTGTTTCCACTGGATGGTATTTTTAATATACATACAGGAAATTTGATATTCGCGACGATAATTGGTTTTAAGTAACTAACTGACGATTTTGTTTCTTTTGATCACTCGACGTGATATAAATGAAAGAACGCGAACGTTTTGAATTGAATATCTGATCAAACAAATGCAGAGTATAGACGGAAATGAAAGGAAAAACTCTTTCGAGGGAACGTACGTAATCAGTAATTTAAACGTAAAAATTTACAAGGTCTTTAAAATAACTGTTAACTGTTATCTTTGAAGGAACATAGCGGCTAGCCTAGAACTCCTTAGTATGCATAGCCACTAATGCTGATGATAAAATTATTACAAATTTAGAAATTAAATTATATATTTGTTTAAACTCGGGAAAATTTGGTCTTGTGAACGGAAAGTACATAAAAATGTTTTACATAACGTTTTCCCAAAACATCAAGATTACAATGTACAAGATGGTGATTTTAGTATTTTTTGTGAATTTATAGCGGTTGAGATGAAGACCGTAGACGCCCAAATAGTCTTTCAAGGATCTGCTATAAGTGCCAAGGTGTATGTTTACTATGAGAACCACTGAGAAGTTTTTGAGCATTAGGTTCAGACCATGGAGAAAGATGGAGACGCTATACGGATGTATTTTGCAGATAATGACACCGGGAGGCGGGGTTAATATGACACTAAACAACGCAGACAGTATGGCCGCCCACCACGTCTGGATTAATTCTGAAATTGGCCAGAAATTCTAAGAAAGTTATCCTGTATTATCTTGTAATATGTCGAGTGGTTACATAATAGAAAAGAACGCTATATGAACACTGTGTTAAGAAATTAATTAATCTAATTTTTTAAACAAATAAAAATATTGTCCGCAATGGCGTTATCACACTACGTTGCGCGTAACAACGTTTGTTTCGGTCCTGCGGCTTTTGTATTTTTGTAGTTAACAGCGTCCGTTAATAATGCACATTTGTGCGTGCTCACATCAAAGGCTTAGAAGTCTCATTAATGTGAACAGCATTCGACGTGAAATTACATGCGGTTTTTGCATATTTTCTAGCGGTGGGTTTTTAGTATTTCCACTGGATGGTATTTTTAATATACACACAGGAGATTTGATATTCGCGATGATAATTGGTTTTAAATAACTAACTGACGCTTTTGTTTCTTTTGATCACTCGACGTGATATAAATGAAAGAACGCGAACGTTTTGAATTGAATATCTGATCAAACAAATGCAGAGTATAGACGGAAATGAAAGGAAAAACTATTTCGAGGGAACGTACGTAATCAGTAATTTAAACGTAAAAATTTACAAGGTCTTTAAAACAACTGTTAACTGTTATCTTTGAAGGAACATAGCGGCCAGCCTAGAACTCCTTAGTATACATAGCCAGTTATGCTGATGATAACATTATTACAAATTTAGAAATTAAATTATATATTCTTTTAAAACTCGGGGAAATTTGGACTTGTGAACGGAAAGTACATAAAAATGTTTTACATAACGTTTTCGCAAAACTTCAAGATTAAAATGCCAAAAATTGTGATTTTGGTAATTTTTGTGAGATTATAGCGGTTGAAATGAAGACCGTACATGCCTAAATAGTTTTTCTAGGATCTGCTAAAAGTGCCAAGGTGTATGTTTACTTTGAGACCCACTGAGAAGTTTTTTGAGCATTAGTTTCAGACCATGGTGGAAGATGGAGATGCTATACGCATGTATTTTGCAGCAAATGACCCCGAGAGGCGGGGCTAATATGACCGTAAACAACGCAGACAGTATAGCCGCTCGCCAGGTTGGGATCAATTCTAAAATTGGCCAGAAATTCAAAGAAAGTTATCCTGTATTATATTGTAATGTGTCGAGTGGTTACATTATAAAAAAAACAGTATATGAACACTGTATTAAGAATTTATTTAATCTAATTTTCTAAACAAATAAAAAAAATCTTATGTGGCCAGGCACATGACTTTATCATACAATATATAAAATTAATAGTTTAGCTGCATGAGAATCTATTCTATAGAGATAAATCGTAGGTATTGTCAAAGCATCAGCATTTGACACTACCTACACTACGTCATTAGAATAATAGTTATTTATGTCACAAATGCCGAAAGTACGGAATAGCGCGACGAGCGGTGATACGGCGCGTCACCGAAGGCGGAGTGTCGCCGTCGCATATGAGCGAGTCGCGCTATCTAGTGTTTGGCAGGAGCGACATCAACGTTTATTGTGTTGCTTTTTAAGAAATACGTATTTAAAAAAAATAAATGATTTCTGTATAGTAAATGCTAGGTTGGTACCACTTTGACGAAAGGTGCGTTCCGATTGGTAGGTAATGGTAGCTAATGGCGGTGGTAGAATACGAAATTATAGTATTTCTTACATTTCGTGATAATGACGCATATTAGTTTGCATGTACATAAACATGAGTCAGTAGCAATTTTCTATTGGAAATACTATAACGGCGTCTGCTACCACTGCCATTATCACTAATGAAAACGCACCTTAAAAAGGTAATTCAAATTTTGACAGATTCATATTTGTTCATGACACATCCCTATTTTATTTATAATTTTCTCAATGTGTCATTTTTAGAATTAGATATAAAGACGGGTTGATATTTCTTATCAACAAACAATCAAATTGGTGATCTTATTTTATTTGAAATTTGTATTTTATAATTTTGCGCACTACAGCGGCACGTTCCATTGTGGTTCTCCAACCCATCTCCAACCTCTGATGAGATCAGCTGTTTTCGAATGTGACAACACAAAAAAATATTTGTCAAAATCCTGGCTACTAGGTAATGTCATATCAATGCATATGCGACCGATCTCAATCAAATAGAATTTGCTCTTGAAGGTAAACTATTAATTACCAAAAAATGTTATAGGCATAAATTATTAAAAATTTCCTCTACTTTAATTTATTAATTAACTATTTTGTCGAAATTACAGAAATGGCGGCTCATTTCCAAAATCCTTGAAAAAGGCTTAGAATAAACTAAAAAGCTAAACTATTAATTTTACCAAAAAATGTCATAGGCATAAATTATTCAAAATTTCCTCTGCTTTAATTTATTATTTAACTATTTTGACGAAATTACAGAAATGGCGGCTGATTTCTAAAATCCTTGAAAAAGGCTTAGAGTAAACACCCAGTTCCTTTGGACCCTTTTGAACCAAAAGCTTTTCAACTCTAAGTTTGGTCATGAAACTTCTAAATATGAAGTTTCGTGCCGATACCTTTAGTAGTTTCTCCGGAAATGAATTAACAATAATTGGGTACACAGACACACACACACACACACACACACACACACACATACACACACACACACAGACATTTTCTTGTACCTTGGTCAAAAATGTTCAGGGGACCCATAAAGACCTATTTCCGCTAAAATCTCAAAAAAAATTTTCGGCGCGATTACAATACTTTACATACTGCGTATGATAAAGTAAAAAATGTCCGCTATGGCGTTATCACTCAACGCCGCGCGTATCAACGTTTGTTTCGGTCCTGCGGCTTTTTTATTTTTGTAGTTAACAGCGTCCGTCAATAATGCATATTTTTCCGAGCCCACATCAAAGGCGTAGAAGTCTCATTAATGTGTACAGCATTCGACGTGAAATTACATGCGGTTTTTGCATATTTTATAGTGGTATGTTTTTAGTATTTCCACTGGATGGTATTTTTAATTATACATACAAGAAATTTGATATTCGCGATGATAATTGGTTTTAAATAACTAACTGACGATTTTGTTTTTTTTTATCACTCGACGTGATATAAATGAAAGGACGCGAACGGTTTGAATTGAATATCTGATCAAACAAATGCAGAGTATAGACACAAATGAAAGGAAAAACTGCTTCGAGGGAAACGTAGGTAATCAGTAATTTAAACGTGAAAATTTACAAGGTCTTTAAAATAACTGTTACCTGTTATCTTGGAAGGATCATAGCGACCAGCCTAGAACTACTTAGTATACATAGCATACACTTATGCTGATAATAAGAATTATTACAAATTTAGAAATTAAATTATATATATTTTTTTAACACGGGGCTATTTGGATTTGTGAACAAAAAGTACATGAAAATATTTTACATAACGTTTTCGCAAAACTCAAGATTAAAATGTAAAAAATTGTGGTTTTGGTAATTTTTGTGAGATTATAGCGGTTGAAATGAAGACCGTAAACGCCAAAATAATCTTTCAAGGATCTGCTAAAAGTGCCAAGGTGTATGTTTACTTTGAGACCCACTGAGAAGTTTTTTGAGCATTAGTTTCAGACCATGGAGGAAGATGGAGACGCTATACGGATGTATTTTGCAGAAAATAACCCCGAGAGGCGGGGCTAATATGACCGTATACAACGCAGACAGTATGGCCGCTCGCCAGGTTCGGATTAATTCTAAAATTGGCCAGAATTTCAAAGAAAGTTATCCTGTATTATATTGTAATGTGTCGAGTGGTTACATTATATAAAAAACGGTATATGAACACTGTATTAAGAAATTACTTAACCTAATTTTGTAAAAAAATAAAAAAAATTGTCCGCAATGGCGTTATCACACTACGTTGCGCGTAACAACTTTTGTTTCGGTCCTGCGGCTTTTGTATTTATGTAGTTAACAGCGTCCGTTAATAATGCATATTTTTGCGTGCTCACATCAAAGGCTTAGAAGTCTCATTAATGTGAACAGCATTCGACGTGAAATTACATGCGGTTTTTGCATATTTTCTAGCGGTGGGTTTTTAGTGTTTCCACTGGATAGTATTTTTAATATACGTACAGGAAATTTGATATTCGCGAGGATAATTGGTTTAAATAACTAACTGACGATTTTGTTTCTTTTGATCACTCGATGCGATGCTGATCAAACAATAATATAATAATTGATGCCTAGGCTTATCAATATTTACAATTTTCAAACTTTACAATTAATTGTCAATTGTAAAATATCGCCTAATTATCTTTTGTCAACTATTTTCTTATGCATGGTCAAATAATATGAACACGAGGGAATTCAGATATAATTCCTCTAATAAATTTGAAGTTATAAGATTATATCGTCTGATTCGAAAAACAAAAAAATTACGTGCGACTGTGAAAGTAAGGTGCCAAGAGGATTCTTCTGCAACTATTCTTCTGTAAGAAGTTTGATTCCATCCATAATTCAAGAAAGCGAAGCACGTACAACCGTGTATTTCATTTCTACTACTTCAACCAGCACAGAAAGATCAATAGCAGATTTACTGATCAATAATAAGGATAAAATTGACAATAAGAAAGAGAGGCAATTAAAAACTGCAGACTGCAATACTGAATATATTGCACAAACAAGTCATAACTTTAAAAATACGATTTAGTCACCAGAAAATCAATCATCTACTTTTAACAAGCTTGGAAAACCCTCAAAAATAGACTTATAATAATAAGTCTCATAATAATAATATTTGAAATTAAATAACACGTGAAAGGTAATTCCAACATGATAAATGAAATACGTCAAAAGACAAAATGTATCTCTCTAATTTTTAAAATAAAAATGTGCTCATTTTTAGGTGCTACGTTTTCTTCACTGCCAATTTTCTTTTTTTTGCTTTTCTTCCATGCTGTCACAAGTTTATACGTACTAGAATAGGCCGAGTGGCGACTACATTTTAGTTCACATCAATCAGATGATTAGCAATCACGTTACTGCTTCTTTCGTTTATTTATTTACAGTTGTATATTATGTGATAGGTACTGCTCAATCAAATATTATTGTTAAAGCCATTGATGATACATGAAAAAGCTCTTAACTTGGATATACATAGTACAGAATGTGGGAGAGCTGCCAAATAATGAAAATGATCATCCAATATTAACGAATTGCTGGATTACTGGTGCTGGATGATAGATTTTTGTCCAAACCATTAGTGCAAACATGGTTGTGATCTCCTATTTTTGGAAAGGAGATTGAAACACATAGAATCATTAGTTATTTATCCGTAATAATGAGAAAACATATAATAAATTCCATAAAACAAATCTAATTTACAAAATGCTATAACTACTTTATATAAATAATTTCTGTGTGGTTGTTACTCCCTATTAAAATATCCCGAAATGTAAGCAAATGAATTAGAATTGATGTGTAAGGTACAGTAATATAATAATAATAATCCACACATTAACATCATCATTATTATTAATAGTGTGCGAAATTATAACCATTTATTCTTGGAAAATAAGCGCCTAAAATAAGCACGAAAAATTAGAAAAAGGCCAAAAAGGAAAACGTTCTAAGAACACGTATCATAAAAATCATGCCAAGAAAATTTTAAACTGAAAACGACAATGTTATGGGTACCCTCCTTTATACTTTTTACTCTATGATCCTCAAAAAAGAACGCTCAAATACAAAAGTGCTTTGGCACCGCTAAGCTGTGTGCAGTATGGTACGCGTCGGTTGCGATTAGTTGAAATAATCATGATCAAGAAAATACTAAACTGTAAACAACATTTATCTAATAGGTTCCCTCCTTTATACTCTTTTCTCTAGGGTCCGCTGACAACGCAAGTACAAGCGTGCGTTGACAGTTCTGAGCCAGTGTTCAATACGGTACGCGTCGGTCACATATTTCCCATCTTCTTCCACCGATTAGGTGTGAATTTTTATCGATATCCTCCGTTCGAGTGCATTTGTGTTGTGAACAAAAGGGCCAAGCACGATTCGGACACAATTTCGGGACCAGAGAAGCTGCGGTAAGTTATTTTTTCAACTAAGTTAGTCAACTGTGAGATTTGCATGATTGCTACATTTGCTACGTGACGTGTTCGTATAGTGGTCGGTATTGCAGATTTGCTCTCGAACGGTAGGCATATGTTATGGATATATTGCGACAAATTAGTGGTAACTTAGACTATATTAACCACATAATATTAATAAATAACGCGTATTTTCGTTGATTTTATTGAAATATGGGGTTTTGTGACGGCGTTATTCGGTAATTAATTGTAATGAGACACTTTGCTTCTAAATTCGTTATCCCAAGTGGGTATTGCTATTCTGTTCAGAAATGAAACAAACTTGTCTATCATCTATAACATATAGGTTTTGTGCATCTACTTGCGAACACATATTCAGAAACATAAAACTTAGAACAACGTTTGTGGCCAGCTTAAATGTGCGTTCTGATTAGCAGTAATGGCAGTCGTAGTAGACACCATTATAGTCCGATTTTGGAAAAGAAGCAAAAATGTGTAAAAAAATACTATAGCAATGACTTTATATAATCTAAAAAACAAGCCGAGAATATGCTTAGTACTTCAAGTACCAAGTTCGGGTGCCGGATGTTGACCGAGCTCGCACTGATGGAAGCATGGAAGGAATATTCTAGCTACTGTAGTTGAGCTAACGGATAACAACCTTTCTAAATGAGGCACGAAACAAGGCATATGTGGCGCCATGGGCCTAGGGGCTACAAAATAGTCTAACCTAGGTAACGATTGGACTAATTTTCAAAAAATGTCAAGTTTTGCACAAGTTTTCGATTTTTTTTATTGAATTCCATTGTAACCGGAAATCAGCCCACATGCAAAATTTCAACACGATTGGACAATATTTCAAAATTTTGATAAAGTTTCCAGTTTCTTGATTGATTCATGCATTATCACCAGAAATCTGTCCACATGCAAAATGTCTACTCGATTGCAGTCTGGGAAGTAGCTAAAATATAGTAAAATATAAAATATCGACAAGTAGTCCCCTTTCCTTTCGCAACAAAAACGCAATTTTTTCATGCTTTTGCAACCGCAGACGGGTTTCAGACGAACACATCTGATTAAAAAACAATAAAAAGACTAATTAGCGAATAAAACAAAAATGTGTATTTTGAACCAGCTTAACCTTATTTGCGATTATCTGCGTAACTAGAAACGGGACAACTGGTTCCTTTTCACATCCACGCACACATATTTTTGATTGCTTATTTAGTTTTTGTAGTTTTGTCAATTTTCAATGTTTCATTACGGTACTTGAGACTGGAGAGTATAAAGTTTTTGTTCTGAAATATTTATTTAGGGTATGAGTTTTGTTTTATTTTAACTTATACGCTTATTATTACTTGAGTATAGTTTGACTTTTTGTATATTTCTGAAGGTTTATTCAGACAAAATATGAATTTGTTAATTTGTAACATATGTTTAATATACTACTGGAGTAAAATTTGATTTTATTATTGTAAAAATACTGAAATAGAAAATCCATAAAAAGAAACATCTTTTAATCATCCTGCCCAGTAGATACAGGGCATTGTGAATAATTAATCACTTGGTCCATAACATATATAATGACTGGACTAATATTTTAGAATTTATAGCCGCCTACACTGCGTGCTGGAAACTTGAGAAAGGGCGAACATGCGCGCGTGCATATGTGCTTACATTTTTCGGCGTAGATTTAACCACGTGACACATTCTTCTTAGTCCAAATTAAAAATAGCGCAAAATGCTTTATTTGTTCTGAATTCGTAACTATCCTTAAGGTTTTTAAACTGATTACATTAAAACTGTCCAAGAAAAATACTTAGAATCCGCACTCTAATTATTTATTAATAACTTCTTAAGTAATGCCTGTCCTCAAACTATCGTTGTTACATAAACCGACAATAAAGTACGCAAAACAGAACCTCTATAAATCAGAACGTCATACTTACAGAACACCGCGTGTATAAGTTTTTATCCATTACAACCTCATGAATAATATTGATTTTCCGAGATACGTGCTTCCACTGGGGAATATTTTCTTTTAGCGAACGTCGTATAAGCGTCGAATAGATCCGGGCAAACTTTTTCTTTGCTGTCCGCCTCCACTGTTGAAATGTCAACTCGCAATGAAACAGACAAATCCTGAATGTTACAAATGTCGTATCCACGTCGCCTTTGAAATGTGTCAGACGCAGCGATGCAGTTTGGGTCCAATAAGCCTAGCAATAATAAGCCGTTATAATAAAAGTTGAAGTCAATTTCTGTGGTGGCGTTCTCGGTATTTTATTTCAGAGAATTGATTATTTACAGATAAATAAAATGAAAATTTAGTGAAACCTTAGACCCCGATTTGTCACTTCAAGGAATGATACTGAACATCAAACGTAGTCCAACTCGTCGTTATATATAGATGAGAACCTAGTAATTAAATAAAATAATATATTTTATGAATGTATACATTTGATGACTAGTTTTTTTTATGTAATTAAATAAGATTGGTAAGCTTTCAAGGCACGTTATCTTTGTAGAAACAACAGTTTTCGGATTTTTTAGATGCGTTCGATATGACGTTAAAACAAAAAAACACTTAAACTTTTCAGTCTTCAGTTCATTCTATCTTGTTTATTGGCATATATGTTTAACGAATCGGCCAATCATTGAACTTGAATCAAATCAAAAATAGATTTTTAGCAATTATTAGCAATGTCGGAAAAAAATGCGTTCATAGAAAAATCTCCCGTTATCGACGGATTTGTGAACGTACTACACGTCACCACTTTAGTGGTTGAAAACCAATTACCTATACTGCTTCGATCAACCTATGTTGTACTTTATCTATGATCAAGACAAGACAGTGTCTTTTGGCACGATATTTTGGATGTTGGGCATTGTTATTGTTTAGTTTTTCGATGCAATCACAACAAAATTTTAGTTGGGCATAGTAGTAGTAAGAATTGTTGCAAATTTTCTGAGACTATAACAAAATATTTCTGTTGGTGTATGATTAATCTGATATTAAATTTCGGCATAATGCCGAAAATTTTAAATTTTTTAAATTAGCCCTCATCTTCCCAATTTTTTTCCTTGAAAACCACTGGCCGCAAAGTTTCAGTTTTTGATCAGGTTGCATTTAGAACTTCTATAGATTTAATTTTTATTTTTTTTTTTTCAAGTTTTTGGAAACAGATATCTCAGTAACGAATATTAGCTCGATAACAGGATATGCACGTAAATAATCGTCATATTTTATTTCATGCGACTGTAGAAAAAGAATTGCATAATAACTTTTAAGTAATTTTTACGCGATTTAATATGAATGATATAAATTTCGTGCGGCGCGCACTACGTCACGGTAACGCAACGGTAAATGGAAACGTAGCTGGAACAGTGGAAGAATATTTACTATTAGTACGATACGATCAGTTCTCAATTTAATTGCAGAATTTTGAATTGTGGTGCGAGTTAAATATAGATTATGAATTTAGATGTACAATTAATTATACCCGCATCTCGTTCGACTGCCTCGCACCAAAACCCACAAGCGAGGGAAGCCCAACTGCCCAAAATATTGTTATTATTTGCATGCGAACTGCGTTGTCCTGCTAACATTTGTTACTGAGATATCGACTTCCGTCAAAATCTTGTTCCAACCTTTATTATAAAAAATCTGAGAAAATGAAAACGCCAATCTATAGAAGAGACTCTAAATGCAACTTGAACAAAAAATTAAAGAAATCGGCATGACGGGCGTTAATTTAAAACTGCAAAAAAATGCGTAGTTTTTAAATTTTTCTCGCGCTCATATTTACTCCAAGAGGCAAACAACAACGATATAAGTTAATGTTAATTTGCACGCTTTGAATGCGTGCGACAAAGGAATGTCTTGGTTCCGATTTGAAAAGCCTGACGTCTGCATTTCTGGCCAAGCAACTGTCTGCAGGCTGGATGGTTGGATGACCTGGCCTAAATTATACAATGTAATTAAACTATACTTCGCAACAATATGACAGACTTTTTTAGACTTTGTGATTTGTACCGATTTGTGACCGTAAAGCTGCAATGCCACGGAGGCGACAGTACAACTAACTATGTATATGCAATACAGTTGACAACTCAAACAAAAGCACCCAATGGTCCATTGGAATGATATTTGAAGTCGAAATATCGAGTGATCAGCTCGGTTTGGAAATAAACGAGCTTAACTCGATTCGAATTTCGAGACTCGAACTTTTCGATTACTCAAACAGTCCCGCCATGTCAGCATATTTATCAGACCGTTTGCTCACCCAAGATGAATCTATCTAGTCTAGATGATAATGACATTAAAGACGTATAATCTTTATTACACGGTGCACGTGCAATACATTTTCGATCGGTACGGTTTTAATCCTCATTTAAATAAACTAAATAGTAAATAATAATAATTATTGCTATTTTTTACAGCGTGAAGCGTGAAATTACTAAATCTGTCGTGCTTTCGACATAAATTGCCGTTACGAATACCTGATTTCTTAAGCTGTATATTCCCAGTAACTTTTTATAACGTGACCAATTCGAAAATCCCAAAACAGTAACTCATCCCAAAACAATACAGAGTTTTTGTTACCTATAAGGACCTTATGAATAATATCGATTTCGCAAGATAAGGCCACCCGCTTACAAGCCTTACCCTTTAGCTTCCCCACCAGCAAACTGCTAACGTCGCAATACCTCCGCATACGATTTTCGCGCAAACTTTTTCCTGGTTCCATCGCTCTGTTCATTGTCGAAATACCGACGCTCTCGATGGACAACAGCCGTCCGCGAAAGTTCGAAACGTCGCCCGGCCGTCGCATCCCATTCAAAAGCACTCCCGCTTCCCCGGATTTGGACGGCAAACCTCTCTCTTTCGCCGTTACGGAAGTACGGTCGATATTGAAAGCAGTGGAACTCCCGTACGACCGAAAACACAGTTGGCCTCGGGCCAATTTTTGGAGCCGCGGGGGCATAGCACGAATATAGCAGTATGTATAGCGCCGACCGTCCCGATCGAAAACTTTGAAGGGCCTAAAATCAGGTCAACTAATCACTAGGCCTCGCATGCACGGCCCATTCTTAACGACCGACAATAAAACAAGCCCCGCGAAGAAAAATCGATGTTTAGCAAAACTCGAGAAGTATTTTAAATTTTCTCGTATGGTGGTGAATGAAATGGTTTGCAAAAGGTATCGTCGATTAAGGTAAACGCCCCATATTCAGAAAATTGATAATAGTTTAACCATTTTTAAGTAAACAGTATAAAATAAGTCCTTAGTCTTCTTCAGTCTGCCCTCTCTCCCTCATCTGTATTTCCTTGCATCTGGAATTTTTAGTGTTTTTCTTGGCGCAGCTGTTTATTCTGTTCTTTTTTCGCTTCCTTTCTTATTTCTCTAGAATCCAAGCATTAGATAATAATATTACAGCAGAACAGGTTCTTTTTACTTTATTTGGGTGTTTCAGGCCAAAATAATGATTTTTTTATGGAGGTGGCATGAGTTCAACTGTTATCTCCAAAGGTGATGTATTAATGCCAAAATCGCTAGTCTCCGCTGCTAGTTTAATAATTAGGGATTATTTATGACCGTAATTTACACACTCGTGCCGGAATTTGGACAAAATTCGTACAATTAATTGTAATATAACAAACGTAGTAAAATAGTAAAATATGTTATTTTGTTGTGTAATACATACAGCAATAGTAATATATGTATTACTTCTAACCATGTACACAATTCCGACACACATGTCTGATTTAAGGACGTGCTATATTTATATGTACCTAATTCCGACACCCCTAAATTTGTAAATAATAGTGGTTAAAGGAGTAGTATTATGAAAATATAAAGCATTTTGAGTCAGCCTGAATAGATATTTATTAAATTTTCCTAATTACTGTTTTCCTGTAGCGATGTAAAAAGAAGTCGAATTGCCGAACCTTTTAAGGAAAAAAAATAATTTTAGCATAACACTCAATTATCTAGATCAGTTGAACTTTTACCGGTTTATGCGAAGAGATCGTTTTTATCCAAAATCGCTATTTTATTTTTGCGTGTTTACGTATTTCTGTGTTTGTTTTGCTATATACGTCCATGTTTTGGTCCTTTTTTATCAATTTGGAGTTGTTTCTAACAGAGCTTAGAGGGCGGTACGACAGCCGTATCCCATATAAAAAGCCGTTTATTGATTGGCTGTTATTAAAAAAAAAGCTAATGATATTGATCTCCTACTTGGATTACAATTTTCCCGAATTAGTAACTATACACGCGTAACTCGCATTAGAACAGTATTTTTTTATTATTTATACCTTGGTACTTTTAGACCTGTTTTGTTTTGTTTCATATTTACGTTTTAGACCAATTTGTTTTGTATTTTAATTTGTCAGTAATTCTACGTAATTGTAGGTACTTATTATCAACTTTGATTTTGATTTTAGGTTGCCTAGACAGATTCTTTTCGTTTAACTATGTATCAGGTTCGTTTAAATTTTTGTGATGGTGATCAAAATTTACGTTCTAAACAAAAACTATTTAATTCACTCGAATACATAATTACATAAACACTGTTCGATACAAGAAAAAGTTTATTTGGTTGTCGTTTCTTATAGGAATTCAAGTCGTCAATTTCTACTCATTTTTTTAAATGCAAATGCTTTAGATATAATTGTACTTAATAAATAATGTCATTTTTATCTACTAAATATTAATAAGATTAATTATGTTGTTATAGTTAATAAGACAGATCTTAAGATCCAAGCAGATAACACACACATCTTCTAATTAACGGTTTTGAGGGCAAAAAATATATCACATATTCATATTTTTTGGTGAAATTCGGTACACGTATAAAAACAGGTGTCTAAATATAAATATAAATATTTTTCTTTAAAGATCGCAAAAATCGGTAAATTCTTTTTTTCAGATTCAGTAACAGTAGTTACATTTTTCCAAACCTCTAAAAATATCAAGAACTTCACCACTAGAAAAAAACTATTTTTTTCATCTATAATTTGGTGTATTGCGTCTTTGATTTTGTGTATAAGTTAGTATCTATAAGAAAAATCCTCGGAAACTGATTATACTTAGAAATTAATAAAAACTGCACATGCATATTTTCAATGCATTTTCTACTGTACATTAGCTTTTACTTAATTAGTCCAGATTTGTAGACAAATGATACGACAGCAAAAATGTGCACTGAGAACACTGCCTAGCTAGCTAATAGCTATTTACTGCTATCAAAGCAGTAAAATTACAACTGATTCCGATATAATTTTCTTGTAAAATCCAAAAAGAGTACACAAATTGTAAAAAAATTTAACGTTGTACCTTATTTTTAGCACTCTAAGAACAGCTTGTAATACTAACGCGCAGAAGTATGTTTTTTCTAATTTGGCTTTATGGAATTTAAATTAAAATGAATCTGCAGTGATGTGAATTGTCTCAGCTTTAGCATGCTTTTAGAATGGTTGCCAAGTCAACCAAATCATCTCCACAAACAAATGGCACCAAGGAACTACTTTGTAGTTATTTAGCTGAACTTGTTAAATAGTTACCAAAAATAAAATAGCTATGACCATTGGTAAATACTTATAATGATGTACGAGAATATATTATTCTGACAAATTGGGTGTAACAATGTATAACGTATTACTTACAATTGCGGTAGTTTTTTTTTGAAGAAAATGCACGAAATGAACAAAAATAACAGTTAATAATCGAAATTCACATAAAGAAGTAAGCGTCATTTGAAACTTAATTGTACCTACTTATTCTTATCTGGAATGATAAGAGAACATTGGGATGCAAATTGTTACGAATGACTAAGAAATTCCAATCATATTTTCTACGAATTGCCAGTATTTGCGGAATCTGTAACTTGGTGATTGATTGGTGTTGTGAAGATCTAAATTTGCGGATAATAGGATAATAGGCCACATTTAAAATTGAAATGTAAATCGGAAGTTTTTGTTGATGTTCAGCTGGTGCTCAGTAAGTACCACACAACAACACAATTTCTTAGTTCAGATTCTCTAGATTTCATCAAAAGCCAATCTTTTTAAAACTAAAAAAAATTACTGATTTATTTGAATCGATTTCGTATATTGCATAACCATATTCAGTTGTATAAACTAAAAATAATAATAGCTCCACCAATGATTTGTTTTTTCAATCAATAGTAACATCTTGTAAATACTTTAATCTCGGTAGCAGAGAGGGCTGTCTGTTTTTAGAACACTGTTATATTGAGAACGTATGAAAGAATTGTGAATCACCGCACAGATGTTGCATGAATGAGCAATGTCTATGAACACATTTTAGAGTTGTAGAAAATCAGATTCTAAATATTTTTTAGGAGTATTTAAAATATGTTTGACATATTAAATTTGAATTGTAGTATTCGTATTATTCGTATTAAGATGTTCAAGTAAAAATGTATGTATATTATAAATATATTAGCAGGCTTATGACCACTCCTTTATTTTATATCAAGTTTTGTGGTTGGCGTATCTCAATAATGAATACCAATAATTGTGGTAGGAGGATATTCATTCTGAAGCCTCAATATCGGATATGAAATGTATTTAGTCTAAATAAAAGTAGTATTTGAAATGGATCCCACTATTTCTGAAACGAGGGCTAATCAAAGTTGGACGCCACTATGTTATTATTTAAAAAGTCTGCTAAAATTACAGAATATCCACTTGTGACGATAATTTGTGTACCTACGGCACTACTTACGAAAAAAAGTAAAAATTTATATCGTTAAGTTTTAAATTTTCAATACTAACACTAACCTAACATCAACTTTGAACCATTTTCTCGGGAAATGTATTTAAAAAGCAAAATTAATATAAGTTGTTGAATTATTGCTCCATTTTACAATTTGTTTTATAATAAAATACTATTATGAAAAGTTAGAACATGCAGTAAGCACTTACAACTTATTTGCAGAATATCTTAACAGGAGTTGAAAATGTTTAGAGTAAGTCTCTTTAAACTTTACTTTCAATACTTTATCATTATATATCATATTTCAGCACCAAGTTCAATAATAAATATTTATGATATGAATTATTTATGAAGGCGTGAAACTTAAAAATATTTTGATATACGACGAATATATTTGGATTATAGTTTTAATCGCGATTACATTAAACATTAAGTTTTATATTAGAATCAGAATTGAACCACAGTAGCATAAAGTTATATTTACCTACATAATGTTAATGAAATTCCTGAAAGTTAAAACAATATATGTTAATAAGATACGAGAACAGAGACACACAAATCGCAAAGTATAAATAAGACAATCATGCAAAACCGACATACCGCAATTTTCGCGCGGATATGTTAATATTTGTGCCGATTTTCATACATGTGATAGAAAATACTTGAAGAAGTTATATTAGCAAAATTCGAGACATAAACGTTAAACCGTAATTATGTAATTAAGCGAGTTAACAAAGTTCCCTGTGATGGACGTTTCGCGGCGTAGCCCGTAAACCTCGGGGTCCTCCAACTTCTCCAGATCGTCTGGGGAAGTTTAGCGACGGTAATCGAGAGTTTACGCGTCGGGGGGTGGCTGGTTAATAATTAAATTCCAATTACGCCTGCCCGCGCCCGCGTAAGTGTTGTAAATAGTTCTGGTGTAATTTGAACACTCTCCGAGTGAGCGAGAGCCGCGTCGTCCGCAGGACGCCAACGGAGAGCGACGCCGGCATTTCAATTCTAATTATAGACCCCTAATACATAGACGGTTTCTCTTGGGCACACGCACACATTTGTACATGAGACACATATAGACACACATCCCTACTACTCCCACGAAGAGCGAACCACGAGCGCGGCGAAACCTCGTCGCCAGTGATGTTTTTGGGTACCTGTTGTGATCTCCGGTTTCTCGTAGCAGTCGGCGTTTGCAATGTCAACCACAGCTGGTTGAAGGGGACCAAATAGCATTCAAAATTTGACCCGGATTCAACCAGCTAAAGCTGTACATCGACATCATCTATGGTGTGTACGAGATTTACAAAACGAGGCACAAACTTTTCAGCACTTTCGAGGACTGGAATTGGTGGGAATAAACGCGATTGTCGAGCACTCGCGTCGCGCGTGACGTAGCGGCGGCGGTCGGAGGCGGCGACTGGTTAGTCTGGTCACTGGTTCACCCTCACACTGCCGGTGGCGGTGGAGGGGGGGTTGTTGTGGCGTCGGTGGAGACTCCGTGGCGACGTCGCCGGGTCCAGATCTCGACTGAGCGTCGCAGCATCGTGACGGCTTCCGACCGACGCCGCCTTCGCGGCCGGACCGGCATGCGCGCACCGGTGTACGTCGGTCACACCCACCCGCGCCGCATTCTTGCACATTAACCCCCTGGCCACCACCCCCGAAATCACCTTAACCGAACTGCTGCACCCTCGTTCTAGTTTGGCCGGCGCGCACAAACCCAATTCTACTACTCTACTAGATTTGGGCGCCGCGGCGCGGAGGCGGCGGCGCCCGCCGTCCCGCTGGCACACTCCGGTCCAAATTCGCAAAAGGCCCGGCCCAATCGAAACTTTGCAATTTTCGGCCGGCGCCCCCATAAACCATCGGCCGGTGGGGCCGTCAACATCGAGCTCTTCGGGGGCACCCATCATAGTTGTGATTTACCAGTGATTGACCGCCACCTCTCTCAGTGCGACCGAGTTGCCCTTTCAGTTTTTGCTGCTTCCGTTTGCTCTTCCGCCTCTCTGTCTCTGTCTAGTAATCGTTTGAAAGTGTGTCGAGTGCTTATTAGGGTATGTAGTGTCAATATCATTTGGTTCTAGTCAAGAGTTCTGAATTGTACGCAAATAAAATTTGTACGATCCTGTTTATTTACTCCATCGCTGGGCTTCCACCAAGTACGAAGTTTTGTGTTGCATGATTGTTTGCTACTATTAATAGCAAGGTTTTATTATTAGATTTGGATTCCTCTTATTAATACACCGGCATTACAATTTAGAATTATAAAAGATCAAATGTCTCTTTCAATTTAGAAATAGTAAACACTTGATAGTTCTACCTACATTATTTAACTAGTTTAGCAATCATTTAAATAAATTAACTATCAATATATGTTTCTCTCATATCCTGCTAAATACCTGATAGAAGAAGAACTTTCTCAAGATCCTTATAATCTGTACTCCAACCCTGACTTGCAAATTTTTGGTGGGCGCCTTCATAAACCATTGACCGGTGGGGCCGTCAACATCGAGCTCTTCAGGGTCACCCATCATAGTTGTGATTTACCAGTATTTTTAACTGCCACCTCTCTCAGTGCGACCGAGTCGCCCTTACAGTTTTTGCTGCTTCCGTTTGCTATTCCGCCTCTCTGTCTCTGTCTAGTAATCGTTTGAAAGTGTGTCGAGTGCTTATTAGGGTATGTAGTGTCAATATCATTTGGTTCTAGTCAAGAGTTCTGAATTGTACGGAAATAAAATTTGTACGATCCTGTTTATTTACTCCATCGCTGAGCTTCCACCAAGTACGAAGTTTTGTGTTGCATGATTGTTTGCTACTATTAATAGCAAGGTTTTATTATTAGATTTGCATTCCTCTTATTAATACACCGGCATTACAATTTTGAATTATAAAAGATCATATGTCTCTTTCAATTTAGAAATAGTAAACACTTGACAGTTCTACCTACATTATTTAACTAGTTTAGCAATCATTTAAATAAATTAACTATCAATATATGTTTCTCTCATATCCTGCTAAATACCTGATAAAAGAAGAACATTCTCAAGATCCTTATAATCTGTACTCCAACACTGACTTTCAAATTTTTGGTGGGCGCCTTCATAAACCATTGACCGGTGGGGCCGTCAACATCGAGCTCTTCAGGGGCACCCATCATAGTTGTGATTTACCAGTGTTTTTAACTGCCACCTCTCTCAGTGCGACCGAGTTGCCCTTACAGTTTCTGCTGCTTCCGTTTGCTATTCCGCCTCTCTGTCTCTGTCTAGTAATCGTTTGAAAGTGTGTCGAGTGCTTATTAGGGTATGTAGTGTCAATATCATTTGGTTCTAGTCAAGAGTTCTGAATTGTATGGAAATAAAATTTGTACGATCCTGTTTATTTACTCCATCGCTGAGCTGCCACCAAGTACGAAGTTTTGTGTTGCATGATTGTTTGCTACTATTAATAGCAAGGTTTTATTATTAGATTTGGATTCCTCTTATTAATACACTGGCATTACAATTTTGAATTATAAGAGATCGTATGTCTCATTCAATTTACAAATAGTAAACACTTGACTACCTACATTATTTAACTAGTTTGGCAATCATTTAAATAAATTAACTATCAATATATGTTTCTCTCATGTCCTGCTGTACTCCAACCCTGACAATGAAATTTTTGGTGGTCGTCTCCATAAACCATCGGCTGGTGGGGCCGTTAACATCGAGCTCTTCAGGGGCACCCATCATAGTTGTGATTTACCAGTATTTTTAACTGCCACCTCTCTCAGTGCGACCGAGTCGCCCTTACAGTTTTTGCTGCTTCCGTTTGCTATTCCGCCTCTCTGTCTCTGTCTAGTAATCGTTTGAAAGTGTGTCGAGTGCTTATTAGGGTATGTAGTGTCAATATCATTTGGTTCTAGTCAAGAGTTCTGAATTGTACGGAAATAAAATTTGTACGATCCTGTTTATTTACTCCATCGCTGAGCTTCCACCAAGTACGAAGTTTTGTGTTGCATGATTGTTTGCTACTATTAATAGCAAGGTTTTATTATTAGATTTGCATTCCTCTTATTAATACACCGGCATTACAATTTTGAATTATAAAAGATCATATGTCTCTTTCAATTTAGAAATAGTAAACACTTGACAGTTCTACCTACATTATTTAACTAGTTTAGCAATCATTTAAATAAATTAACTATCAATATATGTTTCTCTCATATCTTGCTAAATACCTGATAAAAGAAGAACTTTCTCAATATCCCTATAATCTGTACTCCAACCCTGACTTTCAAATTTTTAGTGGGCGCCTTCATAAACCATTGACCGGTGGGGCCGTCAACATCGAGCTCTTCAGGGGCACCCATCATAGTTGTGATTTACCAGTGTTTTTAACTGCCACCTCTCTCAATGTGAGTGTGTTGCCCTTTCAGTTTTTACTGCTTCCGTTTGCTGTTCCGCCTCTCTGTCTCTGTCTAGTAATCGTTTGAAAGTGTGCTGAGTGCTTATTAGGGTATGTAGTGTCAATATCATTTGGTTCTAGTCGAAAGTTCTCATGCTGAATTGTACGGTAATAAAATTTGTACGATCCTGTTTATTTACTCCATCGCTGGGCTTCCACCAAGTACGAAGTTTTGTGTTGCATGATTGTTTGCTACTATTAATACCAAGGTTTTATTATTAGATTTGCATTCCTCTTATTAATACACCAGCATTACAATTTTGAATTATAAAAGATCATATGGCTCGTTCAATTTAGAAATAGTAAACACTTGACAGTTCTACCTACATTATTTAACTAGTTTAGCAATCATTTAAATAAATTAACTATCAATATATGTTTCTCTCATATCCTGCTAAATAGTTGATAGAAGAAGAACATATTCAAAATTCTTATAATCTGTACTCTAGCCCTTTTGCTACTTCCGTTTGCTCTTCTGCCTCTCTGTCTCTGTCTTGTAATCGTTTGAAAGTGTATCGAGTATTCGAGTATTCGAGTGTCAATAAAATGTAAAATTTGTACGATCCTGTTTATTTACTCCATCGCTTGGCATCCACCAAGGTCGAAGTTTTGTGTTGCAAGATTGTTTGTTCGAAGTTTTTTTTTGTCGACCTTAGCTATTTACAAATAATAAATATTCTAACTTGTGTGGAAGAGAAACTATTTACAGAACAATGCAATAAGATCAAACCAACACGAAGCAACAACACATTTAAGATTATCGTGTAGCTACCCAACAAACAGAGTACCGTTTCAGTTATATCTGCCCTCCGGATATTATTTTTATGTATTACGGGGAATTTGTCAACAACTTATTTTCCGTATTCTTCAAAACAACAAAATAGCACGCATGAAAACGTCTCGTTTTACAACTAAATTATGAGCATTGCGTTATCAATTTCCGACAAACGTTAGAAGCCGTTATTTTGTTCCAGCAATTTCTCGAAAATAAATAACCTCTTGCAGAATTTAAAGACAGCAGTCGACATCAAATCCTCTTATCTCCAGAAAGCACCAACTTCCGGCAATTTCATTTCAACGCGTTTGACGTCACCGACTTCGAACGCGCGTCATCATTTATTGCTTTGAAGTGAGTTTAGGGTAGGGCGATTTTCAGAGTATCTCTTTCAGTTCGCCGGGGTGTGGCGGCTGCAATGCTGGGGTGGTATTTTTGTTTCGCCCGCCATGCCATCACGCAGACGGAGTTTTGTTGATTTTGATTTATCTCTTATTTATTCTGGCGACGTGAAAAGACTGTTTACGTCTTTTTTCGTTCGTCCCTTTCGTCCTTCGTGCCCTAACGCCGCTCGTGCGACGCCCCGCGGCGCTGACAGGATCCTGCTCGCAGCGAAAGGACTCGGG
Organism: Melinopterus prodromus; assembly: GCA_964023965.1. Classification (NCBI taxonomy): domain Eukaryota; kingdom Metazoa; phylum Arthropoda; class Insecta; order Coleoptera; family Scarabaeidae; genus Melinopterus; species Melinopterus prodromus. The sequence continues at coordinate 13,989,499 of OZ030393.1, forward strand.
CAGCAGGAAACACTTTTGACAGTTACTCCGTCAACCCCCGACGACGTGGATATAAATACATTATTGCGTTTCCCGCGGGATTGGTCTCGGTCGTGCCGAAAGCGCGTGGGGTTTCGCTTATTTTTGTTGGTTTTGTCGCGTATTTTTATTCTGGTGTGAGCTAATAATTTATTAATAATTCAATTTATGCGTTAATTTACTCTTGGCTTGCAATTTTTCTCTCAAATCGGTTCGTCAAAATAAATTTGTTGTCTGGTACCAACTTGGGAAACAACGTTAACAAAATTGCCAAGATTATATTGAATTAAAAAAAAAAAACCTACCTTTATTTATGCCGGTAAGAGTATTCACCCGCTTCTAAAAATAAACTCCATTATTACGTATATAAATAAATTACAGCAAGAATTAGAGTTTTTTAATATTGTCTAAAACCTTTCAGTTGTATCTTTTATAATAATCACAATAGTTTTTCTGTATCCTCATCTGCAATTTTAAGAAGGTAATTATCAAGTCATATTTCGAAGAAAGACCATGTCATGCATTGTTCTCATATTAAAATAGAAGTGACTTCCTATTTAAAGACGTAACCTGTGATGAAAAAAGGCAATCTTCAATGAAGAAAATGTTGGTTTTGTGGCATCTGGTTAATCATTAAAAATAATTAATAAAAATAATAATGACAATAATAATAATAAGAGCTGGCCAAGCAACTGTCTGCAGGTTGGATGGGTTTGATGACCTGGTCTCAATTATACAATATAATTAAACTATACTTCGACTCGAACACAACGGATATAAATCGCTCGCATTTATATCCTTAATTACGTGCACGTCTAATAATATACTATTATTTGGCATTGGTCACAAATGCATATTTTTACTGCGCAGGTCATTATTATTTATTATTATTTATTTCATACAGCACGAATGTTGGAAGCAACAGTGAAATTTCCTCTAAAGGAATTACCAATCATATCGATAGTTTTTGTCGTACATACCAAGTCATATATTAACCGTTTTTAACTTTTTGTTTCTGAAAGTCACGTTGTAGAGTTGTTTTTCATTACTAAAATTTCCGAGAAAGGACATCAGAATCGTAAACTGCCGGGAACACAGAAAATGCATTGTCTTTTTTTCGGTAGAATACGAACCACTGAATACGAATCCTAACTATGAATAAAAATAAAATGGCTTTGAGTTTGGATTCTTCATCTTAATCAGAATTCAGATGGGGCCTTTCTTCAAGATGAAGAAGCGTTTAACATTATTCAGAAATTACAGTACCTACATTCTCAACTATTTTGGCTAATCTTCCTTTATTTCAGCCATTCCAGTCCGTATTCTACTTTACGTAAAACCACACACAGTGTATTAGTCAACTTCATAGTATCATTTTAAAAATAGTAAAAAAAAACAACAATTTAAGCAATGTTACCAAAAGGAGTTTTTCTTTTTAAAGAAACAATAATAACAAAAGACATCCGCATGTTGAATGCAAATATACACCTTAAGTTGAACCAGTGCCATAAGAAAGAAAAATAAGAACTACTAAGGTAAGTAGGAAGTTTATCGAAGATTCCTAGGCGCCATCTGGAATTTCCTACCCGAAACTAGGATTCCGAGCAGCGAGGCAGAGAGGCACTATCGCAGCCCAGATTTATGCGCATAGCATTACCCAGTCCACGCTTTGTATGTGGAAGCGGGCGAGAAGGAAAGAAAAAATACTTCGCCAGACAGGAAGCTATTTGTAGACGCGCAGAAATCTATACTTTTTGCGTGCACGCTGTTGGTATACGTGCCTGTCTGGACGTTTCGCGAGGATAGATGGCGCGGCGAGTTGTCCCGGCCAGCTCGAATTATTGCCGCCGCCCATCTGTTACGGAAATAATTCCGAAACCTTCACGAAATAACTCCGAGGAATTGATTTTGACCGTTCTTTCAGTGACTACGCCCTAAAAAAAAGTTTTTTTTTGCTGTAATAAAAGTGCTGCCGCGCAAAGGTTCGGTCAAATATATTTCGATTCTTCTCATCAGTCGAATATGGCAATTTTGATTATTGAAATCATCCAATTATGCTCATATAATAACTATAGAGTTTGTCGTTTGCGACTTTTATGTTTTGAGTAAAAAAAGGCAATATTTTTTAAATTGAGTAATTAATGCACTGGGTTGCCTTAACAACCAATTTAATTTGGCAATTATTGCCGTCAGTTGATATTGGAACGACACACAAAAGGTCCGTCACCATTCTCAAGATGAGGAAAATAGCGGACAATTTTTCTTTTATGTAAACTTCCTAACTATTGAAAATTTAATTATTTCTTGTGTTCAGAGGCACATATTATAGCGACGAAGTATAAGAAAAACCCCTGGGACGAAGCAACAACAGCATTCTGCGCACCTTTCAGTAAATGAGCATCATGTCTATATACTCACTAATTGATTACACAAAGAGAAATGCAAAGAGAAAGAACATTTTAACTTTTTGAGAGATGGAGCGTTCTAATGTAGTCATCCTTATGCAGTGGGATGTGCTGAATTCAACGGTGAGGTCGGTTTTCCCGTAGCGTGTACGGTTTGGCTAGAAAGTTGGAAACTATAATTTCCGCGGTTTATCGCGTTTTTCTCGCGAACCGCGCACCTTAGAGCAACGCGGCTTTCAGAAATGAATTTCTCGGTCAATTTCCCATCCGATACCCTTTGAACCGTCAACATCGGTCGATTAGATCGGACACAGTTTGCGTTAAAAGTTTCTAACATAGTAAAATGGATGTTTCTAGCATCATTTTTGATAATTGGGAACGTAATAAGTGCCCAACCGTTCCAAATAAGTAAAAACAAATTATACCGGCGTAATCAGCGGCAAAAATTGTACCAAGAACCGCAACCTTAATGTGATTGAAGGTAGTTGGGTTTTTGCCGACTGGCTAAAATTATGTAAGAAATCACGTATTTTAAACTATAATTTTGAACTGGCACTCCTATCTCTAAAACTAGGACCCGGATCAACATAAAACCTTTGCTATCTTACTAAAATGGGTGCGCTGATTACAAATTTACATAGGAAAAGTCTCTGTCTCTACTGGTTACTGAGTTGTGCTGAAATTACGGTTTTTCAAATAATACAAAAATAAGCGAAATGGACCAGATAACATGAAAATGGTAAATCTTAGGCATATAAAAGTATACATATTTTGATAGACTCAACGAGAGCTATCATTTGGTAGTGGGTAAACCTTTCTATCACCAACGGTTGCACGGATAAATTTCTAATAGAATATATATTTTGTTTATTATTGATGTCAATGCGCACACTTTGACACCTTTTACCTTTTAAACCGTCAATTTTGGTTTTCTGCTTGTAAAATTTGAAAACGTTGATCAAGTTTCGGGGTAAAAGATATTATCCAATAAAATATATTTTAGACGTTTCTGACTGACTGGATTTGTCATCAGAGGCGTTTTGATGCGGCAATTTTCGCATTTCTCATGAATTCCGGGATCAATCCCGGATTACAAAATCTTTAATCCCGAAATCCCGGAATTAGTATATTGTCCGGGATTGGAAGCCCTAGTCTATATACACGTACTCGACCGTCGCAACGAGTTAAGCGAAATCTGTACTCGCCTGTAAAGAGTACAGGCGTCCAGTGACGAAGTTGGCAATCTCTGTGATCTAGCACAAAACTCATACGCACATTCTTGATTTCAAATTCGCTTCTGTTAACAACAGGTTGATCAGAAATTTCTATTACATTTGCTCGTCTTAGGTCGTTTAGGAGGTCTCCTGCTGTGGTAGTGCGCTGACAAGGACAATAAATCGGTCTTGATTTTCAGTCGTTTTTCGTTTTTCGATTTCGACCTAGTCCAGCTCTTCTAACATATTGGCCACTCTCCCAAAACTGATTCCATAAACGCTGAATAACAGAAGGGGAAAGTCGAAGTTCCCTGCTAACGTATCGAATAAAGTGGCCATGCTGAATAAGGGCGATAGCACGAGCAACTTGCACTTCACTAGAATGCCTCATTTTGCTTCTAATGACTTCTAATCAACGAAAATTGACAACTGAATTAATTTGTCATTTTCTTCACGAACCGACGAAATTCAAATTTTTCTCGCCAACCTTAAAAAGTTAACATTTTCGCACCAACCCCAAAAATCAGTCCCACCAACCCCAGACGTACCAACCCCACGCGTGCTAACGGCATACCGACCGGACGTAATATTTTAAACGATAACATCTTCTTGTTTTAAATGGGGTTCTAACGGCCATCTTCTAACACCATCTTCTTATTTGAAAAGGTCGGTCGCTTTTGTCACTTCCCATCGGCGCTTCCGGTCGCCATTTTTCATTTCCGGTCGCAATTTTTCATTTCCGGTCGAGATTTCCGGTCGAGATTTCCGGTCGTAACTTCCGGTCATTATTTTTCATTTGCGGTCCAGATTTCCGGTCGGCACTTCCGGTCACCATTTTTCAATTCAGGTCCAGATTTCCGGTTTTCAAAATCTACCCATTTCCCCCACCAAATCTTAAATACAGACTTCCTTACGCTCGCTATATAATTCGAGACAGCCACTGGAGATCATCAGTCTAGTTTGAGAGTTTACATCATGGAAGTCACACCAGAACCAATGACGTCATCACCGACAACCTGGAATGACTGCCTAGGGCTCAAGAAGTCATCTGACTACCCAGGACTCATGAAGTTATCACCAAGTCATTGCGAAAGTTGTGATAAAAGTTACAGTTATCGTAGTAATTTAACACGTCAGATGAATTGTCACCACTCCGACACTTATACAACACGTAACTGTTGTTCACAATGTACGAAAAAATATATGCAAGCTGAAGGACTATCTCGATATAAGAAGAAGCTCCATCCAATGATAACAAGCAAGGTGGAGACGACATTTTTTGAGCGGTGTATATTGTTTGTTTACTCTAGGGAACGCAGATTTGAATGGAATGCGAATGAATATGCATTTTGAATAGATTCCTTTGCACTTGATTCCTGGACTTCTTGCAATTTCCAATCACGCGATCTTTTCGAAAAAAGTGAGGTCGAAAGGTATAAAATATACAATTTTGCCAATATTTTCTAATTTATTTCAGATGAACGCAAAGTCGTAGAAACCTCAAAATTGTCTCACAGCACACCTTAAACTCAGTAATTTTACCAGAAATCATTTTTAGTCACAGTTCTTTTTAGTCCGGATTTGTATTCAGTGCAAAGACATCTATACAAAACACATATTCACAAATTTTGATATTTTGTTTACTCTTAACTTTTGTGGAAAATGTAACGCTACAAGATATTTTTTCTGTATTTATTTCATACTTTTTCCGCTCATTGTAGAATGGAGATATACAAATGGTGAAGACATGCCTGTAGTGTTTGTCCAAATACCTATCTAAAGCCATCAAAACACAGGATATTTTGTAGTATTACTGAATCCCAGATTTTACCTATGAGGCAAGAATTCCCAGCAATATTTAATAAAAAAATAATAAACTGTCAAAATCACAAGCAATAATTTTTACATTCCATTATGGTCTCATCTGGTCTTGACCATTATCTCATTAAAAATGCTGTAATAAGAAAGATAATGACGTTTATGTCGACAATTTCGCAATTTGTTAGTAGCAGGGGTCGACCTCAGTCAGAATGAGCCCCTTGCGTCTACTATTTATTTACTTTACAGCACATCGGGAACACAAGTTAATTCGAAAAGTTTGGTAGTTCGACTTTGTTGATCCGATTGAGGGGATAAATTTAACGAAAATAAACTAGAACGTAGGTTTGTGTTCAAACTTTATTATGTAGAGATTGTTCAGGTTAATAAAATTAAAATCGCACCAAATAAGTTGTTTTGAATTCGATAGAAAAACTATTGATCCGATGCAAGAATGCAGTCTAAACGTACTTACAGATATCGCTGTTTTTAGTATTCCAGTACATCAATATCAGTTTTATTCTCGTTCCAGTCAATACTTAAATTTTAATAAATCTGAAGTAATCGAATTCTAAAGAAGTGGCCCTCATCGTGACAGGTCCGAGATTACATTTCTTTTTCACATTCGAGGGGCGCGCGCGTCTTGCGCGATAAAGCAAGACGTTTCAATATACTTCAAAACTTCTGCCATGATATATGAGACCGTATATTGAGAAAATTATAAATCACCTACTTCAAAACTTGTTAAGAGTTCGTGCCGCACGCCGCCGCTCGCCGCCGCCGCCCCCTGTCGGCCTCTTTTTTGACTTCACGCCACATCAATTGCGAAGATCTCTGCCCACTGCTCGAACTTCGTCCGTAGTTTTATCCGTCGAATATCCTCGCGTTCGCGCCTTCGATCCACTTCCTGTTCTTATTTCTTCGTGGCTTTTTTTTCCTTTTTAGACGTAATTAGAACAAGTTGCGGTGAACTATCGCGGAATTTACGCTAGTTATTGGCCACTTCGATCTCGGAATTAAATTTCTGTCGGAAGTTTTCGTGATGAATATGTTCCAGGATCTTTGTGGGTGATTTTTGAAAATGTTGTTATTCGTAGAAAAGATGCAATTTGTACGTAGTGTTTTCGGTGAATATGAATTATTAAGTTTTATAAATTATTAAGTGATTAATTAGTTGGCGTGAATTGACTTTTAAATATTCCGGCACCTCCGCCAAAATGTAATGTCCATATTTCAGGCACTGCAGGTGATATTTCTATATAATATAAGTGCGGTTATCAGGAATGTAGTTGTGTATGCAATCTATTTCTATACTACTGTGCTGATGAGCTCGACAAAACTCAACAAATTCAAATTTCAAACAATTGTGGTTCAAGACGACTCAAATATGTTTTTGTCTGGAAATAGGAACACAAATATTCCTCTAGGAGTCTTTATTATTCTAAAACAAGTGACTACAATAATTGAGGTCTGGCTGGAGAATTTAGTTGCGTGTGTAATCATGTGGCTGGTTGCTATGTCAGGTGACCAAAACAGAGTAAAAATGCATTAAAAGGAGGTGTTTGAATTATTTGTTGCGCTGAACATAACTTATTCATCGAGTTTTCTGCGGGTATCAAATAGTGAATGATGATAATATGAATTTAGCGGAACATAAATTGAAACAGCGATCACGCTGAAAAATATTATCATACCTGAAGTATGAATGCTTGAGATCTGAAATGTTAGATCAGTAATGATCAGGAATTTGGACTTAGTTAATGTTTTATAGGGAATTCGAAATATTTGAAGGGACGAAGTTTCTAAATTACTTTTAAAATACCATACAGTAGTTATTTTATGTTAATGTAATTATTGTTACATTGTGTACTAACCTAAATATCATACTGATTTTAGTGTAATTATAAATGATATAATAATTTTAATAATTTTACATCACTTTCAACAATATTCTCTGTAGACAACTGTGTACTTTCAGCTTTCTGCCTGATGGCTCATGGCTTTAAGGCATCATTCTCTAGTGCAGCGTTTCCTAACCGGGGTTCCGCGACATGTAGTCAGGGGTTTCGCAGTAAAATAGCAGTGGCGAATGTCTGTTCATGGGTACAATATTTACTGACTTCAAATGACAAGATCATCTGTTACATAAAAACAATATCATCCCTAGAAAACATTACTGGTTTTTTACCTTGCGGAATTCCTGGTCAAAGTCTAACAAATTTAACTTCAATAATTTCCCTTATTCAAATGTGTGACAATAGGAACAACAATTTGCATTTGCTGCTCATAATGGACTTTAGGAGAAAAGCAGAATTGTGGATTGTAGATTTCAATGTGATCTTACATTCCAGATAAGATTACTAATCTATTGCCAGACAAGTTCTGAGCTTCTGTGACAGAAATTGGGCGGTGCCATTCATAGGAAAGCAATAAATATATGTATGTGGTTTGCAATTCTAGGCGAAATCGTATATGGCTAATCACTATAAAGCTATAATTAAAAAAATGCTGTGTTTCTGAAAAACCGGACTGGCAACTGAAGTGAAATTCTAACTTCCATGAAGGAATTTGAAAAATAATTAAATTAAATAGAAGTAAATACTTATAAAACTTTGGCAACGCAAAAAATAGACCTTAAATTTTGTGTTTTAATATTATATTTTCGCCTGGGGCTATAATTATTTTGTATTGGTGCAGTTTTCAACATAGTCTATATATGAGCAAGTCTTTTCCTGTTTAACAAATTTTAAGAGAAAATAATAATGACGTGCTGTGTAATTTTGATAGCAAATATACTATTCCATTATATTCTATTTAATGGAAATCATCATTTATAGATGAAATTAGGGCCTACACTTCTTTATTTGGATGTTTATTCACAAACTTTATTTTCAGAACGTAAATGTCAATCTGACTAAATTTTTCTTTATTATATATTTTTCAATGCCTTAAAAAAATACAGTCGTTTGGAACATTAACAAAACCGAAGTTTAAACGGCGCTAGTTGAAAGCGCATACTTGAAAGGGCTGTAAATTTTGAAGGAAATGAAAATAACAGATAAGTTGATGCACAGGTACAAAATCTGCAAAGTTTCGGAAAATGATTATAATTCTTCTGCAATGTGGCATAGAACAAGATGGAAATTCCTTACAGTCTCTCCCCATTATATAGTTGGCCCATAAAACACCTCATTGGCATCAGATTTTGTTGGAAAGTTTACAGAATAAGTTAACCAAATATATTTTCGACCACCCGTAAAAACAACCCGATTGCATAGATTTATTTGACTATTATTTCAGTAATTTTCGACATATTCACAAGTTGTCAGAATTGTAAAACCAAATATATTTTTCCCATCAAAAACTTTCCTTTTCCAACATAGTTTTTGTTTACAATTTTTCTGGTTAGGTCTGTTTTTTCTGGTGTATATTTTTAAGGGAAGAATGGATCCTAGTTATTTGTTACACAAGTGGAGTTGTATCTTGGATCTGTCCATAGTATTGAAATTATCTGGGATACGAACATACTTAAAACGCTTAGAAAACTTGGTCATCAAGATTTGAAGACATTTGTCTAGAAACAGTTTTATACACGGTCATGGTTATACGTGTGATTTTATTTTCAAGGGGTTATTAATTGATTTTTAAAACCAACAAAGCGGAAGACCCCCTTAATATCACTCTTAATATGCAACTTTTGTAAAGACATTTTTACGTTCTCTTTTGATGAGATTTCAAGGGATATTTAATCATTCCTTGACAATAAAATCACAAGACCGTAAACACTCTGTATATCAGAACCATAAGAAATCATAAGAAAATCATAAGAAGAAAAAACAAGGTCTCATAAATTACATCTCCATCGTATAACACAATAATTGAAATTGTCGAAACTTCAGCTCCTCGCAACAATCCAGCCATAGTCGGTTCCACTGAAGACGTTCCACAACCAAATCAGAATACTTTGCGAATTTATCGTAGCTTCCTTAAATAATACAAATCGCGCGCATTCCTATGATCTCCGCCCGCTTCAAAGTTGGCTGGCTAAGGGCTGGAACTGGACACGAGTTTCTCAACGATATTCCGCGGTCTCACCGCCGAGGATCCGTCGGATCCTTGAAGGATGCCCTCATAGGATGTATTATATAGTATTATTATATATATATATATAGTATTATTATATAGTATGTATGTAGTAGTCAGTCTCCTACGGCGGCACATGCACTCGAGTTGACCCATTCGTGCATGCAAAAAAGCTCTTGAGGAGAAACTCGGCCGGATCGACGTTATTTTATAACATGCTGACGTTGATATATCGTCGACGAGAGCCAAGAGCCCGACAAAAAGATGAAAAGAAAACAGGACTAAATTTGTAACGAAAATTGATTTTAGACTGTGGAAATGTTGGATAACAATTTGTGGATGGTTTGAATGTAAAATTTGTTTGTATTGGTTTAATTGTCTTGTATATATCCATTTAATATAATATAAAAGTTACTTTATTTCTTATCATGTAAATACCAAAATATGTGCCGAGAAAATTCAAAAGTTTTTCAAGGTAAACTTTTCTAAGTTTGCCCTTTTAATGGATATCCTAAAACTTTGTTTAGAGCATTGATATCATCCGTTGTATTCCTGAAAATTGTTTCGACGTTTTGATCGCAACATTTCGAAAACCCTCCGTGAATGTCAAAATGTTTAACAGTTACTTATAGTCTATCAGAAAGATGGGCAACCCATTTTAATATTTTATCCAAGTTTTTTTTTACTTTATCACGCGCAGTATGATAAACTAAAAAGACCAAACTTAGAGCTGAAAAGCTTTTGGTTCAAAAAGGTCCAAAGGAACTGGATATTTCCTCTGAGCATTTTTCAAGGATTTTGCAAATGAGCTGTAATTTCGTCAAAATAGTTAAATAATAAATTGAAGTAGAGGACATTTTGTATAATTTATGTCTATGACATTTTTTTGGTAAACTTAATAGTTTAGCTATATGAGCAAATTCTATTTGATCGAGATCGAGTCTGCAATAAACCTAGTTTGCCAGGATTTGACAATTATTTTCATTCTAATGACAGTAGGTAAAAAGCTGTTTTTTACAATACCTACTGTGAATATTATCAAAATATCTGTCAAATCCTGGCTAACTTGTTTTATTTTAATGCAGACACGATGGATCTTGATCAAAGAGAATCTCATGCAGCTAAACTATTAATTTTATATATTGTATGATAAAGTCATGTGCCTGACCACATCAGATTTTTTTTTATATAGTAAGGGTATAGTAAGCGCCCTATCATATGTCCCAATAGTAAGTTTGGTTGGTACTATAAGCGTAAACATATCTAATCAGCAAATCTTGGGAATAAACTATACTACCTAGAAATTCGACAGTAAAAATGTATTGTCCCAGCAAATTATAAATAGAATTATTTAATAATATTAATATAATAATAAAAAATTAAAAATAGCGACAACTGTGGTACAACGTCAATCGATCGGAAGTGATCCAGATATGGCTTGACCATTTTAGAAAAAAGTCATGTGTTTTGGCAGTTCAAACCATGTTTGTCTTTTTTTTATTTTACTCGGTTTAGAAATGGCGACCAGTTTTGTGTCAGCGAATCCGACATTTTTGATATTGATATTAAAAAATATCTTTAAGTTTACTTACGATAGTCCATTAGAAACCATTTTCTAGATTTTATTTTAACTGAAGGTGTACTTAATTTGTCCATTAAATATTTTTTGTTATAACTTTGTATGCAAACGGGTTGTAACAAAAAATAGCTTTCTTACTACTTCCACCTATTGATAACAAAGCCATTGAAATTTGAAAATTTCGTATTTTCACGATATTTAATGTCAAATATCTCTGATGGGACCAGCAAAAAAAAATCTGAAGCTTTCATAATTAATTCATCTTTTTATAAACTTTAATAATAATTAAAAACATTCTGGTGTAGTACACTGTGTTTTGAATAACAGCCCTTTGCAGATGACGTTAAAACAAATTTAATTCAAAATTCTCAGTAAATACAAAACAAACACCTTTTCTGCTAAAGGCAAAAGTAATAATAATATATCTCCTCAAATTGTAAAAAATATATAACACTGACTCTTTTTCAAGTAATCATTTTCCAGCTATCACTTTCGGTATCTTGTAAATATTTCATTGATCCTCAGCATAACGATATATTGTATATTGAGTATTTCCTATGCAAAATGAGTTAGCTTCTTTTGCGTCGATAGGTTGAATCACCAGCTTTTAAGACTTCCCAAACTTTTTGTTTTCGTGCCTAGAACAAGTTTATATCATTTATAAAATGGAATAATTCTAACCTAAAATTCTTGTTCGCTCTAATCTTCAAATGGAGTCGCAAACCTCACGGTAAGCGGCGGCATCTCCGATACATTAGCGGATGAATTTTAATCATAACCCCAGAAAATCGTAAATTAGAAGGAAATGCATGAAATAGTACTGTCTTTATTGAGATTGGTAACATCTTTCAAACACGAAATTCCCCAGAAGTACTCGCAGAGTGAAATTTACTTGGCAGGTCAAAAAATTATTTGAAAAATAAGGTTGTCTCGTGGTTTTGTAACGTGTAAAGAACCGTTATGGATTGTTTGATAGATGTTTCTTTTTAACCTGTAGTATAACTCGTTAAGGTTACTTCAGAAATACACTGTATAGTTAGTTCCTTCTGGTAGAGAAATGAAGCGATATTTTGTTGATGCAGATTGGACCAGGGAGTCAACTGTCGTAATCTTTTTGAAGCGAATGCGAGACTTTTCGAATGGAGTGGGGATATCACCGGTTGTCCTCTGTTTGGTACGTATCTATGACCAAGTTTGCTTGTTGCTAAGATGTGACGCGTGCGTTCCTGGTCTTAGCATTAAGCAAACTTGCTCCTAGATACGTACCAGAGGGTAACCGGTGATATCCCCACTCCAATCGAAAAGTCTCGCATTTGCTTAAAAAAGATGACGAGAGTAGACTCCCAGGACCACTGCAGAAAGAGTCAACTCATCAACATCCGTGCCGTGATAGTTCTATAAGGTACTCAGGGTGGCATACAACTACCAAAAACTATAACATGGAATGGACTCTCAAGTATAACAAAATGAACATTCCAAACCATTCGAGGTCTTTATTACGTGGCAGGGAACGCGGGATAGGGTAACGTGTGTCGTTTACAGGAGAACACCATTACACCGATGAATGAGATTTATTGCGGCGAACTTTTCAGCGGCGATTGAAGGATTTATCGTTGCATTTATGAGACCGGCATTCAGAATGACCTTCGAGAGCATGACGACGACGGAGACGACGTTGAAGTATCGCCCTTCTGACGGCGCTGGAGAGCCAGAACGTCAAGTGGGCACGGACTATCGAGTTTGCGAAACATTCCCGTCGATGCATGTGATTTGTGTTGGATGTATTTTTCCGGAGAAGTACCCACCTATGCTGTTACTGTGTCCATGTAGAAACTGAAAAGGGTGGAATGTTTTCTGCAAATACTTTTGTTGTTTTGTTTTGGAATTGTTTTATTTTATATTTCAACTCAATTTCAACTAAACTTCAACTGACAATAATTATTGATTAAATTATTTACGAAACCAAAGTAAAAAATAAATGTTCAGGCATGCAGTCTAAATCAACCAATCAGTGATGACGTTACAGAACATTGTTGTCTAACTACTGACAGGATAACTGACATTTGTAATACTGGAAACACAAGCAAACAAGTCAAACCAGTTTGCATTAGCATGTATGAAGTTATGATAAATCATGCCATTAGTGTTGTATTCGCGTTTATTCATGCTCTCTGCATTTTCTTTTGTTAATTATTGTAATATTTTTAACTTTATCATATGCAGTATGATAACTTATTGTAATCGTGTAACCTCAATAAGCAGTTGTGTTTATTTGACAATTTTCGACCATTTTAGCTAATTTATACCCATCTGGATGAATAAGCATGAGAGTTATTATTTCGCAACGTCTATGAAGTCATTTCCGAAAAAACCGGAAGTTATACTAACCTCAAGAGTTTGAATGTGCATACGCTCACGTAGAACTGTCATTCCATTTAGAATAAATTATGAGACATTTTTCAAAAATCTATACAAATAGACAACAGTGAAACTACAGCTTTGGTGCATACGCACATTGAGTTGGTTTAGTTAGACTATAGATATGTATGTTTACAAAATACATACAAATATTATGGTGATAAGAAACTATTTTCCAAACTTTCAACGCCAACATAGAAAGCTGACATAAAGTAACAACATATATTGGCTATTCCGCAAATAGACAATTTGATTGCAGTTCAATAATAGAATTGTAGCGACTCGACGTCGCTTAGATTGCGAACCGGAAGTCACGCCATTTCGAGAGACATTTTCCAATGCGATGGACGATTTTCCGTCTACGCGAACATCAATTCATACAGAACATTTCCATTGTCGGGACAAACAAGCTATCGTCAGGAAATATAAAAGAATTCTACAATTCCGAATTTGTAGAGTGAGCAGTGAGCACTTCTCTTAATTTCACGTTTTATTATAAATTTTCTTAATACGTGAAAGCACTCATGTTGATTGAATAAGTACCTCCAGCAAAATTACAAAACGAATTCTGCTTCTTCAGAAATTGTTCAATGCTTTCATATAATTAATCAACTTATTGTTGTCTCCGAAACGTTATACGAATATATCATCAGGAATTGATTGATTCTTGGGTGGAGTTTGGTTAGCAGCGCCCTCTTCGACAATTTTTCACAGCTGCTGTGATTGGCTTGTCAAGCCACGTTACCAAGAACGTACACGAAAATGATAATTTAGTTGTTCATAAAAAGACTTCACTGCAAGGGCGGATCATTGATTACACCGTCGTAAATTTAACACACCCGACGACTTTCCTGAATGACAAAAAGGAGCCAACATTATACGGCTCCCACGCCCCTACAGCTATAAATTCACGTTGCGATCTAAGTGAGCGTGTAGGTGATGAATGAACGCCAACCCAAGGACTCCAAGGAAATTATATCCTTCCGAAGGATATTGCTTTTTAGTAAACCAACTTTAAAATCCAATACACTGTTATTTAAAATTACGGGAACACGTAACTAATGATCCTACCGTAAAACAATTCAAAATTTTTAAAAGTTTTGTGGCTTTTAATAAGCTATCGCTTAAATATATTTTTAATTTATTTATTATTTTATTATTGAAACCGGGTATCCTTTCCCTTTTTAAATAGAACACCTGTATATTTTAATTTTTTTTAATTGTTTGATTGCTTCTAAGGATTTTTATAGAACCCATTTTTTCTTTGTTATAAAATGCATCATATTTATTTAAAATATTAATCCAAAATAGTCAAAATTACCGTCAAACACCGAAATAATTCTCTAACAGCAAAAAAAAACCAACAAATTTTTCAAATAAAAGTTTTTGTGGTTTAAAAAACATCTTATTCAAATATATCTTGAATAAATTATTATTCAAGATATATTTGAATAAGATGTATTTAAACCACAAAAACTTTTATTTGAAAAATTTGTTGGTTTTTTTTGCTGTTAGAGAATTATTTCGGTGTTTGACGGTAATTTTGACTATTTTGGATAAATATTTTAAATAAATATGATGCATTTTATAACAAAGAAAAAATGGGTTCTATAAAAATCCTTAGAAGCAATCAAATAATTAAAAAAAATTAAAATATACAGGTGTTCTATTTAAAAAGGGATTATTTAAAAAGGGTATTAACTTATAATGATAATAATAATAGTAACAATAATAGTAATCCATATTGGTGCTATATACAAAAAAATCAGTCAAAAGAGAGTAACTACAAATACATCAAATACAAACAAATAGAAAAAAATCACATATGTTTCAAATCATGAAAGCCACGAACTAGAAACACCTCGATGCTGTACGGACATGTTTCCAAGTACTTTTTCATGATTTGTTTATAAAATTGTAACGCCCAATAACTAGGTACATTCGGCATCAGCACTATGTAACAATAATTAATCATGCCGCAGACTAAACAGTAATGACATGTATTTCTTGGGACTTATATGCAGTTTCTATGAACAAAACATTATATTTGTGTCACCCACAGCTATCGTCCGAGGTAGCTGTTCATAGTTATCTCCCTCATCTACTATAGTTGTGTCGTCAGTTAATAGGATGATTTTGGAAGAAATATTTGCATTCTGCATTCTAAATATATAGAAGAAAATACGACCCATAACCGTACCTTGTGGGACTCCGTACTTACAAAGTTGATTTGTTGAAGTTGTGCTTTCAAACTTAACATGTTGGTATTAGAATTACTGGGTGTTCATTTTATTATGGAAATTTGCAAGCCGTCCTTTATTCTAATAGAACATCCTGTATATTTTACATTTCTACGTATTCTAAGATTAATTCTAAGATTTTTTGTAGGAATTATTTTTTTTATAAAATGCGGCCTTCTTGAGTTACAAGCAATTATTCAAACCTCATGAACATTTACCTTAACCAACCGGATAAAAAATATAAAATCCAAGAAAAAATAGCCACACAATTAAAAAGAATGTATGGTATGTGGGAAAATATTCTTAATTTGTTGTTCAGGAGTTTTGATTAATTCCTCATAACTCAAAAATATTACATATTCTAAGAAAATAATCACAGGGTGTTCTATTAGAAAATAGAAAGCTTTGCAAATTTCACAATGTACTGCACACATTAAAACGAGAGCTTCTTTAAACCCAAAAAACTTATTTGAAAAGATTCATGCTTGCAATTATTTGTAGTTAAAAAAATGGAAAAATATACGTCGTGTTCTGTTTGAAAATGGGCTAGGTTACCAAATTTCCATAATAAAATGATATTAAGATGTAAAATGAAAATGTATATTAAAAATATATTTTGACGAAAAAAAAAATTTAAATTGTGTACGATTGGACAACTATTTAGATATTCCGGTAACTTTGGGTAACTCTGACGTATACTCGGGACAAACAAACAAAAAAATACACTATTAAAGTGATTTGTGTCTCTTGCTTTTAGTTAATTTACAAATTTTTACTGAAGGCAACAACACCATAACGAATAAGCAAACAAATAAAACGAAATAATTGCGTAATCTAATAATATCACATGACCCGTGAACTTTTTCAAGGATTGCTTTTGGAAAGTATTCCCTTTGAGGCTTGAAAAAAGGAAAGAATCCCGGATCTAATTAGCATAAACAATTGGGTAATTAGAGTACAAAAGGCCCTTTGGAGACAGCGGCCGAAGCGGGCCGTTTGCAAAACTTTTAAATTGGTAATCTTGCCGATGTTTCTGGTAGGGAATAAAGGGAAATAATTGGGAGGTCCGGTAGCCAGTTTTGTGGTTCCGGTGAAATAAATTACGTCGCTGGAATGGACAAACGCGCCCCTGTTTACTATGCAAATAAATTTAATTACGTAATCCTTTGAATATAATTTATTAGGTTTGGCTGAATTTGTTTACTCTGAAAAAGTAGGACTGTTAAAATATATTTTATGTCAACGATTTAAAGACGGTTTTTTTGTCAATAACACGTTCTTTGGAACATTTTGCACCCCGAGTTCAGAATTACAGTCACTGCATTCCAGTTAGTCCCATGGTTTAAACGGAAATTGCGAGTTACTGCCTATGCGAGATGGTCAGCTATTGCCATGCGAGCTACTTCAAACAATTTTAATTTTACTGGTCACTTGCCGCCCCCCACTAGGTCGTCGGTCAGCGCTTCGCCCGCTCCTTGCATAGTGTGAATGCAAAGCTCAGTTACTTTGACAGCCTCAACACTACTGAACCACATCTTGAATGTCATTTCTGATGCAAGGAAAGTCAATGTTATTTCCAGTTTCACTCTTGCTGCTTCACGCATTCACTGATCACTCACTAATGCGGGGTTTACATGGTGCGAGCTGGCGTGCGAGTGTAGAATGACAGTTACTGCATCCCAGCTACTATCATAGTTTAAACGGAATGGGCGAGTTACTGCCTATGCGAGAGGGTCAGCTGCTGCCATGCGAGCTACTTCAAATAATTTTGATTTTACTGGCCACTTGCCTCCCCCACCAACCTTCCCAGGTTATCGGTCAGCTGTTCACCTGCTCCTTGCATAGTGTAAACGCAAAGGTCAGTTACTTGCCTATGTATAGCAAATTTTGAATTGTGTTATCTGTGTACAGGGTGGCGCGGAGCAACTGATGTTTTTCAAATAGAATATAATAGCTCTTTTCAATTTGCATATTACTAAGTTGATCTTAGCTGAGCTGAACTATCTTCGTCTGGCTTGGTCTGAGTTCATCTAAGCTAACCTATGTTGGCAAAAGGAACGCGTCCAGCGGCAATTCCGACAGATGGATTCAGAAACTTTTGCGCGTGCAATACCAGGGGCAAGGTGAAGGTGCTGAGTTTGTCTGGCTTCCACAAAAGCCAAAGGAACGCTACATGTAACATAGATTTAAGTGCTCAGCTAAGATCAACTCAGAAATGTGCTACTGGAAAGCAGTTATTATATACAAAGCAGGAACAAAATAAGTAAAAATATGTATAAATACGCCCAAACTAAGCATACAATTTTTTGAAAATTACGTCAGACAGATGGCCCCCGTTACATCAATGCATTGTTGCAAACGTTTCTTGAATTAACCCCCAGAGGAAAAAGTTTGGCCAAACTTCTTTATGTGGGGGCTCCTGAAAGTGTGTTCCCGATGCGTATCACGAATAATCACGAACTTATAATCTTCTTTCTCTTTGAACTTTGCGTTCGTTGCATTTAATACATTCGTCGGATAACACCATGGAAAAAGATTGTATATCTTTGCAGATCGCAATTTCTCGCCGCTCAGCCATTTGGAAACTACTAAACTACGCAAGACTAGTGAGCAGCTCGCATCTCACTGATCTCGTGTAAACAGCCGAGTTGCTGGCTACTTTTTCATGCGAGTTTGCAGGGACAGCTGCTGTCAACTGGCTGGTCAGCAACTCGCACCATGTAAACCAGCCTTAACTGATCCCGAATAAACAGTCGAGTTGCTGGACACTTTTCCATGCGAGTTCGCCGGGACAGCTGCTGTCTACTGGCTGGTCAGCAACTCGCACCGTGTAAACCAGCCTTAGCAGACTTAACCTCTTGCAGGTTGTTTGCTACATGACGTTACTAAAATGTGGGCCTCTAGTCCAGAAGCACGTTCCACTCATTAAAATTAAGAAGCAGGTACATCACAGGATTTATCTCAGTATAGCTCTGCTAATACCAAATAATCGTTTTGTTATATATCTCAGCTAGAGGTAAATACCAAACGTTTGAGACAAAACTTATTTGGACAAACCACTGTGACGTCACATAACCAAGAAGAAAGCCTGGAAAGCGTTATTTGATACAATCGGTAGAAGTAATTAAGTTAAATAAAAAATTGTCTTTCAATGTGAAAAGAATATTACGCACACAGGACTTATGGAATAACAATCTAGATCATAGCGACAGCACTGTCAAAATAAAGGACATGCTAAAAAACTTTTTATTAGTCGAAAATACATGAAGAAAATAGTTATTTTAAACTTTTGCACGCGTTATACAGCAGTTGTTGCCAAACTTGTTGCAAAGAAGAAGCATCATTCATAATAAATAATGGATAATGCAGAATATCATTGTAGTATTCTCGAGGACAAACCTGTTTCTCCTTGAATATAAGCGCATTCTACAGGACTGACTGGTAATCCCTAGGCCAAGCTGTTTTCGAATCACAATTTTGAAATTTATTAATCTGTGGTCCACGCCGTTATTTTATGGAAACAGCCGAATAAAATTTGAATTAACTGTCACAGACTAAAAATTCATGTCTTCGTTTTTTCCGGAAATCACGTTATCTTTGTAATTGCAAGCTGTTGTACTTTGCATGTGATAATTTCAATAGGGGTGACATTCTAAACATTAAACATGGTTTGTTGTAAACTGTTTTGACTTCCGGTTTTTCCGGAAATGCGTCATCTTATACATTTTAAATTGCACTTTGCTTTCTACATTTTTATTTGGGATAATATTGCAAACACAAAACATATCGATTGTCCATCTTACGGCTTCCGGTTTTTACGGTTATACCATTTAAAAATTATTTGCAATAATACAAAATCAGCTATAATTACTCATTTCAGAAATTTCGGTTGTCAACATCCTTATTTCCAACTGAAATTGCATTTCTTTTCTTTACTTCAAAACAAATCAAATTCAATTGGAGAGAATCAAATGCCAAGGTCTTGAAAATTAAAATAAGTATTATTTGCCTGGAAAAATCAAACACACAGTGAATAGACTTTTCAGCATTACCCAAGTGACACAGATAACTCAGAATTTTTTACCTGTGACATTTTATTGTATCATATTTACTTTCTGTCGCTTTTATTTGATTGTTTTCTTGGACCATCTTTATACATGGACAGTAATTTCAAAATTCTAACTCTTTATCAGTATGAATTATAATAATAAAAGTATAAGTTCACAGCAATATCAGCATAACTTGTATAACCACATTGTATAAAAATCCAATATGGCTTACAGCAACGCAATTGAAAACGTAATGGATGTAATATCCGGACTTCCGAACTCCGGAAAAATATTGCTAATAAATTTGACGCAGGTTTCCCGTTTTCACTCGACGCCCGTGTCGCAAGAGCGGCGAAAGTGGACTCCACGGCGTCCATTACAATCATGTATGACACACGGCCAGGGCAAAATTACGCCTCCGCACACACACACACACACACATATCGAGTGGCGCTATATCGTCGAACCGGGCCGGCGAAATGAGAATTCCCTCGCAGAGGACCGACGGACTTTTCGAGTGCTGTACGCCATTATGGCCGCGTGCCTGCTCTGCGGAACCACCATAAAGCATGTAACAAATGTTTTAAATGTATTTTATCGATCTAGCAGTTTTGCGGGGCGCTAGCGGGCTATAGGAGGGTGGGGCGGGACGATGATCGGGCAGAGGATTAAAGCGGGCTTGAAAGTTTCAGGGCATTATTAGAGTAGGAATGCACTGCGTGTCCAAAAGGCGCATTATTTATGATTCTATCCTGGGAAAGTTCGTTCAAGTTAGCCGAGTTAGTTGAGATAGTATTTTGGACTCGGTTCCCAAGGAAGGACTTGCTGGATTTGATTAAGTGTAGAGAAATGAAGAACGATCACATATAGAGTCGGCTACATTTGCTGAATATTTGTTTGTGCTAAATCTTCTGTGTATAGTTTTAAAGGGCGACACTACGGTATTGTACTATATTTATTGGTTTCTGTATAATGTTGAGATCATCTGATGATATGCCACGAAAACGGGGTGTGTTACTACACATAGAGAAGACTACTATAGAGAAGAAGACTACTATAGAGAAGATCCATGAATTTACATGTTTAAACCCAACCTTAGGCATTAATTGTATTAAGATACCAAGATGGAACAGAATAAGGAAATAAGCTATGCAGGTTCCAGCGCAATTTTGCATGGAAGGGGCCACGTCAAAAAGGTAGCTGAAACTAGGTTGCTGAGAGTATATGTCACTGGAAATGTAGACAGCATACCGAATTAAAAAAAAAAACATTAAAAACGCTTTGACACGTCTAAAGGACAATACATCGCTTGGACCGGAATCTTGCTAAGATGTTAAAACCAAAGAAATACGAGAAACAAAAGATCTTTTTAACCACTGTCTCGCGAAAGCAGAAATCATCATTTATGTTAAATATTTAAAAAAGGTGACCAAGAATATCTAAACTGCTAGCGAACTGTCACCTTGCTAACATAGGTTTATTTATGAGGGCGATAACAAAGAAATTGAAGAAAGGCTATAGGACCTCGAACCGCAAACAAATACCTTGCAATCCTTGAAATACCTTGCAATACCTTGCAATACCTTGCAATTCTTGCAATACCTTTTGATACCTTACAGTCTAGACCTTGCCTACGAAAAAGTCTAAAGAGCGTATAATTTATGACCATAGGGAAGCATGAAATAGATTCGTTGATTACAAGGTGTGTTGAGAAGGCTTTGAACAACTAGTGAGTGGACTCAAGGTCCAGGGAGTCTATCTTGTCATCTTTTTGAAGCGAATACGTGAATTCTCGAATGGCTAGGTGAGACGGAGTGGAGATATCAGCGGTTGCCCTCAGTTTGGAACGTATCTATGAGCAAGTTTGCTTGTCGCTAAGAACAATGACGCACGCGCCACGCCTATACGTTCCAAACACCGATATCCCCACTCCGTCTCACCTAACCATTCGAGAAGTCTCGTATTTGCATCAAAAAGATGATAAGAGTAGACTCTCAGGCATCTAATATACAGTATCTGTGACAAAGCAACCATGACAGTACTATTAGACAATGTATGCACTTGCGGTATACCATAAAGGATTCATCAAAAGAGGCATGCAACACGGAGATACCACCTCGCCTAAATAGTTCACACTGGGTGATGGAATATGGAATATGTGGGGAATAGCTATTATAGTAGCAGCGCACCTAGGCCACAGTTGGCCTAGGTGCGCTGCTACTATATTGTGCTTCCCCGAGATATGGATGTCACAAACGCGCAGCGCGCCTCTAACCAGAGCAATGTGGCTGAACACGGCTAGCTAGTATAGCCAATGCCCCTTGAACAGAGAGGGTGGCTCAGCACATCCCTCTCAAGCCGAGGCCTGTCTCTGTGAGGCACGCTATCACGTGACACCATCCAATACAATGTTATCGAAACCAGAGGTCGAGACTGGTCCGAATATAATACGCACATAGTCGTGACTCTATTCATTTTGTTATTTTTATTTTTGTTTCCTAGGGATAAAATTGCATATGGCACTTTGAAATATTTCCAAACCAATAGTATTCGTTCTATGAGAAACACGCACTTGCTTTAATTAATAAAAACTTCGTCAAATAACTCAAAATATAAATTGGTGAAATCTGCTCAATCCCACCTCAGATGTTAGTTCATTCGTATATACAGCTTATACAATGACTCGACCAATTTCGTTCACTATCAATTCGCTTTTAATTTCCAAACATCCTTTCTTCCGTACGATGCAACAACTGATTGCATCCGATTCACCTGTCTATGGCACAAAAGTATCAGGACGACCTGGTGACCTTAATGAGCGGCTTCAGTATCCATAAACCCGATGACACACTTCTCGCGAGCCGAGAGATCAAAAGTGGTCCTTGGATGAGTTGGAGGGGGGGATTGAGGGGGTGGAATCCACCCTGTATTCCCGTCGTTTTTTTCCTTCCACTCCGGGGCCACCGCATCTTTTTATTAAGATCGCTCAAAGGCATCGAAGCCCGCGTCCGCGCTTGCATAAAAAAGGTCCATAGTGAAGGCGTGACGTGGGCACTAAAGCGAAAATTGCGAATTCTTTGTTTACATAAGCAATGCCAACCGACCCGTGCCCCTCTCCATCGACCCCGCCACCCCTCGCTTTAGCCGGATCGCTGTCTTCTACAGACTTTGACACCCCTTTCAGGATCGACTGCTGGAATCGTTGGTAGAAGAGGGGGTTGGGGTTTCCTCTGCCTTTCACGGCGTCAATTTTGCACGTTGAGCTGATCAGAATTATGTTTTTTTTGTTTGTAAATATAAAAAGAAAATATTTCTTAGATTGACGGAAAAATAGTGAAAAAAATGTGATATCGGATTATGGAGTAGTGGATTATGTACCTACCAAGGGCATTAAACGGATGTTTATGCCCGAGGGTATAAACATCAACTAATGCCCGTGATACATACAAAATTTTATGTCCTGCAATGGTTTTGTTTCGTTGAATAATATTAATAAATATTTTGTCGTAATCAAGTGACATGCTTATCTACGCAGTTGAATAACAATACAAACAATTTGGAGTTGAGTGACAATGCAGACAATTAATAACGTCAGGCAGAATAACCTAAATCGCCAATAATTGACATTGACGACTTAAAATTTACAATTTTAATGTCAAATATTTGATGTATCTGACATAAACCATGACAATGCTGTTTTCGCCCTGGTATCTAAAATATCAGTTTATGGCCATAAAGGACATAAAACTGATTTTTTGGACAGTTGACTGTCCAATACTAACTTAATGGGCTTACAATCGCCATCATCATATGTGTTAAATCATTGATTATATCTATATAATAACAGTTGCCTTCTTTACGTACTAAATACAAAATAATTTCGTCATGGCTATAAGACTGCTTACACACGTAGACGCTGTATGCGAAATTCTGCATCCGTGATACGGAATTCGGATGAGATGCGACGCAAATACTGCTGGATACTGTATGCGAGGCGGCCATATTTGATGACATCTGTCTTGTGTCATTTGCGACTACAGTGCCGTGCGCGATAAATATAGATGTGGGGTAATGCAAAATGTTTTGAAGGCTTGCAAAGAAGAAAAATAAAACAAAAGGAGAACCATGTGGGTTCATGCAATAGTAAAAGTACGATGAATGAATGTCAATGAAGTCATTTGATCAGCTGTATTGCGAGCAATTTGCGTAAGGAGGACACCGTAAGCCACTACCACATTAGTCACACGTGACGTGTTAACTCGTGTTTACACGTCAGAGCATAATCACGTGACGTGATAACTCGTATTGTTACGTCACGTCACAAGAAAATTACCGCCACCTTCTTCACACAATTTTGTTGTACCGTGATGTGTTAACACGTCACGACGGTACAACAAAATTACGGCTACCATATTCACACCTGACGTCTTAACTCGTGTCAACACGAGATAACTCGTCAGGTTATCATGATCTGACGTGTAAACACGTCACGTGTCAGTGAGATCAGACGTGACAACACGAGTTAACAAGTCACGAGTGAATAATGTGTCTGCAGCCTTGTGCAAAAAAGAATACCACCGAAAAAACTACAGTCGATGACGTTGAGGTCGAACATAAACCGCTCCATTGTAAGATCCTCGCATGGGGACACTTTTTACCAAACTGAAATGCACCCACTGCCTACCCTTACCCCATCTCCACACGCCTATGCTATGATTGACACCTTCGCGCGGCAGTATGCGCGTCTGAACGGCTCCATATACTGCAATGTAAAATCGGTATCTCGTCACGGATTCCGCAGCAGGCGGGTGAAAAGTTGAAATTCGTAAATTCAGTATCGCGACGCTGTATCCGTCGCGCGTCGCCGTGTGAAAGGCTCCATTTGAACACATGTATTAGCTGAATCTCAGACGCGCGCGTCTCGCATACAGCGTCTACGTGTGTAAGCAGTCTTATAGCTCATGCAGATTCCGCAACAGATTATGGTTTCTTTCCTAAACCGTATGATTTATAAACAGCTTTTTCAACCAAGTGTTGTATCTTATTAAAATATCTATCCAGTGACACCACACACGACCTAGGATCTGATTATACATTCCACCCCCATCAGGTTAATTTTAGTATATTCCGGAAATCAAAACTGTCAGATTATAGAAAACACATTAAATTTAAAAATAATGATCGAGTAATGATCGGCTAACCATTTACAAAAGCACACACTAAAAACTACATTTTCATATTAAGCAAGCGAAATGCTTGCAACTGGTTTGTTTTACATCTCAAACCACTGTCTATATCTTCTAGGTGCCAACGAGTTCACCCCTCACCTATTTAATAATACTTCCCCCTCCCTGACTTCATATTAGGAAAAAAAGGACCACACCGCAAGTTAAACAAAATGTGTACATGGCAAGCAAGTTGCCCTAAAAGCATAAATATCTCGCTCAGCAGTATATTATACAGTTTATGACAAAAATCACAAATCTATTACCAAAGAAAGCCTTTAAATGTATGGGAATAAACACCATTAATAAGTTTCACAGGGACATCATGCAGAATAATTTATGTCATACAAAAATATAGAGATTACAGCCGCGTAATCGACCGTCAAGTCGATTACGAATTATATTCGATAAGAATACTTGTGTTGAATGTCTCTTACAGACCAACGCGCGGTAAAAAACGTGATCCTACAAACAAAAATAATGCCAATTATTACATTTATGTTGGATTCAATTGGACTATAGCGCTAAAATAATTAATCCAGGACCGCTGTGCGTCGTCGTTTTCGTCATTCTGAGCTAGCTATAGTCGCGAATTGGACAAGAACTTTTCACGGTGATAAATTTCGGGCCATATTTCGCGCGGGGACTTTGTCGCCGACGTCTTATTAACTGGAGCCGTTCCCCGGATTAACGGGATTATTCCGGAGTCTGGAATGGGATGGTTGAAACGGGAACGGGACTTGTCCCGACGAAAGTACTGCGCAAAAGTGTAAATTTATTCGCCGGACGGTTTTTGCGAGATTTACATTTTTAACTACGAGAAACACGGCTCTTGGCTTATTATATTACGCAACAGTTGATTAGGATGGACAGTTTTTATCTATTTTGATTAATCTCAAATGAAAGTTTTGCGAGTGAAGAAGGATATAGCTAATTTACGCTCTCTAGACTTCTAGGTCTTCTTTAAAATTTTATATTTTACGAACTAGCTATAATCAGAGCTGTGATTATATATGAAAATGTTTAACGACGTATTTTAGTCAAATCAATATTATAGGTTAATAATATGGTGATATACAGGAGGGATGTAAATTTTAAATAAATCAAAAATTACAGCCACATCCTGGATTTGAACCAGGGACCTTTGCGTTTCTAGCACAATGCTCATTAGCTCAGATGGGAGAGCATTGTGCTAGAAACGCAAAGGTCCCTGGTTCAAATCCAGGAAATGGCTGTAATTTTTGATTTATTTAAAATTTACATCCCTCCTGTATATCACCATATTATTAACCTGTGATTATATATGTCAAATTTATAATTTGTAATATTAATATGCGAACAAATTATTTTGTGTATCTGCACGAATTACGTAAAAATAAAGCATTTGAGCCTAATATCAATGTGCGTATTATCAATATTTACATATTAGTTTTTAAGTACATATATTACTGAGAAGATTGCATATTTGGTCATATTTGCACTAACTTTTTGCAGACCTGAACTGCTCGCATTTTTGTAAATTCATACAAAAATCCAAATGCATGAAAGAACAAGTGTAATGAAAAAAAAAATATGTTGACGGAGTGTTTCAAGATACAGATAGATAAAGTAAATTTAAATAATAGCTGATAATTACATATATTACGATATATTGCAAACTTTTTAACTGTAACGCTAAATGAGAGTTGTTCCAACAAAATTTAGCATTTGTTAAAGCCAATTATGCATTTATTTGCATAATATTATATTTTAGAACTCTCTAAATATGTAGAAATGGTGCAAACTTTAAAAACAAAAATCGACACTATTAAAAGTGCAACCGCAGAAATGATAAAAGCCAAATTGCCGGATATTTTACGAAAAAAATTACGGGTTTATTCTACTGACAAAAATAACAAGGACACCTTTGGCTAGGAAAAAAATATACTAGTTTTTTCTTTCATTCTATATATTTTTTGGGGTGCTGAATTCAAATTTTAACTTTGCTACTCCCCACGGGTATGGCTTCACAACGAAAATCGCAAAAAACTAAACATTTTCGACTTGTCTTCAGCTTTTTGCCAGAAAGTCGTTTTGACGTAGACCACTATTTACAAAAATAAAGTACACTCAATTTCCTGTAAAAATCACCCTTAAGTGCATTTTTTGGGTGAATGGTTTGGCCGCTAGAGCGCGCTAAATGAAGGCCAAATTTTCCTACTTTATATAATGTGCGTGTAATTACAATAACCTTAGATTCTGATAAAATTACATTAAATTCCCTATATTCTTCCGTTCCCTTAATTAGTTATTTTGGCCAAACTGCTCAGTCAAGATCCCTTTACCATAAATTCAGTAGAGACCTATATTATTACTATTTATTTATTCAAAACTATATATTTGCTCTTTTTAATTAATACTTAATGTATTATTTTTTTGTGTGCGACTCTTAGCAGTTCTGACATAAAATGTAATTCTGTGCACTTATCTTTGTAAACTATTTTGTACCTATATATTACCATACTTGAAATAAATAAATTGTATTCACAAGACTTTCAGCATATATGTGCATATTTCGTAAGATTAAGTGCACATATATCTACGGATATACCCCTGTTTTTTGTGCACGTAATTCACACACAACTCTAGTTATAATATAACAATCTTTACACTTTGATTGACAAGGTTACTGACAATGTACTAAAATAATTACTATAAAGTTACAAAACACAAACTAAAAGCTAATCTTAACGATGACAACAAATTGATGAATTTTATCGAACTTTACTACAGTACGTACGTATTTGATTTTAAAATGGGATACGATAAAAAAAAGAATTTAGAAAAGTTAAATAACATGGTTTTTAATGTGAGTTTTAAATCAAAACTTACGCTCAATACAAATCCATTCTTCAAACTTGCCAGCTATCAGATGTACAGGTAAAACTACAAACGTTTAGTATGATAACTTTTGAGGTTTCCAATATATTGGGCTCAGCTGATAAAAATGTCTATTATTATCATTTATTAGTTATTCCGTTATTTTTCATTTTGAATTTCGCAGAATATTAAAAAACTATAGATATTAAGTTTTATTTGTTAAGGTTTAATTTTATCGAAGGAAACTCCCCATTTAAAATCTGGCCCTAGTACAAAAGCCGAGTAGACAGGAAGTCGTAGTCAACCTTATTATAATTAACTTTACTTTGGATACGTAAATCAATAGAACTTTAATCTGCTTAAGGGAAGGAATACTACACAGAGTGGAGGACGTATTCAATCGAGTCCCTAAGCATCCCTAGACGAGATTTTCCAGTTACAATTATACTAATGTATTTTCTTTCCTCTTTACAGGTAAGCTTACTCTAGTACTTCTCTCATCACCGTCTACAACTGGCAGTCGAGACTCGGTCTCGGTGAGTATTATTTGCCTTTCATTTAAATTTCTGCGCTGGTTACGCGAGGCACTGTTAATTATACAGACGAAAAAGCGTGCGATTCCAATTTCAAAGCATTTCACCAGCTACCACTCATCTCGTTTATACACAACTACACCATGACCATGCAGCGTGTTCCTCTGTGAAGCTGACGTGCCGAATAAACACCAACACTAGGCAATGTAAATGGAATTTCCCAAATGCAATTGCTACCAAAATTAATTTTGAAAAGGCGTCAATTACTTACGCTATCAAATTTTTTAAAAATACAGAATAACTACTGGACTAGTAGACCGCCTTTTTAGGTAGATAAGTGAATTCGGTAGATCACAGGAATCTATTGGCAGAATGTGTAGAAGGATGTCTCAAAAAACACAGTTGCCACCGCTTAATATATTTCAACCATAACCAGCCATGAGGTACCAATTTCTGTATGTTACTCAATATTAAGCATGGTGAGTTTGCCGTCAAAATAAATTTTGATAGCCCTATGTCCCATGTGTTGGCCTAACTACTACAAGTCTTTATAGAGACTGTTTCAGTGCCCGATTGGGGATTTTAGAACCTTTAGTTTACCCCCAAAACTTTCTTTTATCCCTAAGGTAAAGATACTACTTTTGGAGGGAAACCATCCAAAAGTGACAGAAAGTCCCCCAATCTGGCAACAGTGGACTTTTCCTTTCAGTACATATGAAAGATGTTGAAAAAAATGCTAGATTTATCATTACCAACACCGTGAACATTGATATAAATAAACTAATAAAATAAACAAAATTTTTTCAAATTACTCATTTTTATGCCAAGTGCGGAAGACCTAAACGTTGCATTAGCATAATATTTTTGATACTTTATCGTTCTAATTTTTGTTTTGATATATTTTTCGACAAATCTATACAGCCACATGCCAACTTTTTAAATAAAAATAAAGCTATCTACTTTCTCTACTTTCATTCTTCGTAAAACAAACGAAAAATATGTTAAGTACCCTCGTCCATCAAGCAAGAGCACATAATAAAATTATGTGAAAATATTTTATTTAAAGTTTATTTATGTCTACTATTAACTAAAAACTCAAAAATAAGTATCTACAATTAACAAAAAGTCAATGAAGAACCCTAATTATTTAGTTTATAACTAAATAGTATTATTTACAACATAATATTCATATTTGAATTTTGACACAAAGTTAGATTCAATGCATAATTTTCAATTTAGTTAGTTTGAAGTTTGTAATCTCTTTGTTGTGATACGTTGTCTACGCGAAGCAGTTGTTTTTCGGGCCGAAAGACCTGAAACCATTTCCACTACGTGTGTCACCCTCTGCAACAAAATCTTGCTGGGGACCATATTCCGAGTCATCGGAGGCTTCTTACTTCCGCCTCTATCAATTCCACACCCTATGGATCTTCTTCTACTTCTTGGTCTTGCAGCTAAATTTTGTATTGTGTTCATTCAACTTATGTATAATTATAGGTTATGTGATGATATTTCACATCCGCTAGGGGCGCTAGTGGCAGAAATCTCTAGCGGTGCCATCTAACAGGTAACCTCTCAAGCTGTAAACATTAAGGTAAAGCAACCGAACAATTTTAAACTAATTAACCTAATTTATATTAATTTACTTACTGTTGTATTCGTATTAGGTTAAAATAGGTTTGCGCGCTGCTTTGACGTTTGGTTTGAGACGCGAACTGCAAATAATTACGAACTAATAATTATTATACGTACAACATGGTTATAGGTTTCTCAAAGGATATTTGTGGGGACGGAGTTTGAGCTTTTAGGCCCCCGCAAATAATGACTAACAAATCCCTTAGCTTTCATATCATGCGATGGTCTTCTCTAAGTCTTCTCCAAATTTTCCATAAGCAATTAAGAAGGCTTTTTTTCGATCGTAGAATGGTGAGTTAAAAGGTCCCAAATCAGTTTACTTAATATAGACTAGAATTATTATACTTTTGATTTCTTTTCTTGTGTTAATCTTAACCTTCTGATACAGGTTCATCAGTCTTACTATGTTAGTTGGTAGTTGTTGAGTACTTTTTCCCTTTGTGCAACTATACAAAAAAATATAACTTTTTCTGTAGCAACTGATAATATTTGAACAGTTTGAAGTTTCGAATTCGAAATTGGCGCAACGAACAGTTGATATATATAGCCGGCTTAGTTGCTTCGTTGCAAAAGTGTTGAGCATTGTCTGGCGTCGGAGGACGATCTAAAAATAAAAATAACAGCCGCTACGCGACAAAACATTGTCGTATGTTTTTGAAATCATCTCTCTATTAGTAAATAAAGCTCGCAGGTGTTTGAGCGGCTTGTCGAGTGATGAAACACGACCGGGGAAAGTTTCGCAAGTGTTTATTTACTGCTTGGTATCAAATGCGATCCCAGAAATAGTGAGGAAACGATTTTTGTTTATTCAGTTTGCTGGCCGTGTCCTAAAAATAAAAAAAATATACACAGATAGGCCGAACCAGTGTATTTTTTGCATTAGGTTAACGTATAACGTTTAGGAAGCTATATAAATTATAATGGCTATCCAGAGATCAAGTATTACTGTGAAAAGTAGGACTTGATTTGACACACAAAAGTAAATATTATTCACTTAATAACCCCTATTTTTCTTTTTGCTAACTATTTTGTGTTACAGAATGTATTTAATGTCATTTACATATGCTTTTTAAAGGCCTCCAAAGACATGTACATACTTTACCCACATACATAATATATTGCAGTTCCAAGTATATATTATGATTTTTCTGTAGATGATAAAATTGTGCTCTTTCTCCTAATAAAATGATTTGACGTGATAGAAATATGTAAGTCATTGAAATGAATGCTGGAAATATAACTATCAATAGCGGGAATAACATTTGTTCGGCCCGGTTGAAAAACGTACAAACGTACAACACAAAAATGGTAAAATTGAGCAGTTTAAAAAACATCGCAACTCCGACAAGAAATATTTCGTTTCGACGTTTTTGTTTTTGCTGGGTGTGGTCAGCCTGTCCCCCACCAACGTCAATCCTTAGTCACCAGTTATAGGCGGTGTTTAAAGGTCCTGCCGTCTGCTGTCTACACCGGGCAGCAGTACTAGATGTTTTATGTTTGAAAAAGCCAAAGATGTAGAAGTCAAATAAATTTTTATCTTTCCAAAAAATATTTTTCATCCGGCCTAACTCGTTATTTATCTAAGAAGTTACACTGAAAATTTCATAAACTTTGAGCAATAATTAACGGTTTTTTTTTAAACTCGTTTTAGGAGAGGTTGATCTGGGTTTTAATGGTTTTCTACTCCAAAAGGTCTCAGTTTTCCCAGTTTGATATACGAAGGTACCATAAGGGTCACAACATTGAACAACCCTGCTATTGATAACAGTTAAAAACGCATTAGTAATGAATTAATTACATATTTCTATCACGTCGAATCATTTTATTAGGAGAAAATTCACAATTTTATCATCTATAGAAGTTTCGCCATGAAATCATTTTCATCGGCACGAGTGACATATAATCAATTTCTCCATTGTTTCCATAGGAATGTGGGAGTGTTCCAATTACAAGATTAGTCTAACAAATATTTTAACAATGATCATTCTCTAATTGGTAGTTAAACGAGTAATTTAGCCAATAAGGCTGCTTAATTTTGTTTATGATTGCATAGCACCACACTGCACAAGTTTTATTGTTAACGCTCATACCATCGAATGACAATCACAATCCTTTAGTGGAGTTTAGATATTTTGAGCTGTCGTTTAAATTATATTGCACATTATCATCGCTACCAATCAACAAAATGGAATCCGCAATATACTTGTTTATTTCGGTAGTTATAAGCGCACTATCCGTAATTCCGGCAATAACCATTCGAAATTGTTGATCTCCGAGTCCGGTTTAGTCAAAATTCGTACCGTAAATACTAAAATAGAATACACCAGCGTCCAGCGCGCCAGTACATACTTTCATTATCGCAGCAGCTCCATTCGATACATCGGAAGCGGTTTGCAACACGTGGCCGTAATGGCGGGCAATCAACGTTGTCTGCGATCCTTAGTTGAGCCATTCGCCGAACAAGGGCGCCACCGTCGCCAAACTTTAACTAGGTTACTGCATATTTTACTGCTGTGGTGTGTACTACAGCTGATATTAGCATGCAGACCATTAAGCCGAAATTGCTAGTTTAACGACAAGGCCGTTCTCTGCTTTGTCTTCTGTTGGGCAGCGAGTACTTCCGGTCGCTCTCACAGTGCTCACGAAATTAAATAACGGTCGTCGGACATGTCGCAAACGGTACTGCGGGGGTAGAGGGTGGGTAGCTCGCGCCGAAAGCATTAAAAATTTAATCGTGGTTGTAGAGTACAGGCTGTAGTTGTAGTGGTGTAGCGAAGTTAAATGGAAACTGGTACTGATGGTGATGGTGTTGCGTCGCGGATTAGCTATTTTAATTACGCGCACCTGTAACGGCACTACGGGGGATAACACGCTGCGACCCGTATAAAATTTTTAATAATGGCGTTTTATATCGCGAACTAGGAAAAGAGGTTGTTAGGTTTTTGCTCGAAGTTGGTATTGATTTGTTTCTCCGGATAGTACAAAGTATCCTTATTTTTAGATAATATTATTTCAATTTTGGGTATTATACAGCGACAATTTTGGTCAAATACCTTGTAGCATTGGCGTAAGCAGGGGGTGGGGGGAAAGGGGGGCAGCTGCCCTCCCTTGCGGGATTTGGTACGTATTATATTTAAGTATTACATAGCACTCTTTCCCTTATGGACACTAGGGTGCTTACTTTTATTTCCAAACCAACGATCCCCTCCAAATCGTTTCCAAATTCAAAAAAAGTGGACTTTTTTTTTCAAAATCTTGTTGGTGTCTATCGAGGCCTCAAATTTACATGGGAAAAAACATTTCTTGGTATTTTTCGAATAATTATTCGGAGTTTAGGAAAACTACCCAACTAAAAAAATACATTCTACAGAAAATTGACCGTTGTAATCAGTTCACTTTTTTTTCTCATAGAAATCATTACTATAAGTCTAGTGGTATGTTTATAAACATTTGTCAGTTAATTTCCATTTGTTTAAAAAAATGCTATTTAAATTCGCTCTTTTCAAACATCCGTCTGAATTCTGTTTTCTGTGTTCGAAATGGCAGTTTATTATCTTAGAGTGACATTACTCGTTCAAAAGTTCTTCCTGTTGTGTAATAAATCAATTATAATTCATTTTCAATCTTTTTTCTAATTGTGGTAGAAAAGTCAACTTTTTTGTGAAATTAACTTATAAATTTCATGTTCGAGTTATCTAGCCTATATTATCTAATAAACCCACATTTGTTTAAACAAATGCCATTTCGTAAACCTTTTTTTTGCAATTTGCCTAATATAATTGTTTAGATCGGTCTGGCCAACTGTGATTCTCAAGTGACATCATTTCTGGTTTGGGATGATTTCCATTGTTTAAATAATAAAATAATATTCGTTTTCAATATTTCATACAGGGTACAGGGAACAGTTTCCAGACAGCAACAAATCAAGTCTTGCGACACACAGTGGTAGGAAATCAAAATAACAAATGGGATTAATAAAATTTGTTGACTTTACGAAATTGTAAAAAGAAACTCTCCAATTTTCCAAAAAAAAAAAGGATTTCAAATAATTTCAATTTTTCGAATAATTTTTATTATTTAAACAATGGAAATCATTCAATAAATAGTCACTTGAGACTAGTAGTTGGCCTGATCGATCTAAAAAAAATAAATTTTAGGTGTCGGTTTATTAGATATAAACATGAAATTTATAAGTTAATTTCACAAAAATGCTGACTTTTCTACCATAATTAGAAAAAAAGATAAAAATGACTAATAATTGATTGTTTAAACAAACGGAAGATTTTTTTTTAAATTAAAGTAGTCACTCTAGGATAACATTTCGAACTCAGAAAACAGAATTCAAACTGATTTTCGTGAAAAACAAATTATTTAAAAAATAGAAGTTTTTTAACTGACAAATGTTTATAAACATCCACAGGACTTATAGTACTAATTTCTATCAGATTTAATTTAATTTATAACTATGTTTTCTTTTAAGACCAAATTTGTAACTTCACATTCACAGAATGTGTGTGTGTTAACTGTTGAATAAACTTATCTTTTAATTTAGCATTGCTCTATTCATTTAATATAAGTAACTTCTTTTCTACTTAGACATTATTTGTTTCGTGGTACTGTCAATATTACTTTTTACTCATACGTATCATATTATAAAGTAAAAATAATTTTTTGATTTTTGTGGCGACGGTTTCGGAGAACTACTAAAGGTATCGGAACGAAAGTTCATATTTAGAAGTTTTATGACCAAACTGAAAAGCTTTTCGTTCAAAAGGATGCAAAGGAACCTCTATGATTTTTCAAGGATTTTGCAAATGAGCCGCCATTTCTGTAATTGCGTCAAAATTGTTAATTAATAAATTAAAGTAGAGGAAATTTGGTATAATTTATGTATATGACACTTTTTGGTAAAATTAATAGTATACCTGCAGGAGCAAATACTATTTGATCGAAATCGTATCTGCATTAAAACTTAGTTAGTCAGGAAATTACAAATATTTTGAGACTTTTGACAGTATTCAGAACGTCAGAGTTTGCGAAACGCGAATTCAACACGCAAATGCATGGAGAATTGCCATGACGAGGAGAAACACGCGCGCAAATATCGCTAGATGAAATAATGTTGGAACATCTTGGTGTTTACAAAGTCATTGTGTATTTCGAGTGCGGATAGAAATATTGTTCTGTTTTCGCGAATATATACAAGAAAGATCGGTCGTGTCTGCGTTATTATAAAACTAGTTAGCGAGGATTTGACAGATGTTTTCATTCCAATGACAGTAGGTAGTGTCAAGCGCTGATCTTTTGACAATCCTGGTGATTGGTTTTATTTTAATGGAGACACAACCGATCTCGATCAAATAGAATCAATCTAATGCAGCTAAACTATTAATTTTATATATAGTATCATGTCAGCTAATATTTAGAAATTTAGCTATTGTAAAATGGAGATATCAGCTGTCGCTGCGTGATGACCACTTATGTTAGATATCTGAAGTTTTCTTTGGTCGAGTACCTACGCACTAGGATATGTTTTAAAGTACTTTGTTATAGAAATATGACATTTTGGAACTACAAATTGAATTACTTACCTCAATATAATATTGGAGATTATGAAGAAAGAATCAATTACTCGAGAGCGTTTACCTAAGAAACTCTTTAACTTTAATTGAGTAGAGTTTTTTTGTATATACCTGACTGTATGTATTCAAGTATGTATTCATTTAAATCAATTAAATAAGAAAGTATGTTTTCTGGTTGCAAGTACCTAATCACTTTTCTGTGTATGAAGAAGTACCGCCCTCTTCTCTTTCAAGAATTTTTGATATCTGCAATAACAAGTAAAGAAGTCCAACCCTATGGCATAATAAAATGTTTTCGTGCCATTCTGGCCCGAATTCTTGCCAGTCTTGTCTTCCATATTTAAACTACATCGTCACCTGAACCTTTTAGAACAAAATTGCCTATCTACATATCAATACCAGCATGACTACGGCAGGAACTGTGCAACAATTGCATTTACGTACGTCCTCTAACAATCGAAGCAATTCAAGGGCCCATCACCCCGAAAATACCTTGTCGTCATCGAAACTTCGCAAAGCCATCTCACGCCGAGTGGAAAAGACGTAACCTCTCCTACCATTTCCCGAGACTCTCCCACCCATCGTAATCCTGCGACGAAACAGTGACGCGTCGCGCCTTTTGAGAAAAGGATCCGAATCCTAGTCGTCCTTATTCATCCCTATTGTGCATTCACTGGCCTCCGAGTGAATCTCGATGGATTGGAATACGATGATGCGGCCTGAACTACACTCGCTTTTGTATTGATCTTCAGAGGTCATATCTATGCGCCTTGCGTTCCTTCCTATAGCCGGCGTTCAGCAGGAGAGTTTCTGCAGTGTGCGCCTATCTTGAAGACGCTGCCGCGCCCTGGGTTATCACAAAGGGCCGAGTCCGACCGTATCTTAAAGACTTTTCTATCCACCTTAATATCGTGTCTGGTTCAAACTGTCGTTTCGAACAGAGAGATCGTTCGGTGGGCTTGTATTACTTGCTGCTCGGCCTTTATCGCGATGTATTGATACGTGTATGTTTGGTTTTCGGAATCAAATTGTTTTTGGTGTTTATGATTGGCTTATTACCTTGGTCGATGGGAATTGTATAATATAAAAGTAATGCAAAGCGTTGCATTTTAAAATGGTTTATGTTGAATAAAGCCTTCCATCCTTTAATGAAAACAAATATAATGGAATTGTTGGTTGGGTTTATTCAAACTCCAATAGTTTTCATTCAGTTATTTATTCTTATCATTCTTGTCAAGAATAAATAACTGAATGAAAACTATTGGAGTTTGAATAAACCCAACCAACAATTGCATTAAAATGGTTTGGTGATACTGTGAGGCTTGCGTCTAATGAAAAACATTCATAATGCTTTACGATCATTTTGTTGACGATGAATTCTATTCTACGTAATGGCATATTTGCAACAAAAAATAAATAAACGAAAAATGTTGAAGGCGGATTCAAAAGCTTCTAGATAAATGAGATTTTAGTAGAGCGTGTGAATTGTCAGTATTTAGATATTTTATCACAACAGAAAGTTAAAGGTGTTAGCGATATTGAAACCACTTTTAGAAACCTTATTATGTCTAATAAAATTTAACAGTAGGTACAGTCGAGCGTCGTTAATCCGAACTAATTGGGGCCGAAGGTTATTCGGATTATCAAATTGTTCGGATTATCAAATATGACAACTAACTACTAGAAAATACGAGTATTGGATAGAAGTTCAATCTTAATAAAACCAACACCATTCGATTCGGCTCTTCATAAACTATAAGAATACCAAAAAGTCAAAATCGAAGGGATATCGAAGGAATATCGAAGGGATATCAAACCGATATCGAAGGGCTATCGATGGGATGTATTTATAATTTATTGTGATTTATGATTTATTTATATAAATATTTATATAAATAAATCTATTTATGATTTATTTGTTATTTATTTATTTAATAGTGGAAAATACTTTTTCCGTCGTTCGGGTTAGCGAATGTTCGGATTACCGACGCTCTACTGTATTATTGCGACACAAATATGTATACACAATATCGTCTAAACTTCACCGTACCTACACATATTGAACTCAAATAATAATATTTAAGGTCCAGTTCTACCCTTCCTAAAAGGCATATTCAAACAAAGGCGTTATTTGTTCTTGATATATATTTGTTTTTGGTAAGATATTGTTTGTCATGAAAACAAAATAGCACAACTCACCACATAATAATATTGAAAGGAGAGATTTTTGTTCTAAGGACAATTTTAGCCTTAACATTAGAACTTTTTTCCACTATCAGAAAAAGGGCGATAATTGTAGACACCCCTCGAAAAATAACATCGGATCTGAATATTTCGTTTTGTAGTTGCGATGTTTTCAGAATGTAGCTTTCAACATAATTATTACATTAAGTAGTAAATAAATTAAATAATGGAAATAGATTCTATCCCAATAGTTCAATCTCTGACAATTGTGTATTTCTTAATGTTGATATTTTCAAACTACCCAATGTAATGTTGTTTTAAATGAAACACTCAGTATTCTGCATATTTTTCAACTACTTGGAATTACTTTTGAATTAAATTTAGAGTAATTGTTGGTACAACGATTTTTGCGTGACTTCTTGCTTAGTTTTGTTATAACAACAGCAGTTTAATACATTTTGAAGAGTACACTGATAGGAAACTATGTTCAATTCACATAAATGTGCATAGACTCATACAAATCTGTTTTTCAATAGAGGCTAGGAAGTTCTGCGCGGTAAAAACTACATTTGTTTGGTTGTTTTTAATTAAAATTTACAATTTGTTCATTAAGGCACGAGATATTTTTAGTCCAAATAATAATAATTTGGTGTTGAGCTAAAATAATTATGATTTTTAAAATAACGAAATTGTTGCGATATTTTAAGGTTGCAATAAATTGTTCGTTGATAAAGAAATTATTAATTTATTGAAGGAATTAATGTGGACTTTTTATTGACAAGAACTTTTCGGAGGGTACAGTAGAGCAAAACCTCCACCGCCTTTGGGGATGTCACTGCACTATGCTCCAAACTGCCGAATAGGGCCTTTTCAACAATTTCACAAAACGCACGACGTCAACTGAGCGGTAGGCTTTTGCCAGTCAATTATATACTGAAGATCGGGTCAGTCTATGTGAAGTGAGTTTACAGCGCCATGTAACAATACAGTAAACGCATTTTTTAACTAAAGCGAAAATATTACTTTAAAGGAAATTAATCTCGTGTGCAAATATGTTTGTTTGAATCAAAATTAGATTTGTTTTGCGAAAGAAAGACGAAAGACGTTTTCATTTTAAGTCGAAACAAAAATGTTACTTTAAAGGAAGTTTTTACTAAGTTTGTATCCAACTATATACTTATTTCAGTTAAACAATTATTTCAAATAAAATAATCTGTAGAACCAAAAAAAAAACTGGTATATTGAATAAAGTAAATATTTTTTTGCTAAAGAAATATGTTTTGATCCAAATGAATATATTCATATTTTCATAATTTTAATATTCAGTTGCCATCAGTATACAAACTTGCCCGACGTAACGGAATAAAATGTTATTGCATTGGTACAACTGCAGTATTATTGGGTATGGCATTTAGACTTTTTTGTACTTGCATAATTCAAATTACTAACAACTTACACTATTTATTCATGAGGTTGATAGACAAACGTTTTAACTCAACTTATAACATCGTAACGACAACCAGAGGTGTTAGACTGGTTGCCGGGATTAACAGCTTTACGTATCTCCCGAAACGCGGAGGAAGAAGATTATTTTTATTTATAATGTGGAAAAATATTTCTACTTCAACAAAAACGTCTCGATACACTCAGAAGAAGATATATTATGCTTTCTGTTTTTAATATTAATATTCATATTCAATCGTTGTTCAGTTTTGCGTGGAAAAAAAAGTAATTGGACATACCTAGACGATTCTAATCTTAGTAACGTTTTAATATACGTGTTTATTGAAGGGTTTACTTATCAGTTGACCTAGTCCTCACCGTCTGACCCAGTTTAACCTACGACTCGCTTAACTGAATACTGAATAATTATGTCGATTCTGAGTCCGGTAAATCATAATCGCCGTCGACACCGCCATAGTCGTCAAATTCTATGCCGTAAATCACGACGATGATTGATCGCAACCGACCGAACTTAATATAACCATACAAAGTACAAACTGCTGGAAATGTATAATCGAAATAGCGGCAAACCAAAAACATTTAATGTTTTTTTATCAACCCACAATCGTTTCTTATTCTACCAATGTTCTAACGGTTAGAATATAACCTAAAAGTTGATTGATCTTGATAATTGAGTGGTATGCTAAAAGTGATTTTTTTCCTTATAAAGTAAGTGCATTTCGACATCTTTTTACATCGTTACAGGATAGCAGAAAAGTAATTACGGACATCAATAATCCGTAATTACAGCAGCAGCAGAGAGTAGCGATGTTGGCGATACACCACCTTTGGAGATAACAGTTGAACTCCATTGAAAAAATCATTATTCAGCCCTGAAACAATCCAAATAAAGTAAAAAGAAACTGTTCTTCTGTGACTTTATTATCTAATGCTTGAAGAGAAATTTGTTAGTAAAAAAGTAGAAAGTACAAATGAATATCGTTCTAGAGAAATTAGAAAGGAAGCGAAAAAGGAACACAATAAAAAGCTGCGCCAAGAAAAACACTAAAAATTCCAGATGTAAGGAACATTAAACTACAGATAAGGGAGGAAGGGCAGACTGAAGAAGACTAAGGACCTATTTTATACTCTGTTTAATTGAAAATGGCCAAACATAAATGTTTCTTAATAATAAATCTTATTTAACAATATTTAAAACACTTAATATTTACTTGAATGTCTATATTTGTCGGAATAAGGTACCACTAGTGTTAGGAGGAGCAATATCTGAATTAGGCTCACTGAGGTGGCGGATTTCGGATTCAAATATACGCTTAGTGTCGGCATTAGGGACAATTGTTGCATTTCTGCTGCATTTCTGGCCAAGGAACCGTCTGCTGGGTGGATGGATTGGATGACCTGGCCTCAATTATACAATATAATTAATTAGACTATACTTCGCAACACTATTATCAATTTTCTTTCAAAATGAATAGCCTATATCTTAGAAGGAAATATTTCTTTAAAAAAAGTTGATATAGTCAGTATCACCACGTAAATATAAATTCTACAGTTAAAATTTAACAAAAAATTCTTCAATCTGTGTGAATTTGAGGCGTTTACCTTCATAATCAAACTG
This sequence comes from Melinopterus prodromus, assembly GCA_964023965.1. Classification (NCBI taxonomy): domain Eukaryota; kingdom Metazoa; phylum Arthropoda; class Insecta; order Coleoptera; family Scarabaeidae; genus Melinopterus; species Melinopterus prodromus. The sequence goes on from OZ030393.1 coordinate 14,030,423, forward strand.
CCAGTAGACTCATTAATAATCATGAAATAGAGTAATCTGCTGACGTGATTACAAAAGATTGCAAACGTGAATTCGAGACGCGAAATTGATGTTATTTCTGGACCAATTAATCCCTACTGGCTTGTGGACTGTCGGAACTGTAGAATAGAGATTTTGGGCGGCAGTATTATTATTGAACGTGATCCAGACTAAGCAATTAAGCACGACAGCGAGAACTTGACAAAGCTGTCTGAACGTTAGCGGATGTCAACTATCCGATGGTCTAATAATTGAGTGTGCTCGCAAATCGCTGTACTGCTGACCGAAAATATTCGTTTTGTGAAATTTATGCATGAGCTGATTTGTGGAATGCGCGATATTGTTTAGCTTGTTAAAACTGATGATTTTAATGGGTTTTAAACTTGGCAATGACCACATTGCATAATAATTGTTCGTATTTATTTTTGTGAACTTAGTTGAGAAAATTAACCATTTTTCCTATCCATTCTATATATGTAATCAAAAATTGTACACAAAAATCATATTTGTTTTCGTCCATGTATACGCTTTCTAAAAAAAACGCAAAGCGTACGAACAGTAACAATTTTCATTACATTTCCATTGATGTTTACACAGACTATTCGTCAAAGCTGTGCTGTGATTACAGTCTGCCCGAATATGGTTTATAACAAAATGAGTTGTTTTGTTTTTTTTTTAGGTTTGGTCGTGGGCATTGTTGCCTATGCGTGCATATTTGATGTTTCGGAAAGCTTTTTTTACCATGCAAAATTGATTCAGTTGTCTGTTATTAATGAAAACAACCATTATGTATGCCTATTTGTGGAAATTTTCGCATAAACTTTTGACTTTTATTCAACTGCATTTAAAATCACCTGAAGGGAAAGAATTACATATTACTGAACTTACTCAGCTGTAACGTAAAATTGATATCGCAAATTTGATATGGTTCTGATGAATAGAAATGTGACAGAAAAAAAGTTTTATACGAATTTCCTTAAGAAGTTACACCCCTTTAAATAAATAACAAAACAGAAAAATAAAATATTTAGAGAAAACCAAAAAAGTAACAATAAAAAAAGTTTAAGTATAACATATTTACTTTATGTCAAAATATTAAAATTAATAAAAAATAATTAGAAATAACAAAAGAACGAAAAATCCAAGAAAAGTATAAACCTTTTTTTTCTGGAACGTAAATGTCGCTGTAAGTAAAAATTCATTTGGACTTGTTGGGTATTCTCAATTTTTCAATGTCCTCAAAAAATACGGTATTGTTAATACAGGGTCCGGCAGTGAAACGGAAAGATTTGAGGTAGGGTTTGCAGCGCGCCGCGAAGTGGTGGGGGAGAAAGTAGCCGACTTGCGAAGACCTGCATGAGTAGCCATTTTGTTTACAATGGAGCGTTGGACGGGTGCGCATCGTGGTTACGCAGTTAAAACCCATTTTAAAAATGGTGGGAGTTTAGTGCAAACGCGTCGTAACTTTCGACGGCATTTTAACAACATTTAACAACATTAGAACAAGCTGTAATTTGTAAGGGTGATATCTAAGATCCTTATGGAGAATCCTTCTTATCGATCTGTCACTTATTCCAAGACGTGTGGCGTGACGGATGGCCGATCGGCGTGGACTTCTTAACATTGCTTGTCGAACACGTTCGATATTTTCATGGGTTCGAACTGTTTTGTCACTACCACCCCTTTTTTTAGACGTCGATCCTGTTTGTTCGAGGTTGTTTGCCCATTCTTTTATCGCTTTATCTGACGGAACAGGATGGTTGCGCGGTATGCTAAAATGGCGTCGAAAGTTATAACGCGTTTGCACTAAACTCCCACCATTTTTAAAATAGGTTTTAACTGCGTAACCGCGATGCGCACCCGTCCAACGCTCCATTGTAAACAAAATGGCTACTCATGCAGGTCTTGGCAAGTCGGCTACTTTCTCCCCCACCACTTCGCAGCGCGCTGCAAACCCTACCTCAAATCTTTCCGTTTCACTGCCGGACCCTGTATTTCAACCGGCTATAACTTTTTAATGAATTGAAAAACCAATAATTCATGCGAAACTGTTTACTTAGGATGACATTTAATATGAATAAAAAGTTTTATTTTGTTTTTCTGCAACAAATGCCAAGTTATTAAGTTAAGCAAAATAATAATCTATTAACTTTTGAGTCTACGTATGAGAGCATTTCCAAGTAGGTACGTAATTTGTAAAAAAGCATAATAATCTAATCTAATCAAATCAAACACAGGTTTTTGTATACTTTATTTCATAGAATATGTATTTGAAAGCAGAAATTCTTCTATACTATCTTAAACAAACTGCATTTTTGGCTGCTGGGAGCTTTTTATCACAGATTTTCTAAAAAATTAGACTTTATTGGTTCCAGAAGTAATTGGAAATGTGTTGGGTGCTCTAATATCAACAACAGAACATTTCCGAGTAGGGACGAAATCCAAGAGAAGCGAAAAAAATTTCGGAGAAGCGAAAACTGTTCCTGATATGGTTTTTGTCGTACAATCTGAACCTGAAAGCTAAATTTCAAACTGTGTCCAGTTCTTGAGAAAGAAAATGCAGCTTTTGATTTGACGTTTTTTAGCACTGATTTCTCAAAAACTAGGCTCAAGTCAAAACGCTTGGCTTCGGATTTAGATTCTACGGAAAATTATTGAGTTTTTGACAAATTAAGTATGTAAAAATATGTGAAATGTTTTGATATGAAACCTCATTTTTCTATTAAGTTAATAACTGTGTTGTTTAAATTTATGTTAAACAGTTTTTAAATTGTTTAAACACTGACAGCATATCTTTAAGTGATGTAAAAAAAGCTTACGTGTTATGTAGCTTTAAGGTCTACTTACAAAACCTTTTTCAGTATTTTTACAAAACCGCCCTTTCAGTGTTTGTGGTACAATTATTCCAAAACTTACAGAGGACAAAGGCCCCACTTATACTTAAATAATTTTAATTCATTTAAATTTTAAAAAGTAATACACTGGCAGTGCAGGATACCCCAGTTCGAAACCAGGTCGTGAACGTATTTTTAATTTGAAATTTATTTTTATCAATATAATCAAAAACATAAAACGCGAAAACTACACAAACAACTTCGGTAAATAATCCTGAAAACGATAGCATGCAACTCGAATAAACACCATTCATTCACACAATATAAATAATCCCACTTCGGAAAATGTCCATAAGTATGCACTCAACTATTGATATATTACCGCATCTCGCACGCTTCCTCACGAAGCAAACTATAATTGATGATGTCATCGTCAGTTCATGGTCGATAACTAATAGATAACTTTGCTACGCTCGTGAAAACTTGTTCCTACCTACGTACACATACACACACACACACACACACTCACACACATACCAACATCTTCTCATCCTGTGAGAAATTGGACGTCAGTTTTCTCCGAATTTACAGCGCCAACTTGCTGACGGATTGATTGGTTCGACAGTAATGGAGGAAAGACGTGAGCCAGTATCGTCTGAAATCGCCCTGCTCTGCTGCTGCTACTCTGTCGAACCTCTTTGCGAACCCGATACGTGACTTCCAGTTATTACATTACGTGCCATCGTAAGGCCCAAAATCTAGCCTAAGGGCTGCCTCTCTTCCTTTTCCTCCTTTTTTTTTGTTTATTCCGCTCTATAGGAGTTTTACTTCCATAATTAATGGTTGCCGGATGACGGTCTTGATCGTGTCCTGGCGGCATGTAACGAATTACGAGATTTCGAATTCTATGTATTGAGGTCGGAGATTAAGGTCGGTTTACAGTGGGATCTGTAACGTTGGTGATGGAAGAACTAACGTAAAGTGATTAAGGAAAGTAAGATGCAGATTTTTTTATGTTTGAATGTTGGCACTGATGGATACTAGAATATAAGGAATTTAGAGTTTATAGAGCATCTTGCTGAATGCACCTTGTCCCTCCAAAGTTAAAAAGAATTTGTTTCAGTCCTTCATTTTGATTTACTTCACAGTGGAGAATAATTCACAGTGATGATTAAAAAAATGCACGAACGCCCTTTTTTTAACAATGACTTTTACAAATTTAGAACAGTTTAAAAAATGTTTTACATAAATTTACACAACACAGTAAATAAACTTTTGGCATTTCGTTTTAAAGGACAAAGCTTCAAGTTCATGTTGAGCCGTTTCTTGAAGTATGTGCTTAGGTTCAGCTGCCATAAATGCGCGAAAAGAAAACGTTCTTTATTTTGATCTCACTTTTTTTTTCGTTGATATTCGCGCAAAGAAATTTATGAAAAACTTTGAAAAACAAACTTCGTTGTCATTGCAACAAATCCTAAAGTATGAATAACAATACCCTAGCTTGCAGCCGAATTACCCGAAACAGTTTTATGCCACTAATTGTAGTTGTAATTAAAGCAGCAATTAAAAAAGTTATAACTATTTAAAAATAGCGGTTATTCTTAATTACATTTATGTTGAAATTTATAATATATTGGGAATAATAATAACTATCGTATTTGGTAAAAACTTTAAGATTTTGCCAGAAAAAGGTTCTCCAAGTAATTCTACAATAAATATTAGTGATAAGCTATTATAATAATATAATAATCCCTAATAATACCTATAATAATTAGTACACGTCGATTTTGAATAATCAAAGTACACAATTTCATAACAAATATCCGACCTTCCATTATTTCTAACTTATGGCGTTATTGAATTTTTTTAAAAATAACAACCCTATATTTTTCTTTGTGATTTTGATTGATCTATTAATTGTCTTAATGATAGTATACAAATTTTATAACCTTGAAGTTAAAAATTTTCGACAAAGAAATAGAAGTTGGAGATTACGGTGTTATTGATAATTTGTTTTTATTAATGGAAAGTGAATTGGCGTTTTCGATTGATTTCTTTGCGATGAATACACATCCGGGCTTGACAAAGTTTAAGATATACCTACTGTGAAACCTTCTTGAGGTCCCTAGGAAAATGAGTTCAAAAATACCCAAAATCAGGTTTTTTACATTTTGGCATGTTTGAGTCCGGTTCAATTAATACATATAAAAAATTTACATTGAAATTTAAATCTAACTTAAAAAAATATGGGATTGCCTTTAAAAATGTGTCTAAGACGTCATAAGTCAGTAACAATTGACGGTCGACATGGAATTTTTGATAAAAATGTGTATATTAACAATTAAGAATCAACCTGTTAGTTTTTAAAAAACAAACGTCTCAAAGATTTTTCTAAATATCCGTGATTTAAACTGAAAATAAATATTCACTCCAAACCTTTACACGATTTTATTAACAAAAATATTTATTAAAAATAACACAAAAATTTTTGACATCACATTTGGTTTAATCTACTATTGAAAGCCCGAAAAAGTTATTTATTTTTCTGGTTAAACTTAAGTAATTATTATTGTTATACTGTTATTATAAAATATAACTAAAAATTATTTATTGGCAAACTTCCTGAGGAAGCCAATACTATTGGCAAAATTCCTAACTTTTATCACTGTTACTGCAATATTTTAATTGAAATATATTAGTTACTTTCTACGGCACTACCGAGTATTAAATAGTACAAATTTTTACAAATTTTTAAAAATTTTCTACAAATTTTTGCAAATTATCTACAAGAAATGTGCTATAATCAATCTCCAGTTATCATAAAACATGACCACATAATTCATGTATGCATAAGCTAGAAAAGTGTGTAATAGCTATAAAACCCATACTTTGTGGAAATTCAATAATTTCCTAACCTTTTGGTAATCCAAAGAAATTAATTGCACAACTTTCAATGCAATGTTGGTGAAGTGAAAATGATGAAATATTACATAAACACTTAAATAAAACCCAAATGATCCCTACTTTTTAACACCACGCTTTATACAGTGGATTGTTGGGTAGGATTCATCTCCAGTTCTTACTCAGGAGGCGAGATCCGTTGCGTAATTGTGAAATATGCACTTTGGCAACTTGGTAACGAAGTTGGCCTAGGAACGAACCGTTGGCGGTCGACGAGCGCGGGGCGGAGAGAGGCAGAACCGCTTGGGGTCGAGCGTAATGCGATTTTGTATTCCTCTTTTCCCTGGATGTTTTATGGAGTTAAACAAGTGCGACGTGATTTATGGAAAATGAAATTTACGACCGCTAAATATTTCGCGGTCTCCACTGTCCTTCTTAATTTGCGACAGGCACTGCGCGACTGAAAGAACTTCGGCGACTTTTCGGGGCGTTCGTTCGCTGAAAAGTGGTAGTCGGTACGGGACGTACGCAGAGTAAGCGGCGACCTTTGGTAATTTTCATTATGAGCGGTTGCTTGACTTTTCTTTCTATTAGGAGAGGCCTTGCCAAGGGAAACTTTGAAGCGAACCCCCGATAATACATTAACAGGGAAAATACATTAACTGGGACGTAAGTAATTGAAACTTTATGAAGATGCATACTGAAAAGGGTTCTGGAAAAGATTATTTAGTGGCTTGGTGGCTATATTTCATACTTTCTTGGTTCAAAGTTAAGCTTAACTTTTATTCTGACGCTTATTTTATGTTTTGACACTTGAGTGCGACATTCAATTCAAATATTTAAAATGCTGCTTCGAGAGAAATAAATATTTTGTTATTATAATAACCAGAACTCCGCCATGTAAAGAAAACATTAAATTACCTCGAAAACAATGGATTTCAGAAAAAATCTGTGATATTAGAGAGAAAGAAAACCTGGCGTCAAAATGCTTGGCTTAAAACCGCTGTTAAGGTTTTATGATCAAAATCAATATAATTAAGTTGTTAAAATAGCTATTTGCCTAGTCAAATACATATGGAGTCTTCATTGCTATTATTAATCTAGGTGCCTACGCAATTGTATTTGCCAAAACTGATGTTAGGCAAATAGCATTTTATTTTCAATCGCGTTTGTAATGGATGTTTGTAATCTACTGCGACTGTGCATGTTTGTTTTCAAATACGCCCTAATTAAAACTAAATTGCTGATTTCTTCTGGGTAATAACGTATTCTAATCAGCCTACTAGGCCTGATTTTATGTTACAAGCGTCAATACTCATGAGTGCACAGATACGATAACCTAAAAAAATATGTATAGGTTAGAAATGTTTAGTTTTCCTTTTACAAGGGAACAAAGTCATGCTAGACTGGAAAACGGTAAATTTCTGTATGCGTATCAACTGGGCGATTTGATTTTAGATGATATAACTTTCATCTGCGTTCCTTCACACAACTATAGGTATGTTGGTCGGCTGCTGTGTTTGGAACATTACAGTGCCTCCGAAGCAATATCAGTGAAAGAGTACGCGAAGACCTGAAAAAGTTTCAACACACCAAATTTTTACTGAGTTGGTTATGAATTGTTTTCCGTATGCAAAAGGAGACTCCATATCTATTTGACCAGGCAAATAGCTTTTGCCTAGGCAAAACCCTTTTGCCAGAAATTACCATTTGCCTACTACATATACATAACCCGAAGAGCTATTAATTTTACCGAAAGAATTCAAACGTAAATTATCCAAAATTTCCTCTACTTTAATTTATTATTAAACTATTTTGACGAAATTACGAAAAACGGCTCATTTGCAAAATTGTTGAAAAATGCGTAGAGAAAACCATCACTTCCTTTAGACCTTTTTAACAAAACTTCTTTCAGCTCTTAAATTTAGTCATGAAACTTCTAAATGTGAAGTTTCGTCCCGATATCTTTAGTAGTTTCTCCGGAATCGTCGCCACAAAAACGGGTTATCACAGACATTCTTTTTGCCTTGCTCAAAAATGTTAATTCTTCTCACATCTCGTGGCCGACTAACCCTATGTTGGAAGCGTCATAAGTTTCCGTAACTTTTCTATATTCTCTTGGGTGTACATTGTGTACAAGTCATACTACGAATAATAAAGTAAAGAAACACAATTTCTTTTTTCCATTTATTTTTAAGTTTTCCATGATATAATTATATATTGGTATATCTGGTTTATTAAGACTTTGCCACAACTAAAAGAAGTAGGAAAATATACAACAGAATTAGGGGTTTCAAATTTAAAAACGAGTTTTCACATGTAGTGGATTTTTCATGGATTTTTCAGTTCAGGTTTGTTTAGATGTTGATTTCCGCAACAAAAATTGATTCTTCTTGTCATTATCTCGGAAACGTTATCCGTTTTTAAACAATATGAATTCCAAACCAGCGCAAGCAAGAAAGCGAGAGCCTCGAAGAAGCTTCAGCCCAGAAACTCCAGGACTTCAGGAAAATACTGTTTCATTTTTCTATTTTTACTTCTTTTTAACCATTTTTAATCATCATTTTGTCCGGAAAACTGACAGAGATAATCGCGTATGTTTTTGCACCAGCCGTTTTATTGGTGGGTACATTTGATTTATTGTTTAAAACGTGTAAATACAGTTATGTACACAAAAAAACACGTTGTAATTAAATCTTTCGCCAAAGTCACCCCTAATTCTTAACTTGACTAAAAAACAAATATGGCTGCAGTAAAGCTCACAAGTTACATTTTTCATCAGTCTCAACCCTAACTCTAAACAAGGGTTATCTTGTCATTATAACACTCGCCAAAAGCGATGAATAATATTTAATTTTAAATGAAACGTCAAATTCCAAGAAGCACACCCCTATCTAAATTAACCCTTATCTATTTGTACTATCTAGCGGTTCGTGTCCTAAACGTTCTTTCCCCGTCATTAAAAAAATCGTGGGGGTAACTTAATCAAGGACCGCACCCGCTTTTGAAGTATAAAAATGAGGCTCCCTTAATTAGGCACTTTACACGCTCCATAAAGCAATGTAAAAATTTCAATTTACTCCGAGGGGACCACCGAGCTCTAGCAAAAACAAAAGCGGAATTTAAAAGCCGTCGGTGAACATCCCCCGGATCTTTGATGGTGTAGGTACAACAGGTTAATGATGCACACGGAACATCAAAATATTATAATTATATTCTGTTTGTTTTACTGTTATGAATTTTGGTTGTATTTTTTTTTTACTTTTTCGTATTTAAAATTGTAATTACGTCGTGTATTTTGTACGAAAATACGAAAAGGTTTTCCGCCAGCAAGTTTCGGGGTAAAATAACGTCGAGAATATTTAGGTCTTCGCTGGAGTTTTTGTCGAAAACACGCGCTTTTGTAACGCTGGAAGCACTATGGAGTGGAATTGGAATGGCATAAATTAGGTTTGATGGTCGGACATGAGACTGAGAATCCGGAATGAGGGAAAGAAAAATGTTTTCAGTGGAAAGGATCCGCGGGACGTAGACAAAGAGTATTATTGCCGAATGCTTCTTCTATCGGAGCGACGTATATTTAAGAGGAAGACCCCCCCACATTAAGCCAATATCGGTCTCAGCGGTTCCAAACATAACTCCTGGCGTAAAATAATTTTGGAGATATTTCTACAGCATTCTGTTTGATTAGTACCTACGAATTATTAGATTCTCTTCGTGGCTGGTATGACTTCCTGTTTCCGTTTCATGTTGTTTTAGTATGCACAGTGTGCACACAGAAAAATAAATACTTCGCTCTAAGCAATGAGCTTCCATGCAAGTAAATGATATGCTATTCCGCAAATAGATATTTTCTCAAGTTGATAATAAACTAATTTGATTAAAGTATAAGACTTCTTAAATGAAAGAAAAGCTTTCATGTCAAGTAAATATTAAGCAATTGCCGCAAGCATATAATTTTGCCACGTTTTGAGAATATACTTCCCTCAGTGTGCGCTGAATTAGAAAAACAACTTTAAAAATTCAAATGTACTGTTTTTTGTCTATATCTAACCTAAAAAAACTGGAAAAATTCATATATTAATTTATCAACAAGTACATGCGCAAATGTATTCGCGTTTAACTTTCTTATAACTCAAAGTACTTTGAAGCAGTTGCGACCAATTTCTTCAACGAATTATATGGATTAATGCCAAATGGGAGTATGTACTTACTTATTTGAGGAATCAAACATTTTCAACATATTTTTAGTTGTTAGTTTATTTAAATTAACACTAAAGCATTTCAATTAAAAGTAGTCACCAAAAAACGTTTTCTAGAAAACACAAATGGTGTAATTTTCATTTGACAGCAACTCCAGATGAAAAGAGTTAAAAACTAGTAAAATATTAGAAAATAAAATTATGACAGATCAATTGTCAGGTTTTCGTGTTATTTAGCATTGGCAAATTGGCAAGGAGAATTAGAAGCCAGGAGAACAATACTTGCAGTTGTGTAGACTTGACAGGAGTCTTTGAGAAAATTTGTCGTAAAATATTATTTTAAAAAAATCGGAAACTATGGATCCAGAGTAAAACAATGGAAATGGTTTGAAAACTATTTAACAAACAGGAGACAAAAGGTTAGGATTGGAGAAAATGAGTCAACTGAAGTTAGTAAGCAGCTTGGAGCTACCAGAAGGTTCTGTTTTTGGACCTGTTTTATTTAATTTGTACTAATATCGCTAATATCAATTGAATTCTGAACTAGTATCGATTTCAAATTGATGTAAAAAACTGATATGGTCAGGCACATAACGTTATTATACTAGGGTCATTATAAATGATTGTAGTCAAAGTAGGCCATGGCCATGTTAATAATTTTTTGCCGCAGTACACAAACAACTGTCACGTTTAAAACAGGTTATGCAACCAATTTAAATTTGTTTAAATTTGTAGGTTGCTCGTAAATAAAACTGCATGAACTAAAGTGGACTGTATAATATTCTAATAAGTATTTCTGTACAAAACATGTGATATGACCGTTTGCATGTATGGTCTGCAGCGGAATAGGCAGGTGCCTGCGCATGTTTCACGCAGGAAGCGAAGTATTCAGCATTGCCAACCTAAAGAAACTAAACATAACAGTGTACATACACATGTGTAATAATGGAAAACTAGTTTTAATGCAGTACGAGCGATGTCGATCAAATAGAATTTGCTCTTGCATCTAAACTATTAATTGTACCAAAAAATGTCATAGACGTAAATCAGGGTGTCCCAACCGGTGCTCGGTGGAGCCCTAGGCGCGCAGCCCTATGCGCCTGACGTGAGCGGGGGAAGGACAGCGAAAGAAGGTTTGGAAATGCTGACGTAAATTATACAAAATTACGGAAATAGCAGCCCCTTTGAACCCCTTTTGAACAAGCGTTCAGCTCTAAATTTGATCATGAAACTTCTAAATATGAAGTTTCGTCCGGATACCTGTAGTAGTTTCTCTGGAGTCATCATCACAAAAAAAGGTACACACACTGGCATACACACATACACGCACACATACTAACACACACACACACACAGAGGCATTTTTGGTACCTTGGCCCAAAACATTCAGTGGACCCAAAAGGACATATTTCCGCTAAAAACTCAAAACTTTTATTCGACACGATCACAATACTTTGTCATACTACGTACGATAAAGTAAAACTAAGTTGTGTTTGAATGTGTTGACAACGAAAACTAGAAGATTAGGAAATAGAAATTTGGTAAACTCTACTCCAGAAATAGTCATCGATTACACAATTGTCAAGATAGTGGACAAATTTAAACATCTGGGTTTCATATTAGACAACAGGTTAAAATTTGCGAGTTAGGTACTCATTATATAGTTAAAAAGGTAAGCAGAAAGAGTAGCTACTTAGGAAGAATATCTAGTAAACTAACATTAAACTCTAGTATATAGTATATAAATTCTTGCAGCTGATTAACATTTTTGGGTACACACGAAAACATTAAAAAATACAGCTACAGCAAAATCGAGCACTGAAGGTTAACTAGACTGAGACAATGTTCAGTCAATTAAATTTCTTGAACGTTACATAAAGAACCTTATATCAGGTACTCACTTTAGTATAATAATGGTCTAAATAATAAATTTGCCAAATTACAGTATTGACTAATTCTAAGTAGTTGTTAAGTTTACTAAAAAAACTAAGAGCACTAAGAAAAACAAATGTATTCTAATTGTATTAGTGTATTAGTTTCTCTTAACTAAATAAACATTGTTATTATAAAACACGTACAGAATCGTTAAAATCACCGAGCGAATAATTTCACAACGCCCTGTAGATCTCGCAGGACGCCATTTCGGGTAAGACCAACAAATACATAAATTAAATTCGTGTCCGGCAGCTGTGAAAATTGCCAAGTTAATCCTTCATTATTCCGGTAAATTAACTTTTCCCATCTATTTCGCCGATTGCGTTCGCCTGCGGTCGCCCGTTCCCGTTCGCCGCCCGTACGCGCCCCGTCCATTATGGCGGCCGTTCCGACGCGTCGTTTCACGAGCGACGGACCCGTCGCTGCCAGAAGTCGTAGACGTTCCTCAACGCGATCCGACCCCCCCCAAACCACGGCAAAGTTTCCGCCGAGAGCGGGCGGTTCTACGAGCTTGCTACGCTTCATCCCTTTATTTATTTGCATTTCCGCATCCTTGTGATGGGTTGAGATAAAAAGGACGAGAAGGTGGAGGCATAATAGAGGTAGATCGGCGGTAGCCAAAATGTTCCAACTCTACAGGAATCCCGCTGGAGACGCCATACACAACTTGTTCAACGGACAAACGTGAAAACTCGTTAGTATAATATGGAAAATTTCGTTAGGACGCAAATGATAATTATTACTTTATATTTTAATTGTCTTGCGACATGGCAGCATTCAACTATGATAATGATCAGTTTTGCATCGTAGAAAACCCTAACAAAATTTTCCATGTTAGCTCAACTGGGAGAGCTTCCGACCGGAAATTGGGAGCTTGCTGGTTCAAATCCATGTCTAGTTATCTTTTTCAGAAATTATCCTTATCTAATGACCCTCACAAATAAACTAACAACTCGAAACTTCTTGAAAATATTCGATTCTTCAAATAAGAAAATACACCTATTTGATATACATAATTGCACAATTTATTTGTTAAAGAAAATTGCAGGAAGTTCTTCAAAGTACGTAGTTTGATCTATAAGAAAGTTAATAATATGATGACATACAGGCGGGATGTAAATCTTAAATAAATCAAAAGATACAGCCACAACTTGGATTTGAACCAGGGACTTTTGCGTTTCTAGCACAATGCTGTCCCATCTGAGCGCCCATACGTTCCCATACGTTTGATTGAAACGTATGGGCGTGGCGCGTGCGTTATTGATACGAACCAGAGGGTAACCGGTGATATCCCTACTCCATTCGAAAAGTCTCGCATTCGCTTCTAAAAGATGACGAAAGTAGACTCTCAGTTGTCCGTTTCTAGTTACGCAGATAGTCGCAAATAAAGTTAAACTGGTTCAAAATACACATTTTTGTTTTATTCGCTAATTAATCTCATTGTTTTTTTATCAGCTGTGTTTCTCTGAAACCCGGCTGCGATTGGAAACGCATGAAAAAATGCGTTTTTGTTTGTCGATATCACGCTACGCTCTTGCGCATTACCATATTTTACCTACTCCCCAGAGTGCAATGGAGTTGAAATTTTGCATATGGACAGATTTTTGGTGACAATGCATGAATCAATAAGAAAAACTGGAACCATGGAAAATTTGTCCCATCGAGTTGAAATTTTGCATGTGGACAGATTTCCGGGGACAATGCATGAATCAATAAAAAAATTGAACACATTTCCAAAATTTCCAAATATTTTGAAAATGTGTCTTATCGTTACGTATGTTAGACTATTTTGTAGCCCCAGACCCATGCCGCTATACATTTTATTACCTTTATGGTAATAGGTTTAAAATGTTGGAGCACCTTTGCCATAACTTATTCTATGCAAAAACACTTATAACTCAATTTCGGACAACTGGTCCCTTTTCATATCCAGGCACACAAATATGTACAAAAAATATGTAATATTTTTTTTTTCATAATAGGTGTTTAGTTTCTGATTCTTTCTCCGTTTTGGACGATCTGTGTGCCACCGTTACGATTATATATTATCGATTATTACATATTATCACGATTATTATACACGGTAGGCCAAAAAAAAACTGTAAAAATTTTTGATCACTCGTATTTCGTATAATATTCTGTCAATTCTAATATTTCTTTTAAAAACGAATTGCCTGTAGTGTGAAGATTGAAACCGTGTCATATTCGCAATAACAGGACGTTTCAGTCCACAGTTATGTTGCTTTGTGTTAGGCTATGCAACATTTCTGATAACATCGTGTCAATTTAATGTGAAATGCAATCTGTAGTAAAATTAGCAGGTAATGAATTTTTTTCCTTTGGTCGAAAGGGATAGCAGAGATTTTATTGCATCGAATACAGGGTGATTTAATTTTTGCATACAGAGTGAAATTTTGAAACATCGGTTTTTGCTGTTTTTACTGAAAAACAAGAAGTGGAATTGCGAATATGGTATGTTTTCAATCCTCACAACATAAGCAATTAGTCCTTCAAAGAAACGCTTGCTTTAATTTACTTAAAATCTTTGGAAATAGAAGTAATTGAACATTTGTACCGTTTTTTTTTTGCCCACAGTGTATATTTATAAAATGCTGGCAGTGCTTTGGCGATACTTGCACACATATTTTCAAGAGGGTCGGCAAAAGTACAAAGTTTAACATTCACTTATTAGATTATTTGGTTTAAGTTTAAGATCGTTTTGCAGTATCCAGGAAATTGGGGACCCTTATCTATAAAGGCGCTACTAGCTATCTGCAGGATAAGCTTATTTGTTGATATGATAGCTATTCAGCACGTTATCGGTTGCAGAAAATGCCACAGTGTAGCTCTACCTATTGACTATTATGGTAACGACTTTGGTCTCGAAATCGTTAACGAATGACTTACATTATTCTTATATAGCCTCGCATTCAAACTCACCCTGTATTTTTACGAAGAATTCTAAAGAGTGATTATATCTCTTACTCAATGAATTAATTAGCTACAAAATTACAAAATTCACTCTCGAATCCCCATCCATTATCACTGCTACGTACAAACTATACCAGCTTGCAGAGTTCTGCGAAATGAATATATTAAAGAGTCGCACTTGCAGCACCAGCAGCAGCAGCAGCGGAGCAACGGCGGACACCGATTCAGTATGGGTGGCGTCGGTAATCTCCATTTTAGTAATGGAGACTCCCTCTAACGGTTCGAATTAAATATGCGTGTAATTACTTAATAGCTACTGAGTGCTCCCACATCTGTACCAGCGCAGAGGGAGGGCCGTCGCCGCCGCCGTCGCCGTCGCCGCTTTGTAATCAGTGATGCGGCACAGATGGCAACACGGTGACCCATATTTCCCACTCCGCATAAGTGGGGAACGCGGGGGGCGGGCGGCTGCGTTGGCGGCGAGCGGCGGTTGGTTTTGTTAGCGGGCCCCGGCGACCGGCATCGGACACAAAAGATTAATGTCCCATTTGTTGAAAAGTTTGGCCCGAGTGTGTTTTAATTGCCATGGTAGGCGACGCACCACGCTCTAATAGGATTTTAATGGGTTAACGAACGGGTATGCAACGCCCACGCAAAAATGCGATAACCGCATTGTAATGGCGGAAAACTGCAGTCTGAATGTTAAACATTTGTATATTCGTCCGATTTGATTTTTCTTTGAAATTAATTAAGATTAACGTTATACCATTTCATTGGCAATTCACCTGAAGGCTTGTAAGCAAAATTGGACGTTTTAAGCAACGTTTCTGTAAGATGCCATAAAATATTTATAAGATAATTTTTCAAAAAGTAACCTCCTTCGTGAGAATGAATGTTCATCACATTGCCGTGACCAGGATTCGAACCTGGGTTACTACGGCCACAACGTAGGGTCCTAACCACTAGACGATCACGGCTACCAGAGGCGTTGAGAAAGTAATTTTACGTCGAGTACTTCGTGTACACCAGTTACACGGATTGATCTACTTTCTACGGTTCGGTGATTACAAGATAGGTACAGGTTTCCACTGCTAATCGACAGTTCGTCGAGAAAACTGTACACTTGACAGTGTACAGTTGTACACAAATTAGGGTCAACTTTACAGAGTACACAAATGATTGCTACGTCATCCAGTTTGTTTTTGTCTGAGATGTAAATGACTGCAAATTAAAGTTGGTTATTAACAAAAACCAAAAAGCTATTAGGTAGTCCTTGGTATTTCTCTAATTTGTATAAAATTATAAAATACCTAAAAGAAGTAATCGCAGGTGTGTCCCAGGGTAGTGCCTTGTGGCCAATCTATTTATTATACATTGAAGCCCCAGATGAATCTAACTACAAAATTCCGTTCTTTCGAACAAGAAAAAGCGTCTTTATAAAGGTACAGGGTACTAGAGACACTGTTAAATTTGACCAAACTGTAAACTGTAAGTGAACATGTTTAACGACATTTTTATCAAAGTAATATTATAGGTTACTAATATGGTGACGTACAGGCGGGATGTAAATTTTAAATAAATCAAAAATTACAGCTACAACCTAGATTTGAACCAGGAGCCTTTGCGTTTGTAGCATAATGCTCTCCGATCTGAGCTACTGAGGGCCTATGAGAAAGGTCCCTGGTTCAAATCCAGGTTATTTTTGATTTATTTAAAATTTACATCCCGCCTGTATGTCACCATATTATTCATCTGTAAACTGTAAGTTTTCGTTGTGTGAGTGTGTAAAGCGGCACCACTTAGCGCAGAAATGAAAACTGATAGGTTAACTGTATTTAAATACAATGCTTCTCAATTCATTTAGAGAATTGTACTAACATTTATATAAAATAAATAAATAAAAAAACTTCAAAAAAAATACAAGAATATTTCCTAAAAATCTATTGAAATCACCTGTCATTCCTTTTTACTTAATAAATCTTTTCCAGAAACGTCTACAAGCTATGAGTAATTCAGCAAAAAAATAGCAATTTCCAATCAACGGATCTACTTTAGCGTCAACATTTTGACAAAATAAGTACTGTACTATGCCGTAGAGTCTTGATGTGGTTTACACATTTTGGTCGTATTCATTTCTCGAATTCCATAAAACAAATTAGGATGACAGCTTCAGACGTCACATGTGAATAGAAAACATTATATTATATTATGTAGGTGTGGTTCTTAAACTACAAACCCCTCAGATTTGAAATTATATGTTCGATTTGATGTCTGGGAATATAAATAATTTTTTTTCCTTAGACACTTTTAATTAATTCATGCACGAATTAAATGAAATAAACAATGAAAAATTGATTATCTCATGGATAAATTTAACATTTCTTGTCGACTACCATAATTCGACCGAAAAGCTTGACAATTGAGCTTTAGTTGCACTAAAACCTCTTTATAAAGCATTTCTTGAGACATTAAAATATTGGTCTTTTATAGGTCTGCAGTTGTTTGACTGCTGTAGATGCCGTCGCAGTTTAAAATACTGCTGAAAACAGTAAAAATAACGAGTCTGATTACCACCAGATCTCTTGCTAGCGTGTGGGTTTAACGCCGAAACCGTTAATATTCTTGAAAAAAATGTCTCTTCTTATGTATAATATATTAACTTGTTAGGTACCGGTTTCGGTATTTAAAATATCATCAGCCTATATATAGCGAAACCGGTACCTAAGAAATTAATATATTATACAAAGGCATTTTTCACTCATACTTCAAATAAACATCCACAGATGACTAAATAAATACGCGACGCAAACCAATCAGAAACGCTTAGAATATAAATAAATCTAATTGAAAAATAAAACACGCGGACGTAATCCCGCCCATCGATAATCCCGTATGGCGGGCACACATCGGCCCCGCAGGCCATGCAGGAAAGATGTTGCCCGTCATGGCCCCCTGACGATTTATTTATCTACCGGAAAACGGGGAAAAAATCAAACCGAATTTTCCGGAAGAGAGCGAATGAATAATACATCTTGTTGGGCCGCGTCGCCGCTGAGTTTGCACTGTCTGTCGGTTTGCATTTTGACCGCCGTTTTTCTATTCTTCTCCTCCCTCTATCCTCTATCTCTCTCCTTCTCTCCGTGGCAGAGCTTCGCTTTATTTCCGGGGCAACCCTTCAGCTCCATTGGGGCGTGATGGACGCCATCGGATGATCCGCGACCGGACTAGCAATTTATTAAGAGGGCCAAGATAAATCTGTCCCTGGATATGTACGAATTGTGTAACGGGCGAAGCGCCCCCGATGGGGTGGCGAGGGCCGCCGAAACTGTGGGCGAGCTCACAAAGAATGATAAAGGGATCCGCAGAAACGGCAGTGTCAGGTGAATTAGTGCAGTAAATTATGAGGAGCTCACCGGCAGACATTGAGGGATCGCCGAGAGCCCGGCGAACGACTGGAGAAAATTATTTTGGAAAGCAATTCGTCGCAATAGGGTATTACGACGTTTCCGAAATAACACATTTGTAGAAAGAATATGCGTTACAGATACCCGTTTTGCAAATAAAAATGTCAAACATGAGTTTAATTTCAGAGAAATCGTCGTTTGAACTTTGTTTGGTAATTGCTTCTAATGACGTCACGAGAAAAAAGTATTTTTATTAATAAGTATATGGTGGTTAATATATTGAAACTAATCTAAAAGATTAACCATTAACTTAAATCTGAATTGTTATAACTAGGTACTTATCCACTGATGTCCTATATTTTCTTTGCCCTAAACAAGAAACACTAACACTTCACTCACTGTGCTCTGCTAGTACACATTTAGCGTTAACCAGCGTTAACCATATTCCTTAGTACTTTATTTTGGTGATTCCTGGTATGCTGGAGTTGGAACTGGATTCCTTGTATGTTGGAGTTTTTCGCGCAATCTCAAACCTGGATGCCGTATAACCAAATCGGTTTTAGTATTTGGTTGTGAACTTGTAGTTTGTTCTGTACTGACAACTGAGAGTTTCTTCCCAGAAGCCAGTAGAGTTCTCTATATTTGAGGCCAAGCTCTAGTAGATTCTCCAATAGTTGATCCCACTGCCATTAGAACCGTGTCATCTGCGAATGTGGCGACTGTTACATTTTCCAGCTGTGGAAGATCGCTTGTATATAGTAGATAGAGAATTGGTCCCAATGCACTACCCTGGGGTACCCCAGCTTTTACTTCTTTTAGATCAGAGTATTCATCGATCTGTTTAATTCTGAATAGTCTATCAGATACAGATACAGATTTGTGTATCAATGCTTCGTGCCAACCCTTATCGAAAGCTTGTGTCACATCAAGAAAGATTGTTGAGCAAATAAGTTCTTCTTCTAATGCTTTCTCTACGATATTTGTTATTCTATGAACTTGTACTATAGTCGAATGCTTTTCTCTAAAACCAAATTGTTGATTAGGAATTATGTAGTTCCTTTCTCTCAATGATAGATTTGATTATCTTTAACAAGGTAACAGTGATATTGGGCGATATGATTTGGCCGCGTTCTGCGGTTTGGCTAGTTTAGGTACCCTGACAACTTCTGCTACTTTCCAGATATGTGGGACGTATTTTAGTCTGATCGATGCATTTATTAGATACGTCAGCATAACAATACCTGTCTTAGGTAATTGCTTAAGAACTTCTCCTATGTTAAGATCATATCCAGGTGCCTTCTTTGGATTCAGGTTTGTCTTGATTTCTCTGGCAACTTCCTTTGGAGTAACTAGCTGTATGGCTTAGAATCAAATATAATATACTGGGTTATTTGGCAACATTGGTTCATTTCAAACGTAGATATGTTCCGTTATTGCGTTGGCAGCTCAGTGTGACAAGCGGTTATTGAGGTGGGACTACTTGAGATCGGTGCTATGTATAAACAAATTTGTAAAGCTTGTTGTTTGCCGGAGAGAGTAAGCAAATCGGCACAGAGATAAAAACTTCTCAGGATAAAATCGTACATGGTGTAGAATCATTTGTTGTGATTTTATATGTATATTTGTATGTATTTTTACACAGTATAATGTATCGCAAATGTATGAAAACTACTCTATCGATTGCATGTACCTCGCCCGTTCTAGCTTACGCTATTTAATAATTTCATTTTCCACGTCGCTCGTTGTCCTGAAAATTGAATTTTTCATGTGGACGTGGAATTTTCAACGAGTTTCCATTGGGTAAGATTTCTAAGGTTCTGTTACTCAGGTGGTATGTGCTTTAATAATAAGATACTTTTTAAAGAAGATGTAGCCATCATGAAAATTAAAACCCAGGACTGGTACAATATTCTACTAGATACAGTTTTGAAACTTGGTAATTTGGCATAGCTTGATATGGTAAATAACAAAGAACGTATTTAATGTAAATTTGTCACAAAATGTTGTCCACGAATGTTTTCATCAATATCTCCAATACTATTAAGTTAGAAACACAAAACTACATCATATTAGGTATATATAAAAATAGAATAATTTAAAATATTGGAAATTGTTGGTATGACAGTAGCTTCAAAAGAATTCCGGTAATTTGGTTATTACGTTAATATAAGTCATCTATCAACATCTGACTATCTTATATATTTTTTTAATATTCACATTGAAATCTTATCTTACAATTCAATTTTTATACAAATTCCATAAAGAATTTCGCTCATTATTATTTAGTTATTATTGTATGCTATGGTACAAAATAACAAATGGTTGACATTTTTTCAGGAGAACATCTGATGTGGCTAGGCACATGACTTTATCATACTATACAGCAGTAACAAACGCTGATGTGCTGACAATACTGTCAATAGAATCAAAATATCTGTCAAATTTTGGCTAACTAGTTTTATTGCAGTACCAGCGATCTCGATGGAGTAGAATGTCTTCATGCAGCTAACCTATTAATATTACCAAAAAATGTCATCGACATAAATTATTCAAAGTTTTGGCAACTTTACGTTATGATTTAAAGTTTTACGAAATTACAGAAATGATGGCCTATCTGCAAACTCGTTGCACAATAACAAAATGTTTAGGGGACCCAAATGGAAATATTTTAGCTAAAATCTACGTATGATACAGTAAAAAGTTAAAAAATTATCAACAACATTATTATGTATAAGTATGCTGTTTTATTTTCTTTGGTTTCTGTTACTCTACATTGTATGTTGTATGTACTTTATTCCTTTTGACATCTTTGTATTCATCTATTAAATATAAATATTAAAAATAGTATATATAAACCGAAGCAGAAACAACTCGAAAACCTATCTATCATATCTATATCTTTAATCAAATTACTATAAAAAAAGTTGCATAAAAGACATTTTTAAAATATTACTTTGTTCCCTCTTTCAGACTTTTTAAACAATTGTTTTTATTGGAAACGCATAACTTCTTTTGATAACAAAATATAGGTACTACGTTTAAAGTTATGTCTACAGGGTGTATATACAAAAGTGTAATTGGTAGAGTAATCATATTTAATTCAATATGAGAAAAAATACAATATTTTTTTTAAAAAATTTTCCATTTAATAATTTAAGTGTAGATATGTAGATGTAGATGTAGATATGCTGGCCTTCAGGAATAGCTTTAATAATCTATTTGCAGTGAGTACAAATTAAAAACTAGACGTACATTAAACATAGTTTATTAAAGATAGACAACGGTAGAATCAGACAAAAGGGTTAAAAGGAATAGAAAGGACTGTTAACTGGACTGGAAAAATGATAACCTAATGTGGTCAATTTTTCGAAACAAATGAATTCAGTGTATGTTTTAATATGCAATTGATAATGCACACTAAATTATGGATTGATTACCTTAGTAGGTACCTTATTAACTAATACTATTTCTGTGTATTGGATCTAGAAGGAAAAACTCGATAACCGAAGAAATTAGGTTTGACTAGCAGGGGATTATAGATCAGGACTAAAGCAGTATGTTATTTTTTTTTTCAGTTTCCATTAATTTATATTGTATCATGTATAGCTAGCTAGCTTACTTCAATTCTTTTCTGCTTATAGTAATCGACTAAATATACTACGGAACATACGCTTCCTTTTAAGAATTCTATTATTTTAAGAATCTAGTCAGAATGCAGATCGATGTGTGTTATTTTTTTGGTATTTAACCGAAGAATGCACGCGTTGTCGGGCGAACGAGCGCATACCTACACAAGATCAGCGGTGCCATATATAGCATGTAGGCGCTTACTACACCGCCGCCGCCGCTGTGGTATCGGATGTCCGTTTTTTCAGCTATCTTTAGCCCGCCATCGTTCACGGAACAGATTTCCCATCACCTTTGCCGACTCGCTTTTGAAGTCTGACTAGATTGATGACATGACGTCTACAGTTTCATCCCGAAATAGTTCGTCTGTTACAAATAATAATAAATAATAATAATAAGGACAACCTATGATGTACTTACGATGGAAATTAATGTACAATTCACAAGCAGATTATGCTATTTGTATCTATATTGGATTATTATACTGTATAATAGTTAATTATTTATTCAATTAACTGTAACGGTTCCACTTTCCACTGTAGGACTGGGCAAGAAGTCAATGAACGTTCTAGCTCGATCTGGTTGAAAGTAGGTGCCACGCCTGGGAATCGCGCTCGAATGTTAAGGCAATATTTCTTGCTGCTATCACCTCCGATAGCCGTGATCGTCTAGTGGTTAGGACCCTACGTTGTGGCCGTAGTAACCCAGGTTCGAATCCTGGTCACGGCAATGTGAAAGAAAACATTGTCACGGCGGAGGTTTTTTTTTTTATTTTATCACAGAATGGTTCTTTTTCCGGTAGATTGAGAAACTAAAATGTCATAAAGGATTGAACAATATACAGAAAGTTAGATGTCGTTTTATTAAACAACAAATTTAGTACGTTTTCACGATACTTTTAGCTGGAGATCCACCGTTCAAGATAATCAAGTGTTAAGCTTACAATGGCCCAACCTGTACATCATGGTTTTATTTTTTTAGTTACCTCTGTTGCATGTTAAAAACTCATACTTCACAAATAACACACCGAGCCGTCATAAATTTTCAGAATTTAGCAATGCAGATTATGTAATGAGTCAAGGTTATCGGTACATGCTATAAATAAAAGCAGTCGCGCCAGGCTACGAAGAAATTCATAATAGCCAGTTTATCAAAATTTGCAATTTCTACGTTGCTATCTATGTAATTTAATAAATTAGACTATGTTTATGTGTACATATAATTCGAAATTTTCAATCATGATACCAGATTACAGCATTTAGAGAAATTATGTTTCCAATTTATTTAGTGGTCAATTTGGTTCATCTTTGGAAGAAATGAATTTAATAATTTTACTAATACAATAAATTTCATTTAAACATCTACAGGAGAGGGATATGAGTACATTACCCAACTTATTTCCAGAAGTATTTCCTTTTTACGATTTATCCAGTAGGGTAATTCAAACAATTTAGAAAATTACCTAGATAACGTTAAAAACTACGGTGCAATCCACTTCTTTCAACCACTTCTTATCTTTCTGGACAATCTGCAATATGTTGTTGCATTTACTTGTATTTCCGGTTCCAATGATCAGTATCAATTTCAGAAACAGCATAGGTATATAGAAAGTACGATATATGAGGTATCATAGAATAGCTCCTACATCATGATAAGTTTCATGTATTTTTGTAGTTATGGAAACTAATATACATATAATAAAATTATGCATTTGGATACTCTAAATCCAGAACTTGTGTCAGAATCGAACACGTCACCTTTTAAAAATATTTCATTAAATATAATAAAATTAAGGAAAAATCATATCATATCTTCTCAAGTGTTTTTGTTTTCTAGTGAATCAGAAATAGATTATCAAAATATAAGAAAAGACGGTTTCGGCAAAAAATCCATTCTCATATTAGGCCGACGATATTTCGATCATTCTCTGCAGTAACGTTAAATATATAAAAGTTTCAGTAAAATAAGCAAGATCTCGATGGATTCTCACAAAAAAAAAACGGACAGCCGCTATCTTTTCCAAAATTAAATTATTTGTTTAGTTTAATATCTTGTTAAAAGCGTACCAACTATATCAAAGGGGTGCAAGTACAAGGGTAGTCGAACCAGAATTCTCACTATGATAATACCTATATACGATAACATTATGAGATTTGAAAGTGTTTCTAACCACATGTACCGTCGATACTAATTTGGAATAGAAAAGTTTTTTCATCATGTTGACTATCAAACAGATTTTTAATAATCTTTGCCTGATTTTTATTTTTGAGAAATAGATTTGTGAAGATTATCCTGTTATGACTGCGCCTTTTATATTGTAGGCAACTTGGTTTTTAACTTGGCATACGTTTTGGTATGAAGGTGTAGAAATTAATGCGTTTTAACTAACGAGTTTAGTCAGTAACATTTAATTAATTGCAATCTTTATTGGTTTATTGTTGATTATTTCATTAGAAAGCTGATCTAAATACTACTCATGCAAATTTATTTACTGCATTCATGTTTATGAAAACCACCAAGGTTATCAAAATGACAAAAATAAGTTAAAAAAACCTCCGCCGTGACAATGTTCTTCACATTGCCGTGACCAGGATTCGAACCTGGGTTACTACGGCCACAACGTAGGGTCCTAACCACTAGACGATCACGGCTATCGGAGGTGATAGTAGAAAATATAACTTTGCTTTCGAAGAAATACCACGATAATCAAGCGTATTACACAGTTGAGTAGAAATCGCGCGCTGACTTCTATCACAAATATTTCTGTATACGTACAGAAAAAAGACAGAATAATAATGATATGGATTCAAACAATTAATGTTGTAATAATATTAGTGTTAATATCATAATATACCTTTTACGTTAAAATAAATAATAATACCCGTTGTTACTTTTTGTGCGACGTAAACAAGAAGGAATTCCACGTTAAAGCATGTTTATATTTTAGGTATAATTAATTAATTTGTATACGTTCCTCAGTTTCCACAAATTTACAAGGCAAATTTCGTAAAAGGACCTGCGGCGGCGAGCGGGAAGCCTTTATGGATGGAAAGCCTCCTCTCGGGGCAAGGATTTATTTTTAGAGCTCATTTATTGATCCGTTGTCATAGGAATCTTAATGTGAAAGTAGGTGCGGCAGGATGACAGGACCTTTCCCTAACTCATCAGGGGACGCACCATTTCTTAAAGAACGTGAATGTGCTATAAATTCAACAGAAAACCTTATCTAATTAATTAGAGAAGAATGATTTTTTAGAAAATATATTCGTTGTGGCGTCTACTGAAGACGCACCTAAACTGGTAGATGATTTAAAGTCGGGTAAGACGCGGGTTTCGACTTTCAAGAAATAAAATCAGAAGTGCCGCAAGGTAGTGTTTGAGGGCCAATCCTTTACTTACTCTAAACCAGCGACTTACCAGAATACAAAAAAAGAAACGTTACTAGTATAGCAACGTTTTCTGATGACATGGGTATTTTACCTATAACTCTTTGGTTAAGGTGGCCAGACGTCCCGCTTTTGGCTTGATAAAATTGTTCACTGAAAAGCAGTAATATAACAAATATTAATAAAACAAAATTAATTTAATATTTTTTTCCCGCTATCGTCAAAATTAGTGATTTTATTACAAAAAAAAATATGAATCTTAGTTAACTTATGTTCCGCAATAATTATAAATTTAATATTGTTTAATTTGTGCATAACAAGACTTTCAGATAAATGACAAAGGCAGTTCATTCTGTCATATATAGATTGACATGGTTTGGTTGAAAAGCCAGCTATAGATTGTATGAGAATTCGGAGGCGCTTTACAGTTACTTCGCACCTTCTTACCACATTAAAAATGTTCAAATATATTTTAATTCAAATTGCATATAGCCAAGCTAGGAAAAATAATTCTAAGCTGTAATAACATAATCAGGAGAATGAATTCGTATTAGAAACTGAACGAGAGCTGCAAAAATAAGTTTTAATGTTAAATTTTTTTTTAACTCATCAGATTCTATTACAGAAAAAAATTAAAATGCGTTTATTTTGCAACTTTTGTTGTTGGTGGTTAGTTGTCATTTTACTGCTTTGCGTTGTAGTATATTATCTATAGAATACTAGAAAATAAGCAGTGGTAAAATATCCATGATGAAAAAATTATTATATAGTAAGCGTCCCAAATTCAGACACTGTCCTAAATTCCTATATATTTCTGTTGGATAAAATAGGAAATCTACAACATTGTACTTTATTTTAAGATATCCGGTTTGTTGATTTGGCATCACACATATCAACCCACAATCGTTTCTTATTCTACCAATGTTCGAACCGTCATAATATAACCTAAATGACTGATCTTGATAATTGAGTGTTATGCTAAAAGTTGATTTTTTCCTTATAAGGTAACTGCAGTTCGACTCTTTTTACATCGCTACACAATAACAGTACTTAAGCAAATTCTAATGACTGACTAAAACTTGTTTACCTTTATTTTTTACTTAATCACTATTATTTGCAAACTTAGGAGTGTCGGAACATGTAAATATAGCACGCATCAGTCATGGTGTACATGGTGTACATCGTTTACTATATTATAATTAATTGTACGCTGTTAGTCTAAATTCCAACATGAGTGTCGGAATTACGGACATCAATAGTACCTAATTATTACACTAGTAGCAGAGAGTAGCGAATTTGGCATTAATACACCACCTTGGCAAATAACAGTTGAACTCATGCCATCTCCATTAAAAAATCATTATTCTGGCCTCACACACCCAAATAAAGTAAAAATAAACTGTTCTTCTGTTACTTTATTATCTAATGCTTGGAGAGAATATCTGTTAATAAAAAAGAAGAAAAAGAGCAGAGAAGAAAATCATTCTAAAGAAATAAGAAAGGGAGCGAACAAGCAACAGAATGAAAAGCTGCGCCAAAAGCAAACACTAAAATTGCCAGATACAAGAAACATTAACGTACAGATGAGGGAGAAAGGGCAGACTGAAGAAGACTAAAGATTTTATACTGTGTTTCATTAAAAATTGTAATACATAAACGTTTATCATTTCTTAATAATAAATCTTATTAACAAAATTTATAATGCTTAACATTTACTTGAATGTTTATATTTGTTGGAATAATGTCCCACAAGTGTCTGGCATTTTATTATGAAAAACACTTAAAGTAATTGATCTGGAAAAATTCTAATATTAGTTAATTTAGTCCTATTATTCAGGGCCGTTGAATTAACGTTGAACTTATTATCCATAATAAAATAATTAAATTCCTTAATACATATATTTATTAGTTAATAAAAATTCATTTATTTACAATACATTTCGTACAAAGATTTTATGGTAGTGGAAAGAGCTCAAACTACAACTCGAACGGATAACGAAATAAACTTTTTCTTGCATCCACCATTTTCTTGTACTTATAAATAGATATTCCAACACAATTAATTAGTAACAACGACGTAAAATATTTTGCTTAAACAAGTATTTTTATCACCATTGGAAAAAAGTTACTTTAAAGACAAAAATTTGTGCATCCCAAAATTATATCGGTAATAAAATAATTAATACAATAAATATTTTTTTGATCTTTATATGTTCGAATTTGTCGATTTTCGACTTTTGCGATGACAGTATTTGGATTTAATCGCTACCCCCGCTTCTGTCCCGCATTGCTTCTATTAAATTCTGATCACTATATCCTTGGTTCTTTATGTGGAATAAGAAGAAGCCACAAAAAAGACGTCATTATCATGTAAAATTTCGAGTACATCTAACACTGTTTGGTTTGGAGATTTTTAAAATCACTGAATGGAACCAAAGGTGGCAATTCTACAGACGTAATATATTTGAAAACGGGTGTTTTAGCCGCAATTCCAATAAGTGATAGATTCGGTTTACTGTCGTCATAAATAAGATGTAATTTCATCAGTGGCTTCCCGCTGTAATCCACTAGCGGTGGCGCTATAGTGCGGGGCGCGCTATTCGTAGCCACTAGCCATAGAAGTAGCGAGCGTCTGCGGCCGTGGTAACGGCCAATGAAAAGGATGTTTCTTCGCTTTTACCGTCTTGAGATGTATTGCGCTGTAGACGGCGTCGGTTATATGGGCCGGGGTGCACATAATCGCCGGTAATGATGCCATTAGATGGCCCTTAATGTCGCCCGGTAATCCGGGAAAATCAATAGATCGGACCGAAAGCGCCGCGTTTATTCCCGCGATTTAACATCCGAGATTTTCTACTACTCTCACGCCGGCCGCAATGCTCCTATTTCTCGCTAAGCTCGCGATGGATTATTTTTATTTATGATACACAAGATTTTATAGCGATTTCCGTGTGTATAATGGGTACTTTAGAACTTTAAAATGATATAAAATAGTAACGTGTTAAGATAACTTTAATTCTTGTTTTATTTTAATATGATTACTATTTCCGGCGGTGCGTTTTGAACAACACATTATGCAAATGACCATCATGGCTACGCTGGCACCAGTGGCGCGTTATCCCATGGGCATTTGCCCGGGGCTCCCAATCACAGTGGGGCCCCCAAAGCAGTATTTTGGAAACTCATTTTCGTAATAGACTACCACACTATGTCAGTCCTCATTGACGTTGCAAGCAGATTTAGGCTCCTCTCAGCTTGGCCCCAACTAATCTTTAACTAATTTATTACCGTCTCAAGAATAGTGAATTTTATATTTGCGCTCCTTCCGGTTGGGGACCAAAATCAGTTTTATATAAACTATAAATTAATAAGGTAATTAATAGATTACCGTAGTAAAAATATCAAATTTAACTTTAGAGTAGTTTTGCCTATGGGGCCTCAAAGAAAGAAGAGGGAGTTTTAGCAGTTAAAACTATAATCTAATACTGTACGAGACTCATGAGAAACACTTGATTAAGTTAGAAGAATTCGTATATGAATAATTCGAAGATTTTAAGTCGACACCATTTCT
Source organism: Melinopterus prodromus (assembly GCA_964023965.1). NCBI lineage: Eukaryota > Metazoa > Arthropoda > Insecta > Coleoptera > Scarabaeidae > Melinopterus > Melinopterus prodromus. The sequence goes on from OZ030393.1 coordinate 14,059,232, forward strand.
TTTGTGAATTCTATTTTTAAATTCTATTCTGTAAAGATGAATGCTCCAAAATAGTCTCTAATATACAATTTCCGATCTGAAAAATAGCGTAAATCTTTCAAAGTCCGAAGTATTACACGGTGTACGTGGGGCATTTCACGTGAAGCGGACAACGAAAAAAAAAGTGAAGTTTTTAAATTCGTTCATAATCGGCCCAATGGTACGTCTAGAAGATATAAATGTGCATACAGAATATTTTTTTAATGTGAGGTTTAGTTGCCAAGTTATGGCCATCTAACGAATTGATGTGATGAAAATCCGTATGTTCTGGAAGCAATTTTTCAAATTAAAGTAATTTACAGTAAAATATTAAACGTGGTGGTTTATATAGAAAATTTGTTGATCTTTTTAATTATGAAATCAAATTCGAAGTTTTTTTTCTTATATAAAACCGGAAGTAAATTTTTTAAATTAAATGTTTAATAACTTCGCCACTTTTAAAAAAATATATTTTGCTCTCATAATGAAGCTTAAAGTGTGTAGATAATACACTGAAAGTTTTAAAATGGGATCTCAAATAGTTTAGGAGATACGTGAATGTAAATACATACGTGTCGTACTGTGCGGGTACTAGGTGCTTGCTGAGCTCGCATAAGTTTGCACGAAAACGCATTAAAACAAAAAGGCGCATTAAATCAATGTTACGTGATACTTTTCTATCTTGTGATAACGATACGCAATTAGCAGCACCATCTCTTTCCGGGACTCACGCCATTTAAACTGCAGAGGATTTTTCTGCAACCCCGATTTGATGCTGCAATCACCATTCTAGGAACAAAAAATCTGATGTGGCCACGCATATGACTTTATCATACAATATATAAACTTAATAGTTTAGCAGCATGAGAATCTATTTGATTGAAATAAATCGTGTCTGCATTAAAATTAAACTAGTTAGCCAGGATTTTACAGATTTTTTGATACTATTGACAGTAGGTATTGTCAAAGCATCAGCATTTGACACTACCTACTGTCATTAGAACAATGGTTATTTATGTCAGTGCCGAAAGTACGGAATAGCGCGACGAGCGGTGATGCGGCGTGTCACCGAACGCGGAGCGTCGCCGTCGCATGTGAGCGAGTCGCGCTATATAGTTTTCGGCAGGAGAGACATCAACGTTTTTTGAGTTGCTTTTACAGAAATATGTATAAAAAAATAATTAAAAAATAGTTATATTTCTGTATAGGAAATGTTAGGTTGATATCACTTCTACGAAACGTCAAGTTTAAAAAGCTAATTCAAATTCTGACAGATTTATATTTGTTCATGACACTGTAGATGTCACATCCGTACCAACATACTAAAATAAAACTACACTCATCGCTATACTTTATTTACAATTTTCTCAATTTATTGTTTTTAGGATTAGATATAATAACGGGTTGACATTTCTTATCAACAAACAATGAAATTGGTGATCATATTTAATTTGAAATTTGTATTTTGTACTTTGCCGCACTAGAGCGGCAACGTTCCATGGCGATTCTCCAACCTCTGATGAAATCAGCTGTTTTCGAGTGTGACAGCACAAAAAAATATTTGGCAAGTCCTGGCTACTGTAGTTTCATATCAATGCAGATGCGACCTATCTGGATCAAATAGAATTTATTAATTTTACTAGAAAATGTCATAGGCATAAATTATTCAAACTGTCCTCTACTTTAATTTATTATTTAATTATTTTGTCGAAATTACAGAAATGGCGGCTCATTTGCAAAATGCTTGAAAAAGGCTTAGAATAAACTACCAGCTCCTTTAGACCCTTTTGAACCAAAAGCTTTTCGGCTTTAAGTTTGGTCACGAAACTCTAAATATGAAGTTGCGTCCCGATACCTTTAGTAGTTTCTCCGGAATCGTCGCCACAAAAATCTGGTAAACATACATACACACACACACACACAGACATTTTTTGTACCTTGGTCAAAAATGTTCAGGTGACCCATAAACACGTATTTCCGCTAAAATCTCGGCATCATACTGCGTATGATAAAGTAAAAAAGTGCACGCCTTTATTCCATCAACTGAAGGCCTTCTTGTAAAACGAATTAGTATTGATTCTCCTGGTAAAATAGTAAAAATTATCTAAAAATTCTTACAATGTTGTTTCATTTTGTTTAAATGCGTTTTCGTGCAAACAATGCGACCTCAGCAAGCACCTAGTACTCGCGCAGTACGACACGTATGTTTTTACATTCACGTATCTCCTAAACTATTTGCGATCCCATTTTAAAACTTTCTGTGTATTATCTACACACTTTAAGCTTCATTATGAGAGCATAATATTTTTTTTTTAAAGTGGCGAAGTTGATAAAAATTTAATTTAAAAAATTTTATTCCGGTTTTATATAAGAAAAAAAATTTCAACTTCGAATTTGATTTCATAATTAAAAAGATCAACAAATTTTCTACATAAACCACCACGTTTAATATTTTACCGTAAACTAGTTTAATTTGAAAAATTGCTTCCAAAACATACGGATTTTCGTCACATCAATTCGTTAGATGGCCATAACTTGGCAACTAAACCTCACATTAAAAAAATATTCTGTATGCACATTTATATCTTGTAGACGTACAATTGGGCCGATTATGAACGAATTTAAAAACTTCACTTTTTTTTTTCGTTGTCCGCTTCACGTGAATAAAAAGAAACGTAACCACTTAATATATTTCTTTCTAATAAGTTGACTAGAAAAGGATTCCGATAAAAGTTTTAGGAAATTGCTTAAGCTACAAATTTGAAATGCTAAGAAGTGAAACAGTTATATTCATAAGTATGTCGAATTTATGATTTACATTATTTTCAAAAACGACGAACTAGTGACACGGTATTTTTAACATTGTTTAATTGCTTTCTTTTAACATTTAATCGTCTTGTTACATTTACACAACTGACCTCAGGGACATGCAGTTTTCACTCTTCTTTTTGTAATTCAAAGGAGTGAAAGAAAACAGCAAAATAATACAGGATGCTTTATTTAAAAAAATGAATTTGGTCTGCTTCTTACTAATACATAACCCTGTATATTCAAAAGTCATTCAAGCTTAAGTCTTTTCCTAATCCTTTAATTTGGTTACTTTCTTCTAAACTTTGAGGACCAGATATTGACAAGTTACGTTTCTTCTTGTCAAATCTGATATAGCAGAAGGCATTTGGAATAAATTGTATTTTTGATGATATGGAATCGAAATCTTGGGTAATGTTAGAAAACAAAATAGGAAATTACATTTTATTAAAAGTAAAATCTCAAAAAAACTATAACTCTGAACCAGAAATTTAATAAGTACATATTCAGAGGATATTTAATATTTTTACTATTAAAAATATTAAAAATATCTTTATTTGTTAAGAATGCCCTTTATTTATTAAGATGCATATGATTTATCTGCTACGAATTTTGATTTTTAAATTGTTAAGCTATTTATTAGTTATTTTGTAATTCTAAAGAATCTGTTGTTACTTTAAATAATTGGGTTATAGGTACCTATATTAAATGTTGTTGCAGAAAGGTCAATACCTTACCTATTATTTATGATTTTTGTTAATTGTTCCGAAATGATATATCAGTATTATTAGTATATATTATTTTTGTATAAAAATTCTTCTCAACATCGTATATTGGCCTATGGGGGCACCCAAATTCAAAATTGCCTAGGGCCCCATGATGGCATAACGCGCCGCTGGCTGGCACTAATTTTCTATCAATTGTTCATTTTAAATAATCCATTGGTGTTAAAAGGCAGGATCTTGGAGACCAGGTATCAGATATATTTTGTGAAGTTATCGATGTAGCAAATTTGGAGAAATTCTAATATTCTAGTACATTTTATCCTACGGATCTTAACGAATTTAATTATTCTTTTTTCACCCTTTACAAATGTAGGGTCGCGAAGGCCACTCCCGGATCCTCGCGTAGTTGCTGGTTTAAGTAATGTATATATCTTAGTTGACATGGCTAAACGTTGTTTATTACAGACAACCAAAGAAAGTAGTAGTAATGGCTTATTTGAAGGTACAAAAACACCATGTAGTGTCAACTTTTGTTTTCCTAATTGGATTTTCAAAATGTTTCTATTGAAAATTTTGTAGAGGATCATAAGTAGAGATGTTCATAATTCAGTGGCTTTACAAAAAAAAAGGATTGTAGCAAAGAAAAGTGAGTGAAATTGAAAAGGCGATCTCAATAGATTTCTTTTCCCTGAAATAAATCCGGCAATGTTGCGACCAACAATTTTAATATTTGAGAAATTTAAAAATTGATAAAGATTTTAAATGTAAATATGAAACTTTATGCTTTTCCGTAATATCCTGACTAACTTTGTAAAGGTCACTGACGTCAGTCGTTAAAAATTTACAAAAATTAACCAACTTCTTAGATAGATAGATAGATAGATAGCACCTCTCCTAAATTTTGGAAAACTTAATATATTATTGTCCTAAGTCACTAACAAAAGTGGATGGCAAAAATATGGTGAATATGGGATTCAACTTACACTGCAACATAAAAGCTTGGGTACTTTTTTTTATTGTATTTCATTTGATAGGAAAGCTTAAAATACCAGCGGCGTTGTTACATTTGGGTTCGAAAATTGTGCGTTAGCTGTTTGGACAGAATAACCGCAGCAGATTGTTTATTTTATTTATGTTTATACAGTAAGATATAGAAACATTATTAAATAGAGAAATACTTTAAAAGCACGTTGCTGAAATTGTTTGTGAGAAAGAAGCGAGCCAATGCAAATTATTTTCTGTATTTTGTACGTGCTGCCACATAAGAATAAAACAAAGTTCATGTTGATAGCAAGATTAATGAAGCGGGTAAAAATTTACAAGGCAGTAATGAAAATAATCAAATATAAATGAAACACAAAATTGAGAAGAATAAAAAAAGAGAAACGCTAATTCTATTAAACAGAACAACAAAATTCATACGTACAAATAATAATTATTGTTTTTTATTGTGTTTCAGCTCGTATCATATCTCGTTTTGGGTATTCGCGTACTTGTTTACGTTAGTAACATGGCAATTGTTATTTTGTTCCTCTAGCAACTGCAAAAACGTTTCACTTCAAAAGTACGGGAGATACAACTTCATAGAAACCCTCCACCACCATATCCTGCCACCCTTAACTTCTGAATAAATCCACTAAGACACATACGAGATTTAATAACGCCCCATATTTCATAAACCGGAAATTCATCCTCCTAAGCCATCCAAAAGCACAGTCTGCCTACCTTCCCCCATACGCGACGCATTAAGAACACCACGAGATGAGTAATACAGATGGAAGCCTGTCTTCTGCGATGACTTCCTACTGTGTGGTCCTGGCATACAGCAGGCAGCACAGGCAATAATGGCGGATGAGCCTCGTTGTGGGACGTCGCACGTACGATTGTTCTTATTGATGAACTGTCGGCAACTCCCGAGGGACAATCTTAAGATATACGAACCCTCTTAGGGGCGTGCCTAGAGCGTCAGTGCGCGTTCCCCATGATTTATGGCAACCTGGCAGGTAATTACCTGCTAGAATAATCGGAGATATCGCATGCCAAGATACACGGTCTATGACGTAACTGAACACCGAGGCTTATTGTTAGATATAATGGTGGTATGTTTGGAGAGTATGTTAAGGTTTGCTTCATTATTCTATACAAAATTACGATTATTTGTACTAAATAGTTATTAGTTGAGGTATTTGAGGTACCTTTAGTTAATGCCATTTGCGTTAATAGAATAAAGTTTCACGATCCTACAAAACATGGGACCATACTTGCTACTGCCAGTGGTTTCGCTGAAGTCGGTACAGTTTTTTTTTGTGGTAACGGCGGAAATATCTCGTGGTTACCGTGGCGTGGAAACTAGAGCATTGTGTATTTTGTGTAGGCGAAGTACTTGACGTAAAATGACTTTCTCAGCGCCTCCGGTAGCCGTGATCGTCTAGTGGTTAGGACCCTACGTTGTGGCCGTAGTAACCCAGGTTCGAATCCTGGTCACGGCAATGTGAAGAACATTGTCACGGTGGAGGATATTTTTTTTATTTTTATAACTTTATAGGTGTTAATCATATAATCATGAATATTTGGAAACTTAATAGTTTTCTCGCTTGTTGGCAATTGACGTATTTTGAATTGTGTTGCTCTTCTTCTCTGTTCTACTATACTTAATTCCTGTAATTACCTTCATTCATCACTGTTTTGCTTTTTACGTAGCTGCCAGATAGCCATATGGATATCACTTTCCATTAAAATATGTCAAGTCAAAATTGTTGATAACTCGTAGCACGTGACTAACCTGTATATTTGTACACCATTGCTTTTTCAATATTGTTTAAAGACTTTTTTTTTGCCACATCTCGGTCTTCTGTCCATATTGTATTCTATTATTTATACATTTCACTTAGACTAAGATGTGTCACTTTTTTAATAGAAAATTCAATTCTTATTTTAATACTATATAACAAGAGATTTTATGTTGAATTTTAAGAACAATTTTTTATATTTATTTCACGGCAGTAGATTCCCATATGCTTCTCATGTTCTTCATTTGAAAATGAATTTGATAATAATACTAAACATTGATTCACCTTTATGAATCCTTAGTAAAATAAACTAGAGAAATAGTTATTTGCGTAATATATACAGTCAATCATTGGAAGTGTTTATCATCATGGGACTCTGAATACTAATGCCAACATATTATACATTGATGTTATTTCAAATTAAAAATAACGCTGCATTTCTTGTTAAAAAGTAGCTATACAATGTTTTTGTTTCAAAACTACTCTTGGTTTTGAATAAAAAATTAAAAACGATATCCTAACATTTTAGGCTTTTGCGGATATCTTTAAAATGATAAAAGACAGCTTAAATTTCATTTCAGGTAATTGATCAGCACAAAAATACGAATCTCTACCAAATTCAAACATAGGCTCTATCTCCATTAATAAGCGAGATCCCCATAGTGAGCAATTGAATAACCCGGTATATATCGATAATCATTGTTCACATTTTGCCGTTTCTAGATTTCCTATCATATCTCACAAACGATTTATTTTAGAACACACCTTGATTTGAATTTTTGACTTATTTTGATCGTACCACACCTACACCAAATATTTAGGTTCTTTCTAAATGTCCATTTCCACTTTCAGAGTCTATCAACTTCCTAGTTAGATTTTGATTTCGTTTTATTGGGTACCCACAGTGAAAACTAACGTTTAAACAAGAAAAGAATTAATAATAAAAGAGGGATATGTTCTTCCTGTTCAGGTATTTTTTTTTATTTATATAAGATAAGAATTATCCAAATCGTTCCATGGGTGCTATGCGTCATTTAGATGGCTGGTACTTGAGTGAAAGTTAAAATTCTGCTACCAATTTCAGTGTTTTTGTTCATGTCTTGAACGCTGAAAGCATTTTTTAGATTGTAATCCTAGCTTGGGTTTTCTGTGATCCAATATGTATAAGAAACTTATGCTCTAAGCACTGTAGCGCATCAACTAACTTTGATTTTATTCTATTTTCTGTGTTCTTATGTTGAAGAATAAGATGTTGTAGAATAACAAAAGTATACTGGCGCTTGGAGACGGTGTCAATTTCTTACTGCTATTGGGGCTTCCAATATAAGTTAAGGAAAACACTATAGTTTTGCACAAATTCTCCATCGTCACGAAACAATATCAGAATAATCATCTGGGAATCACCGGGCGTAATCTCAGTTATCGTAGCAGTCGGCTGCAATCGTAGCAGCGTGGGGCTTGACGCTGTAAGGCCTGGCTGGATGCTCGCCTTCATTAATTGTGGCAATCAAGGGAGGTTCGGCGATTGGCCCGGCGTCGGAAAATTGATTCGCAGATTGCGTCCCAACCGATTCCGCCATTCCGCAGCGCCATTCCCACGGATATGGGTACCACGTAAACTGGCGAAAATTTACATACCAGGACGATTTAGGTGCGCCGCGTCGACTTTGCACGGTTCATTTTTCGCGATAATGGGAACAGGCGGAGGCCGATCACGAATCCAAAATTGGAAGCGTGTGCGTTTAGGATGGACGAAATGCGGGCATCAGAATTTCCATATTGATGGACTTTTTCTGGAAAATCTAAACTAAACTAAAAAAACATAGACACGTGTTTTTTTTTGTTTTTTTTTGGTGCTATGTGCTACGGAAGTGGATCTTATTTATATCTACTATTCATTGATTAATATCTACAATACAAATTTCTAAACGAAAATTAAAGGTGTGGAAATGAAGCGAGAAAGAATCGGGTTTAATTTTGAACTGGATTGATCGATTGACTACCCAATTAACAACGACTAGTTATCGATAGATAATTTCTGCTACACATCAGCTGTGGCAGCTGTGGCACATCAGCTGTGTTCTCGTGTTGACTCTTTGCGAAACTTTGATGGAAACTTCCTCTTGGATATTCTCAGTAATCAAACATTTGACAGGAACTAGTCTGTGGCAAAATTATCATCGGAAACACATGAGAGCGGTAGCTCCAGATGTGTATTAGGTATAATAGTCCTTTCGCAGGTTTTCAGTATTCATCTGGAATGTGTCCATGACGACAAAGGTATGTAAATAAATATACTCGAAAAGTTACTCACGGTCAGGTAATTCAAAACACAAGCAAAGTAAATAGATTTTTTCTTAATTACTGTTATCCTATAGCAATGTAAAAAGATATCGAATTGCAGTTCCCTTATAAGGAAAAAATCAACTTTTAGCATAATACCCAATTATCAATAATTAAAGAAAACGCAGGACGTAAAAACGAATATTTGAATTTTATTTTAAAAGTAGAACGATCGATTTCGTCATTTCGACATCAGGCTTATCTAAAAGGTAATTTTCACAATTATTATAACACAATAGTCAACACATGTACGGCAAACACTTACTATCACTCAGTAAAATGTAAATATAACTTGCAAGGTGTCATTGCACTGGACTCTGTACTTGAACTGGTTTCAGAAAATTGGAAACGACACCGTGGGGAAGTGGGGAGACAAACGTATTTAAATAAAATATTCGAACAGATATTGATCGTTAAAATCTGTCACGTCGTTTATTATGTTGGAATTATTCTATAGGCGATTTTTTAATTTCAAACATTTCGTAATAGTCCATCTTTGTAGATTTTTCCAAGTTGTGTAAGAGTGAGATGTTTTCTATTTTTGTTTTTTGTTGATCTTCATTTAAATGCTTGTTGAATGTAGATGATGTTCTGGTGTTGTGTTCTTTAAATCTAATTTTTAAATTACGACCACTTTGCCCAATGTATTCAGCAATACAGTCTGAGCATTTAAGTTTGTAGATACCACGTTTCTCTAGATTGTCAACTTTATCCTTATTATTTATTTCAGTAAATCTGCTATTATATTTCTTATGTTGGTTGATGTTGCAATGTTAAATTTGGATAGAATACCTTCCATTTGCTTATGCATTGTGGGGTGGTAAGGAATTGATACGTATCTCGGTCTGGTTGTTATATGTGTATAAATCTTTTGTAATGTATGTTTCTGCTTCACTGAATTCTAATTGCTGTCAATATTATCTTTCTTGTATCCGTTGTTCTGAGCTATTTGCATGATAGTGTCGTATTCCTGTTTGTAATGGTCGAATGTCAAAAGTACTGACAAGAGTCTATGAAATAAAAAGTTGAATGCTGAAGATTTAATATTGTGGGAATGCTGAGATGAAGTTTGAATCATCTGTACTCGTAGTACATTTAATTTTTGATAAGTCGTTACTCTGTTTGAGAAAGCCATTAATCAAAACAGCATCAGCATCCCAAACGCAAAATATATCATCGACATAATTCCAAAACTCAATTATCAAGATCAGTCAAACTTTTAGGTTATATTGTGACCGTTAGAACATTGGTAGAATAAGAAACGATTATGGGTTGATAAGTGTTATGTCAGATCAACATACCGGATGTCCTAAAATAAAGTTAATCGTTGTAGATGTCTTATTTTATACAACAAAACAGAAATATGTCGGAATTTAGAACAGTTTCTGAATATGGGACGTTTACCTTAGGTAAGGTATGGAGCTAATTGCAATTACAGACTAAATTAAGAAATTTTTCACTTAAAGGCTTATAATACAAATTATACACTGGGTGATATTAATAAAGAGAGCATATGCGCTGACTCCATGTATTTTGAATGGGGAAAACGAATACTTCTTTTATTTCTATACCCTGTTTTTTATTTGTTGCGCGATACTTTGGATATCAAACAGTAATCTCGTTTAATAATCTAATTTGGTTGTTCAATATATAAACCAGTGGGTATCAAACCCAAACAAGTTGGATAAAAATCCCTAGCGGGCAGTAGTTTGTTGACTCTTCTGCTAGAGAGTTTAATTCATACGGCAAAAATGCAAAATCACGTTTTTAAAACTATTTGTCATCATTTTTGTCCTCGAAAACCTGGCAAACCTGGTCATTATTACGGCTTCGTATTTAGAGCATATAAATGTATCGACAACGACTACTCACATTCCATTTATCAAGTCAATGTTTTCCACAGTTGATCAATAATGTTCAAGAAATTTTTAAATTTGATGAACTGCCAGGGAAAAAATGATCTGTTGGTACCCTTCTGCACATTAGGGATGCGAGGGGTGAATAGGTTTCTGCACGTGGCATGTCGATAATTGCGAGGAAAGTTATCGACGGGGTTGGTGAACGGGCCTAGATTTGGAAAGTTTCACGATTGTGCCCGGGAAGCAATTTTAACGAGAGACCGACTCAACAGAACTTAATAATTTCGCGCGTCGTCTGAAACAATCAAACTTCCGCCCAATCCCCTCTCGTCCGCATTCGACGCGACAAACCGCCACCCTTAAAAAATTCTCCTTTCCTCCTCCATCTGCGTCCATAGAAAAGTCCTTCCGTCCAAGGAAAACTATCGTCTCTGCTGTTCCATTTAATTTATATGCTTGAAGATGCGCCTCCACTAAGTTGTTCCGCTCCGACGACTACCAACTCTCCTCCCTCCACAACGGACCCCTCTCCCCTTTACCCTGACATCGCGAAACTTCGCCAATTTTAAACGAACTTAAAATTGCAATCACACTTGTCCGTAACGGTCGTTCCGGTTCGGTGATTTCGTCCAACCAAATCGATGGCTTCCCGAATTCTTGCCTTCGTTTTTTACTCTGCCCCGGATTGGGAGGCTGAGGATGAGTTCGGATGGGGACCCACCTCGCCCAACCCTCGCGACAATTTGCATAATGTGTTCGAGTTTCCGAAGTTTTCGTATTAGTCGGGGCAATAATCTGTCGGGAATTACTGTAGCCTCGGGGTTCTTCACTTAAGAATTGAGGTAAACTGATGCCTTCTGAGTAGCTGCTTTACCAAAGTAACAAAAACCCCAAACTGTTTTGTTTGAGCATACCAATTTCGTGGTATTTTACCTCCTGAAAATCCTGTATAAATCATTAAGATTGTTTCCTTTTTATTCCGATTATGTACTAGTAATAAGCACAACTTTGATCGAAACTCTGATCACTCCGAATTCCGATATGCACATGGTCTTCACCGAAATACTAATCAAAATGCAGGATACCCAATAAATAGAACTAAAACATTATCGAGCTAGATATTCACCTTAAAATGGGACCTGGAAGTAGAAGCCCGACAAACTCACCAAGAAAGCAATACGTAATAATACCAAGGAAATACCCCGCAAAACTATCAAAAATACGCCTCCTATGGTGATTCGGAAACTAAAGGCATCATTCCAGATGGAGTTAAGCTCATGTCCCACAAGATGGCAGGTGAACAAGAGACAACTTGCAGGAGGCTGAAACGATTGCAGATCATCTAGTCGAAATTTTTCAGCCGACGGTCATCGAGTCAGGGTCAATCACATAGGAATCTATAAGCAATGAAGGAACCATCTTGCTAGTAAGTGTTGTCACTGCTCTTTTGGAGTGGTCTGTTGCTCTGTTGGTCTTGTTTAAACCACGGTTGATATCAGAGCTTTAGTCTTCTTAAACACTATCCTCATTATCGTCAGCTTCTTCTTCGTGTTCATCATTTTCACCTCCATACTTCTCTTCATCATCATCATTATCTTCATCCTCATCTTCTTCGTCTCCTCTTCTTCCTTCTCACCTTCTTCGTCCTTATCTTCTTCTTCGTCCTCATCTTCATGTCCATCTTTTTCTTCGTCCTCATATTCTTTATAACCCTATAAATTGAACAAAACCATTAAAAACTAGACATTCAGCTTAGAACAAGAGACCATCTGGAAGCAAATTTCGGAAGAAACCTAAAAATTCATCAGACCATCAAGAAAGCACTATGGATTAACACCAAAGAAATCACCTGCAGAACTATCAACTACTTATACTGTGGAGATGCGAGAAACAATCAAACCAAAAAGTCGAGCTAGAAGAAGAAGGCAGCAGCCGTTGGACTCACCTTACTTCCAACAATTACAAACGCATCATTTAAATTCTTCATAGTAAAAATATACTCCAGAGGGAGTTAAGCTCATGTTCCACATATTAGACGACAATGGCACGTGGGCAAGAGACAACTATCATCTAGCTAACAATCTTCAACCAAACAACGTCGACTCAGAATCAGTCACATATGAAGCTATAAGCTATGATGGAGTCGCTGCTCCTCATCTCTTCTTCAATATTAAGTTGGTTGTGTTGTGGTTTAACTCTTCTTAAGTATTGTCTTCGTCTTTATCTTTATCTTCTTCTTCGTCTTTATCTTCTTTTGCTTCGTTATGTTCTTCATCTCAATATTTTTCTTCATCCTTATATTGTTCATCGTCCTCTTCTTCCCGAGCTTCATCTTTATCTTCGTCTTTACGTCCTTCTTCATCCTCATCCTCATCCGTCACGTCTATTTCTAGCTACTGGTGATTCTTCAAGAATACAAGATAATAGATCACTTTTTATTATATCCTCATATCAAATCTCAAATTGTTTCTTCTTCATTCTCAGAAGAAAAGAAAACAAATTCTTCTGAGGTACCGAATAATATTGCTGCCAAATTTATCTCCTCCACGAATTCTTTTACTTAAAAAGGAAAAAAGAACTGGATAATCTCAAAATGAGGCCAAATCATACGATATAGGTTTGCCACGAAGGATTAATATACAAATTAAAGAGTTTACTAAGCATAGAGTGTTAAGGTACTAAGATTTTCTATAAAGTGGATACACTATTCAATAAAACAGACAAATACTCTGTCCTACAAGAAGTAGAGATCCTGGTGAGCCCCAAGATGGCTTATTGGGACCGATTCTTTATTTACTAGGCATACATAAAATTCCATGCGACAACTGGCGAACGTGACAGTGGCAATATCTGTAGATGAAAGGTTTAACTGTAGATAAGGATCAAAAGTAGGAAGATCAAGCTCAACTACCGAATGGAGAACATACGAATACACTAGAAGTATTTGGGTATGACCATGGATACAAAGCTAAGGTTGAAATGCGTCGTTAAGAGGAACCGAGCAAAGCTTAGATTTCTTACCAATATTAGATTTTATGTCGACTTCATACATGCACAAATTACCGTTAAACTGGCCAAACTGCATCCTGAAATAAACCTAATAAATTCAATTACAATTTTACGCCTCGCATTTTACTAATATTACCGTCATCGAATCTCCTCGTTTACGACGACAAATAAAACCAGTACGTGATCTACTAACCGTGTACTACATGAGCAAAACTCGGCACCGAAAATGTGCGGACGTGACAATTTCTTATCCACTCTCTGCGATCTCAGCCCTTTCGCCCTCGCATCATCGCCGAATATTTCCAAAATACCGCCGCCGGTGAAGCGAGTATTACTTCGAGAGGGCTTACCCCTAACCCATCTCATCCGGCGTGTAAGGTCCTTCGAACTGACCGACATCCAAACACAATCCCTAATGGCCCCCTGATGAAGGACCAACGCCTTGGCACTCGAATCATCATTAAGACGGAAAGGAGAGATAGAGAGGCCAAGAAGTCCTTCGGTATTATCTAGTTCCCCGGGGGTACGGTTCCAAATCTTCTTAAGAACGCTGCCAGGCCCAAGAAGGCACAATGATGGGATACGCATCGCTGTGGGGGGCAATGTGACTTAGTTTGGAGACTGGAGGAATTACTGCAAATATGGCCTGATTCGCGATGGAATATGAATTAGGGCTGCATTTGTCTTTACTAGAGATAACTGTTGTTCTTTGGTATTCAGACATCTTTGCTGCACCTTCTTTTCCTTCATACAGATCGAATAAAAGCAGTTTAGAGGACTATTAGGCCTGAGACTATACTAGGCCTGAGAATTTGGAAAATACAACACCTCAGTAGTCTGCAGGTGGATAAAGATATGACGAGAACTTCGCAGAGAAGAATACAGTAACTAGTGAAGAGGTGAAGCTGAGGAGACAAGTATGCGAAGAAGAAAGTTAAACATTGTGCTTATCAAAGAGACGTTTTTGATTAAAAACAATCTTGACTTTGCCGATGCTGGTATTCTTCTGTATTGAAGTCTTCGAAGAGAAACAAGAGGCAGATACCTCATAAATCTAAACATTTTGCTACAAGAAGAAAGAAAGACGTGAATATACAAGACAGTCCTGACACGTATAGTAACGTATTGATGCTAAACATGAAAAATAAAAATTCTCCATTTCTTGTGTTTCTGGATGAAACATGGATTTTCAAAGTTGGTCGAAGGAAGTCGTGGCAGGATAATAGTATTTTTACAGTATTTTTTTCATAAACGCAAGAATTTGATGACCCTGTATGCAGACGTAAGCGTTTCCTTTGACATACTTTATTCCACTACGCCACTGGCCGAATCACAACAGTCGATTGCACCAGACGACTGTCACTTTTGACAACACGTAAAGTTAAATTGATTCAACTATATAAAAGTATATTATTTTTTATACTTTGCAATCGTTATACTCATAACGTAACCGCTTTCGGTGTCGTTATGAAAACACTAGATCACACATTTTTAGTAACTTTTAGTTTTTCGAAATTGATAATATTGACGTCATGTGTCAAATAAGGCTGACATCTCAATCGCTATTGGCCCGACTCAATCGTATTTGTGAATTTTACCACAACTACCAACTCTTGCAGATAAATTTACTCTAGTAGTCCGATGACAACCCCAATTTTCTAAATGTATGTCAAATTAATGTCGCAAAGTAGACAAAATAGTATATAACACTCGTTTTATAAGACGTATTTTCGCACTCGTTTTATTTGGGCACGACGAGCGTAGCGACGAGTGCCCAAGAGAATTGAAAATGATATGTTCTTTGTAAGTCGCAACGATCTAAGTACAGGTCAGCAGCATATCTCAGAAATTTGCAGAGCAATTGATATAGAATAACGCAATCCAGGAAAAACGGTACAGTCAAGGTGGCTAACAACAGGAAATATAATTCTGCAGTAACTTTAGTTACTTAGTAGTAACTTTACAACTTTTATTTTAAAACTGTATAAGTCGATGTGGTTACATATAAAAATGAAACCCTCAAGTATCAGTGGATCGAAACATTTCTATAATTTTATAGCTCAATCTCCATATTTATCAGAAAACTTACAAACATAATCGATCCAATAATTCAGCGTAATGAATTCTATGGTGATGCCAAAAATTTTTTGGAAAAGCAAAATATTGATACGAGTAAAAATGCATTCGATTTTTAACTGTTTTTTTATATCAACTGAAGAGACATATCAGTGAAATATCTCGAGCTGTAAGTGGTTCATCTAATACAACCGGTCAAAGACGCATCTAAGGTCAACTGTATTATAGTTCATACCATTACTTTTAGTTTGCTTGTCTGTTTAAGTGTTTTTTAATGTTTTTTTTTTTTATAAAAATATAATATATAATAAAAAAAATTATTTTGGAAATTTTATCTCTTTTGTTTAGATATATATATAAGATATAAATCAGATTTTTCTAGTAAATCAGTCTTTCTAGTAACTACATATCACAGAGCATCAATTCCCCCCCACAGTTTTCAAATTCAAATTTTCATATTTTCTATCCACCCAAATGATGATGCTATAATGTACTTTTTCTACTTTGCATTCACAATGCACACATTGTAACACTGTTTTCGGTGTTACAATTAACAAATTGTAATATCGTTTTTAGTAACGTTTTTCTAAGATTGGTACACACTGATACAGTACACATTGATTGTTGATATCAAATGCCATATGTCAAACGTCCAACACATAACCACACACTCCCTCTTTTTAATCGCTTGCTATCGCATAAACTGCGAAATATCAATCTTCTATACATATATAAACATATGTGTAGCCTGCTATAGTATGTCCAAAGGATTGGGGCTTTCTTAGTTTTGCTGTGTTCATCAAAATACGCCAGCATGACATTTCGGTGATGTTTTGCAACTCGGGTAAGTGATTGTCATAATTCTTTTCAACTAAACATCAAATCCCCTTTTCAGATATAATTCAACGACCACATTTACTTTATAATAAGGTATTATACGAAGATCAAACCTACATCGTAGATATGAACGATTTTAATTCCTGCTGCGGGATTGTATATGTGCAATAAATGGTTTATTGTATATCAGCATACACGTACGAAGCTATAGTACATTTAAAGTGTTGAGGATTTCTTAGTTTATGTAACGTATAAGTTTTCGGTAACATTTTGGACCGAATTCTGCTCGGTTCAATACCGTACTTGTTTTTGTCCGTCGCTTTTGACTACGTCTTAAGTCTGGTTGTGTGCAACGAACTTGTATTACCTCTATCACATGTAATTTTACTAAGTGCAACTCATTCTAATAAATTATTACACCGAAATTACAATTTAGTTTTAATTATATGTGCGTGTAAACTGGTATAAGCCTGTGGTACTAGGTAGAAACTGCTAGTAAACATTAACTATTAACTATTCTTTGAAGTAATTAATTAGTAACCACGTCTATTCTGATTATTATAATATGAAACCACTATTTTAAAGGTAACTTTTTAGGTTATGTTTCATGATTTTATCACAGTTGGGTTGACGCTGTTGCCCCAAGCTCCATTATGATCATAGTTGCGACCTCACTGATTATTTATTAAAACTTGTAGACTAAAGTAGAGTAAAATTATTCACAATTAGATTTTGTCATGATTTTATCCAAACCTTACGCATTTGACAGTTAGTACAGTACTGCCCATGCAGCGTTAATTTATTATATGCCTATGTTGACGGTAAGTTTAGTTGCCCCTCCTGGTACTTGCAGCGCTGATTGCGCAAATCACGATCTACTTTGCCGGCTCTGTCCGCGAGTTGACTGATGACGCTACTGTCAGACCATTGTCAGACGTTGACATCAACATTTAATTTTGATGTTTATGCTAGAACCTCTAGAGGAGTGCGTCTCAGCTCATTCTTTATGTTTGGCTTGGTTTGCCATTTGATGGGCAAAGGCGTCCCCATGCACATGAGTCCAAAAGAACCAAATATTATCCGGAAGCAAAAATCGAAATCTGAGGACGTCAAGACATTTTACTGGCTTACGTTTACCGATTTGCGCAACGTTACAAGAAGTTATCAACAAGGCGAAGAATAACGAAGCTGTGTGGAAACCTCGTGATGGCTTGAAAAGTTAGTTTAGAATGCACATAAAGAAGAAATCAATTGAATTGTTTGAAGATTGAGAATTCAAATATCTTATAACGTTTTCTTTTGGTAAAACTCGCACGCACTAGTTCGAGCAGTCTGGTGCAATTTTTCCCGAGTGTAGGGCAAGCGAGTGTGATCCCAACAGAACACGCATTGGAGCCATATTGCACTCGCCAGCACGAGCTCTTTGAGCTCGTGGAAAAAAATGTGCACTGAGTGCAGATTCTGCTGCAACAAAACATGAAACACTCTGTGAGTGCAACCAACAAAACACAAAATTGTGCACTGGTGCGCCCGAGTTTTACGAAAAGAATATGCTATTAGTTTCCGATAATGCTATGGTGTCCATGATAAGACGATAACAAAATGGAAGCAGTCCTTCGATATTACGTATTATTGTTACCATTTCAACAGTATGAATGTTAAGCTCATCAATAACTAACCGAACTGTGACACCTACTGCTTCGAGCTTCAGAAGCAGAAGAGGATGATAAGTGGTTTTACCACACTTCTCGTTCTATCTTTTTAGTTGTTAGTGTTTTTCAATATATATACATTTTTTAATAATTTTTTTATCATTATCAACTTACCAGCAAATCATCAGTGTTCTTTAAAACACCGTTTTCTGAAACAGCAATAATTTTTGCCTACTATGTGAACTCAGATATTAGGCAAAAATTAATGCTGTTTCAGAAAACGCTGTTTTTAAGAATACACACAAAATATAATTTCAAGATTATCGCAATGGCGGGAACGCTACTAGTGGCGCCGCGATTATTGTGCGTGGGGTAGAACTAAAAACACTGTCAACGAAAAAAGGGCTAAGTACGCCATCTATATTAGTATATATATATATTTTATCTATGGTACTGCCACCTGGTACTGGTAGTGTGGAACCTGCAAAATACCCTAGATTCTAATTTAGCGCAAAATAATAACCAAAATTACTAAATTTGTATAAAATTAATGACGCAAAGTAGAAAAAATAGTATATTACACTCGTTTTATAAGACGTATTGGCGCACTCGTTCCATTTGGGCACTCCTCGCTACGCTCGTCGTGCCCAAAACATCTCGTGCGCCAATATGACGTCTTATAAAACTTGTATAATAATATACTATTTCCCTATTGTTTAGCGTTCCTTTATTTTGGCGGCTTTGGGCCAACTTGCCATTTCCAAGTATATGGATAATAAATATATAAGAACGATCGTGCCTTTACAAACTAAATTTTGAGTAATGTTTGAGATACTTTAAAGTACCTGTACACACTAGTGACATAGTACACTCGGGGAAGGAGGCCTTTTGTAATGTTTCTTTTTGAACGTCTTTTACGTCCTGCTGGAGGATGAGACAAAATTTCTAAAACACTATGACGTAACTAGCCTCCTCTCCACAACGGCCTCCCACACTTTCAATATTCCGATGGAGTATTCGGCCTCATAAAACCGTAGCCCGTTTTACAGCACCGCGTCTCCCCGCGGTGCGGTGTAACAGTGCCCCCCAACGTAGGTATCATCTTTCATAACTACGCCCGGCAGCGCATATAACCGCCACCCGGAATAATCGCAAAATCCCCCGAAGGGCCTCCGCGCCGCCGGTGCCCTTAATTTTTCACCGAGGCGGCGGATAAGACCCGCTAGACTCACTCAGGGGGGAGGCGGTGGGAAGAGGCATCGCCCGAATTCATATTCCGTCCGGGGGTGGGGGTGGCTCACTCGCGAATAGCCCACTATAATTCCCCCCTTCCCCAAATTACGGCCTCCATCATTGTGCCTACTTGGACCGTAAGGCGGAGGTCTTAAGAAGACTTTGTCCGTACCCACGGGACACTAGATAATACAAAGCTGGAAGAACTTTCTTTCTCGTTTGCTAATGATGAAAATATGATGCCTCGAACACATTTTGGGCCAAAACACACTTCTCTCGGTGGACAGATACTGCTTCTGATTTTTTTGTGGTAACGGTGGCAATATCTCGTGCCCACTGTGCCGTTGAAAGTAGAGCTTGCGCGTAATTGGCGTAGTCGAAGTACTCGACGGAATATGACTTTCACATTGCCTCCGGTAGCCGTGATCGTCTAGTGGTTAGGACCCTACGTTGTGGCCGTAGTAACCCAGGTTCGAATCCTGGTCACGGCATTGTGAAGAACATTGTCACGGTGGAGGTTATTTTAGCTCTTTTTTATAATTTTGGTTATTTTGGTGATGATTGTTAAAGAAGCCGTAAATACTTTTTGGTCAATGTGGCGTACTTTTGAATTTAGTCACTTTTCTAATCTACTCTATTTCCTTAGTTACCTTTAGTCCAGTCAAATCGTTTCTGGGGGTGCCTGTTCCAGGAAAAAATATAGAAGTATTTTTTCTTTCATTCTATATGTTTTTTGGGGTGCTGAATCCGAATTTCAACTTTGCCACTTCCCACGGATATGGCTTAACAACGAAAATCGCAAAAAGCTTCAAAATTTTCGACTCATCTTCAGTTCTTTGCGAAAAAGTAATAAAACTGTGCGCTTTTCGACGTAGACTACTATATAGAAAAATAAGGTGCACTAAATTTCCTATAAAAGGCACCCTTAAGTGTATTTTTGGTTGAATGGTTTGGCTTCTAGAGCGCGCGAAAGAATGCCAAAATTTTCTATCTTTAAGTAATGTGCGTGTAATTAAAAGAAGCTTAGATTCTGTTAAAGCTACATTAAATTCACTACAAATTGCACATATTAATCATTTCTTTTGGCCAAGCCGTGTAGCCACGAGATCGCGTTTATATTTTATGTCCCTAAATTGAAATGAGACCTAAATTATTACTATTTATTTATTACAAACTACATATTAGCTCTTTTTAATGAATACATAATGTATTATGTATATTTTTAATAAACCTGCGACGCTTAGTGGTTGAAAGACCTGGTTTCGCTTCTGAAATATGAAAGGGGAACACAACATTGTTAGCAATGACCGCAGTAAATTCCCTATTGAATACCTCTCTTATGCAACCACTACTTGAGCTGCAGGCTCACTGGTGCGCTGTGAAAGCCCACAAAAAAAGGGGATAGTGTATGGGAAACTGCATGAGAATTTTATTATATTAATAGGTACTAGAGGAGCGGATATTTCAAATGTGTACAGCAATGAAAATTAACTTGTATTTTCGAATTGTGTTGGGTTTGTGGTGTGTCGTCCATTTCGTCCAAATCCATATGTTTTCATATTGTCCATATTGTCTGTATTGTGCATCCTGTTAAAAAGATGTATAATGTATAACAGTAAGGACAGAATTACCAGACGTCCCTATTTGAGCGGGATTGTCCCGAGTTCAACGCGCAAATCCCGAGTCCGGAATTTCTCATAAAAATTCCGACTTTAGGGTATTATGAATATTCGGAAACACAATAGTTCTTAAACTTTTTAGCAAGTGACGTGCGTCACTTTTCTTGTCTGCTCTATTATACTTAATTCAATTGTCAATCATTACCATCATCATGACTATTATCACAACTTTGCGACTGGTCCTTCTTTTTTAAATATCTAGCTGCCATCCGGTCGGACTTAAAAAGTGCATAAATATGAGAAATTCCAGGAAACACCTGCTGGCACTGAACTAGTTTCCATTAAATGTCAAGTTTAGTAAAGCGACACTTTATATTTTAGTAAATGTGTCTTTTAATTAATAAAAAATAAATATATAAGTGAATCGAAAAAAAAGGATACCTGAAAAAAAGGACAGGAAACGAGCATTCGACGAATACTGATTTTATTGGATGATTGGTTGAATATATAATTATATATTATATACTAAAAATAATACAGATACAGATACAGATACACAATACATCCGGTTTGTTGATTGCCATTATTCTGCCAATGTTCTAACGGTCAGAATATAACCTAAACGTTTGACTAATCTTGATAATTGAGTATTATGGTAAAGGTTGATTTTTTCCTTATAAGGTAACTGCAATTCGACTTCTTTTTACATCGCTTCAGGATACCAGTAATTAAGAACATTCTAATAATATATATATTTAGGCTGACTAAAAACTCTTTTTATTGTCACAATAATATGGTGTACTCTACTCTTTTAACCACTATTATTTACAAATTTTAGGGTGTCGGAATTAGGTACAGCCGTGGAAAATTCAATGGTAACAGGCTTGCCGCTAGTGTACACCAAACGTAGGTCGGAGAATGTCGGTCGTCGTATACCTACCTGGTAGTCATAAAACCGAAGAGTCACCTCTGTTTCATTTCATTTTAAGTTTTCTGTATATAGATGGTATGAATATGAGTTTCGTATTTATATAATATATTTTCGATGTTCGGAGCGAAACTGCCGCTCGTAGCTAAAGATTTTTATTCGTTAATATTTTTGTTTCGATATGCAATTGCAGTATTATTTCATTTATACTAAAATACATAGTAACGTTAGTTATAATTGTAAAAATTTTAATTAGGCACATATTGAAATACTTCATCATCATGGCTACGTCGGTGTATGCATCAAGGCAAACCGATTACTACATCGGATATCCGCTGTCAATAATTTTTAAAGGAGGTAATTCCAGATAGGAAGTTCATGTAAGTGAAAAAATTCATTTTTCTTGGTTTCTACTTAGTCCCAGACCAAAATAATATACTTTTATCTCAAAATGTTTTATATTTATTTAATTTACGTTATGGTAAGTAATGAAAATTGCATATAATTATGTATTCAACAAAAATAATATAAATGTAACATGAGTATAGTATAGATAAAAATAATAGATAGATGTATAACAGTAAAAAAATGATATTTGTAATAACTTAACATAAATATATGTAATAACATAAAAACAAACATTTAATAATATAGGAATAACATAAGCATGTATTAAATAAGAAAAGTGTTCTGTTAGGTTGGAGGTTGATATAAATTTGCAGGAGTGCTTTTATTTCATATGTTGTTGAGGTTGGTATGACCTGATGTTTTAGGAAATGATACATTTATGACAATCTAAACGGAACATATGTATCGTCAATTTGTTGCACTAAGAAAACAAGCAAAATTCTTTGTTATTGTATCAGCCAAAATCGATTTAATTGTGGTTGTCTAACAAATTTACGATTTTTAATCAAATAGCTAGATAGGTGATAGGGCATTGTAACTCTTCGAAATTGTGTGTCGGTGGCACGAAGTCACAACGTTATGTGATACATATTTTCAATATTTGCCTGATTTGCGGAAAGGCCAGCAAAAAAGTAAATTAAGGAACAAAACGCGACCCATAGTGTAATAAAATAAATATTATACAAGGAACTAGTGGACTTGAAACTTTTGCAATACGGCGAAAACGATTGAGTAACATAAATATAGATTGAAATTTCAATGATTTTATTATAAATTTTTTCAAAGTTATTTGCATACCGTTCTGATGTGATACCATTCATATTGGATTGTAAATCCTGCCCTTACATGTCACACATAAAAGAAAATTGTGTGTGGATGTTATTATAGAACGTAAATATATAATTTTAATAAACATAAAAATAACAACATTTTTATAATTAAGCTAAAATGCTGAACAACACTGTAGTATCAGTTCTAAAGGGCATATCTGCAGCAAAGAAGAAACCGGGGCAAATACGATTTACAACTACATGCAAAAATACATTAAATATTACTGTGCACTTTTGTCAGTTTCGGATATCGGAAACATATAAATAGACGAAATTCGATTTCATTCCATAGATACAGAAAAATAAAACGAAACGAAACAAAAGTAACCCTTTGGTTTTATGACTTTAGCAGGTAGGTATCCAACGACCGACAATCTCCGAGCTACGTTTGGTGTACACTAGCGGCGAGCATGTTACCATAGAATTTTCCACGGCTGTACATGTAAATATACCACGTCCTTAAATCAGACATGTATGTCGGAATTGTGTACATGGTTAGAAGTATTGTCAAAGTAATATTATAGGTTAATAATATAGTGCATACAGGCGGGATGTAAATTTTAAATAAATCAAAAATTACTGCCACAACCTGGATTTGAACCACAATGCTCTCCCATCTGAGCTACTGAGGCCTATGACAAATATATCGAACAAATGTTAACCTTCTAAGTTTGTAAATTCTATCAGACCAATGTGCAGTGCTTGGATTGGTCTAGGATCTCGGATTGACGTCTAGGGCAATTTAGTTATTTCATTTCAATAGGATTCTGAATGTGCCTTTAGAAGAGGATCGGATGAATCTACCAACTGAGTCTTAGCACGGAAAACCTTCAACTAAACAGAAGCAATAACAGACTCTTTACCGAAATTTACACAGGTTGGCTCCACTGACTAACAAACACTCCAACAATGAAATATCCCGCTTGATCTTAATAATTGATAGAGCACAATAAATTGTGCTCTATTTACGCTAAGATCGAGGTTGAAAATAATACGCCATATTTTGTTGGCAGGGGCCAATCTCTTTAAAACAAATATCAGCGATTTTACGACTGCCATTTGTTGACCCGAATTTTGAGTGGTTCGAGGCGATATGGGAATAGGGCAAAGAAACGAAAGCAAAAAAAAAATGGAAATGCTCTCGTATTCCCCCCCGGCAAAAACAAGGACACAGCATCCGTTCCTGGGGATCGTGTAGCGCGAATCCCCAGGCCAGTTCGGCCGTTCTTATGTGCGACAGTTTCGCGACGTTGTTTATGGATTATGAGCCATAATAAGAATTTATTTCCTTCCGCGGGATTTTATGTACGTCTTCTGCGCGCTATTTTTAATAATAGATGGGACATCGATTCGCCGCTATTCGCGAACGAGCGACACTTCTACCAGCCGTACCTATATCATGGCGGCGACTTGGTTTTATATTGCTTCCGAACGATGTATGTATACTTTATGTTGAGACATCCACAGATGATGACAATATTTCGAGTAACGAGTTTGAATAAACAAATTTTACCTCTGAAAATATCCTTTATTTGACACTCAATCCGCAGAGCAGGTAGGATATATACTTTTATTGCTGGGACATGTTTAAATTACGTAATGTTGATAGGAATAAAATTTATGCGGCCGACAATTTACTAATAATTTCGTTTTTATTACAATTGTCATATAGCAAACGATGTAAAATATGTTATTGTCTCGGGTAAAGACAGCAATAGAACTATAAGTATTAGTTCTAACCATGTACACAATTCCGACACACATGTCTGATTTAAGAACGTGCTATATTTACATGCATCTAATTCCTACACCCCTAAATTTGCAAATAATAGCCGTTAAAAAAGTAGTACACTGGAGTATTATGAAAATATAAAGGATTTTTAGTCAACCTAAATAGATATTATTAGAATTTTCTTAATTACTGTTATCCTGTAGCGATGTAAAAAGAAGTCGAATTGCAGTGACCTATGTTTAATAATTGGCCGTGTTCTTTTAATTAAGGGTGCCGAAACGGGTGCGGAACGCACCCTAGAAAGTTCAGCAACGAACTTCGTAAATCGTACCGATTTTTAATTTTGCTTTTAAATTTGAGATTTTTCGCAGTCAAAGGGTATTAATTGAATGTAGCTACAGCATGCGAACAGGACAACGATAACTAAAAAGAGAATACATACCTCTCCGTTCAAACGCACAAAAATTGTCGTTTTTGCTGCTTTGTACTGATTTTCTAATTAAAGTCATTTCTTGGATACTTTACTGCCTGTATTGATAGGTGATTTTACTATGCAGTGTATGAAGCAAGGATTTATAAATCCAAAAACAAAATTGTAAGTTATTGTCTATTGTTCAATTCTGACCAATTTTCGGTATGTATTCCCTTTTTAGTTATCGTTGTCCTGTTCGTATGCTGTAGCTACATTCAATTAATACCCTTTGAGTGCAAAAAATCTCAAATTTAAAAGCAAATTTAAAAGATTGGTACGAAGTACGTTTTTACAATTTACGTACAATTTGCGGGTGCGTTCCGCACGCGTTTCGGCACCCTTAAGGTTTTATTATAACAATAACTTCTTATACAATTATACGTGACATACAAAAATTACGTAATGAAAATACTTATGTTTTATAATAATAAACACACATCCTTAGTAACTACGTGTGTCCAAGAAAGTCCGCATCATATGGAAAAAATTATTATCCATTTCTCAGAAAATTTTATTCTTTATAAAAGTTGGCGGCGTGTATAAAACCAAAACGGCAACCGTAAAATATATAAATTTTGGTGCCATATACTTAGCGATTCAGAATATATGAATTTGTGATAAGAGTAAAGTTTTATTTTCATTGTTATCGATTAACTTTAATTGTAATGTTGTTTAGAAGTAAACAACATTTAGTTTTTTATTCTTTCTATTATGACAAATATTAGTAAATGCCAGTGATACTAGAAGATTCTTTTTAATCAATTTTTTAGAAATTTTAATACATTTTTAACATTTTTTTATTAATTTCATATGATAACTAATATTTATTTAGAACTTACGCAAAATATTCCTTTTTTGGTGCAAAGTTGATTTTTCACCCTATAGATAATGATTTGTATTGTATGAGCTCAATACCTAATACAGGAGCGTGACTTACCTGTTATTCAATTAATATTAATGACTTGGACATGTTTATAAAAGTAGTCCATCTACAGCAAGCGATTATCTCCATGTTGCTGATATTTTCAATGAAATCTAAAAAAAAACTAAATCTTTTTCCATATGGTGCGGACTTTCCTGGACACACTGTATATTAGCGTTGTCTAAACGGTTTTCAGACTACGTTACTTTTAAAATAATTGTATTATTCTAACGCGCCCCTAACATTTATATTATTAAAAATCTAGCCACCTGTATTACAATAATCGTTTCTTATTCCACTTAGTTTAGCATTTTTCTAAATTACTAAAATTTAAATTTATTTAATGATTTCGTAAAAATATCTGCCATGTTTTCGTTTGAATCTACTACAATGATATAGATAACTCCATTCATATAACATTCGTTTACAAAATGATAAAGCACGTCTATATACTTAGAGTTTTTAGTGAAATTACCATATCTAGCAATGTTCAAAACTACCAAACTATCCTCATATATCTTAATTAACTCTTAAAATTGAATGTTCAAAACTGCGAGTATATCTATTAACATTTTTATTTCTCTTACGGCTTCTCATCGTATTCGGCAAAAGGTGAAGACTTGATTAAATATATTTGATTATAAACTCGTAGTTTATTCTGTAGTTTCTTACAATTTGATAGTTTCTTACCAAAAAGCTAGTAAAGTTCTCTGCAATTTGAGATCAAGCTCTACTCTTTTCTTCTTACCATGTTCTTTCCACCTTAGCTTTGTATCCAGAGTCAAACCAAAATACTTTGAAGTGTTCGCATATGGAACTATGTCGTTTCTAATCTTGACATGTGATATCTCATCGATTCTTTTGTTGGTAAAGTTAATGTGAACATAATTCAGTTCGTTGAGCTTGGTCTTCCATTGTTTTCTCTATTGACATACTTGCAGGCTCTTTCAGCTTCCGAGTAAATTCTCCTCTACAGTTGACCCCCCAGCCATTGGGGCCGTGTCATCTGCGATAGCGGCGACTGTCGCGTTTTCTAGCTGTGGTAAGCCACTTAGAAATAGTAGATAGAGAATTGGCCCCAAAACACTACCCTGAGGTACGCCTACTTTATCTTCTTTTAGGTTCGCGAATTCATCTATCAAAAAGAAATATGAAATTCGGAATGTAGAGGGTATCAACTTTCCATTTGGTTCAAGCGTATGAATTTCGCATTTTATATTTCAGAATATAGGGTACTAATAATATAGGTTAAGATAGTTATTATCGTTTGCAAATTAACCGCAGGTTATTCTAAAAGGAAGGGGTCCAAGTTAAACGACTTGTGCAGGTAATTTTGACATTTTGGTGTAAGCATTGCTGCCGCTGCTAGGCAACACATTGTGGTGGACTGGCATCATACTCTAGTTCTGTGATGAAATTTCGTAAATTGTTAAATTAAATGCTCCGAAAATGATCTTCTGGATCGATTTTGGAAGCTCACGTGACGTAGTATCCTTCAACTAGAGCCTTTATCACGATTTGGGTCTCTAGAAAGGTATATCCAAATTGTCTCTTTTGTTGTCTTCCTTATAATTTCTTAGATATTCTGATTGTCATTCAAAAGCAAGGTAGTCCACATCTCGTCCTCATTTCCTGTCCAGGAGAGAGGAGTCACGAAATCACTGTATTAGGGGTATTCCTACAACCCCAAATGTGCGTGTAAATGTCCCATAAACATATTACTCAAACTTTCGATGAACGAATTTGAAACATTGAACGAAATCTGTTTGTCTCCGTTTATTCGTCCGATTGCCCAAACTGTCGAGCCGGTCTATCTCAGAGGATCAAATTAGGGTCATGACACCCTAGGAAATTATATCCGAATAGATTACGGACCGAGAGGAGATGTCCATTATCCTTCCGCTGATGAATTATTGTCAATTCATACCGTCTGATACACACAAGTTCATTAGGGCGGGCAATTAGGGTCGCGTTCAGCCCACATTATGCAGATGATCTCGGCGTTTCCTGGTAACGCGCCTGCTGAGATCCATATCTCATACGCAGCGGCACCTCCATTCAGCTTAGACACTGGTATCGGGATACGACGCCCGCCGACGACGTACAGTGGTCGACTCACAGTGCACTTTTAGCTGGTTCTGAAACCTGGTGAGTGTAATAATACTGCACTTTTGAATATGCGAAAAATAAAAAGAAATGTAAGTAACAACGGGATTGTTTTTGTCAGGGTTGAGATGTGTCAGGGTGTGTTAAAATTTAGTTTAAATATAAGTTATATATGGAATAATGACGAAAGAGAACCCAGGTGAGAAGTAATTTAAAAAATAATTAAAAGATACGGTCTTAGCCCGGATTCGAACCGTGGTCTTCTGCCTTGCCGGGGCATTGCTCTACCGTTGAGCTACCGAGGCCTGTGACAAGAAGTAGATAAATTCGTCATTTCAACGGATAGTAACAGTAAGGATTGCTGTCTAACTAATATTATCATACACAGACATCTATGGTGGAAATTGGTTCACGGTATGTCAAGTTTATTGCAAATCTTGCTATTGGAAAGTAGGAAACTACTTTAGTCGGTTTAAATATAAGTTATATATGGAATAATGACGAAAGAGAACCCATGTGAGAAGTAATCATAAAATGTATCCCTTGTCACAGGCCTCGGTAGCTCAACGGTAGAGCAATGCCCCGACAAGGCAGAAGACCCCGGTTCGAATCCGGACTGAGACCGTATCTTTTAAATAACTTTAAAATTACTTCTCACCTGGGTTCTCTTTCGTCATTATTCCATATATACCTTAAAATTTAGAAACCATGTGTATATGATAATATTATAGCTGCAAATAAAATGTTTTTAAAAACATACAAGTATCTATGGGATTATTATATCTGTAAATATAACCAGTTTTGTCCTAGGCTGATTTATCCTGTTTATATGACAGCACAAAGATTCGCGAAGAAACTAACATAAAATTAGCTATCCTAAACACTTCATAACAGTTTTCATTTCTGGAATGTACCGGAAGTAGTGATAACTGCAGTCAGTTTCAGAGTTTCACATTAAAACCTAGGTCGTGTGTGGTATTATTGAATAGATACTTTGTTGGAAAGAAATCTTATTTCATCATATGGTTTACCTAATAAACCATATGATACCGGATTATGGAAAAAACTTACTTTTTTGGCCAGTTTACTATCCAAAACTTACGTAAAGGGCTTACAATCCCATCATCAGATGCGCTAAATCATTGAGTATCGAAATAATACCACTTGCCTTCGCTACTAACTAAATAAAAAATTATTACCTGTAATTTTTGTCATGATTATAGCTAATGCAGTTGCTATAACTGATTAATGTTTGTTTTGTAAACCGTATGATTTATAAACAATGTTTTCACCCAAACATTGTCTCTTATTAAAATATGTATCCAATGATACCACACACGACCTAGGTTGTGGTTATAAATTCTATCCCCCATGCAGTTGTCACTACTTTCAGTATATTATGGAACTCAAAACTGTTAAATACGTCAGGTATTTTTATATTATGTAAATTATCGTCTATGACGTCAAGTAACCAAGAAAATAGCTATATATGTGTATGTCGACGACCCTAGTAAGCGCTTCCGCCGGCTGATACTACGTGGTCTTGTAACCAAGTAAGTAAGCCTAAGCAATAAAGAAAATTTTGCAAAATTTGTTTCTACTTATTGCAATAAACTGTAAGCTTAATTGAATTCCCAAATTTTTATTTATGAATATTTAAAATAAAATCAACCCTCAACCCATCCGGCCATATTATAGTTTACACCGAGGCAACAAATTGTTCAACACAACAATCGAGAATCTACATCGGAGTTTAGCCTGTTAAGTATATTATCTAAATTTTCCATGGTCGTAAACTGATTGGTTTTACATCGTTTGGTTATCTAAAAACTTATTTCACTTTGGATAACATTGAACCATAGCGGTAAAATAATTTTGTACGGCTAGATTCGCATTATCGACTACTGTACGACGCCGTTGTCGACGTCGACGTCGTGCATGCATATTACGCTCGTCATTAGCGAGTGAGAGAGGGTTTCTTTGTCGCGAACAAGGCCCTTCACACCATAGATATATTCGACGCCATCATTCTCCTACTTATCCGTGATGCAAAGTTTGTAATTTATTACGGTTACTGCGGCGCTCTGGGTTCTGTTCTCGGTCGATATGCGCTGAGGTGATTCAAAGTCATGCATTATCATTTTTATGTCATAATTAAGTAGAGTGCTTCTTGGAGAATGTTGGCTGTGTTTCTTTTATTTTGAGGAAATCCCGACGTGGTGTTTGCTGATGGTACTCTGACATGCTATTAATAGATTTCTACATGGTATGTTTCAGCGTGTGTTCTATTTTTAGTTGCTTAGAAAGTTCAACAAGCGATTTTTTGGTGAAAGTCAGAAATTCGTAGATCAACATACCCTGTATGCGAAACTGTACTTATCTTTAAATGTAAATAAATAATAGTTTTTGTAATATCATGCCAACCGTTCGGGAAAAAACTGTTACGAGAAAAACGCGTTTAAGCTTTTATGTACAGTTTATAACGTGAAATCGAGTACTTACAGTATTTTGCTGCTATTATGCTATATCAGGGCCATACTTTATTCCTTCCTCCACATTGTAGAATTTATTTTGAGACTTTTGGTCATTTCTACGCCTTGTTTGAGCTTATTTTGCAGCCTCGAGTACACGTCTCGACGGCTTCACCAGACGCTGTTTCTCGCGCATATTTGCAAATATCATTCTTTCCTGTCTGTTCACAAGAGAATTTAGCAGAATTGTAAAACACACACAGCAAGATTTTTTGGCTTAAGAAATTTTAGCTTGAGAGGAAATATTGTTGAGCGCGCGATCCGACCGATCCGCTCGCTCCGTACTTTTGGCAACTGCACACCGTCGGCTAATTGCTTATAACTTGGCTAATTTTGCAAATTTTGCCTTGAAACTTCATACATACATTCTTAAGGCTTTAAATAATAAAATAACGGAGAGAAAAAAATCCTTTTTTTTAAAAAACCGGAAAACCGGCTATTTTACGTTACACTACTTTCGTGTTATTCTAAACTTCTCTTTAGCAGTCTCTTTAGTACTATATACAAAATAGTTGTTAATAACCTTAAATACTTCTGTTGCACCAGATGATTGTTACTTTAAAAAAAATTTCTTGTTCATTTAAACTAGTTTATAAAAACATGAAAATAGTACTGTTAAAAAGTGTTCAGAAGAGGTCGAAGATGTGACGTCTATCCAGAGGTAATTTTGACAGTTTGATGTAAATACAGCTGTCATTGCTAAGCAAAGTATTATGTTGATACGGAAGGTGATCGTCGTGATTCGTTGTGAACTATTAATTATTATATTTTGTCATTAATTTCATCACACCATGCTGAAAGGCGACACAGACCAAAACAAAACAAAACAATTGACATTTAACAAATAATATTAATTAGGAATTAAAAATTAATACTTTGTTAACTGTGTTACTTACCGTCTATATATTACACAAATGAAAGAACGTATAGAGCAGTTTTGGTCGAAGGTAGGCATGAAAGGCATAAAGACTCGCTGAGCGCAAGACGGTGAAATAGAAATATACGATTTTAAAAACTCTCATTTGTCGCGTGGGTTCAATAGTTCCTTCAAATTCAAATGTTTCTTCGATAGGACCCTTCTCGCAGTATCGCGCATTTTGCAAAATTTAAATGTTCCAGAAGAACGTAAAATCAGAGTATTTTCAATCAGTCATTTATCTCAGGAATTATAAACGATTGGAAATACTCATCCTACAAGCTAGTGTGCCTGATTTTAATGTAAGTTTGAAATAATTACCATTTATGTTTTGTTAAAATTAACTCCAAAATCAAAGCAGTGGGATGGCTACCTTAATAATGTTGTACTTCTAAATAATAAAATTGATGATAGTATTATATATTTTTAATGT
Organism: Melinopterus prodromus; assembly: GCA_964023965.1. NCBI lineage: Eukaryota > Metazoa > Arthropoda > Insecta > Coleoptera > Scarabaeidae > Melinopterus > Melinopterus prodromus. The sequence goes on from OZ030393.1 coordinate 14,091,478, forward strand.
TGCCTTAGTCTTGTGAGACATACAGAAAAATCTTTAGAATATTTGTATCACAAAACATCTAACACAATCTTGCCTTCAAGGTTAAGTAAGACGTCCAATGCCAGTAATTTATAACCTACTACCTAATAGGTTTGCTCTAAGTAGGTTAGGTTTTCTTTTCAATTTATTATACTAATTATATTATTACTATTATTATTTACATAAACAGTCTTTCTACGATCGAGTCATTAACAACAAATATTATCCAAAGTACAAACAATTCCAAAAAAAGACTATAGTTAAAAACTTTTTAAAAAAATATCATTTTATCCCATTACATAATCCGCTCATCCTTTTATTGGCATAAAATATTCACAATCGCTCTCATTTTATACACAATACAACTTTCAAGATTTTCCATCAATTCGAGAGATCTCATCTCACGTTACGAGTGAGTGCGCGTAATGAACGCGAGGGGGCGCATCGGTGGCATTTGACGTAGCGCGCGCTTTTATATTGGCCATAAAACAAGAGACACGCACTTAAGCATTTTTTTTCTGTGTGTGTGTGCGAAGCCATTCCTCGACAGGATGAATGGCAGTAAACAGGCCTACGCGCCCGCCAAAAACAAACGTCGGGGATATGTAAATCGTAAATTTGACTGTGAAGTGGAAATATTTTCCTCATATTTCAGACGCTCCTCTCCGTGTGATAAAATAGAATGACGCACGAGAAAAATGCGTGCCTGTACGCCGGATGGCAACCCCAAAACGCGATATCGGGCTACAACCACACCCAACCCCTCAAAGTGTCGTCAATAAGTTTGATATTCGTATAAGTAAATGATAGTAAATGAAATTCGATATTTTTGAAGGATACTTACTTTAATTCCATCTATAAGAATTTATTGGATTTAAATATAAATATGATTCATGGCAAAAGGGAATCCTGGTGACAAGTCAACATAAAAAAAAACACTAAAAATTGCGGAAATATCATTTGCACTAATCTGGCGTGTGTTTTTTGATTTCAAAACACCCCGCTATTCAAATCTTTAGAGAATCTTTAGACAGAAGACTAGAGTTGTGAACCATTTGGGATTTTAATTTGTCCAGTGTCTGACTCAAGGTTCATACGGGACTTCATATATCTGATATGTATATATTGTTACGAAGTAAATTAAAAAATTATTTGTTATACTGCCAAACTATACCTTTTTAACTTCAAATTGAGATTAAACAATTTCAAATTGGGAATAAACATATTCAATGTTGGAATAAACAATTTTAAATTGAGATTAAACAATTTCAAAATGAAATAATAAAATTCAAATTGGGAATAAACAATCTCAAAATGACATAAACAATTTCAAATTCGGAACAAGCAATTTCAAATTGAGAATGAACACAATCAATTTGGTACTAAGTAAATTCACTTTGGCACTAAACTATTTCAGATTCAGAAAAAGGAAAATGACAGTTGCATGATAGTGGCAGATTTAATTGTCAGTTGTTGCTGGTGGTATTTTTTGCTGGTTTTTAAATATTATAATATAAAAATAATGCCGTACATCAAAAAAGTGGATGCTGACAATGTCATAAAACAGATTTGTGCGTTATATAATAATAGCGGAGACTGGAGAGCTCCAGCAGATACATTGAATATCAAGAAATCGACGGCCTATCGATAGGTAAAGAATCAAGCAGCGGGAGAAGAGAAAATACGTGGAGGAAGGAAAAGATGCAAATTACTGGGTGAACATCGCCTATTCATGGAAAAGAGTATTGAGGAAAATCCTAAAATTACCTTGAAAGAAATGAAGCTACAAATACATTTACACAGTTATCATATTGAGGTATCCACTGAATGTGGTCGTTTAAATAAATTGCATTTATTGTAATTATAATGTAATACGTAGTTGATAATAATATAATCATTTATTAAATAAATATTATAATGAAATTATTATTTATATATGAAATGGTTTAGTGCCAATTTGAATTTGCTTAGTACCAAATTGAATGTGTTTACTCTCAATTTGAAATTGCTTATTCCCAATTTGAAATTCTTTATTCCCAATTTGATAATGTTTATTTCATTTTGAAATTGTTTATACCCATTTTAAAATTGATCATTCCCAATTTGAATGTGTTTATTCTCAATTTGAAATTGCTCAATCACAATTTGAGTTGAAAAGATATAGTATTGCAGTATTGCGCTGTTATAGAGTTTTTAACATGACTGTATTACATTTGTGATTACTTTGTCTGCTCAAGGGTCGAACTCAAAAATTAAAGGCATTTTAATGCCTCCTAAATTGCTCAATTTATTTATTTATTTCATAACTCATAAACTATTCATTTATGTTCATTTGTAATTTTAGCAGATAAAGCTACAAATTACAAAATCACTAGTGTAATCCACGGTCTGCTGATTGTTCTTATGCTTATTCTTCTTGTTGAAACAAACCTCTTATCTCGTGGTATGCGTTGCGAGCCGGGCGCTCGAAACCAGTTTTTCTATGTTTTTGGCGAGACCGCGCAAACGCACTTGTGACTTTGGTATGTTTGAAAATAGTCAGTATCTACGAACAACGCGTTATCTCGCATTTCTGTTCAATATTTCCCGTTTTTCTGCGATAATTGTGATAAATTTATAACGATTATTATTTAACCCATTTGTGGTATTACCTGTGATAATTTTGAAGATCCTACGCTGAAATATGAATGGAACTAAGGTAGGTATTACGGTTATTCCGTCTGTGCGTTTACGTTTGTTCTATCTTTGTTGTATTATATTTTCGATTAATTTCGGTTTTGATATTTGATGTATGGTGTTTATTAACGTATATACTAGACAATCCCTGTGATTCTTATCCAAATATCTTTAGTATGAGTCATTAGAGTAGCAGTAATCGATATTTCCGTTATGTTACGAAATAGAAACCTATTCTATACAACACGTTTTTGACTTATGATTTTTACAATACAAAATTACTTTTATTTATACAGGATATCGTATTTTGGCGTGACGGAAAATGTTTACAATTTTCAAATCGAATACCCCTTCCATCATATTTTTTTTCTGTTTTAGTGCAAATATTGGTTATTTTTAGTTTGTTTCGATAATTGAATATCTAAAATTGAAAACTATTGAAATAATAAAATAGTACGTACTGCGTACATGTTACTTCGTCAACTGTTCAAGATTAACTTAACGAAATTTGGTAATTTGTTGGGTTAGTTTGGTACCCCATGTTTATAAAAACTGTTTTGCTTATTTTAATGACATGAACGCGCTTCTTAATTGTAAAAAATGTTGTTTTTTTTTCAAGCAGCAACTTTTCGAAGTGTTCTATCAGAATCGACCCCACTACTAATTTCACGAATGTTTTGTGTCCACAATAAATTTGCATGAATAAATTTGGAGTCCACAATAAAACTTTAACTTGTTTAAAAAAATAATCATTAAAATGTTTAATTTAAAAATCAGAAAATTTCGCGATACTGTGTCAAAATATAATAATCGAAGATACCTCCATTTTATTACTATCCTGGCCAACAAAAGAAAAACAAAACAAACCAGTGCCAACTGATTCTGTTAGGTATATATTTATTGTGAATTCAGTCTAGCTTATCAGAAAAAGTTTTTTTCCATTGGTTTTCTGAAAGAAATATAAAATAATGAACAATAGCAAACTAAGTAATCGGAAATGTGTCATATTTTTTGGTATCTACATTAAAAAATAATTTAGTTTCTTTGACTTTGGCAGTTATTAGCAACCCCAAAATATTATTTTTTTGGAAATATAATAATGTAATTGCGGCTATGAAAATTTCAATAATTTTGGGACAGTAACCATTGTGTAGCCCCACTCTCTACGATACTGGAATTTTCTCTACGAATTTTGACTGTAGAGCCTACAAGTTGAGGGACACCTTGTACATTAATCCAATATATCAGATTCCTACCGTCCAATAAAAATAGAAGTATTTGTAGTCATGACACCTATTCGGCGTGAAGGCTTTTAGCAATTTGATCATTTGTTTACGACCTAAGAAAAAGTTGGTACACTTATCAATCTACTTTCTATGTAGATATACGTTCCAAGAGAAAATTTCCCAAATTAACCTTAGCAGTTTGGTGATACCTTTCACATATGTATCTCATTATTATTAAATATTTCATACCATATAATAAATTGTCCAAAGTATCCAAGATGCGGAGTTGTTTTAATTTTTCTTTATTTGAGTTTGTACCAGCCGTTCTACAAAAAAACGTTAAAATGCAAATTAGAAAGTTTTATTACATGTATGTATGTATTCATTGTAGTATGTTGAATGTACAGGTGTTTTAAAATTACACCAACACTACTCACAATGTAGTCAATTACACAGAGTCCTGAACAAGGTATATAAAAAGTATATACGTATCTACTTATAAACATATCCATTTATAAACATGATGAAATTCAGAACTCTGCGGATATTACATTTTAGATACATCATCACATAATATCTCGTACCACAGATTCATTAATAACAAAATATCGCATTTCTCATCGCAAATGCCAAGTCAAACTTTAGCAATTTGTTTCCGTGCGAGTTCGCTGGCGAATTAGACGCCATATATTTTACATATTCGCATTACTCATCACAACCCTGGGGCTGATCACTAAAACTTAGAGACAATTTGCCAAAAGCTCCCTTATAATGTTCCGTCACGTCACTGTATGCCCCAGGTACCATTTTTTAAGCCGCAGCGTGAGTTAAATATTACTATTTGTTCGTTGTCCATTTCGTATTGGACCCCATTAAAATGTAAAATGGTTTGCCCTCTAAACATGTCCTTTCCACACGATTTGTTAATCTCCTGGTTTTCAATTCTAAAACTGGGGCAGTTTTGTAGAAGGGATTTTTTTTGTTCGGGTCGCTTTGATTTATTTAGGGCGATTTATGTTTAAAGCGTAATGGATTTTTTTCTCGGTGATTTTAGGTACTCAATTATCCCTTGTACTTTTCGTAAAACAAGAGTATAAATCTAATAAATCTGTTATACCGCGTTTGCTTGTTATCAGTATACTACAGCTTAACTTTGAAGGATACTTTTCCAAATTTTCTTGTTGTTCATATAATTTTCACTAACTGTTTTTCTTTCTTTTTCAGGTAAGCAAATTTATTGTCAACATCCCTTGTACCAGCTATAATATATATGTAAGTAAGAATGTTTTCGTTCCGAATAGTTACCTACAATTTGGTTTATTAGAAACAGATATAAAACAATTTTTTTAAACTTAATACCTTAATAAACACGAGTAGCTCCAAATTATTGTGATTTAGGAGTTATTACCTACAATTTGGCAAATGTAGGAAACGCTTGCCTTTTTTGTCTAAGGTAATAATAATTTGATCGTTCCTATGTCCGGTAAAGTATCTCAAAGCATCGGTAGAGTCGAAACAAGCTATTGTAATTTCGGGTGTTTATTTACTAAGAAAAATAAAATACTGGACAACCCGATTCATTTACATTTTCCTACATTTTGACGTAGGCAAAAGAGTCATTACAACAATTTTTTCTCAAGTTGCAAACAGTTTTCTGTAGCCCCTCACCGAAATGTGTGACTTTAGCGGTCAAGTAGAACTTTGATTATTCAGGATACGCAGCGTATGTATCCATATACCTTCATTTGAAATCTATGCAAATTATCGTCGTTTAGGGAATGTTTGTCACGGTGCAAACCTTTGAGACGTCACGTTAACTACACTAATTAGCTACCTAAGATTTGATTGAGAACAAATGAATCTTATTCAATAACGTTAGCAAGAATTATAATCCTTTATACCAAGAAGCCAGGTTTCCACTAGGAAACCAGAAATCTCACCTGATATTTAAGCGGGTAAATTTTAAATATTTTGCGGGTAACCGTATGTATTTGATGACACCAATTATTCTTATCTTTAAAATTATTACGATTTGTTCTTTTCTTAACTCTTTAAGACCTTAAAATGTGCCTACATGTATCAAAAGGAAGCTGGTAGAACACAACTTGTACTGTGTACTTAAGTAAAACAAACAGTTATGTGTTTGGTGCGTAGTCCATTTGACAACTTACTAAAGTAATAAAAGGTAACGATTATACAATGGGCAGAAAAAAAACGGTACAAATTTTCCATTGTTCATACTTCCAAAGATATTAAGTAAATTCAAGCATTTCTTTGATAAGCCAATTGCTTATGTTGTAAAGATTGAAAACAAATATGGTATATTTGCAATAATTGAATGTTTTAATCTAATGTAATGTTGCTTTATGTATAGCTATGCAACATTTCTGATAATATCGGGTCAATTTAATGTGAAATGAAAGGTGTAATGAAATTAAACTTTTTTTGCCCACAGTGTATATGTAATATATTATCATTAATAACAATCGCTCAATACATTAAATTCTCATATAATACACACGTCTTAAGTGGATACTATTATCGACCAAACTCTTTTTCTGCTCGCAGAATTTAGTAAGTATTTCACTATTTTTATCTTTAATTTCATTGCTTAGGCGAGAGTTACTGTGTCGACCAAAATTTGATGAGAATTTTTATGATGTGTAATAAAACAAACATTAAGAATTAATATTTTATTAAAATAATTTATATTTAACAACAATATTTCGTCAATCGTCATCGTCAACCGTACTAAAAAAATAAATCACGATCGCTATCAGTATTAACATCAATAGTAATTCTAAAATTTTGTGCTGGATTATATCTAACGTCATCATTTGTTCTTCCTTGTTTGCAATGTTCTTTACAATTTTTCCAATTTGTGCTGCTCGTTTCTTTTTGAATGACAATTTATGTGTGATATTCTTAGGTGCCCACTCGTTTTTAATTTGCGTAACATAATTGCTGGAGCTGATATTTGTATGAAGCTACGCTCCTTCGTGTATGTATCACGACAAAGCTCCGGTTTTGTAATATAACTGTATTCACTTAAAATTAATTTGCTTCATCAGTTGAAAAAGTGACGAATGTTGAGATCTTTGAAAATTCTTGAGAAGTCTCCATTTCAATTAAAACTTTGTCATTAAAAAAAAAAAAATAATATACAAGAAATATACTAAAATGCCAATTTCTCCCTATCACGATTTTTTTCCACCTACAATGTCTATTTTCTGGAGTATTATACAATCAAATTGTTCTGGTCTTAGTATTAATTTTCGCAGATTTATTGTGATCTCAGGCCTGTCCATAGTTCATGGCTCATTTATGTTTAAACAAAAATACCATTCTATAACGGAAATGAAAATGGGCACGCGTTTTCTATTTGAGATGTAAAGCGAGATTTGAAAATTGATTTTAAAATCCCTCACCTCATAAATTTCGAAAATGACGCGTTGATATCGGAGCCAGGTTACAATGGACTTTAGAGGCGCGCGGTCGATTCGAGCCCGAAAAAAAAATCATAATCCTCCCAGCAGTAAATTACCAGTGGGGCCGGTTTGCTTTATCTTGCCGCCAAATGGAAATACTGACACTTCGTGATTGATTTTCCCCAACATCGAAAGCCCACGTGGAAACGAATTATTACATCCGTTCGTTGAGCTCGCCGAAAATATTAAAAGAGGGAGACCCAGACTCGCGTGACGTGCAATTATAAAATTCCCATTTTTATATTTATTAGATTTTTGTTCTCTTCACTCGGGTTTTCTGATGCTGAAGGCCCTATTTCCCCCCATTGATAAATGCTTAAATAATACTCGAGAAAATTGGAATTTTTAAGGCACCTAACTTTCTTTGCGAGTTCTATAAATAAGTACTTCTGTAATTTACTTTTGGCGCTGTTGCCAGTTCCAGTTTTTCAACACAAAGTGTCTCATTATACGTTATGTTCACATTGATCATAATCAACATTTTATCAACACTGTCAATCGAAACAATAAAATTGTTCAAATACGAATGTAAAATTTGTCCGTTCTTTTCAACTAACCCGGTACTGTTCCTAAAACTTTCATCTTGGTTCCACTGGCACAACAAACTGCAATGCAAAACGTATGAAGTTTGTTGACTAAGAAACTTTGAAAATGTAATTTCGTAAGAACGCCAAAAGCTGTGTGTCGGCAACTTTTCCCCCTCAGCCGAGAGGGGGGGGGGGCTACTCGGCCCGCATGAATTCGGGTGTTGAAGGATTGTTGCGCAAAAGTTCGCGATATTTAACAAGCTACACGTGTTCTCTGTTTCAGATTACAAATACCAGAAGAAACATATGAAATACGTCGCCGCTATTTCTGGTTTCTCTGAAAATTACCAAACAGAAGAAATTTATTTAAATTTCCTTGTCAGTAATAACTTAAGTTGAAATGTCAAAGAAATGTAACTTTTGAACATTAGCACACTAATATTTTCCTTTAAAATAAAAACACTCTTTTGTTCTAATGTTAATCTTGACAGATGCTAGGTCGTACAGCTTGGTGTTCCATTTTTGGTCCAGTTATATATTTTATTACTCGCTTGTTGAAACTTACTAGTAGATTCTTCAACAGTTGGTCCCACTGCCATTACTGACATTACTGTGCTTGTAGGACACCTAGGACACTCCTGCTTTTATTTCTTTTAGGTCCGAGTTGTCATCTGTTTTTGGTTGGCCATTTCTTTGATGTTCCAAGGCGGGACGTTGAGATCAGTGGGGGAGGGGTTAGCCTGCTTCTGATCTTCTAAACAATTTTTTAAGGCCTTCTTCTTCAAAACGAATTGTAATTAAAAAAATATATAAGTTGTGTAAATATTCAGTTGACGATTATCCTTTCTTTGAGCATTTATTCTTATGACAGTAAATACTATACTGTGTTTAGAGAAATACCACAATTTCTGCAGAATACCAAATATCTGCAAAACCACTCGCTGATTTTGTTTTTTTTAGTAGATGGAATAGCCCGAAATAAAGATCACACAAATTTGGAGTTGAGGTTAACACACTAGCATACAATGTGGTAGACGATATTTTATATTAATTTATGAATTATTGTGCATAAGTGCAAAAACTGCAATAAAATGCCTAGTGTTCCATTTGTGTTGGTATATCATTGTGGAACATGCTGTATGCATGAAAATTTTTTCTGTGTAAAGTGAATGATTATCTACAACTTCTATGTTGAATGATCGTGTATTTTGGTTGCTTAAGGCCATTAATGAATGTTGCATTTAGCGTGGAATAGTCTGTATAATATATCTTGAATTGTAACAAAGTCTCTTCACTTTGTCAGATTCATTTGTTTTTACATATTGCCCTGCTGAGGTGACTGCACGCCAGCGCAGCAGCGCACTCCTACAGCCCAGAAACTAGCAACGCAATAATATATATATTTTTTGGTAAAAAGATACAAAAAGTTATCAAAAAAACAGGAAAAAATATACGCTGTTGTCATTTTTCAAATTCATTTGTTTTTATACATTGCGCCGCTAAGTTGCCGGCACGTCAGCGGCGCCTCATTTTCACGAAAACGAACAAAGCAAGTGGTAAAAAATAGCAAAAAAATATGCTATTAATGATTGTCGTTTTGCAAAAGTTACGCCGCTGACTTGCCCAACCTCAGTCCGATGTATTCTGAGGATTAGATAAAAGAAAGCTTGTGTCGCGAAAGATTGTTGAACAAAAAATCCTTTCTTCTAAGGCTTTCTCTATTACATCCCTTATTCTATGGAATTAATCTAAAAAGTAGTTGAGCTTTGAACTTGAGCACAAAATGCGCAAAATCAGGACTACCCCGCCAAAAGTCGTTGGGATACCTTACCCTTACCTGCATTATAAATCCAATCGATCCTCGTGACGATCGCATTTGAATCAACCTACATACAACGCTGATATCTATTTTTCCGCATAATTTGGAGTTCTACTTTCTATTTGGCGATACCATCTCCGCTTCCAAGTACGACCGTGGAGGCGGCGCGGCGGGCGCTGAAAAATATTCCATTCCGTCGGAGGTAAGCGATATTTCACGGTTATTGTTATCAGCCGAAGTCCCGAACAACAGAAACTTCGGCAGTTATAGTTTTAGCGAGCGGCATAAACACCGGACGTACACGGTAACGATACACATCTCGGTGATTCATCCCTTGGGCTTTACTGCACAAGCGAAGCGCCGCCCCACCAGCCCTAGCATTGAGCTCGGCGGCGCGGCGGCGGATCTTCCAGCATCGCGTACATCACTCCAAATTAACTATATCCAGACTCGGTTTACTTTACTAGTTGCTTTATCAAAGTGGAAAGAGTAAGTAGTCAAAATTAACGGAACACCTAAATATTTCTCCAAGAACAGTTTCAGCAAATTTTTCAAATTAAAGTTTTTTTCTTTAAACAACCTATGGTTTAAATTTTTTCTTAATATTATTCTGGGAAATTGGTAACCTTTCCTTTTTCAAATTGAACACCCCGTACATTTCTCAATTTTTTAATCTAAGATTAATTCTAAGAATGTTTTGTTAGGGCAATTTACAATTTTTACAACCAAAATTAGATAAAATTACCGGGCTACCTAAATAATTTTCCAACCGTCAAAAATTTGAAATGATTTTCCAAACAAAGTATTTTGGGTTTAAACAGGCTATCGTTTAAATATATATTTGATACACATGGTGTTCATTATATTCTGTAACTTGGTAACCTTTTTTTGAAATTATTAATTACCTACTTACATACAGTAATAATTAATTATAAGTTATAATAATAAGTTAATATTAATAAATACGTTAATATTAATTAGTTTGTCAACATCAATACTGTCGACTGAATGAATATAAAGTTCACGTTCCATTTGTACGTGAAGATGATTTCGTTGTAAAGCCAGGGTAGCAACTTGGTTTAAATTTAAACAAAGCCAAATTAGCAATAATAACTAAACACAACGGTAATAATACACATAATACACAATATTCCAAGAATACAGTTTACAATTTTTAAATTATCATTATGATTACAACGTACCACGTAGCAGGTTTTAGTAACTGACGTTAATAATTAATCAAAATAACAACAATTTTCTTTTTGCATTTTGCGCAATGTTTTTTTCTTATCTCACAAAAAGACTCCGTCATTTTTCACTGCTTTGCTTTGATAGTATTTATAAAATAGATAGCGGTCAGAGGTAAATAAATTTCTCAGTCTAGCGACTATAATTTTTCTGTAAATTTTGTTGATGTACTAAGTTGACGAAAATATATTGTTGTAATATTGTACCCATGTACAAACAAGGTTCCTCTGAACTTAGAATATTTTGTTGTATTATTCAAAACCAGTAAATTAGAACATTTGTTTACCATCTTCTTGAAACCTAAAATATTTATTAGACTTTCGTCATACCTCCACCACAAATTTAGAAATAAGGTGTAATAGTCAAACTTACACTAAGGCGAAATATTGTATAAATCAAATAAACAAGTTACTTCATTAAAGACAATAATATATTTATTTTTGGATGAAAGTGTATTTACATATTTACTAAATCTATTTGGTACAAAAACCGTATATTTAACGGAATTATTTAAAAAATTTAATAAAATTAAATAAAAATACACTCCAGTGTTTTCTATAGGAAATAAAAAATTTTAAAAGTTGATGTATTATCAAATTTTTTTTTTGCAAATTAATTATGATATCATAAAGTTGATATAACGTTGCCTTTATGGACCTAATATATCACACAAATACATAAACTATTGAAAAGAAAATCGGTCTATCGCAAGATGCATAAAATTCACAATTTTATTGTAAAAAAACCATAAAAAGCACAAGCTGAATTTAGAAAACTGCCCCCCTCCCTTCCGATTTGAGCCGAATACGCCCATGCATACACACATAAATTCTAGCCACTATTAGAAATTGCAACAAACCGAAAACGACGTACAAAACCTAAAATTTAATCCGACTCGGACCACTCCTACAGGGGTGCTTAACTGTTAACACCTAACTGATTCAGGACCTAGCGACTAAAGGGTTTTATCCCCAGCGTGCATAAAACACTCAAAACCGATGCTCAAACAGTGAGAGTTTCGACCCCGCCGCTACACAGTTTGCCGAGCAGGTCATAAATTAGCCTTTATAATTTTATAATTGTAAATTTAATTAACCCGGTTCGCGGCTCACGGCGCACGTTTCGTACCTCAGTAGGCCGTTCGTATTCTTCGGGGGTTGGCGTGGAGGGGTTGTGTTGGTACGTGTATCGCCGCCTCATCTCTCCTCTGCCATATTAGCCCCCGTCTCATGTATAATTCATACGAGGATCCAGAATCGCGCCTATATTTGCCCGGAATTTGTTGTTTAAGTTAGGAGTAACAGCGAAGCGGAAGTCGACGGGCGAAGGTGGGGGTTACGGTAGACAAATATTTTTGCAAATCGGTCAAATATTAACACGTCGCTGGTATATTTAACGTGCTTGGTGTTACGAGATTACAGCTATAAGCTGGATATTCTTACAATGGTTTCTTGGGGTTCCTCAAATAAATATTTTATGGAAGAAGTTGAAGGTCTTTAATTAGATTTTTTTTAATTTGTCATATTTGCAGGTAACCATCTACGATATGATAATGGATGCTGAACGTTTTAGTTGTTTTTTCTTTGTTAAAATTTCAAACACTATTTTTTATATTGATATTGATAATTATTAAATAACTAAGAAGCCCCTGATTTTGAAATGTTTATTGTTACATTCAAATTCGTTCCTATTCATTACCTGTTATTAAAGGCAACAAAACGTAAAATAAAAAGTAATTTGGATATTTGCTTCTCTTTTTGCATGAGAATTTTGGGTGGCCCATAACGCATTATTAGTTTATCAATGCATACTCTCCGTGGACATTTTTGGTTCATTATTCGAGATAAATACAGAGATCATCCTAAACTATATTATAAACTATATTAGCATGAATTAAAAAAATCAACCCTAACCTATTTACATTAACGTAAAGTACACTCTGCCACCACTCAAATATGTGTAAAAATAATTATGCCTGCTAACACAGTATCAAGCGATATTTATAAATTCAGAAAAAGCTATGAATATCTCAATGATACAGGAACGATGGAGCATAAAATGTTGATATAATAAAATGATTGCAAATATTGACCAGCCTGTATAAGATATACAGTATGTCCCCCGATGGACCTAACTATACCTATAATGAACGCAATTTTTAATTTCTCGAGAAAAAGTCATTCTTATAAAGAGTTTTGGATGTCCTACAAAGTCGAAAGCCATTGTTAATATTTTGATTTAGTATACAGAATGGTTAGAAAACACGAAAATGTTAAATTGGCCGAAGAGTAAACTATCCTTTATTCGGAATTAGATCAAAAAAGTTATAGAAAAGTTAGTTTGAATTAATTTTATGCTCAAATATAAAACTTGAATGTTCTATTTCAATTTTGCATCTCTTTTTATTTTTATGGTGGAAAGTTTTTTGCTACCTACTTTGGACGAAATCAGCTTACAGGTCAGGTGTTCACTACACTATCAACACGACGGTTGTCCTGCTCATAGCGCATGTCAAGTCAGGGATTGGTTGAACAGACATTTTCGAAATAAGTGGATTGGACGATTCGGCCACCACGTTCAGCTGATTTAACGCCGCTTAATTTTTTCTGTGGGGTTATTTAAAACAGAACGTGTATGCGAATAATTTTCATGATAATGTAGACATTCTAAAATTAAACATTAGGGAGCAGTAGACGAAATAAATGAAGAAACAATTGATTTGGTATATCGGGAGTTCAGAAGAAGATTGGAAACATGTGTAGCTGTTGGATGGGAACATGTGGAGTAATGTTTTGTTAAATTACTTTGTTAAAAATAAATAAAATATACAACAAACTTAAAATACAACATTGAAATTTGATATCTGGGCATAAATTGAAATATAAAACAACTTTTACCGATAACATTTTTGTTCTAATTCCAAAAAACCGATAGTTTACGCTTCGGCAAATTTAACATTTTCGTGTTTTCTAACCATCCTGTAAGTTGAATCAAATATTAACCATGGCTTTCGCCTTTTTAGGGCAGCCAAATACTCTTTGTAAAGAATGACTTTTTCTCGAGAAATTAAAAATTACGTCATTATAGGTATAGTTAGGTCCACACATTGTATATGATTAACTAAACATTATTTTGTTTGATGATATTTCACGTATGTTCTCACCCAAACTGAAACTATTGCTTCATTAACAACTAAGATATTCAATTTGAAACGATAAAAAAAATTAAAATCGTATATTTCTATTTAAATTAACAAAGTTGATATCATCTTCCCCTAGACCGCAAGTGGTAGTCATCATCAGAGTATTTTAATTTAGTGTGATGATTTGATGATTTTTCCTTGTTTTCTTCTTATGTCCTGTTTTTGACGATCACTTTCATTCTCTGGGCCTGATGGATATCGTTTGTTCAGTGATTACTTTCAGTATTTTTACTAGAAGTTTTTCAAACAGCTTTGATAAACTGGACAATTGCACCGTAGAGATATTAGTTTCCAAATAGATTAAACATATTGAAACCTAAATGGTGCATTGATTTACACTGCACTGCAAGTAGTAATATATTTGTTTATTTCATTTATTACGTCTTGTGAAGTAATTTCTGCCAAAGTGAAGGATTGGTCGAAGTACTCTGCAAACAACCTTGTCTTTGTCATTTGTAGCCCAGGTTTCCAGGGTTCAGGTTTTCAGGTTCAGGTTTTTCCAGCTTTCAGCCCTTTCATCGAATTATGTGTCTTTACGTCATTGATTTCACCTAGGTTTTTATTATTTGACTAAATTTTAAGGTGATGTTCAAAATGTACCAATAATCTTCCTACAAAACTATGTTTCATATAGTCACCCCTAGTGAAATTTTTATTTGGATTTTTTTTTTAAATTCATTCAAAATATACTGCTTTTTGAAATATTGACAAATCCGCATGCTAAACGGCTACAATAAGTCCATCTGAAACTTGTTACTCGGAATTACATTTACTTTCTAGAAAAAGGATTGGTAACAAGTTTCATATTGATTTTTCCTGCATTTGTTTTTCAGACATTTATTACTATTGTTTTTAAATTATGTTAGTTAATTTTTTATGGTTGTATAAATTGTGTTCTTTTTTTAGTTTCGTATTGTTACCTATATATTTTAAACGGCTCCAACTTCTTAACGAATTGAAATTACTAATAAGTTTATATAAATCATTTATAGGGAATGACATTTGCTTTCCAAATTTTTTTTGCGGGAAAAAATATTTTAGAAAGTAATCATCATTGTGAATAAAAGTTTTCATATTCCTAATTGTTTTTCAAATCCTTAAAAAGTTACAGCCGCTTGAAATATTAACAAAATGAATAAAAATACATACCAAACAATGCGGCAACGAAGAAAAAACACAATCAATAAATAATTTTAAGTAAAAAGTAATACAAACTACTAAAAATAAATCAAATAACAAATAAAGGAGGAAACAAAATACATATCAAACTTTTAGAACAATTGTTTCTCTACAAGAAATCTCATACTGAGTGTAAAGTTCATGTCGAAATATTTGGTTTTTCAATTCATAAATACAGTTTAAATACAGTTTAGCTATTATATTGAAACAAATCAGTCCATAGGAAACTTTTTGGTCAGTGTGAGATTTACTACGGAAAGAAGTGGAACACACCTGTATATACTTATATAGGTATACTACACACCTTTCCAACTTGTAACTTTCTAACTTTAAGTGAGCGGAACTTTTATTATTGTTACTAACATTGTTTTAATGGAAACCTCCAGTAGGTGTGAATTCCACTGCGAGAGAACACTGGAGTACGTTAACGCCACTTACTTGAACAGTAACTTTAAATTATCCAATTTGGAAATTTGCAAGTTGATACGAACCACGCTTAGTTGCAGCAGCAGCAGCAGCGAGCTGCGCTGCGGCTGCGGGCTTATCTAGTGGCTTCCGGAAACGGGAGACCGGGAGATATATTAATTAACTCGTTTGCGAATTGTGTATGTGACGTGTGCTTAGCGCAGAAGTATTCCACGGGCTGGTATTACCCCGCGAGCAAGGAACACAAAATTAACTTAATTACGTTTTGGCAACTAGGCACGAGTTTCCTCACACCAATATTTATTTGCGCTCACCACTGGGAAACAATATGCTTTATGATCCATGTAGTTTTATATGTAGTTAACATTTATAGTGTTTATCAAATGAAAGGTCTTTTTGTATATGCATATTTACATAATTTTCCATTTTGTTGGTGAGTGTCGTGAGCTACCGTGTTATAATAGTATATTATTTCATGGAATGCATTAGTAACTTCAATATTGACATAGGTAATACAAAATTACCTAAAAGTATTTTCTGCTTGTTTTCTTGAAATTCCCTAACAAAATACACCCCTTCCTTTAATTTCTTGTAGTTTAGCTCATCGATCGTCTGTACATATAACTTTCAAGCTCCGTATTTAATAATCGATGTATTTTAAATTTTTTCTAAATAACAAACTGTTCCAGAGATATTGCCATGTTTTCATACTGTCATTATCTGAACATACAGTGGTGCATAGAGTATGAAAAACCTCTGAAAGGGGCTGTCAAAAAACGCGATTTCGGCTTCTTTTACAGATGTATGCTAGTTGAAGCTAGTGCCCTAGAAACATCAAAGGGGCACATAGAAAACATTTCATTTAAGCCACAACATTCCTTGAGAACTATGTGGGCGCTTTCATAAAAGAGATAATGCAAAATGCAATAACCCGACGTGATATGCAACTTTCAGACCCAGATTCGTATTGAGCGCAAATAAATCTACAGAAAACTCATCTATTCATAAAAGGGAATATTTTTTAACTTTTCTAAATAATTTTCTTGAAAAATTTCTGAGGTTAGGTTATAATATTTTTGTTCTAACATGAAGACAATTAAGAGATCTATCATAATCAGTAATGAAAATATGGGGTTGCCGTTAAAAAAAGAATTCGATAACATCATTACTTAAATCATATGACAGATGGAAATTGAATTTCATATAAATGGGTGTGGTTTGATTATTAAAAATCGACGTTTCCGCGCATTTTTGGAAATTCAGAGAGTTTCCGTACTTTGCGCGCTCAGATTTACTGGCAGGTTAATCTGTGTCAGTTAAACTGTCAGTTTTGAACTGTCGCTCTCAAAACTCCTGTCGACCTCAAACAAAACGAAATAAATTGCGGAAGATAAATAAAATTCGCAGATTTTTCATTTGTTTACAAAGAGAATTTACATACTGACATGGCTTATTGGGTTACATGGCATATTATTTTCACTTCGTGCTTAATAAAGAAACATTCAAATTGGGTAAAAAATGGTTTGGTTGAAACTGTAGGGTGAACAGCGGTGCCAAGCCATATCGAAAGCTTGTGTCATATCAAGAAATATTGTTGAGCAAACACAGGCTCTTCTGATGATTTTCTCTAAAACCAAATTAGTGATTTTGAACTAGTTTTGGTTTTGTCTCAATTATAGGTTTCATTTTCTTTATAAGCAACTTTTTAAAGAGTTTTGATATCATTGGTAACAGTGATATGGAATTGATATGAGTTGACCTCATTCGGTGGTTTGGCTAATAGGTATATAGAACTGTGCTGGCTATGCAGCTATGCCTTATATTTCTATGGAACAATTCGCCACTTGTTCACAGTTTAGTCTAATAAACTCAGTAAAAAATGACAAGCTTGATATAGGCATGTAGGGTACTTCTTATTTTGTCAAAGCTTATTCTGGTACTTTTAGGTTACTTTTAAGAGAGATGTGAGATAAGTTAATAATTTTTTTTTTTTTTTTTTTTTTTTTTTTTTGGGGATGTTGCCATATGCACAAAGCCAGTGGCTTGTCTGTGCGGCAATCGGGGAGACGGAGTATTTGAAAAATCCCCTGCCTAACCTGGGCTTGAACCCTGGACTTCTGAGTGGAAGGCATTCGCCTTATCCACTCGGCCACCTCCGCTCTAATAATAATAATAATAATAATAATAATAATAATAATGTTTATTTGTCGCAAAAGGCTGTGCGTACAAGAGTCAAATACAAAAAGTGACACAAAAATGACACCGGCATCCCTTCAAAATGCTAAAAATGTCTTGTGTAACTGAAAATTACAGTAATGTTTTCAAAATGTTAAACCGGCAAACACTTGAACAAATGAAACAAGTGCCAACTGATTCTGGTGTGCTGTTTATATAGAATTTGGATTTTAAAAGAGAAATTTTGAATTAAGGCTACTTTTTGAGAAAGTCAATGCTTAAAATTCTCTCATCGTTTTCAGATTTTTAGCCAGAATAGATTTTGTAATAGCATAAATGGTTTACATTAGAAGTTTGACATGTTCTACTATTTCTGGAAACTTGAAATTTTGGAATTAGAATTTACTCGATCAGAGCTCTTCAGCTAAAATATTCTCAAGTTAACTGTCACGTCCGGTCACCTGAAGTCGGTATCAACTTTGTTATTTTAAATGGAATGATATCATTTTAAATAATTTTTGGTTTCTACGTATCAAAATACATTATTCTTGATAATGTTTCCCTATACCTAAATATCACCATTTTTGAGTTTTTTGGATTTTACTAACTTTTCGGTGATTTTCAGGGTTACGTTTAAAATTGAATATCTCGGTTATTATTGAAACTAGAAGTTTCATGATTGGTAGTCCAAAACTAGGAACATAACCAAATAAGACGATGTTTAGTTCATCATATCTTACACAATAATTGAATTTTCAAACGTAAAGATCTCATTTTTTCAAATGGAACAGCCTGTATAACGATACGCCTTTCGATAGGAAATCTTATTCCCTATCAATCAATATTACGGTTCCCTATATCTATCTTTAATAGTTTTTGAGATATTGTCAGTATAAAAGAATGCAAACTAAATACAAAATGATTTATTCTTCATTTATAGGAATGTAACAACTTTCGAACAGCAGGAAAACAGAAAAATATTGAAAATGTTTGTTAATACTAAAATAATATATTTGGGATATCTAACATAAATTAAAGCTTAATTATGTTGTTTATTCGTGTGCTGCCCGTTCTGCTCCAAACATTTTAAAACTCTTCGCTGTACAAGTGTTCCATTTGAAAAAAACGGGTTTTTTCGTTTGTAAATTCAATTATCCTGTTGTAAATTAACACCCTGTATAAGATATCATGATGAACTAAATATCGTCTTATTTGGTTATGTTTCTAGTTTTGGACCACCAATCATAAAACTTCTAGTTTCAATAATAACCGAGATATTCAGTTTTAAACGTAACTCCGACAATCACAAAAAAATTAGTGAAATCAACAAAACTCAAAAATTTTGATATTTACATACAGGGACCTTATTCAAAATGAAGTATTTTGACACTTAAAACCCAAAAATAAATTATATCATATCATTTAAAATAACAAAGTTGATGCCTACTTCCGGTGACCGGACATGACAGTTAACTTGAGAATCGTTTAGTTGAAGAGGTCAGATCGTGTAAATTCTACTATTTCCAGAAAGTTTCCGGAAATAGTAGAACATGAGAAATTTCTAATGTACGAGTTCCGTGAGACACCTGTATATAGCGAAATAATAACTCAACTATGAATTAACTTATTAAAGATAACCAAAAAATCTGGTTACGGTGGGTTTCGGTATTCGTCTACCACGCCAGACTTTAAACATATTCCTGCCGTAGTCGATATCTGGAGTCAGGCGGTACCCGGACCACAACGTCGGGTCTCGAGGCCTACAGGGGCCCGCCCGGCTCGTCCTATTCCAGCATATCGATTACTCATTATTTATACAAACGTTCTTAGTATTCCGAAGCCCGAAGCGCCGCTCTCCCTTCTCCGCCACGCGAAACCTCTTCTTTGAATACCATCACTTTTCCCAACAAGACGTTATCAACGCTGGCACGAGAGGACCCTCTCTTTTTTGCTATCAAAACCCTTACAAAAGGGGATTTGCGCTAGAGGACCCCGCCTCCCTCTAAAAGATGCCAATTTGAATCCGGTTGACATTTACATTTTTTGATAGAACGATATGTCCCTCCTACGACCGCTTTTCTATCCTTTCGCTTTCCTAAACTGTTCCCGTCGCGTTTCTTATATATATTCCCGATTTTATTTTTCGGATTTAGTTTATATATATATATATATATTATTGGAGGGTGACGTGATTGCTGATGTTATCGGAGTATTGACCAAACAAATATGCGAGCTATGTAATTAATATTTTATAAATTAATGGATATAGGCATTATATGGGGCATTCGCCATATTTTGCGTTGGTGTTATAATCCACTCGCTATTAGAAGGCAGAGTATCAAAAGTACTAATCTGGGAACTGACTACTGATGTATATATGTTACTACAAAGGTCCAAGACATGGGAAAACCAAGGAATAAGTATTTTGACCGTGGTAAATGCCCGAAAAAAATTTATTATCAACATAATTTCTGGATCTGCCATATTGGTCAGTTATAGGATTTTCCAGCTTGTGAATGCTAGTTTCGACAATTTCGCCAAACGTATTTCTAATTCTAATTAGATAAATTTGCTCATTTACATATTTTCGATCAACGAGATTATACAATTAACCTTGATATACCTGTTTTGGTCAGACCCAACAGGAGTTTTCTTAATTGGACTGCCCATATTGGATTTTGATGTTCCCAAATGCACTTTACTTTTCTGGTTCAAATGATGAAAGATACCGTGTTTTCAAATTTTGTGTGTTGTTTTTGCGAAGAACGCGTTGAAGTTGTACGTGAAGGCATTTTTATCAGTTTTTGACCGGTTGTTTTCTTGGACTCGATGATGTAGGAGATGAAAGACAGTATTTTACATTTCTTGAATTCACTTTGTCGTTTTGTTTATTTGGTTTTATTCTTTTACATCGTTTATCTCTCTTTGCGTCATAATATTTTCTATGAAGAGTTGTAAAATTACTTAGTTGCCTTTGTACAACGTGTACAGATTGACAACAAATTACGGCGATATTAATCCCAAAGCATTCTTAGTAAAGAACAGTAATTAATAAATATTTGTTTACCTGATTGGTACGCAAATTGCGCAAATTTACGGACTACCAGTTATGCCAGGTACAGTCAATAGTGACAAAATAGCAGCTGTACACAGTAAATAATAAATGTAATTGATCTAAGTGTAGACAGACAAATTTAGTGTAATACAGCAATTTAGTTATTGTACTTTTACAAATCTGCCTGCATTAATACAATTAGCGCACCTAAAACTATAGCTGATGTGTAAAATCGTAATCTAAATGCCATTTTTCAGTTTTATTCCTGTGCGTGGTCACTGCAACGTGCATAAATATACATTGGTCATGAGCGAAGGTGGCTGAGTTTAAAAGTACATTTTCTTTCCACTAGAAAGTGCAGGGTGCAGTCCCATGTGAGGCAAAAATTTCTCCAATACTGCCGTAGAGATGTTTTCAACTAAGAAGAGCACCACTATGCGCGGCGGGAAAAATTAGTTGACCTTGATAACGTCATCTATGGAAGTTCTCTAACAGCAGTGAAAACTAAATAAAGAACAGAAATACCGTTTACGGTAGATATTTTAAAGTTTAAACAAAGGAAATTGTTAAATATGATGTACAAGTGGATTTACTAACAATAGAATTGTAGTTTAAGTTAGTTTCTGGATTAAGTTTGAGGTTAGAATTTCTTGACCAACATTTTTTAAGTAAAAAAATTTCGCTTGTGGTAGTTACATATATTTTTTCTTACCCGTTCACGGGAGACGCCATAATTTTATTATCATTATTCATTTGGATCATCTAAAAACGTTCAGAATTTTTGAATAATTTGCTTTTTCGCTATTAATCATTGTAGACCTATGAATTCCTGTCATCTGCGAACACATTTTAAGAATGCGTCCCAATCTTCCAAACTATCGACGCCACTGAATGCATATTTCTCCATTGCGCACCTTGGCTGGTCACGTGGGGTGCTCTTCTTAGTTGAAATCTTCTCTACAAACTTTTTCTTCAATACTGTCATACAGACAAAACTTAGCAAACATAGCAATATCCCCCTAACAAACAAAAATCCTGTTAGTGTAATTTGAAGTGTATATAATTTTAACTATAATTACTTGTATTGTTTACTAAGTATTGTAATCGTGACGAAAAAAAAAATGAGATTTTAGCGGTAATATGTCCTGTTGAGGTCCCTGAACATTTTTCGCCAAGGTACAAAAAAATGTGCGTGTGTGTGTGTATCCGTTTTTTTTTGGCGACGATTCCGGAGAAAGGTATCAGGACAAAATTATTTTTTAAAAAGGTCTAAAGGAACTGGGTGTTTACTCTTAGCATTATTCAACGATTTCGTCAAAATAGTGAAATAATAAATTAAAGTAGAGCAAATTTTTTTATCTATGACATTTGTTGGTTTAACTGCATGAGAAAATTCTATTTCATCGAGATCGGTCGTGTTTGCATTAATATAAAAAAGTAGTTATTTATTCTAATGTCAGTAGGTAGTGTCAAACGCTGATGTTTTGACAATACCTATTAAAATATGAACATCATTGCAAATATTAGCTGTGTCCTATATTTCGTAAGCGCATCGTATTAGTAATTAAAATCTGGGATTTTTTAAATAACAAATCAGAGATTTTGTCATGTTTCCCATACTTTACTTTTAAGTTATTTATAAAACACCACGACGCCAAAGAAATAATCGGATACTCCTTCGGCTTACTTACCTAACATAAAACAACAAAACCAAACAAAACCACCAAAAAGGAAAAAAATACAATTTCTCGAGGTCCATTTTTAGCGCGAGCTGCAGTCCCAGCGCTCTCGGCATTGCGAAGCTAACGCCGCCGTAGTAGTTCCCTAAATTGCTGCAACATTTCCGTAAGTAAATTCGAAACACCTCGCGATGTTGCGCGCGGAATAAGAATCCACCGTAGAGGACGAATGATGAGAGATGCACACTGCGGCAACCAGTTCTGGCAAAACTTCGTGCAGGCCATAACAAGCGCATCTGATGAACCGTACACCCCCCATACCCTCAACCCCGTTCAAGGGAAACCTGGGGGTGGCAATCAGGCCCACCATCCCCAACGACTGACCTACAGTGGGAGCCGAGGAGTCGAAACAAAGCTCCCGCCGGATGTGTATCATCATCTAGGCTGCTTTCCTGCAAATTGCAACAGCAGCAGAGTAGCAGGGGCCAAGTGTTATTAGGTTTCGTGAAATTTGAAGACGTCGCCCGAGTCGGTTGGTACTCCTGCTGCTGATTCAATTTGAGGAAGCCGCGCGGCGCGCGATGACGTTCGTCCTGGTGCTGGGGAACAAACTTAATCCCTAATGAGGCGCACCCACAGACAAGACGGCTCATTTGATGAGAGGAGCCCGTATTTGGCGTATTTCCCGCCCACTCTGTTGGAATTTGTGATCGTTGCCGATGAAGTAGTGAAAAAGGAATAGAGGAGATGCATTAGCACGAGTTTTCAAAATCAAAGGAGGGGGGAATTGAGACGTTGCGCGGTTGTAACTTCTTCGGTGTGTGATCGGTAACTGAATTTACAAGATGTGGAGAGTCTAGGCGCTTGATGCTAAGTCGCGAATATGTGAGGTGGACTCTCTTGCTGAGGAAGTATTATTAGTCGTGGTTTTACGTTTATTTTACTGTAATTTATTCATTGAAGCAAAAAGTAAATCACTATTTTATGTTAAAGCAACAAGGGACTACATTCCAAACTTCCTGCGGCGTTTCCTATATGGTTTTGTTTTTTTTTTATTCTCCTATACCATTTCCTGATTATGTTTACACTTTTCCAATTTCCAGTGTATTACATCGATTAATACAGTGAAACGACTGTCTAATCTTAAAAATTCTGCTAAACTTATCACGTTTTCGTAAATATTGAGATTTATGCAACAAACATAAAGGAGTGGAACCTTTAATGAAGTGAATTTGGAACCTATAATTTAGATTTGCAACTAATACAAATTCATGCTTGTTTATTTCTTCCAAAAGTACTGCCATCAATTTGCTGAAATTATGTTCTGACATCTAACAAATGAGCCGTATACAGGGTTAGCCAAAATTACCGGACCACCTAAATATTTCTCCAACCACAAGAAATTTCTAAATGATGTTCAAACAAGAGTTTGTTGGCAAGAAACTTATCATTTAAATATTTTTGCATTTTATTATAGAAATTTGGTAACCTTTTCTGTCTTTAAATGGAAAACTCTATATATTATTAGTTTTTTAAATCTAAGGTTAATTCGAATAATTTTTAATAGAAATATTTTTTATAAAATGCATATTTTATCAATTATAAGCTGTTGACCAAAAATACAGACAAAAAAATCAAAGAAAAAATTCATCTAAAAGTTTCTGGGTTTAAAAAATTTCTCGTTTAAATATAGTTCTGTTCATTTTATTACGGAAATTTGCAAACGTTTCCATTTTCTAATGGAACAGCCGTATATATATATTTTTTCAATTCTAAGATTTACTTTACGAACTTTTTGTAGAATTGTTTTAAGTGTATTATTTTTGAGTTATTAGCAATTAAATAAAACTCCTGACCTCCTGACCTTCCTGACCCCAGCTTGAACATTTAATTTAATTCTATTTAATTGTGTTCATATTATCTATTGGATTTTTTTAAAATTTGTACATGGGTGGTCTAGTTAAACGTTTATGAGTTTTGATTAATTGCTTATAACTAAAAAAGAATGCATTTTATAAAAAAATAAATTGCGTTAAAAAATGTAAAATATACAGGATGTTCTGTTAGAAAATGGAAAGGTTTGCAAATTTCCATGATAAAATAAGCGCCCTGTATAATAAAAATATATTTGAACGAGAGGCTGTTTAAACCCTAAACACTTTTGAAATTTTTTACGGCTGGAGAATTATTTAGGTGTTCCGGTAATTTTGGCTATTTTTGGGTAATAGCTTATAATAAAAAATAATGCATTTTATAAAAACATTATTCCTATAAAAATTCTTAGAATTAAACTGTAAAAAAAATTATAATATATAGGGTGTTTTATTTAAAATAGGAAAGATCACCATATTCTCTATAATAAAATGAGCAGCCTTTATGTTGAAAATATATTTAAGCGATAGCTTGTTTACAGCCAAAAACTTTTGTCTGAATTTTTTTTGCAATTTCTACGATTAGCGAATTAATTAGGTGTTTTTTGGCTAACCCTGTATATGCAAATTGTACAAAAATCTAACAGAGATTTATTTTTAATGATATTTACTTCATTTTTTAGGTTAATAGATGAGCTTGTATTAATTAGTAATGCTAGTGTTGTCGAATATTAGGTCTAAAAAGTAGACAAATGCACAGCTGATCCGTCGCATCAAAAGATCGGAATTGCTGAGTCCTTTTTTTAAACTGGTATAAAAGCCAAAAGAATGGAAAAGCTTGCTTGCAATATTGGGCTTATTCGAGACGATACCAAAACCAGTTCTGAAATTTTTTGTGAGGACCTAGATAGTTGAGAACATATCTAGTCAATCATATGATGATTGTATGATGAATAAAATACGCTTCTTTTCAGTCACTGATTTGTTTATTTCTAACTATTTCAAAGCATAGCCGACGTTTCGCCGAGAGGTCCGGGGCATCTTCAAGGCAGGTTTGCGTGGTGAAAAAGAATCAAACTATAAAATGTTTAAGGCCTCATGGCCAACAATGTAAGCACTCGGGAGACCAGGGTTACAGATAATACTATTAAAATGCATATGCCCAACAAACACGCAAATGGCAACAGAAATATATGGACACATGCGGGAGATCTTCCTATCTGTCGTCGAAGAACCGTGTCAATATCTGGTCCTTAAAGTTTAGAAGAAAGTAACCAAAATAACAGGTTTTGGAAAAAAAGTAAGCTAGAAACTTGAATGACTTTTGAATATACAGGGTAATGTATTTGTAAGAAGCAGACCAAATAATTTTTTTTTAATATACCATCCTGTATATTATCCTTTTTTTGCTCTTTTGAATTACAAGTTGAACACTGAAAACCACATGTCCCTGAGGTCTGGAATCTTTCCTAGTCAACATTTTAGAAAGGAGTATATTGAGTGGTCACGTTTTTTTTTATACACACTGTGTAATAATAAGGACTTTGAAAGATTTACAGCATTTTGCAGATCGAATTTTTTATTTTACAGGCCCTTCAAAACTAGATTTCACAAAAGAAAAAGTGTCGACTGTAAATGATCGAAGAATTCATACAGTTTTTCTCTTCTAACTTAGTCAAGGGTTTCTCATTAGTATCATATTATAGTATTAGATATAGTTTCTTTTATTGCCAAAAAACATGAGCTTAACTCCTAAAACTCCTAATTAATTTATAGTTTA
Organism: Melinopterus prodromus; assembly: GCA_964023965.1. Classification (NCBI taxonomy): domain Eukaryota; kingdom Metazoa; phylum Arthropoda; class Insecta; order Coleoptera; family Scarabaeidae; genus Melinopterus; species Melinopterus prodromus. The sequence goes on from OZ030393.1 coordinate 14,117,847, forward strand.
TAAAGAATTGATTTTGGTTCCCAACCGGCAGGAGCGCAAATATAAAACTATTCTTGAGACGGTAATAAATTAGTTACAGATTAGTTGGGGCCTCGCTGAGATGAGGCTAAATCTGCTTGCTACGTTAATGAGAACTGGCATGGTGTGGTAGTCTATTACGGAAATGAGTTTCCAAAATACTGCTTTGCCCCACCCCCCTGTTATTGGGGGCTCTTGGCAAATCCCCATTTTGCCCACGGGATAACTAGCCACTCTGTATTACATATTATGCAGCACCAGTTATAAAAGTATAACGCAAGCACCGGCACGATTAAATTCAACATTACCATTTCGCCCATTTACAGTTTGAACATTCCTGCTTACATAACGCAAACAATTTATCTAGCAACCAGCTCGGCGCGGCGGCGTATCTCAATGCTGCTGCGGCCTTTGCAAGATCTGCAACGTCCTTCCTCGCCGCGGAGCGCACCGTATTTGATGCAAGATCGTATTTGTTCAGTCAATAAAGTACACACACGCCCATCTTGTTTACCATACATTCAATTTGCATACTTGATGTCTTTGCAACGCGCATACCGACGATCCGTGCTTAGAATGGCGGAGGAGCCTCGGTCGCCGCTACCGAGAAACCCGCCTAATAAATTTCTTTCCCGTAATACGTAATCTAATAGAGACGGTGCCGAGCCCGTCCCGAATTTATGCTTTTGTTTATGAAGTTATGAAATCTGCCCGGGCGCGCGGATGCATGCATATATCAGCGGCCTGGGATTGAGTGATCCATCCCTCTGTGATGCTGCATGCGGATGTGTCAGGACGTATATAACGTAGATAACGTACATAGCGTACATCTCATCTCGTCTTTGATCTACGAACGTGTGGGACGATAACCGAGCGCGGTTTGGTTCGAATGTGTCGGCGATGATGACGCACGCTTTGTGTTCACTGGAATCGTCGACGCATCACGAGAAGTTGGAACAAGTGTTCAACTAATTAATACACCAATGTATACAGGTGATATACAGGGTGTCTCACGTAACTGGTACATTAGAAGTTTCTCATGATCTACTATTTCTGGAAACTTGAAATTGTTGAACCAGAATTTACTCGATCTGATCACTTCAGTTAAAATATTCTCAAGTTAATTATTACATCCGGTTACCGGAAGTCGGTATCAACTTTGGTATTTTAAATGGAATGATGTAATTTTTATTTTATTTTTGGTTTCTTCGTATCAAAATACATCATTTTTGTTCATGTTTCCCTATACCTAAATATCACCATTTTTGATTTTTTTTTATTTTACTAATTTTTTGGTAATTTTCGCGGTTACGTTTAAAATTGAATATCTCGGATACTATTGAAACTAGAAGTTTCATGATTGGTGGTCCAAAAGTAGAAACATAACCAAATAAGACGATGTTTAGTTCATCATGATACCTTATACAGGCTGTTCAAAATTTACAACACAATATTTGAATTTTCAAACTTAAAAAACTATTTTTTTTCAAATGGAATACCCCGTATACCGATACGCCATTCGATAGGAAATATTATTCCCTATCAATCAATATTAGGCTTCCCTATATCTATCTTTAATAGTTTTTGAGATATTGTCAGTATAAAATAATGCACACTGAATACAAAACGATTTATTCTTCTTTTATAGGAATGTAACTACTTTGGAACAGCAGGAAAACAGAAAAATATTGAAAAGGTTTGTTAAAACTAAAATAATACATTTGGGATATCTAAATCTAACTTAAATTAAAACTTGATTTATTGTGTTGTTCGAAATGCTGCCTTTCTGTTCCAAATATTTTAAAACGCTTTGCTGTACTTCTGTCATCGTCGCTTTTCGGATTTCTTGTCACTGAAGTCTATTAATGGCGGCTACTACTCTGTTAGTCAATTCTTCTCGACTATTAACTGGGGTGGAATAGACCTGACCTTTCACATCACCCCAGAAATAAAACTGATTGATTTAAATCCGGTGATCTTGGTGGCCACCGCCCGGGTCCCCTATTTCCAAACCACCTATCGTCAAACAGCTGATTAAGTTGAATGGATACCACATGCGCAGAATGTGCCGGTGCACCGTCCATTTTAAAACAACAGTCGCGTAAAATATCGAGGGGAAGTGTTTCGCAAAAATTGTTCACACATTAATATCTATTACTATTTAAATTTCCTTGTAAATTTAGTATCTAATTTCGTCCCCCATTAGAGTAGTCGAAATGGATTTAAATAAAAAGTGACAATATCTCAAAAACTATTAAAGATAGATATTGGAAACCCTAACATTGATTGATAGGGAATAAGAGTTCCTATCGAATGGCGTATCGGTATACAGGGTGTTCCATTTGAAAAAAATGAGTTTTTAACGTTTGAAAATTCAATTATTGTGTTGTAAATTTTGAACACCCTGTATAAGGTATCATGATGAACTAAACATCGTCGTATTTGGTTATGTTTCTAGTTTCGGACCACCAATCATGAAAATTCTAGTTTCAATAATAACCGAGATATTCAATTTTAAACGTAACCGCGAAAATCACCAAAAAATTTGTAAAATCAAAAAAACTCAAAAATGGTGATATTTAGGTATAGGGAAACCTTATCAAAAATGATGTATTTTGATACGTAGAAACCACAAATACAATAAAAATTATATCATTCCATTTAAAATAACGAAGTCGATACCGACTTCCGGTGACCGGACGTGACAGTTAACTTGAGAATATTTTAGCTGAAGAGTTCAGATTGAGTAAATTGTAATTCCAAAATTTCAAGTTTCCAGCAATAGTAGAACATGAGAAACTTCTAATGTACCAGTTCCGTGAGTCACGCTGTATAATGAATACATATTATAATTGAACATTTTAATAATATTGAAAAATACAACTAGTATAAAGAGCACTCTTTTATTCAAAATCAATAGAAATATAAAACATATTTCTTTGAAACAAATGATATGTACTGTATTGAATAGTTATTTGCGTAAAATAAATATATTTGGATCCAAACAAAAGTTGCTCTGCTTTAAGGTAATATTCCTTTCGCCAAAGAAGCCCAAGTTATCCAATTAAAATAAATATATTTGTATACAATACAGAGATTTGTTTCCTGCAAAGTAATATTTTTGCTTAGGTTTAACGATTTTGTTGTTTTTTGTGAATTTCAACTGAAATAGAAAATAAATTGCGTCATGTTGCTCGCTTTTTCGGAGCTATTCAGTTAGCTCTGAAGAAGAGAGCAACATGGTTCGCGAAACGTCGGCATTTACAAAACTCGACACACGGCATAACCCAGAAGCAATTTATTTTTATAAATAATTTTGGCCGTAAAAGCCTACGTTCTTACTTCAACTAAAATATTATCACAAAATTAATACAAATTCATGATAGGTCCCAGATTATATCCAACAAAAGTTCGTTACAAAATCGTTACGTTAAATGAGAGAAATCTTTTCTTGTATAAAAATATACAGCTTGTCTCAACAGTGCGATCTCGGAAGATTGTACCTCTGTTAATGAAGATATTTTAAAACTGATTTCACTCATATATACAGAACTCCGAGGCGTACATTTGAAAATTATTAGCGTGTATACAGGCTGTGCCATAAAGGAGAACGAACCCAAACTTATGTTTTATTAAATGGAACAACCTATACTTCGGCTCATTTTTGAATTCCTCGCAAAATTTTACGACAATGAAAAATAACTTTACCTACCCTAAACTTTATACTTTTTGATTTATTTGCATTTTTATGGAAAAGCAGCAGTCTAAGAAAAATTGTAAATCTCAATACCTGTTTTTAATTTTATTGCGCACGCTTAGATTACTATTAAGTAAGAAGCGTTCTATTAGCGCGAATACCTACCATATCCAAATTGTTTTTAACAACCTCCAACGTATAAGTAAAATTTTATTTCAAATTATAATATTAAATTGCTGATGTGATAAAATGTTTTATTTTATAAAAAATGATGAAATTATGCGAGACAGCAGTACTTTAGGTAAAAAAACTAACTGGTTTAATTGTTAATGTAGGTGTAGAAGCACTTATTGATAGAAAGATCGTTTTTTATTAAGAAGACTAGTTATCTCAGCAATGGTTTATTTTAGCACTAGTACTAGTACTTTTTTGTGCAGAACGAAGCGTAGAATTCAAAAAAAGAAGTAGATCCAGGGTGTTCCATTAAAAAAATTTACTTTCTTAGGACAAACTGTTTGCTTTATTTTGCTGCAGATTATGTCCAGCCTGTACACAATTTGGATTTGGTAGGTGATCATAATAATAGAACGCTTCTTACTTAATCATAATCCAAGCGTGCAAAATAAAGTTAAAAACAGTTATTGAGATATACAGTGTTTCTTAGACTACTGTTTTTCCATAAAAATGCCAATAAATCAAGAAGTATAAAGTTTAATGTAGGTAACGTGTCATTGGCGTAAAATTGCGCGAGGAATTTAAAAATTGTGCCGCAATATAGGTTGTTCCATTAAAAAAACATAAGTTTGGGTTGGTACTACCTTATGGAACACCCTGTATACACGCTAATAATTTTAAAATGTGCGCCTCGGGATTCTGTATATATGAGTAAAATCAGTTTTAAAATATCCTCATTAACAGAAGTACAATCTTCCGAGATCACATTGTTGAGACACCCTGTATATGTGTGTGAATCAAAATTGGATTTGTTAAGCGAAAGCAAACGCATTTTTGAATAATAATAAAAATATTACTTTAAAGAAAAGTAATTTTTGTTTATAACCAAATATATTTATTTCAAATAAAAATTAAAACCTATTCTTCTTTGTTGTTTTTTATTGTACTCAAGACATGTTTCGATCTTAACAAATCATCTTCAGTCGTGAATCTACCAAATAATTGAAAAACTTAATCAACTGCAAATTATGGGAATTAATCCAAATTGGGTTAACAATATTGTATTATAATATAGTTTGTATTTTAGCAGTAGAAACTACTTACAGTCAGTTTGCAGAGTCTACGTGGTGATAATTTAACATTGTTTCAATTGAGATTGAGCTATTTATTTCACTTAAATAAAGATTTCAAATAAATTAATGTCTATAAGCAAGTAAAGAAGATAATTCAAGGTTTCAATTGTCTTGCAAATGTATTTTAAATATGCGGTTCTGGTTTGATAAGTACCTATATTGCGATAAGTAGTATATCCAATTTGATTGAATTATGATATTGAAAGCAAAATTGAGTTTGTAGAGTCTGAAAATATATAAATTCAATTAAAATTTCATTCACTTCGCTGAACGGAAGTTATATGTTTATCGACAATGCTCTGAAATATTGTTTGGTTATTTTGCTGTAATTTTATTTTGTAGTTTCTTGAATTTATAATTTTCGTGAGGTGTACGAAGAGTTTTGAGACTGACTATATATGTATTTTAAATAGTTTTTTTTACGTTATTTACTGATATGTATTACTTTCCTTGCCTTCAAGTCGCTAAAAGCATCGTTCAAACTTCAATTCTTTCGATTATATTTCTAGGTTTAAATATCGCAGTACTTTTTTGTACCATATTTATTTTTCACTCACCGAATATTTATTCAAGTTGCCACCAAGGGTGATTGATTCAGCGTATAAGCATATTTTTCCATAACGGCCGTACGAATATCCATTGTAAGAACTTTTGGTGGACGGCGCACGATCGGATAGATCGTGGGTGGGTCAGCTCTGTGCAAGAAGTGGATTCTAGATGGCGACAGGGTCTTGTTTTTGCAATGTCACCGGGTGCAATTTGGAGTGAACTCGACAAGAGGGTCGAAACGGGTTGCCCTCCGTATGGTGAACGTTCTAGCGACGCGTCGGCATTATGATCCGTATATAAATTGCCCCAGATACTTGCCGTGATTAATGGATAATGGAACGCAAGAACGGCAATGCCGGAGTTTGACGCCTAAGGGTGGACGACGTATTTTCGACACCGTGCGTTTGTCGTATCCGACTGTTCAAGTGTATTGCTTAAGTGAAATGTACACGTAGATAACTTAGACGAAGTAATGAACGAAACAATGTATATGTATTTTGTAATAAATTATAAATTTTCACTAAGGATCATGGTAATGATCATGGACAGGATTTCGGAAAAGATGATGGAAAGGATTATGGAAAGGATCATGGAAATAACAATAATGGAAAGTACATGATATATTGATTTCCGGGTGGAAACCGCGTTGAGGACTTTGAAGTAGTCGACGTTTCGCGCTCTGTTGCAAGAGGCATCTTCAGGACTAAGTTATCAAACCAAGCGCTAAGAAGATGTCATCTTCTTAGCGCTTGGTTTGATAACTTAGTCCTGAAGATGCCTCTTGCAACAGAGCGCGAAACGTCGACTACTTCAAAGTCCTCAACGCGGTTTCCACCCGGAAATCAATATATCATTGACTCAGACCGCGGAAGTCTACAATTTAGATAATGGAAAGTACAGTAAAGACCCAAAAGTAATGGAAACGATAATGGGAAGGATAATGGATAGGGTAAGGGATAGGATAATGGAAAAGTTAATGGATAGTACAGAGGTAGATAGAAAGGCTAATATACTCAGGCTAAAAGAGAGACGAATAGAAATGATACTACACCACAGAGAAACCTTATGGGTCAAAGGTGCAAAGGTCTTGAAAGGATAGTAGATACGATAATATGATAGAAATGAGGATATATGGATTGTTACAAATAACAAATAACAACCGGATGTTATATATTATATTGTTCTAATACGTATTGTGTAATATTCGCAAAAGAAATACATAACATTGTATCATACATCAACTGACATTCTGTGGGAAACTTTGTAATTTTCATGTCGATTATATGTATCGCTATTTCTACACACACTGTGCGTCTGTTTTAAAACTGCAGACAATTGCGTAGTATTGTAGTATTGTAGGTAACATGTACGGCAAAAATTGCCATTAAATTTCAAAATGCAAAATAGGCTATCATACATCAAAATGAGTTTTCGAGCAAAGCTCGAGCAAACCACTAACTTTCATTCAATTTTAATACTAAATTCCTCTTTTACAACAGTATTGGTGAAAAGGAATAGATATTACGCCAATCACAACGCGTGACCACGACTAGATGTAGCCTGATGCATGGCGAACGCGATGTTTGAAACCAGCCAAAAGAGCCAATAGAAAAATAGACTAATCGAAAAAAAGACCAGGTATTTTTTTTTAGCGGCTCTTTTCAACCACAGAACTCTATGCAACTTACGCGCGGTTATACCACTACTTGCAAACCGTCTGATCAGCAGGCCGGTTCACAGTGGGGTATTTGACCTGAAAACCTGGCCAAAATTACTTTTTTACCTAAAAAGGCTTTAGATGTGTTGTTTTATTTATGTATAACATTTTAATCTTCATACTAAGAATTTGCAGGTTAATAACTTAATAAACACAATAAAACAGTACAAAATGGGAAAAAGTAAACTGTATTAAAAATTGTTCTTCACTGCACTACACCTATTGTAAATTAATTACTGCTACTTTTGTCATCAATATTGTTTTGTGGTTTTTCCTATTATGTTTTACCGTGTCAAATTCATAAAATAATATATGTCATGTCCAGTTTAAATACGCAGCATATACGGATTTAAAATTGAACAACACATGTCGTTTTTCAGTTAAATGAGATAACATGTTTGGGTCTGTTATGTTGTGAAAAATCCTGAAAAAAGTTTTATTTTTAAAGACCAGTGGTAGAGGAAGAAAATGAACGTTTACACCAGTCGATATTGTGTATTGAAACGGTACATATGCTATTCATGCTGTTTCCCTTTCGATGCATTCCTTTTAAGACGTGATAAGAGGCAATTAAGTACCTATTTTACCATTTTTATCACTATAAAATCTATTATTTTTAGTATTATTTCAAAATTGTCTAATATTGATACTTATTGTTTCCATAAAAACTTTCGAAATTTCATCATACTTCAAGCTGAAACGGTCGTTTTTTAGTGGTATGACCCTAATACGCATGTTTTGAACCCGCATTCGCATTCCGCATAAACACATTTATCGAAAACGCCTAACCATTTTCTATTCACAAACGTACTATTGTCTCTTCTCAACAAGAATCCAATTTAAACCAGTGAACTAACTGTGTATGCGAGTAGGTGATTTCGAAGTATTTTCTTGCCTTGACTATGAATCCGATTGGCTTCAAGCAACCAATTTCCAAGAAATGCATGTACAACTACAAAGTTTAAGGTTTTTTACGGATGATTTTTAAGAGTATAGGTCATCGGGGTTGTTTGCTATACATGATCCAAAACGGAAAAATATACGTACATAACGGCATTTACAACATACAAGATGCATTGAACATAACGTTGTCAATATCTCGATAACCGTAACCATTTGTATATAGCTAAATATGGTTAAATATGTTCTAAATTACTTCTATTATCACGGTATCAAGAAATTGCACCAAATTACATATAAGCCGGTACATCAATTTTTGGATTTTCCTTTACAACGTATTAGAAATAAAATCACAATAACCGCATCCGCATCTATCCGCAGCAGATTTTCCAGTAGTTGTAATGTCAAATATGTATACTATAATTTCAACCACTTTCAAAAGCTTAACAAAGCTAAACACTAAACTAAAACACTCAACTTCCGCATAAAACTGTTTATATAACAGCGAATGTTCTCGGCCCTGCAATAAACAAAATTGTTGGTAAATTTTAATAAAAATAATGTCGAATGAAAGTTTATACTTGGTTCTCAAGAACGTATAACAAAAAAGTCACATTTATCGTTAAAATACAAAATTGCAACCGTTTTTAAGATCGTCAACTTATGTGCATCTATATGTTCAGCCATAGTAAAATATTACTTTCGGCTGACGAGGACAGGTGGCTCAAGGCTCACGTGAAAAAATATTGCCGCCTTTTAATACATCTATCCTTTACCTATCCCAGAAACTGGTTTACTTTTTGGAATTTAACAATTTAGAAATTTGATTTATGGCCAGCTTTTTGGGTCTAATACCCCAATGTGCGATTGTTCAAAAGTGACCGATGATCAAGAAGCGATGCGTTGTACAAAGGCCGGTTTACCGCGGTTGGCAGTGCTCGTCTACCAAAAGCCAGTACATTTAATAGATACTATGTGAAAAGTTCGCATCCAAACCAACACAACAAATAAAGCGGTAAACATATTTCACGTGAACTGTTTAAACTTTAAAGGCCGTTGTAGATATTTATAATACATTATTTATTATTGTAGCAGATATTACGTTATTTGTTATTATAACAGATATTTATTTGTAAGTGAACCTTTTATTTATTATTTTTGTTATTCTAATTTGATTATCATTGGTATCCTCAACTTGAAATCAATTGCTGCCTATTTATGTCCATATACATCGGATTGTACTTCTAAACCGAAATTAATACTTACCCTACCATTTTAAAGTAACAAATTACACCATCTTAATTAAATTTTTGACAGAAAATGGAAAAATTATTTTGAAAATGAAAGTTTTAAGTATTTATTTACCCAAAATTAGTTATCCACAAGTCCGTCAATATTCTTCCATTAACATATTTCTTATTGCATAGTCGCTCTGGTTAACAATGTTAACTTGGTAATCCATGTTAACATTGGCAAAATTAAATGCTTTTTTGATATCGTCGTCCAGTGCTGGTTGCTCATTGCGCATATCGGAGGCGATATTGTGTAGTACAGCTGTGGCAATCACAATTCCATCCATTCTATGGACATCCGATCAAATGCCCAAGGAACTAAGTTATCAAACCAACCGCTAAGAAGATGATGTCATCGTCTTAGCGCTTGGTTTGATAACTTAGTCCTGAAGATGCCTCTTGCAACAGAGTGCAAAACGTCGACTGCTTCAAAGTCCTCAACGCGGTTTCCACCCGGAAATCAATATATCACCATATCCACTATCAATAAATAGTTTTAAAAATCTCCATTTTTGAGCTCCGCTTTCACTCGGAAATAACGGAAAATTTGTGCATCTGGTCACGATTACAATGTTTTAAAGTTTTAGCGTGCTACGGATCACCTGGACATTAAAAGAAAATAACCTTTGCGATTTCTAAATAGTTTTTAAATAGTCTGACTCTTTCCAATTTTCAAAGTGATTGGGGTAGTCTCTCAAAACTGACTGCAGTCGTGGATGCAGCACCGTATTCACCAGATAATCTTTATCGTCTGTCTCATCCCCAAGAAACTCCATTTGTACTTGATCTACAAGCAAATTAATCAAAAATAAGGAGCTGTTTAGATGCAATACAAACAAAAAATGATAAAAATAAATGTATGCGAACCTGATAGAAATACTACACTTATTTTTCTAGTATTTACCAAATGTAACCCCACAAATTCGCTCGCATTAGCGAACTACTAGGTGTAAGTATCATCGTGATCAGACGGTCATCAGAGTTGGGCCTTAGTTTTCACCAGTAAAAACTGGTTGCACCCTATAGACCTAAATTGCTGCAAAATACGGAACGTCACTATCTCTATCTCTCTCAGCGCCCTACTAATATTTGCTCGACTATACCTACTGAAGCAGATGCAACAATATTTGTTTCTTTTTGCATTTTCATCGACGTGATATCGAGATTGGTCGACATTCAAGTTTCAAAGAACATCAAAGAGTTTTACAGCAATGAGATTTGTTTAGATTATTGCTGATGGCATTATTGTAAATATGCAATGGGAAATTTTTCAGCACATGGAAACACAGAAAAAACTTCAAAAACTGTTAATCCAAAAGAAAAAACTCTCCTCGGTCACATCAACAATTTGCGTAGCCACCGCAAGGGCGCTGGGCTCGCTGTGTCAGCAGTGCCCTCTTACGGCGTCCATTAAAAATCAACGCAACCACAAGCACACTCGACCGTCGACGACAAGGGCTGGCAAAGTTTCATGTACGACCCAACTTTTTCCCTTTTGGAGCGACGACGAGCGATGCGGTGTTCACTTTTTTACGCCGATAACAAAACTTGCCAGTTTTCGGGGTTGGGGAGGCGGTTGCGCCCGACAGGGGTAGGTAGCTGGCAACGAACGGCACGGCGCCGTTTTTATACCCGACGACGACGTGCCTTTTGTCTGCCCTGATCGCTGTTAATATTTAATTAGTTCGACGTCCGTCCGCCAATAAAGGGGATGGCGCCCGATACCTGCCTACAACATCTTGCCGCAACCCCTTAAAGTTCGCTCAAAGTGGTTTGCAGTTTTTATAAACGGCGGTATTAGATTTACACAGGGGCTGTTTAAAATGTTTTAAGGAAATTACTCCGCGAAAGGTTTTCATTAAGTTAATTTGTTTACTTTTACCTTTCGTAGAGTTTCATAAATCGGGAATTTTATCCCGAAATTGCCCTACTCTTCGGCGCTATCTGTTTGAAGGATTCCGGACAATAAAAGTTTAGCCGGAGTTTCGCTTAAAACAAACGAAGGCGGCGCCGGCGGTATTGCAACTTCTCGTTACTCTATTGACACGAAGGGTGGAATTTAATTTCAGTTTTACTGACGCTCATTGCTTTTCTCCGGTGATTGTCAATGGCTCGGATATTCGAGCCGCTGAATCGCATTAAAGTTCCAACGTCAAACATCTTGCGCACGAGTACCTACAGTAGAAATGTTGTCTGTATATTTTTATTTTACCAGTTTTACCAAATGTATCGTAGCTCTTCTGTGACTATTTAATAAATTCCCTCGAGAGAAAAGAAAAACTGGTGAAAAATAAATATAAAAATACTACCTCCACCTAGATTTGAACCACGGTTCATTGTACTGCCGCACAGTGTGAAAAATTCCCAAAAAGAGGGCCAAAACTCATAAAAAAATTTATTACATCCTATGCGTTTTCGTTGTTTTAATAGGACGACTTGAAAAACTTCAGACAACTGAGCACAAAAATTAAATAATATTTTAGTATTATATTAATTGTAGCATTATAAAACAAAAAAAGAATTTTGCTAATCTTCGTGATAAAAGTTGATGAAATGTCGTTTTTGGATTGTATGGCATGTGTGCAAAAACAGTTTTAAAACTCGGAAATTAGCCATAATGACAAATATTCAGTTAGTTATGAAGAAGCGAGCAACATGGTTTGCGAAACGTCAGCAATTAATAATTTTGACGCATGGCATAACCCGGAATCAATTTATTTTCTAATATCATTATTATGACTACAAAAACTTGTATCAACGGAACATGAAAATAAAGAAGGCAGTTTCGAATATGAAGATGTAGAGAGTGAAGTTTACACGACTATAGTTAAGCTGATGATGAAGATAAGACGAATGAACAAATACTTTTTATTTTCTTTTTAGTAATTTTATAGTATTCAGTAGGCCGAATATCTTTTTACTTACTAAATTCCGAAAATTACTTATTTCATTAATACTTCAATTATTAAAGAATAATACTAAGCAAAACCATTTTGCATTTTAACGTTTTGGTGCCTTGAATAAATGCTCTGTTACTTTTTATGTTAACTATGACAGAACATTAATTAAGGGAGTTGCCATTTCATAATACGGGACCAAGCGGATTTAAACTTGGTTGGAGTCTGTCCAATCAGGATTTGTTCTTGTTACAAGGTTATCCGATTAAAAGTAATTTGGGTACAATTGTCAGCAATTTTGGTCTTCTACTCTTCTAATTTTGGCTTTGTAATCACAACCCCAAAAACTCTCGAATACTAAAGTTCAAATAAATTCAAAATATGAAAACAAATCTTAGCCAATATTTGAAACGCCATTTTGCTTTTTATTTTTTGTTCGAATTTATAATCATCTACCCCGAATCCCCCCCCCCTCTCTAGTAACGAATTTCAGCTAAACTGAAAGTAATTTAAGAACTGACGCCCGCGATTTGGTTTTTGTGTATTTATTTTGGATTTATAATCACTACTCTAAATCCCCACAAAAACTTAATTTCCACTAAATTGAAAATAGTTTTCGAACAAATGTCCGCCTTATTCGGGTCAGGTCACCTCATACCAAGACAAGTCATACCCGGACAACTCATACCAGGACAACTCATACCAAGGGACAACTCATACCACGACAACTCATACCGGGACACCTCATACCAAGGGACAACTCATACCAGGACAACTCATACCAGGACAACTCATACCAGGACAACTCATACCAGGAGAACTCATACCAGGACAACTCATACCAGGACAACCCATACCAGGACAACTCATACCAGGACAACTCATACCAGGACAACTCATACCAGGACAACTCATACCAGGACAACTCATACCAGGATAACTCATACCACGACAACTCATACCAGGACAACTCATACCAGGACAACTCATACCAGGACAACTCATACCAGGACAACTCATACCAGGACAACTCATACCACGACAACTCATACCACGACAATTCATACCAAAACGCCCATAACAAGCCGACAAATGATTGTTGTCTGGTACGGTATCATCTATTGTGATTAGGAAACTCTCTTTAGCGAGTTATTATTAAGTAATTGAGTTTAAATTTCTACACTGTCGAGTATTGGCAAACATATCACATTTTATACAACGCGGAAGGCTAGTGAAAGACTAATATAACCTAATAATAAGGCATGACATGATATACAAGGTGTCTTGAATAACTTTGCTATTAGAATAAATAGCAAGACGAAATGGTGTATTCTTACATATATACATTATACACGAGAGGCAAAAAAAAACGGTACAAATTTTTAATCATTGTAGTGTAAAGATTGCAACCACACCATACTCTACTCCATACACTCCATACACTACTATGCAACATTTCTGATAATATCGGGGCAATTTAATGAGTAATAAAATTAGTGGGTAATGACATTTGTTTTCTTTTGGTCAAAAGGGACCGTCGAGATTTTATACCATCGTATACATGGTGATCTTTTTGTATACAGGGTGAAGTGTTGAAACATCGGGTTTTGCTGTTTTTACTCAAAAAAGAAGTGAATTGCGAATATTGTATGTTTTCAATCCTCACAACATAAGCAATTAGTTTTTCAAAGAAATGTTTGCTTGAATTTACGTAAAATTATGGAAATATGAGTAATTGAACATTTGTACCGCTTTTTTGACCCACATTGTATAGCTTACGTATATTCTTACACTCAGAAGCCATTTTTGGTATCATAAAGTGTTTTTGTCTATCAACTTTGGCTGGGCAATATTCAACTTTTTTTATTTCTTATGGACACGTTATTGAATTTTTACAGATTATTGAATATAATATTATATAATGAATATTATAAATAGAATATTGAATATTTTAAATAGAATTAATTTTAATAAACTTATTAATGAATTTTTTTATGAAAATATGTTATCCCATAATTCCAAAACAGTTATACTTCTGGTTATGTTAATTATTATGGGTAATATTACCGAGTTTTTTGCGGTAATATTACCAATCAGAATTAACATGCGCTCGGTAATATTGCCGGTAATTTAACAACGTCAGTAGACAAGACGGCGATAGCCTTCTGCGTTGTGTAAAATGTGATATGTACTATGCGCGCAAAAAAAATCGAGCTAATTTTTACATAATATAATTATGGCTTGTTTTTATTTTTCAACTTTACAGATAATGCATGTATATATTGTACTTAAGATTAATGTCAGAATGACAGCGCATATGTTATAAAAGAACCATTTACAAAGTTAACAAAAACATTTTCAGTTTATTTGGTTGCATATGTAGTGTACGACTTTTTTGGTGCGCGTAGTACATATAAAATGGCAATACTCGGTAATTTTTAAATACCTAATACGGCATTACAGAATATGTAGAGAACATCCACACATTGACCAAAATTTGTTAATCACACTAGATGACACCGTACGTGACAACAATGACTTGTCGGCTTGTAACGGGTGTTTTGGTATGAATTGTCGTGGTATGAGTTGTCCTGGTATGAGTTGTCCTGGTATGAGTTGTCCTGGTATGAGTTGTCGTGGTATGAGTTGTCCTGGTATGACTTGTCCTGGTATGAGTTGTCTTGGTATGAGTTGTCCTGGTATGAGTTGTCCTGGTATGAGTTGTCCTGGTATGAGTTGTCCTGGTATGAGTTGTCCCTTGGTATGAGATATCCCTTGGTATGACTTGTCTTGGTATGAGTTGTCCCGGTATGAGTTGACGTGGTATGAGGTGTCCGGGTATGAGGTGCACCCGACCGGCTCGGCCATTTTTTTTTTAACTTGGAATTAATACTTATAATCAGCTACCCCAAATTCCCCCTAATACCGAATTTCAGCTAAATTGAAAATAATTGAAGATTGATGTCCGCCATATTAGCCATTATGTTTTTTCACTTTTGATTTCGGACTTGTAATCGGTAACCCTTCAAATTTTAGATTACTGAGTTTTACGTCAATTGACAATCGACGGCCAGGTTTTTGGGAATTTGACACACTGCGTGCCGGTGCGGTATACTACCAGTGTAGTACTTCTAATTTTCTACAAATAACAAATATCCACAGTACCAACCCAAGCTCTACAAACTAATTAAAATTTGATTAAAACCACCCCGGTAGGTATATTTCGAAACAATTATGAGCGCCCTGATTGTATTTACGTCTCGCCTACCCCCTCTTACTTCTAACACACGGACAGGCCCTTTTATTAAATTTAGCGCAATTCGCGCGTCTAACACTTGTTAGACGACTACGGAGGTGAGGCGGCATTAGACGGGGCGAAACTTGAATGGTCCTTCGTTTAGCGAACAATTTAATTCGAATGCAGCTACTACAAGAACGCCAGCAGTGGCGTAGATCGCATTAGGGATCTTCTCACGATTACGACGAACTTGCACGATAAAGTTCGTCGCCGCCGGGCAAAGCGTCCGCGTTAATGGCTTCCTGGAATCCTTGCACTATAGCCAGCCAATACAAATGAACGCGCAATCTAGTGTCCAATGTCGAATACAGTGAGGAATTCGAGCCGAAATGACAGAATATAAGATTTTCCTATTCAAAATTGTTTCCATCTGTAAAGGATATTGATTAGAATAATTGACAGGCAAGAATAAAGAAAGGGATAATGGAAAGGATAATAGAAATGATAATGGAAAGGATAATAAAAAGAATTGTGGAAGGATAATGAAACAGATAATGGATGAGATAATGGAAAGGCTAATGAAACGGATAATGTAAACGATAATGGAAAGGATAATGGAAAGGATAATCGAAGGATAATGGAAGGGTAACGGAAAGGATAATGGAAAGTATAATGGAAACGATAATGGAAACGATAATGGAAGGGATAATGGAAAGGATAATGGACGGGATCATGGAGAGAATAATCGAAAGGATAACGGAAATGACAATGGAAAGGATAATGGAAAGGATGATGGAAATGATCATGGCAAGAATAATGGAAATGATCATGGAAATGATACTGAAAAGGACAATGAAAAGGATAACGAAATGGATACGAAAAGGATTTGGAAAGTGTAATGGTAAGGATAATGGAAATAATATTGGAAATGATCATGGGAAGGATAATGGAAAGGATAATGAAGGGATAATGGAAACTATAACGGAAAAAATAATGGAAAGGGTAATCGAAAGGATCATAGAAACGCTAAGGGAAGGTATCATGGAAATAATAATGGAAAGAATTACGGAAATGATAATGGAAAGGATCATGGAAATGATCATGGAAAGGATCCTGAAAAGGATAACGAAAAGGATTTAGAAAGTGTAATGGAAAGGATAATGGAAAGACTAGTGAAAAGGATAATGGAAACGTTAATGGAAAGGATAATAGAAAAGATAATGGAAAAGATATTGGAAAGGATCATGGAAAGGGTAATGGAAAGGTTAATGGAAACGATAATGGAACCGATAACGGAAAGAATAATGGAAAATGAATAATGCCAAGGATAACGGAAATGACAATGAAAAGGATAATGGAAAGGATGATGGAAATGATCATGGAAAGGATCCTGAAAAGGACAATGAAAAGGATTACGAAAAGTATACGAAAAGGATTTTGAAAGTGTAATGGAAAGGATAATGGAAAATAAAATGCAAAGGCTAATGAAAAGGAATAATGGAAACGATAATGGACAGGATAATAGAAAGGACAATGCAAAGAATATTGGAAAGGATCACGGGAAGGATAATGGAAAGGATAATTGAAGGATAATGGAAACCATAACGGAAATAATAATGGAAAGGCTAATGGAAAGGATCATGGAAACGATAATGGAAAGGATAATGGAAATGATAACGGAAGGGATCATGGAAAGAATAATGGAAAAGATAACGGAAATGATAATGCAAAGGATAATGGAAAGGATGATGGAAATGATCATGGAAGGGATAATGGAAATGATCATGGAAAGGATCATGAAAAGAATAACGAAAAGGATACGAAAAGGATTTAGAAAGTGTAATGGAAAGGATAATGGAAAGGCTAATGAAAAGGATAATGGAAACGATAATGGAAAGGATAATAAAAAGGATAATGGAAAAGATATTGGAAAGGGTCATGGAAAGGATGACGGAAAGGATCATGGAAAGAATGATGGAAAGGATAATGGAAATGACAATGGAAAGGATAATGGAAAGGATATAGGAAATGATCATGGAAAGGCTAACGGAAATGATAATAGAAAGGATCCTGAAAACGATCATGAAAAGGATAACGAAAAGGATTTGGATGATGTAATGGGGAGAACAATGGTAAGGATAATGGAAAAGATAGTAGAAAGAACCATGTAAGAGATAATGTAAAGGATAATGAAAATAATAGTGAAAAGAACCATGGAAAAGCTTATAAAAAGGATAATGGAGAAGATAGTAGAAAGAATATGGAAATATTAATGGAAATGCCAAAGGAAATGATAATGATTCGACATTGGAGAGGCTAAATATGATACTAGACAAGAGTTTTGCAAAAAAACAGACTTATAATAATAATAAGCAGTACTTAGATATTTTCCTTTTATTCAACCTGAATAAATAATGTTAATTAGTAAAGTTTGTTCTCAAAACAACCTTAAATAAGTCATCATCGAAACCGAGGGTAACGAAAATCGTTACGAAAATTTCTAAATATCTCCATTCAATTTGCTTAATGCGCGCCGCGTTCCAGGACTTCAAGACTTCAAGTTGAAAGAGGCACCGCGACCCTTGGCTGGCGAACAGGAGGGCTTATAAATCACTTTCTCAGTTAACGACTATCTCGAGGAAAACGGGAGGAAGCGCCAACTCCTTTCCCGTTGTTATTATAATAAGCAAACAAGAATCTCACGTACCCATTTCCCTCCCCAGTTTCCTTCCTTCTTGCCACCCTATAGACCATCTCTGCAGTTCCCTGCTGCACCTCGACCCAAAATTATAACTAAAAGTTGGAAATCCCAATATTGTTGGAAGCAATTCTACAAGGGTAAATCCTATATTTTTTATCTGTGTAACACATAAAGGAAAGATATTGAACATTGCCATCCAGTAGAATTAGTAATTCGTAGAAATGGAATACAATAACTTTGAAAGATATGTTCCTTAAAGATTTCTAGGATAATGAAGAGAGGAGGCCTTCAACTGTGAAGTGTGGATTCATTCTTGTCGAGTAACGAATTCGGTCTCCAGAATTAATGCGTTTATTATACGTTATATTTTCGCTGCTGGAGGCCTCCTATATTATATGTTTCATTGTGATGTAAATGAAAATGTATACGATGCAAATTTCGACATCCCTTCACCGTTTCCAAGTATATACCGCCGCCAAACCGCCGAATTTCAATTACGCCCGCATTGTCGTTGATTTTACGTTCTTGCATGCTCGCGAAGTTATTAAATATTCTCTTTGCGTAACCCTCGAGAAGATTTCGAACAGTTTTACGATCCTTCGATCATAAATATGCTGCGATGAGATATACTGCACAAGTTTCATTACCTTATTTGTTTCTAAAGGGGTTCTTTCTATGGTGATTTCCGAAAATATAACATGCACCGTCGTCGGAAGAAAAGTGCATAATTCTCTAGCTGGTTTCTTTTTCGAGTTCTACCTTAGATTACCGTTTTTACGGTATGCCTGCATGCGTTATTCTATGCGAAATTGAGTAGTTTCTTGAGGGGATGTCGTAAACCAGCTCTGACTCACTTTACGATGCTTATAAAAGGAGGAATTTTTAGTGGGGAGTTCAAAGATGCATGGAGACGGGGCGTCGTTTATTCCTCGTGCATTAAATATTGATGAAAATTAATAATTTTATTTTATTAGCGTTCGACCGTAGAAAAATTCCAATAGGGAAAAATTTTATTCTCCAATTAGTATAGCAAAATGTAAATTTTTGTCGTTAAAACAGTGGAAAGTACGCATCCAACGAAAAATAACTAGACGAAGCTTTTTTTTGGATAAAAAGTGATTATTGGTTTTGTTGTAGACGACGCTAGTGTCGTCAGGTCGATAAGTCAACTTCAGTTTTTAAAATAGAATGGCCTATATTTTATATATTTTTGAGTTCTTTGCAAAATTTTAGTGCACGAAGTATGGTACGCTGGGACACATTTGGACATGGAGCACATTTGGGCCATCAAAATGTCCATTGGCTTTATGAAGCTAATTTGATGCATAATAGTAAGGAAATTCTACTGCTTCATACGTAAATGTTTCTTATCTTTAGCACTAGTAGATTTTATATTTACTGATTTATTTATATTCCATACGTGGGAAAGATTTTGATAACTGAGATGAGCCAGATTTGGACTATGTATGGCAATAAATGGGAGGACTTCGTATGTCCGCATTATTTGCTGATATCACATTCAATAACCATCACCGGACATGGCGCTCCTCGCGCCAGGCTCAAGGTGTTTTTTTGCCACAGTTTGGAACAGGTTGCCATTTTTTTTGTCACAGCTCTTCTGAACAGATCTTTGGAACAGGTTATGATTTTTTGTCACAGTTTATCGGAGCACGTTGTGACGGGTTAAAGGAGGGCGGTTGGAGGGGAGGGGTGAGCGGAGATTTTGGTTACTCATAAGAATAAGTATTATCCGCAGATACTGACTTTAAAAGTAAATTAACACAAAAAATTGCTTTAATGACATTGTTTTTCTATTGTCCAAATGTCTCCAAATGTAACCCATGGTGGGGCTTAATTAGACAAATGCACACCTGTAGACAGATCAATATTTCTTAAAGTCAAAGCTGCATGTTGGTGATTTCGTGTCGATAGTTTAGAGGTAACATTCATCACTATCGGTCAATCCGATCAATTAGTCTTAAATTTCTAACAAAAAGTGGTAAAAATTGCTCCTGAAAATAAATTCCTTATGGTTTGGCTTTATTTATCTAAAGAAAAAAACATCATTGTATAAAACAATATAATATACAATGCAGGGTAGGGTGAGGCTCATTTGGACAATTGCGACTGTCCTCTCCATTTGCAAAATTATTTAAGTTTACATATATGTGACCCGCTCGGAAGAAAGGGGTCTTGTGCTAAAATCGAGTTATCGAGATACACGCGCTTAAAGAGTACAGTGTTGCTCGGCGTTCTGCCTGGTGTTTGAAGGCGCATAACTCTGAAACTACTTATCAAAAAGAAATAAAATAAAGTTCGTTATGCTTCTTAGTAATTTCTACATAAAGTGTATGAGTTTCAAAATATTATGTCTCTCGGTGTAAGCGCGACCGCGAGAGAAGTGTAAAATGGTACCCGACTTTTGTAGTTTAAATTCACACTCACCTTACCGATTTTTTTTCTCAAAAAACGCTTAGCCAAAAATATTCTAACCTTCATAGGTTAAAATACAGTATCTCATCTGCAGATTGGCGTTTGTGTTTTTTTAAGTTTTACGTAATAGAGGGTGTAAACATGTTTGCAAAAATCGAGAACGATTTTTCAATTTCCTCGCTCTCAAATTTATTCCTACGGCCGAAAAATTTTGATTGCTTTACATGTTATATAAAAATAAACCAAACTAATGACGCAATTAATCTCATCTTGTTCATTAAATCATTTTAGTGTGAACATAGACTCTATGTTTGGTTACCTATACCTGTGTACAGCGGGCGATTGTTAGTCCCGGCAAGTGCTGGCTGCACACGTGTGCACCGGCTGTTTATTTTGGATAATATTGTAAGATTTCAGCATCCGTCAATACCTTAAAGTCAATAATTTATTCATAACACCCTTTCCTTCTAACGGCAAAAATCAGGTTTTCGCAAAAGTCTTCGTCAAAAGTCACCGGAATATTTTTTAAATCGTGAATTTGATAGTAGGTAGATAACTTCTCATGTAATTGTACATTATTGCCTCTGCTGAATTAAGTCATTAAAAATCTGGAAATTATCGTTAATTACGGTCTTTTATTTAGTTATTTTCCCGGTAAATTATGCTTTTATATCCCTCCCAGGCAAAGCACAAACAGCGCGCTTGTCGACTGCTTAGGAGGGGTGGGGTGAATTCACACAAGTTCTGATAGAAGGTTTTTGAAATTAATTTATAAATTCCTGTAAATTACTAACTGCAATTAAAATTGTTCGCAAATTATCGGTAAATTACCAACGGTAATTTAAATTGATGGTAAATTACCATCGGTAATTTAAGCCGTAAATTACGTTAATTAGGAATCGGTAAATTACCATTAATTACGGTAACTAATTTGGTAATTTACGCGGTAAATTACGCTTTTACATTAATGTGTTCGAAAATAAAAAACTCCAACGCTGTTTCAATTTGTGTATTCGTGGCTACATGTTTCGAGAAGATTAATTCTCGTCTTCAGGCCATACGTCAATTGGTGAAAGCGGGTGATAAGTCATAGGTTAGGTTATGTATCCCTTTCTGTTTAGTGAGGGGTACCAGGCGTTAAATATCTAATTCCTTGCAGTAGACAAATGGTAAGAACAGGTATCAGGGTCAGGTGTGTTATAATGAAACTATTCAGAACATGCGGCAGTAGAAAAACTTTTATAAAAAAAAGTTTAATAAAAAAGTATAAAAGTTTTTCTACTGCCGCATGTTCTGAATAGTTTCATTATAACACACCTGACCCTGATACCTGTTCTTACCATTTGTCTACTGCAAGGAATTAGATATTTAACGCCTGGTACCCCTCACTAAACAGAAAGGGATACATAACCTAACCTATGACTTATCACCCGCTTTCACCAATTGACGTATGGCCTGAAGACGAGAATTAATCTTCTCGAAACATGTAGCCACGAATACACAAATTGAAACAGCGTTGGAGTTTTTTATTTTCGAACACATTAATTAACCACCCCAATGAAATGGAGTCTTTTATCCCTACGCTTTTACATCCCTGATCATGGAGCATCCATTCTGGAAAAAAATAAGAAAATTTCCCTGATTGTTTCACACAAAATTTTTGTTCAGATCGTATTTTTTGTTTAATTAAAATTAAAATATTCGAAATCAATTGTTGATACGTATAAAGATTTTATTAAATGCGTTGTTGATGCTTCGCATCCAAATAGTGAACAACGTTTTGTAAAATGGAGCAACTGGGTTATATTTTTACAGAATTTTCTAGGCCTTTGCCACAACTCATCACGAAATTTCATCACTTCAACCTCAATGTGAATCAACAACATATTGGTTGCAAAGAATTTGCTAATTCTGCCACTCAGTACGCAACAGTTAAAAAATACAGCTAGAGGGTGAGCCGGAAGACATCCAAGCAACCGGCCTTTCTCTCCAGCGACAGTGGTACCTATTTAAGGAACTTCGGCCATTAATAACAAACCCTAAGAAAGCAGAAGAAAGCAGTGTTCATTAAAAAGCCACAGAAAGAGTTTCTCAAGAAACGGTAATAGGTAATAGGGGAAAAACGATCGAAGTCACAATTTTATTACAATGTAAATTTCATTTGTCGTATAGATGTGACTTCGATCGTTTTTCCCGTGTACCGTTCATATCTTTATAGTAAAACAATTAATTTCATTCTGTTACAATCTTCTATTACAATAAGCACAACTTTTTTTACAATACATTATTATTATCACAGCAATGTTATAGTCTTTCATTTCAAATATAGGTTATACCAGTTATTTATTTAATAACAATAAATAGCATAATTTATCGGATTTCAGTAATAAATTCGTGGTGCAAAAATACATCAAGAATTGTGCTTCTACTTCTATTATTACTTATTTTTTTAAGTTTTCTTTGTTTTCGGCAAAAAAATCTTGCCACGTTATTTTTTTAACAAATTATAAAAAAATATCAGACTTACTATTAGAAAGCACTTATTTTTATTTTGGTGTATTGTCTTTGATATTCTAATAACAAATAGCTTAGAAAATTGCCAGGAAAGCTTTCTTGTTTTGCGAGTATAATGCAAGCGCCCTGAATCCTTCCGCGAAAAAGTAGTTTCGTTCATCGCTCTGTAACTTCGCCAAATTTTATCTGATTAATCTCAAATAAATGGCATATTAAAGTATAGGATTCCAGCATTCCGAATCTGCCAAAACCCCAAAATCGATAATTTAGCAGTAAGGGGTCTTACTGCTAAATTATCGAGCCGGTCACATATGTAGATGTATTTTAATATTTTAAATTTCGATTTCAATACACTGGAACTGTTTCAACTAGTTATTCAACATAGCTTTACTATTTGGAGCATATAACGTTTAATGGAAAATTATCAGGAAACTTACTTAATCTTATTATTTGTTCTTTTTATTATTCTGTCTTTTCTTATTATTTTTCATTTAATTTCGTATTTTCTTATACTTTATTTGTTTCTTATATTTTCCATTGTATTACAAATCTTGTGTATAAGTAGAAAACAAAAATAAAAAAATATATACAATAAAACACCAGTCCTTTTCTATATTTTGGCGTCCTTAAGTCCAGCTGGCATTTGTGTTATGTAACGTTAAAATCGAAGCCAAAATTATTAAATCAATGTGAAAATATCCATATGTTATACAAAATTATTGCTTTAAGGATGATTTTGTTATTATTACAATTTATCTTTTCTCACTGAAATATAATTACCATAGACCATCACAATATCAAGTACTGTTTGAATTTATCAACCCATTTCTACAAATATTAGATCATTTTGTAAAATCATTAAGTCTCTATAACATTAAGATTAAAAAATATAACACATTACGGCCATATAAAAAGTTTCCCGGCGCCTCCACCAAACCCGACCAAATGCTTAAATCGCATCATCCCGGTCCATCTCGGCAAAAACTCTTAATTCTGACGCGACCTCTGATGAATTACCTACCGCAGATTATCAATACGCAGATTATTCGCATCTTTCATGCGAGATATAGAAGGAATCCTGCGTTACTCACGCCGCTGTGCCTCAGATCAGACGAAAAGTGAATTCATGCGGCAACTAATGAAAGCGAGCGGCCGACGCGAACCGCTATCGTCCTTGATCGATTATATCCGGTGTCCCGTGAAACGTGCCAGTGGCGTGCGGTCGGCCGGGGTATGGGAAAGCGAGAGGGGTCATCCCCCAGCGCCGAGATGAAAAATTATAGAAATAGCCGCAACGGATCAGCTGTTTGTCATCGCGACGCGAACATGATTGATGCGCGTCGATTATTGGGCGTCCATCCTCTCTCTCTCTCCCCATCTCTATCTCTCTCATACAATTCTAACCCAACAATGGTGCCGCTCTCATACATATTTCATCCGCAGTCGAAAATGTTCCCCGTTCGAAATTTGAATAGCAATTTCTGTTTTATATGATTCAATAAATTTTACAAGCAGAGCGGCGGGAGCGCATAATGGAGACACATATCGCGCGGATTGCGTCACAAATTTATGCGCGCGTATAATTTTGTATTAGCAGGCCGGACGCTGGTGCTGGTTCGTTTCCCCCTCCGTCGCGCGCCCGCCTAGCGTTTGACGTGGGTGCGTGCGGCTCGAACGCGCGTCGATCATTTGCAAAACAATCGCACAAATGGCTGAACAATTGCCGTACATCACCGGTGATATCATGCGGATAGAGCTGGCGCTGTGCTGCGTTGTTCGGGAAATTAGGATGCTGCCCGGTCGGTCATGTGGAAGGCAGCCTTGATTTCTGATTTTCTTTTTTCGGTGTTTGAATATTTATCGAGTTAACACACGGTGAAAATAGACGGACAAAATACTGTCTCTTACCAATTGGAGCCTATATGGAAACAAAATCGCTAAAACGGTTTGTTATTTCAAAAAATCTTCGGACACGTCGGTTTTTAATTTGATTTTTCGTGGCAAATTGTTCTTCCTGCTTTTGATTGTTCTCTTAATTGTCTTAATTAATTGGCTACATTTTATTGCCTTACATAAGAAAGAAAAACAGTTGAATATTAGGGTAATATTGATAACTTTTGCTTGTGAATGGAAAGCGAATAAGTGTTTTCATGAATTTCTTTTCGCTGAATATCAATCCTGGCTTGAAAGTTTCATACCTCGTCACGCAAACCACTTCGCTGTAAATGCTTCAAAAACATTTGTGTACAATCTTTCGGAACTTCTGGTAAAAGAACGATGTTTATGGTTTAGTATGAGATCTAGTATACATTAGCAAAAATTACCAAAGTTGCGTATTTCTTACATTTTTATCTCCTTTGTAACGAAAACTATACGTTGATAGAAAATTTTGTATGAGTCCGGATTGTTTTCAGTGTAAATAACTCTAGCAAAAACTCAATTTCATATTCCATTTTCAAAATCGATATGCTTTAGATAGTTATCAATATTTTCTTATTCCATTTACCATCTCGATGCTCCCTAGAGTAATCGTTATTTTGTAATTTTCAATTGTGATTTCTCGAAAAATAGTTGATGAAATGTTGTCTCGGTAGTGCCACATATACTACGATAAAAATGACCAAATTGAAACAAAACATCCAGGTCTTCGTTAAAACTTATTGTTACAATTTTTCTACAAAGAAAAATTACTTCACCCGTTACTAAAAACAAAAATATTTTTTTCGAGGAAACCTCTTGTCACATGGGCTAATTTTTCGTGTGGTATATTTGAGTCCATAAATACAACTTTTTATCTTTTTATTTATCTTTTTATTATATATAAATATTGTTTTTCAAAAAAAAATAAATAAAATTTTATACACATCCCGTATAAGTCACGTTAAATAAATATGTCATCTTTTAAAATTTATAAACAGTGAAGAACGTTTTCTTTTACCCAACTTTTAAAAAGGTGTTCAATAAGGACCCAAATTGTCTCAGAAGATTGTCTCCAAACCTCAAGACAATCAGGAGTCAAACACAGTTTTAGCGATTTGAAAACAACACTTGTGTCGTGCACACCGATTTGAGTTTTGATTGAAGTACATGATTATTAAGTTAAAGGATTCTGTAAAACGAGTATATTTTTGATTTTTGAATAAAGTCGATATTTATACTTGTAATTTCGGGTTTATACCAAACCCGGTTGTTGAATTCCTAATTCCAGAAAAACCGGATTAAACACTAAAAAATATTTATACATATATTGTATTACTTTAATAATTATTAAACTTCAAAAATATAACAATTTAATTATTATACCTACTTCATACAAAACAAAATTTTCTGCGACCTTTTAATAATGTATTTATTCTCAGTAAAAAACTTCTTTATACAAAATTTAAGTTCTTTGGCCTGTAATTAAGGTAAGCGTCCCAAATTTAGACTCTATCCTAAGTTCCGACACATTTCTGTTTAGTTGGATAAAATGAAAAATCTACAAAATTTCAATTACTTGAGGACATCCAGTTTGTTGATTTGACATTACATTTATCAAACCACAATCGTTTCGTATTCTACCAATGTTGTAATGGTCAGAACATAACCTAAAAGTTTGACTGATCGTGATGATTGAGTGTTAGGCTAAAAGTTGATTTTTTCCTTATAAGGTAACTGCCAACCGACTTCTTTTTATATCCATCGCTACAGGAGGAACTAAGGAAGGAACTAAGAAAGGAACAGAAAAAGGAACAGAATAAAAAGCTGCGACAAGAAAAACACTAAAAATTCCAGTAAAAAAGTTCTACTTACAAAATCTAAGGTCTTTGGTCTCTAATTAGTTGTTACAAATAATGAAATTTCCTCGTACATCAATTATTTATACAGGTTTCTCAAACCCCCTGTTAATTAATTTTTCCACGAGCATTGATAATAATCTTTTTCTTCTATCATATCGCTAGTTTGCTATTTTGGCACAACACAGTCAAAAGTAGGTAACTTTACATGCGAAATATTTACAAAATATGTTTAGAACTTGTACAAAATAGCACATATATGACATAATATATTGATTAGAATATGCTTCAGCTCCAGCTTTCCACAAAAGCCGTTACGACATATTGAAATAATTATGTCTATAACAAAATCCCGCAATATTCTAATTATCCTTGGAGCGAATCTTCATTGTGACTCGGATTAAAATCGCACCAAACTGAAAAGAGACGACACGGCGATGTTAATTTCCTACGTCGCTCACCCGCGAAAGCGTTCATAGATGGCGCCGGTGAGCACCGTCGCCCATAACAATGCAAGTCACGTTTCCTCATTTTACCAGTTTAAAATGAATAATTAAATTTGGCGTTCGGTTTTACCGGGACCCGGGGGGAGCACTGGGGCTTATCCCCAAGAATAAACGCCAACTGTAACGGTCGACCCCATCCAGCGCTATGACATTGTTGTGCTCTTTTCCCTCCGATAGAGGCTGAGGCCCTTTACTGCCGGGACTAATGGGCACGGTTCGATCATCTTTCCGGTAATTGAAAACCCAACACTGGGAAGGGCAAACGAAAACAAACGCAATCGGCCTAAGTGTTCTCCTTTTCGCTGTTAACTGCTAATTCGATAGTTCTTCGGGTTTCTGAAATTTCTATGTTTCTACGGTTGTTCGTCGATGGTTAGTTCTCAGAACTGTAGGTACTCTTTTAGATGTTTTTCTTAATGTAATAGTGTAGTAAACGCTAGTTCCTCAAATTTTAATCGTAATCGGAAACTAGTAATTGATTAAGTGCAGTAGTGTACCAGTTAAGGCTGATTTAGACGCTGGCACTGTTAGCTATAGTTCAGACAGTGGCCAGTAGCTGGTTATGTATTTTCTTTTTACTTTATTACATATTGGGTGTACAGGGTTAGCCAAAATAACCGGAACACCAAAATAATTCTCCAACCGTAAGACATCTTCTTTAAAATAAAGCAGCGTATATATTATTCAATTTGTTTAATTTTAATTCTAAGAATTTTTTATAGTAATCATTTTTTTAAATGTATTGTTTTTGAATTATTAGCTATTAACCAAAAATTTTTTTATAAAATGCATTATTTTTTAGTTCTAAGCAATGAATCAAAACTCATGAACTGTTACTTTATTTAACCAAACGGGTAAAAAATAACAACACAATTAAATAGAATTAAATTAAATGTTCAAACTGCCCCAATAAATGTGTATGAATGTGGGAAAATATTCTTTATTTTAAAGTCGTAAGTTTTGATTAATTGCTCATAATGCATTTAAAAAAACTGATTTGAATGACAAATTCTTAGAATTGATCATAGAATTTAATAAAAATAAAAATATACAAAGTGTATTAGAACATGGTAAGGTTTGCAAATTTCCATAATAAAATGAAAACACTGTTTACAAAAAGTTTTTAAACGAGAGGTTGGTTAAATACAAAAAACTTTTATTCGATCTTTTTTGATTTTTTGCCGTTGGAGAACGATAGGTGTTTCGATAATTTTAACCATTTTTGGTTAATAACCCAAAATTAAAAAAATAATGTATTATATAAAAAAATTATTCCTATAAAAATTCTTAGAATTAATCTTAGAACTGAAAAATTTAATAATATATTGGGTGTTCTATTTAATATAATTTGGCGATTTCTATAATAAAATGAGCACCTTGTATATTGAAAATATATTTAAACGATAGCTTGTTTAAAGCCATAAAGCTTCTGTTTGGACAATTTTTTTAAATTTCTTGCATTTGGCGACTTATTTAAGTGTTCCAGTAATTTTGGCTAATCCTGTATATGAATGTTCAAAAATGTGAATGAGCACGAGATAATTATCTAAATTGTTACTTATATGCATAAAGAATAAATTATCCCTATCCACATGCTTCTTTTAAAATAACAGTTTCTATTTTAAATGAATGAATATGAAAAATATAGAATAATCTTGTTTTTAATTATAATAATCTTTTTTTGTTGTACACTTTATATACAGTTGCTAGTAGTATTATTATTTCCACTTTTTTTCTAATCGAATGTCATTCTGAGCAGACAGTTTCATCGGTACTTAAATGATACAAAACATATGTTTTCCAATTGCTTCCAACTGCAACGTTGCAGACGTTTGAAGTATAATTATTATTATATATGTGGAATAATTTAGAGGTAGGTATGTACACAACTGAAACTCAAGCTGGTTTGAAAATAAATGATTAATTCTAGAACTGAAAATTCACTCGCACAACTTAGAACATTAAAAGTACGTTAAATATATAGAGGTATCCATAAACTTTACAATTTGAAATTAAAAAAAAACTGAGAAATCAAAGAAATGCTTTTCAAACAAAGCGTAAAAGAAGTATGAACCCCGACGAACCCATTCCAATAATACAAACCAAATAAATTATAAATTCAGTAAAACAAAGGGTACATAAAAATAAATTATTAAGTATATACAAATAAATATTCAATATATTCAAATGATAAATAAATCCATATAAAACATTTTACTGATTTGTTTTAGAAAGTAAATCAAAAAGAAACTGACTTTTTTTCCTCTAGTATCGTCGTCAATAATTATAGAAGAATATATATACCTACTATGATGCTTTTCAAACCACGGTGATGGGATAAAATGCAAGAAATTGTGCATTACTTTCATCAGGCATCCCTCTTGAATAAAAACAATAAAGCTCTTAGGAAAGAACATATTTTATTATTACAATTTCATATAATTATACATTGTTTCGGGCAGAATTACTTTTCTCTTGCTAGCTTTAGGAGTTTGTGTAATTTCAAATGTTTCACTTTTTTCACACTCCATAAAAAACCTTTCGGTTATTCGCAAAATGTTCACGAATAACCCGCGTTTTGGTTGTTAATATTCGCGGAACGCGCGAGGGCTAATATTATTTCGAAGCTTATCAATAGCGTCAAATTCCGCTTATTTGCATTGTTATCGCGCGTTGTTGCGCCGATTGTTCCGATTGAATAGGTGCATCCTATGTTAAAAACAATCAAATAGAGCGCGCACTGAAAAACAATTCCGGATCATACGGGCTATGCATGCGAGCAAGGTGGGGGTTGCGGGGGGTGCCTTTATTCCCGATTTTCCCCGGTCCGGTCGGACGCTGGCGCGTATAATAAATTTAAATAAAAACGACCACAAATCCGGTCCCGCTTGAATTTATTGCAATGTCTTTCGCGCTGTTTTATTTTCGATTTTATTCGTTCTAACGCGCCGAGAAAAATTTACTGTTCGCGTTGTTCGACCAATTGAAATATTCTAAAATGGCAACAGCTATAATTTATTGCACTCTGTGTCGTCAATAAGGGAATTACGAGTATGATTCATGTGAGTTTTACGTGTCTATAAGTAGGGATTTATGTGATTCTAACTTTTTATTAACAGCGGGTTCTTACGATTCGGTATCACTGCTCAATTCTTGTCTTTATCACCTGTTGTCATCTGTTGACATTACTGTGATATACAGTAGATCAATGTGATAGGCATGAAGTTATATTTGTTTTCTCTCTGATGTATAATAATAGGAAACGAACATGCATCTGTGCCAAGCCTGAACAAACGGATATCTTTCTTAAAATTACCGGTATATGGATCTGGTGGCGAAACAATCTATACATTGTGTATCACTTTTCCAAGTCTCAATAAAACGTTGATTTGTTTCTAGAAAATAAGTGTCAGTCTGACTCAAAAGTTTTATATCGACTTATTGGGTTTTTCAATTCCAATTCAAAGAAGTTAAAGCCGTTTAAATAACGGTTTTGTTAATAAGGAATTAAGAATACAAATAAGTCCGTATGAAACTTGTACCTGGTAATAGCCTTAGAAGTTAGACAATAGGTTTGTTCGACCAGCACCAAAATAAGTGCATAAAGCACTTTTTGCCCTGCAAAAACCTGCATTGCGTATGCGTAGAAGAATCCCCAATTGTTTTGACTGGTTTTGACTGTTGCTCGAACGAACCCAAATACATATACTGAAGGTATTTTTTAGCTTTGTCAATGGGGCTAGTAAACTCTGTCGTCATTATCATCTTCTTTCGTCAGCCGTTCGTCAGCCGACTCAATTCAGAATATCTGCCTTCAGATTTAGATTCTACTGAAAAAAAGATACAGAACCACTCTTCACTTGTTCTATTTTATGCCTTGTTGGCCAAGGTAGTCATAGCTTTGATTACTGCATTTTTGACAGCGAAATACTTGGAAATATGTGAAATGGTCTGATATCTAGACTCAAAAGTTAATATTTTTTTGTTAAAGTACTACATGTGGCATGTAATTTATTGTACGAAAACAAAAAAGGTTTTTTCTTTCTTAAATATTTATTTAAACCTATTATCGATTTTGAACCCCTAGGAACAGGGGTTAATATGTATAGATCGCCCTGAAAACTCACAGGAATTGAGTAAAATAATAATACAAAATACAATGCTTTTTTTTTCACGCCATTTCTGTAATTTCGTCTAAATAGTTAAGTAATAAATTAAAGTAGAGGAAATTCTGAATAATTTATGTCTACGATTTTTTTTGGTAAAATTAATAGTATAGCTGCATGAGCAAACTGTATTTGATTGAGATCGGTCGTGTCTGCATCTTAGTTAGCCAAGATTTGACAAATAGTCTCATTCTAATGTCAATAGGTAGTATCAAACGCTGATGTTTTGACAATCTGTTCTGCAGTCTTATATATGTTTGTTTGTGTTCGTTGTATGTTGTTTTATGTTATCCATTGGCCGCGCCTGACAAAATGTTTTTAGTTTTTACAATTGAGTTTTTTTGTGTTTGACTTGGTTGTCAATTGTGTAATTTATATCTTATTTTCTGTAGCGCTTGAAGAAGTGCCCAGTAGGACACGAAACATGTAGCGATTGCTAAAATAGAACAATAATAAGGAATCCGACCACTTTTCATTGTATTCAAATATCTGTCAAATCCTGGCTAACTAGTTTCATTTTAATGCAGGTACGACCTATCTCGATCAGATAGAATCTCATTTACTATTAATTTTATAAATAGTATAATAAACTCATATGCCTGGCCACGCCAGATTTTTTTAAACTTTCCATTGATTGTAAATGTTTTAAATGTGCTGGATTGTCTTCAGTATAACTTCCACTGTCTGAAAATACTAAAATGCACGTAAAAGTGACCAATAAATAAACAATTCTGTTTTTGATAAATCGTGTTCAAGAAGAAGTAATAGATCTACAAATCACCTTTTTCTATACGTGTACAAAATTTCACCAAGTAATATCAGAATTTGCTATATATTTTTCGGTAAAAACCGCACTTGTGAACAAGATATATTTTATTTTATTATTCGATTCGTGAAACTAACACATTTGCTGCTAAAAATGTATTATTATTATGTATTTTTGCGTTTAGGAATACCTACGATATTACCTTTAAGGTGAATGTATTGTTGCTTATTACTTTTTTACAGACACCTACCCTATAACGATTTATTAAATTAAGAAATTCAAAGCGCTGGTCAGCATTCGTCAAATTTTATTAGGGGCTTTTAATGAAAATACTCATTCCTTATATCAAGTTGGATTGTCGACTAATTATTCTTCATGACGTTATGAGGTCCTTTTTAAATGGTGTCCATCAATGTCTTAATTTTCTAATGATAGGCACGTTAAATGTCACTGTACGTACAGTAAGTGTATATTTGCTACCTAACTCTTGCAGTTATCGTGTGAATTTGAAGGAAAAAATAATGGAGTTAACTGATTTTGCCCATTCACGAACTTGTCCTTACTTTTCGAGAGACTATCGTGTACACAGACAGATGGAGAGATGGTCAGACGGACAGACGGACATAGCAGTTTCAGATGCTGATCAAAAACATATATACAAGTCTATACCTGCCTCGCTTCCTTGAGGGTGTTACAAATGTTGTGAAAAAGTCAATATACCCTACCACAGCAAATGTAGGGGGTATAAAATTTATCAAACGTGATTGGACTAAAATATAATTCAAAATGACTGTGTGTCACCACCACCATAAACTATACATCATACCAATTTGTACGAATACTTTTTGTTTATTATAGCTGATATGCGCAATTAGTTTCAATATGAAAGCGCGCGATGCTACCGTGATCCGTTAATAACGATAAATATCGCCGGGGCATTAATCAACATTTATTTTATCAAAACTGTACGCGATGCTAATATAATGGCGTAGCGTGGCGCGTGCCTCTATTTAATTGGCGCTGATTTTTCGATACAAATTGCCGCAGCGATATGACTCTAACCCATTTGTTTTGTTTCAGGTAAGCGGACTCACATTCTAACAGACTGAAAACGATCATCGATTGCGGTGATTACCATAATATATTGTAAGTAGGTTTTATGTTTATATGGTCTGGTGAATTGAACTCTGCTCGAACTGATGGTTACGATATGTATATTTAATGTTTAAGTAGCGTTCGTTTATTTGAAATTATATTTTGTGAGAATATTTGTGTAATAATTGTAGGATTATTATAATTAATCAATTAACTCACGGGATAAACTTTTTTTAACTAAGTAGAACACGATCAGTTGTAATAATTGGTCATACGAAGCGCAAAACAACGTCAATATTATTTTTACCAGGCGCTTACTGAAGCTGTCCCGATGTGTTTTTTGTGGGTTCGTCGGAACAGGTTGTTAATTTCTTGTCACAGTTCTGCGGAACAGTTTTGTGATTTTTTTGCCTCAGTTCATTTGAACATGTTGTGGTTTTTTCTTATTGGAGGGTGAGGGACAACAATTATACTAAACATTTTTTTGTGCTGATATGATTATCATGATGATCAAAATTTATATAATTTTTTTTACTATATATATATATCAGAGTATTTCACAGATTTCCAATTACTTAACTCATCAAATAATCAACTGACTACTGCAGCCCACAGCAAAAAAAAATTAAAAAGTTACAACCGATTTTGGTATGCTATTTTCGTAGATTCTGAACCGATGTGATTTTTTTCATAGTTCGTCGGAACAGGTTGTGATTTTCTTGTCACAGGTCTGCGGAACAGGTTGTGATTTTTTGTCTCATTTCATCGGAACATTTCTTATTGGGGGGTGAAGGACAACAATTATACTCAGCAATTTTTTGTGCTGATATGGTTATCATAATGATCCAAATTTATATAAACTTTTGACTACATATATCAGAGAATTTCACAGATTTCCAATTACTTCGTTTGTCAAAAACTCAACTGACTACTTTGGCCCACAGTATAAAAAAGTTCAAAGTTCCAACCGATTTTGGTACGCTTTTTTCGTAGATTCTGAACCTAACGTCAGACATTTTGAATTGTGTGTAATTTTTGAGAAAAATCGCCTTTTTTGCATTTTTAACTGTTTTTACACTGATTTTCTAAACATCTACCCCCCAATTCACAATTATTGTTTCCAGACCCAAATTCAACCAAAAATAATTACTTGTTACTTGATAGATTTCTTTAATTGTTCCCCAGACTGATCGTTAGTTTCAACTATCGAAGTTGTTCATTTGTTGTTTTTGACAAATTCAGTTATGTTCAGATATCTACATTAAATTTTTTTTATAAAATAAGTAGCACACTAATGTAGGCAGGTACATATTCAGCAAAAGAAATATTGTTTTTTGTGAACATATGAACAGCAAGCATTTTACTATAAACAAAATACATTTGACTTAAGTTTGGGCTGACAATGAAACTTGAAATATATTTTCAAAATTAAAAAATAGTAGTTAAATTTGCTTTGAAGTCTACCAGTCAATAACCAATTCTTTTTAATCGGTTCAATGTTGGACTCATGTTCATTTATGGTATTGAGGATTTTGGGATTTTCAACTAAATAAAAAATAATAATAATAGAAAATTTACTTGTTACTTATCAATTAGCTGCTTCTTATCTGCAAATATGAACTTATCTGCTTAAGAATAATGCATAAGCGTGTTATGAAACTGCGCCCAGATACGCGGCGGTCAAAATTGCGTGTGTTCACGTAGTTCTGTTGCTTCAAATTACAAATTGTGCATTAAATCTTTTAACTTTTTTACCCAAAAACCATTGGACTTATACATTTGATACCCAAACAGTCTTGAGAGAGATACTGTTAACCTATACAGTGTGTTTTAACAATCAATTTGCATAGCTGAAAACTGCTGTGGACTTTGTGACACATGCTAAAAGCAGTTATAAGTAACATTTTTGGAAAAAAAAAAACTATCGTCGTGAAGACAATGTATGCAGAAATTTACTGTAGAAGGAAAGTCTTATTATACTTGATGCCTTGAAATTATTTTAGGTTTTTATTAATAACTTCATCATTGTTTATATAGCCGGTCACCTTTTCATTACACATGTTTTGGAAGCCTCTCTTTAAATATACCTACTTTAGAGGTAACCTACTTATACCTCAAACAAAACTGTACAGAAGAGCGCTTGTACAAATGTAGCCGCAGCGATACATACAAGCGTGTCGCTTTGGCAGGTGTTTGCACAGTTTTGCCAGACGTACGATATTGAGGGTATAAATCATCCAAAGAGATCCGTCAATAAAACACTGGCCAGAGCGGAGAGTCTCGCTTAAGCTAACATTTACACAACTAACACATCTGCCGGTTCGTTCCCTTTCCACTGCGTTCTGCCCGGGCAAAAATATAAAAGAGCGTCCCTACCGTCTCAAAAATTAAATTACTCGTTCACCATGGCACGAAGAAAAGATGAAATGGGTCGTTTTTGGGAATGAGGAAGCACGTGAATTCGGTAGATTCTCGAAGAAAATACGATGGAAAACTCCAGTGTGCGATCGGATGCTTTCGCAAATAAGGGGCTCTGTAAATATCTCGTAAAATCATGGTTTACTTCTGACTGTGTGTGTGTATGCTTAGTAAAAGTTTATTAGGTTTCATTCAAACAAGCAAAAATCATATAGGTATCTTTCGTTAAATTCACCAACCCACTGAAAAAGAAATACTTGGCAGGAATATATGTGTTTCAAATTGAGAAGATGGTGAGATTATATGAAAGGAATTAAGTACCGTATTCAACCAAGACATACATATATTCAAAGTTGATGGTATGATGTGTTTAGAATGAATGTATAGATATTCACATTGGCTATATTGCACTTCAAGTAAAGAATACCAGTTAATCAAATTTAATGAAACTGTTTAATCAGTATGGTTGTAAGAATTTATTAGAATGATTATATGTTCCAAATTAAACTATGATTTTATCTCAGCAAGTTAACTCCCAACTTGATTCTAGTAAATTATTTCTTTGTTTCAAAAACAGGTATACTCAATGTAACCGTTTGATGATGTTCGTATTACAAAATCATGATATTTTACAAAATCAAACTTTGAAGTAAATTAAAGTTTTTTCTTAACAATTTTGTTCTGTTTCAATCCATCTAATCAATTATATGTTTGGGGCTAACTATGTTGATATAATTGCTTAGATGGATCCAACCTGAACAAAATTGATTACAGAAAAGTAATTTATTTCATAGTTTGATTTAGTAACATAACACCATCGTCCACGCACGGCTTCATTATTGTTAGTTGAATTTAAGAAGTTTGACACTTACCCGATGCAACAGTAGGTTAATTGTACAACACATTGTTTGAAAAGAAGTAATTTATTGAGATAATTACGTCTCTTTGTACACAAACACCGCAATACATAATATAAACTTGTAAATAAAATATGCAAATGATATTGTAAATAAAATGTTTGTATTTCTCAGTTTCCTGATCGATATCCGCAGAAGTCTGAAATAAATTGCACTAGTCATCAATATAGTCTGAACTATTATCTACCTTAACAAAACTGATTATTGATTCTTCCGTTCCGATAGTGGAGTACTTCCAATGTTTGTTACTAATCGTACTTCTACATTTGGGAAAAAATAGCTGAGTAGCACACTTAGCATCCATAACAGTAGTTATCGATAATATTGTTTAATTATTATTTTTATGGACTTACTCTCATCTGTGTAGCGCATCCCAACTAAAAGCTCTAAAATGTGAAGTTCTTTTACACCATTTTCTTCAATTGTAAGATTGCATCAAAGAAAGGCTTCCATTTCAACTATAGAGGACTAGTTGAATTTGGATATAGTGACTAGAAATCCAATGTTCAATAATAGAAAAATAATATACACATACATAATTGATAATAATATCAAAATATAAGAATATAACAGCTTAAACAACTATATCTAATACAGCAGTAACAGTAGTATTATCGTACATTATAGCCAAATGCCTATATACAACAACATACGTATGTGACTCTCTGTAAACACGTAAATAACGGTCGTAGTTTTAATATAGGTACGCGGAATTGTTAGTCTTAGTCTTATTTATTAACAGCAGAAACACTTACCTGCAAATGCCGGTATGAGGCTTTGGAACCCCGCAACATAGAATTCAATGAATCCATTTATTTCAAAAATGCAATTGTTCAGGTAGATATTATATGTAATTTCCATAGCACACTGTCACAATCTAACCGGAACACCGTACAAACGACCACCAACTGCACAAACAGCCATTACAGGATAAGCGCTGGGTCACATGGGTCTGTCACGGTGTGGCTATTAGAGGTTAAAATTTTCTGAATTTTGGAATCCAGACGAAATGTTGCAGTCGATGCTACAACGTTGTTTGTTAATTTTATACCGAAATGGTGACAGTTAGGAATAAATTCTTTTGCGTGCTTAAACTTGAATCAACAAAATTTGACAAAATTTGAATCAATTATTTTAGTGAGAAGTTATAAGCATATGTATACAGGCTGTCCCAAAACTCCAAATTTGATGAGTTCAGAAACCCTGTCAAGAAATTCATTAAAAGCGTCACCATCACCATCACCATGTATTGCTCGTCTCCCTTCGAGACACCCTGTGCAATAATTAAAAACTAAGGACCCTGTTCATCCTGTTATCAGCCCATATCAATTTCCACAATTTGTTGTTTGGTTCATACCTATTGTATTAATTATTCTATGATAATTCAGATATGTCTGAATCTTTGTAAAGTACACACAGTTTCTAAAACTTTATAATTTTAGATTTGAATTTGTATAACTTTTGTAATCTCTTTCTCGTAATTGAATATTTTTTCACTGAACTGGAAACAAATGCATCACCATTATCACATGCCTTTAATATATTTAAGATAGTAAGTATTATTTTAGTGAGTTTTTTACAAAGTGGTGATAAAATGATCAAGATTGTTCAAAGATTGCAAAGGATATTGAACATTAAAGCTAATATTGCAAAGTTTTTTCCATTTGATGCCGACGTAATAACTAATTAATTAATTATCTTATAATGAGATACCAAATATCCCTTGTTACAAATGTATATTTTGGAAACCGAGGAACAGAAAAATACTCCTACATTCATAAAAATTACATACATGTTTACGTTATGTAGAAATTCTCATTAAGAACCTCCAAACTCAGGACAATTTTTACTAACCAAACAACAATCAACACATTAACATTATTATTCTTTCAATAATCGCTCTTATGAATTCATACCGGAAACTATGTTTTTTCGATAACATTTAATAACATTGTACATATTAACTGCGTATAGATACATACGAAATATATATCCTCCCATTCGCAAGCAATTTGCTAACAAGCTGAGACCATAAGACCAGCGTTTCATCATAAACGCTAAAGCAATAAATGAAATTTGCCTTGGGGTGCTGAAATTCAGTTCAGTAGCTGCATAGGGACGTCCTGAAATTAGACGAGATGCGAGAGCGTCTGCGTCTGTATGCAGTTAAACGTTTTACTGCATTAGCTTCGGAGTTGATGAGACCAGTTCCGCAATTACAACGTTATCATTCGTAATGAAAACCGTCTTGTCCTGTTGAGTTAATGGCGCGCGTTTTTGAGCTACGCCATTGATCAAGTTTATGTGCCCTGTAAAATGTGGTAGTTCTTACGGCTACGAAGGGAAACGTAATAATGGAGAAATGGGTTAGCCCTCATTGGGCAATGTTTATCGCGTTTCCGTTGTATAATAATGACTGGTCGTTCAAATAATGACTTCATTGTTTAAACGAACTGTCAGCATTATGCGAACGTACTGTCAAAGTTAGTCTGAACCTACGTCGATGACAGTTATTTGACATTTCGCCTCGCCACCATTGACAAATACATTTAAAAGATTTGAAATAAAATGAAATTTATGAGTCGTAGATAAAATATCATATTCGACTCGCACACAACGGATATAAATCGCTCGCAAGGATACACGCTAGCCTACGGGTCGCGTATAACTTCCTATTCGCGATTTATATCCTGAATTTGTGCTGGTCAAATAATATACTATTATTGTTATAACCTGTATTTTAGTACTTTATAAAGTCGTTGAGTGTCATTATTCTTGTAGAATACTCGGTAGATTGTTTTTTAATTTTCCAATTTTTTTTCAAGAAGCTAATGGAGACCCTTCTTCCGAAAGCTTGTTGGAAACAGAATCATGAATTATTGTTTTTGCAATTGTAAAACAATATTGGGTGTCGCTACCTACTGTCGAAGAGTATTAAATAAATACGATAATTGGCAGATATGTAAACAATGGCCATATTTCGGCTGTTACGTATTGCCAGCTCATCGCAAACACCATAAGCTTTAATCGATACGTAAACCACGGCCTAGACACGGACCCCTACAGAGAAACATCGAATCTAAACATTTTGTTTCGTAGTTGCGATGTTTATACAACGGAGCCTTAAAGAAGAAAACAACAATTCGTCATAATGTTTTATTGACATCAATATGAAAAAATTAAAATGTTGCTCGACCAAACCATGTCTTTTGCCGTGACTATTCTTGGAACCTTTTACAAAAATGTAACATTTTTGAGCAAATTGAACAACTAGTTCTTATCTGATTTTGTTTAATTATTGATGTAAATACGCACACTTTGACATGTTTTACGTTTTAAACCGTCAATTTTTGTTTTCTTCTAAGGTATGGAAAAATTTTAAAACGTTGATCAAGTTTCAGGGTAAAATATATTGTCCAATAAAGTATAATTTAGGCGTTTCTTACTGACTGGAATTAGTAACTTTTTGACCCCAGGCGTTTGGATCTGCCAATTTTCGCTTTCCGGGATTACAAGATCTTTCCCGAAATCCCGGGATCAGTATATTTTTCGGGATTGGAAGCCCTAGTGCCGTAGCCATGGAACTGTTGAGTTTTGTCTACTAGCTTACTACTATGGGGACTTGGTTGACACTACGCTAATTTTGATAAAAACATAAAAAAAAACTTTTTATCAAACATATAACAAAAAATTTGCAAAGAAAATGTTCAAAACTTGATAGTGTAATTCATGCGCTACACTCCTCAGCGAAACAGTAGCTATTAATTTCCTTAAATTACTAAACACCATTACAGAAGAATAATAGAACAATAAACAACACGTCAAAATCAATTCCGAAATAGCAGCGAGCGCAGTGTTTTTAATCGCCGAATTAATACCGTTCAACGCTAGACCATCAACAAATAACCATAATCATTATTTTCATAAATCGCGCGCTTGGCTCGTTCGCGATAGATTGCCGAGAGTAACTTTGCGACGCAATCAACTTGATCCGGTAATTGATTTCAATCACCAGCGGCACTAAAATTGAAACGCCCGCTAATAGATGGCGCCAATAAACAACTCCCGTTATAACCGGTAATAACGACGACAATTCGCGCTCCGTACACGTTTCCATTTGTCAACCGGGGGCTTCGTTCGGCACGTCGTTTCCGCCATTGCGTATTAATATATGGTAATTAGCGGGGCCAACACCACCTCGCATACTCTCCTATTTCATTTGCATTTTTAACTCTCCGACTAACTCTATCTGTGCTCGCAGGGTGGCGCTCGGATCGGCGCCGTGTTTTATTCTTTTTATTTGTTGTGTTTCGTGAACGTGCCTTCGCCCCGGTTCGGTATAATGAAGCGGATGAACCGAGCACGTATTAATTATGGTAATTTCGGTGAAAAATACGCGAAATAAAAGGTACTTAAGGGAGAATTTGCACTACGGCTGGTGCAGCTTTAGAAAAATGAGGACTTTTGTTGAATGGGGCGAATGTATAAGTTGGGTAACAGTGATGTTTTAACGAATATTAGAAGACGTATTTTTAGTAATTGGTCAACATGTCCATTCATTTTTAAAGTAAGTAAAACATTTTGGAATAACTTTTTGTCTTATCATAGACTACAGAACTGTCATAATACGCATTCGAACTATCATCAATGCAGATTATATTATACTTATAATGCTTACTACAGACAACAAAAACAAGGAGTGCTTTGGTAGAAATGTAGAAATCTTAAATTTTCTGTACACATAATACTCTCATAAGAATAAATATTTGAATACTTAAATGGATTGTAAACTGAATAAATACTAATTATTTCAGTACTATTGCCAAGGGGCACATATCAACCCTCTCAGAACAAGACGCTTTAGTCTAAACTCAAATTCTCGGTGGAAATATTACATTTTTTATCTTTTCCACAAAAATACGTGAAAAGGGCCCCCTTATTCTATTCTTCTTGTTCGCGATCGTAGTTGCAATATTCTCATCAATTTCTTTCTCAGTATATCTCCAGAGTAACAAATAAAATGGGGTTAAATCTGGCAATCTAGTTTGTTAAAGTGTTGGACCACCATGAACAATTTAATGCCTTGATGAATATTATATAAACATTTTTAGTGTGCTAAATAAATTACTAATTCTTTGACTTTAAAGAAAATCAACATAACAAATTATACGTCTGTGTAATTCAAAATTTGGAGAGTAAGATTATTAAAAGCTACTGTATGAAAAGAAGTATTATTATATTTGTAAGATTGTTAAATTTATTATCAATTTATGAATTATTGTGCATAAGTTATAAATGTCAAATTAGATGATTAATAACTTTTTAGCAATTGATGATAGATCTACCGAGTCAGGCATTTTTGGAAAGCTGCTTTATTGATCTTTCGAATTAAGTTCCTGTTTAGAAACTTTGTGGCAAACAATTGAGACAAAATGAGTTAAAACTTACAATTAAAAAACAACAGTATTTATTAAGTTCAAATTATTATTATTATGCTTTTGGCCAAAACATGTAGTAGCAGAAAATAAATACAAATACTAGAAAGAATACGCCTTGTTTCACCAATTACATACACTTGTAAGATCAAGAAGTGTTTTCCAAAGTATTGTTGTGTTAAGTGAAAGATATATGATTTTTTAAATAAACTAAGTTGTTGGTTGAGTTAAAATGTAATATTTTAACGATTCTTGGTTTACAAACATTATTATTGATTGGAGGAATTAATGTAGACTTTTTATTGACAAGAACTTTTCGAGTAAAATCTCTCGGTGTCGCGTCGACACGTAATCCCGCCTTTTGGGGTTTAGCCCACGGTCGACTGGTGGTGACTGGTTAGTCTTCCCAGATAACGCGGCGCATATTTCGGCCTTATTACAGGTGCCTATAGAGCAAGATTAGGGTAGATGTAAAGTACACTCTGATTCGGATTCGGAACTTGACTTGCATGCACTGTGTTCTGTAATGTCGGACACACGGCTTTTTAACAATTTCTTCAACTGAGCGGCTGTCTATTGTATATTGACAATCGGATCAATCTGTGAGTAGAGAACTTCAAACTACACAATAACAATTCAATTATTTGAATTAACATTGAATTTCTTTGGCCGAAAAGAAAATTACTTTAAATCAACGCAAGTTGAGTTACGCTCGAAATTTTTGTTGATGGTCTCGTTTTTAAAAAAAATTAAGAAATAGAAAATCTTTGTTGTACTGACTTAGTGCAAAACTATTGAGGTGTTCAAATTTTTATTTTAGTCATTAATGTTGATTTTATAAATACCGAGTCAATGTTCCGTAACTTTAACAGCAACCCGGATTTTTTTTTTAAATAAAATATAATTTGTGTTTTGATTTTGTGATCAAATTCACTTTTCCATAACAAACATCACTAATTCCATAAATAAAGTTTTTGAAGACGTGCACACTCTAGCTTATTTTAACTAAATACGTGTGTCAGGATATGAAAGGGAGCAGTTGACCGAACTTGAGTTATGATTTTTTTTAGATAGAATAAGTTATGGCAAAGGTACTCCAACATTTTAAGCCGATTACCATAAATATAAATTGCAAAAAAAAGAAATTAAGTTCCTGATGCAAACAGTAAATTTTTCGCTACGACGTTTCAAACTTTTGCAAAGTTTAAAAGTAAATAACTTCGCGCATATTTGGAAGTTACGCTGACACCAACATATTTGGAATAATTTCGATATTAGTTTCAAGATTTATGTAGAATTTATTATTTCATTACTCTGTTTAGGTTTTATATGTTTTTTATCTATATCGCCATTGGCCTGGGGCTAATGGGTAATAATAAATAGCGTAAACTAGGTATCTTCATCTCTCGAGTGTTCAGAAAAGTTTAAGCATTCTCGTAACGGGTTTTTGGGGTCTCTGATTCCAAATCTGATTTCGGATTTTTAGAATTCATAATGGCAATAAAAATGAAAATATGTGAAATATGAAGGGTTCGGATTCCAAACCTGTTGGCAGATGTATAAAATTCAAAATGGCGGATCAAATATGGCGACTAAACATGTAATTAACTGTCGTATTCGGAAGAAAACAGAAAGATTTGACGTTAGATGTTTATAATTCAAAATGGCACCAAATGCAATGTGGCAACCATAATAAATTAACATGAATTTGAAACTTTTCTTTTCCTATTTCCTGTAACATAATTATGCAGCTCTCTGCTATCAACACTTATGTCAGTTAAAAATTCAAATTTGCGAATTAGTCTGACGACGTATAAAGTACAAATAAATCAGATAGTATCAAATTATTTTTAACGTTTAATGATAAGAAATAAACATAACTAAACATAACTATGTACACAAAACATGGAAATACAATC
Organism: Melinopterus prodromus; assembly: GCA_964023965.1. Taxonomy (NCBI): domain Eukaryota; kingdom Metazoa; phylum Arthropoda; class Insecta; order Coleoptera; family Scarabaeidae; genus Melinopterus; species Melinopterus prodromus. The sequence continues at coordinate 14,162,108 of OZ030393.1, forward strand.
CTAATAAATTTATATACAAAGTAAATTTTAAAAAATGCTTTATAGACAAAATTACAATTTTCGAAAATAAAATTTTCCATTTGTTTATTCATTTTATTTATTTTCAAGTATTGTCACCGGAAATCTGTCTACATACAAAACTTCAACTCGATTGGACATAGGGAAGTAGGAAAAATAAAAGTTAATATAAGCGTAGTAATTGTCCCAGAATTGTATATAACTGTGTAATTATATTTTGGACAAAAAAGTTTATGAACTGCTATCATACGGACATTTGTTTGTGCCACTGTATGCGGCAACACCGTAATGAGCTAGACCGTAGCGTGATATCGACAACTGGTCCCTTTTTCGTTCGCTATAAAAACGCGTTTTTTTCATACATTTCCAACCACAGACGGGTGTCAGACGCACGTATCTGATAAAAAAACACAATAAAGTAACTAACTAGCGAAGAAAACAAAAATGTGTATTTACGAACCACTTTAACTTTATTTGCGATTATCTGCGTAACTAGAAACAGACAACTGGCCCCTTTTCACATCCACGCAAACATATTTATTACTAATTATAATAGTTCTCCGACATAACTTCAGTTTTAAGCAACAATGCCGCCCTGCGGCGGTTCTCTTACCCACACACCGCCATCGCATTACAATAAATCGTGCGGTTTGTGTGACGCACGGCCGAATGTTGCCAGCGTGTGACAGCGCAGCGGAAACAAATGGAACGGAAGAAGATTTAAAAATCCGCGCGCTTCTTTGCGACCGGGCTGTGCCGCCTCCACGGCCGCCCCCGACCGTTGATATATGGCATCCAGACAACGGCGTCGCTCCTTCCGCGCGGCTCTGCGATACACCCTTCACGTCTCTGCTCTTTCTTTGTTTGCTCGCGATTTTTTTTTGTTTCTGCATTCGACTGTTCGCGGATTTGAATCGGAGCCGAATGTATGGGAATACATTCGTGTAAGGGGGCGAAAAAGTTATCAATGTTTGCGTATAATGCTTGATATATTGCCAGGGTGGCGCAGGGCCGACATAGTTTCCCTTATCTAGAGATGACACTCCGCGCTAAGAACAAGAATTATGTGCGACGGATACAGTATAAATCAGATGTATGTGTGTATGTATAAAACCCGAAAGGCGGGTTTTGCGTATTGGAGATGGCAGAATTATGGAATCATGTTTTCTCGGAAGAGGTCAGAAAAAAATTATCTTTTCATGGAGTATTTGAATGAATTAAAACAGTATAAGTAATGATAATAACATCATATGCACACAGAGAGAAATTTTTGTTTAATTCAAATAATTATGCATTGACTCAAAGAAATTTGTTGTTTCAATAGAGGCAAAGAAATATTTATTTGCGGATAAAAACGCATTTATTTGAAATATTTGTTTGGTAGAAAGAACGTTGATTTGTGTCAAACAACTTATGTTTCCAGTTAAAAAGTTTGCAATTTGTATATTATAAGAAATGAGATTTATTTACTTCAAATAATTATGATTGTGTTGAGTGAAAGAAATACATTTGTTTAAATTAACAAAATTGTTGGTCGAGTTAAAATGCTTAAAATTATTAATTTGTTGAAGGAATTAATAGACAAGAATTTTTCGGAAGACTCGCCATGTGTCACCTCCTTTTTGGGATGTCGCACATCATCGACCAGTGCTTGGTCTTCCCAACCCAACATATAGTCAAGGTTAAGTTAGTAAAGTGTACTCTGATTTGGAATCGCAACTTGAACCTGCAGGCACTGTACTCTATAAGTTCTATACTGTCGATCACGCGGCTTTATACTCTTGATATGTACGAAGTGCGAGGAGGGAGTTTACAGCGCCATCTAACAATACAGTTGGATGACATTAAAAATATATTTATTTGAATCAAAATATGATTTCTTTGGTGGAAGTAAACCTATTTTAAAGCCAAAACAAAAATATTACTTTAAAGGAAATAAATCTCTTCTTGTGTACAAATACATATATTAATTTTAATCAAAATATTTGGCGGAAGTAAACCTATTTTTAAGCCAAAGACAAAATATTACTTTAAGCGAAATAAATCTCTCCTTATATACAAATTTATATGTTAGAACCAAAATTATATTTCATTGGTGTAAAGAAACGTTTTTTTAAAATCCAAACTAAAATATTACTTTAAAGGAAAGCAATGTTTGTTTGTATCCATATATATTTATTCCACGTAAATAAATATTTTACATAAATTAATCTCTGCAAGCAAATAAACTAGAGTATTCAATGAAGTAAATATTGTTGGCGTCAAAGAAATATGTTTTGACCCAAAAGAATAAATTCAAACAAATACATTTCTTTAAAACAAGAAATCTTTTCTATCTGTGCATGCTGTAGACATAACACTGATTTTCACTTAATTGTAAAAATAGATAATATAAATTTGCTTTAGGAAGTATCTGGCTAGTGGAGTTACTTAATAAGAGTCTGCTGGATGTCGGAATGAAAAAAATATGAATAAAACGTCCAATGATGCACAATAACAAAAAGAATTTCTAAAAATGTATTATTACAGATTTACTGGAAATATCTATTTCTAAAGTCTCATTTCCGGTAGTTATTTTCGAGAACGGTTGCGAACAATTTTCCTAGAACCAATATAGTATCAACTACAATTCTCCGAAAACTGATTGGATAAATAAACAATATTATGACACAAAATGTTTTCTAGACGATACGTCTCAAGATTTAAATTATTAGTTTGAACAACCATTTGCTATAAAAGCAACCACAAACAGCGACACCTAGTGCGCAATTTTTAACGTTTTTACAACTTCTGATAAACTATCAATGTTAGAAATAGGTGATTGCCGGGTTGGTTTTGTTTTCTTGTACTTCGTTCTTGGTCATTTTTGTATCCGACGATATTATACTGACAGTTCGGATGCTCAAACTCAGAGCTGTAGCAACTTTCTACATTAAAAGATTATAGACCATTAAATTATTAAGTTTTATTTTATCTCTCACAACATTAAATGGAATAACCGGCTTTGCCGCATCGCAATATCTTTATAAAATTCTTAATTAATGAAAAGCCAACTCTTTGGCTTGCCGTCCTAGGGGATTTTGGGATGATTGGTTTTAAGGTTATTCGGGGATTTTGTTTGACATAAAATTTTACTAACTTATGTTATACTAAGTTTGGCAACATTCTAGATTTTTATCAACTACTAAATAACAAGTAATACGACTTAATTCCTCTTGCTACTTATTGCAATTCAATGATGATATTGTTGAAATACTCAATAAATGCTTAGATGTGCTACGCGGAAAAATAACGCTCGATATCCACCGGATTAGGGCGATAAATATTATTTTTATATTTTTACACTATATACCGTACAAATAATTTTTATAATAAAGTCAAATGTCCTAAAACCGCCTCTCACAATATTGATTTGACATGCAGGCTGGTTCCAATAGTCCCATAACATTTTTTTACAATTAAATATAATCGGTCATAGGAAAAAGTTGTTGTATATTAAATTTACCGCTCAGGTTTAAATTTGTATATTTTATATCAATTTTAATAGTATATTTTTTGCTTTTCTCTTTTGTTCTTATTTAGACCAGGCAATAGAGATTTTCGCGTGACAAAAATATTATCAGGAAGCCGACGGTACCAGGTCACGTGGAACCCTCTGTTAATGTATTGTGGTGTGTTTTCGACTCTCAAATATCATTTACTTAATTTGGTATAAACAAAAAACCGCGAAAACCGTTTTTTTTTTTTCTTTTTTCGCCTGTTGCTGAAGATTGCTCAAGATTGCTGAATCGAGCAATCTTGAGGCTTTCAACGAATTGTAGACAATGAAAAGGCGAAAAAACGAGGCCTGCACGGACACAATCTGATTCATATTAACGGAGAAATTCGGAAACCCCGGAAAAATCTGCGTTTTTTCAAAAATTCATATTTCTGCCATTTTCAAAGTTGTAGCGCAGGCTTTCATTTACGTATTTATATTCTGATTTTGCGTCAAAATGTTGCGAAAAAGGGGAAAAATGCTTGCAAACATGACCGAAAACTGCCGCGCGTTCCAACGCTTTCGAGTAGTTACGATTTTTTGAGGTTTTCTGTTTATAACAAATTAAGAAATGATACAGACTATTCCACGTGACCTGGGACCGTCGGTCTACTGCTAGTATTTCTAATTTGGAAATCAAGTAACTCAATTATTAGCAATCAGAACTCCAGTTATCGCCACTGCATCTATAAGAGATTGTTTTCTTTTTAAATCTGTGTATTCTGCGCGTAAATGTGTGTTTATAATACATATATGGATGTGATCTTCCGAAATTTGCGAAGTGTAAGTCGACGCAAAATGTTTTGATTAATTTGCTGGTACTAATTATATCGTTGCTTCTCTAACTGTTAGCGCCAGGCTTTTCGCGAGAAAGTAGCGATTGATAGGTACTTTGAGTGTGCACAACATAGGCATTGGCCGATGATTAGTTTTTGCACAATTTTTTTATGCATTGTCTTTTGGCGAGCCTGGATGCGGCGGACATGGCCCGATTTAACTTTTTTTAACGGATTTCTACAGTAGAAGTATTGTGCTACAAAACGTCAATATTGATTTAGCGTTCAAATGTTGCGAAATATGTGAAAATGCTTGCAAACATGACCGAAAACCGCCATGATCTTTTAATCTTAACATTATTATTAATAATAAATTATGAGCGTTGCATTTGGTAATGTACTATTGCTAGTCCTAACTGAGTCACAATACTAACAATAACTTGTGTTTTCAGTCAGATTGCTCTACTAACTTAAAAAAAAAAACGACAAAAATATCAAATATCTAAAAATTGTAAATGTAGATTACTTACATTATTTTGGTGCATTTCTTTTAATATTTTGTGTACAATTACCTCAGAAAACCCCTCAGATCGTGTTTTGAGATCAAATGTGCTGATTTTCTACAAACAATAAATTATTTATCATGCTACAAAAACTACACACATACTGTATGCAGATGGTAAAAGTTTTTATAAATAAAAGTTTCCAATACTGTAGACTTCTTCTGTACTAATAAGACTTCTTTCTGTATTCTACCGGCCCTTTTACCTGTTTTAACATGTTCCCCTGGTTTGGCACAACATTTTAGATGTGATAAGGATCCAAAACATTCCAAACAAGAAATTTATTTTTGTAAAAATTTTGCTGCAGTCCGGCACCTCCGCCATTTCTTACCAAATTTAATGTTGATATGTATTTTGTTTTGGATTAATAGGAATGCAAAACTTTACAAATGATTTAATGTGGGTGTCATTTTTCAAGATTTATCAAGGGGTTGATATACCGTACAAAAGGAATTAGATTTTTATTGTTAATGGGTTTATCCTTACTTAAACTAAAACGTTTCCAGGACATTGGGATGGAGAATTGAGTTGCTTACATTTATCTCAAAAAATAGCTAAACTCTTTCTAAAGACTGAACTAGTATCTGATTAAATTTTTAGAGTAATAAAAACATTTCGGATTAGCACATACTAGTAATTTATTTATGTATACCTCGCAAATGTCATGTTCAATCCTAACGAGCCTTAAAAGGAAGCCGGTCTAAAAGGAAAACTCCGAGGAACGTATTAAAAGGACGTGAATAAAACATGTAATATTTTGTTTGTTGTTCACAAACCCACTTCAGCTCCGGTGGCGGAGTGGCCGTAGCCCGACGCGGGACGACGACAACGAATAAGATATTTAATTAAATTTTCTAAATTGCGTCTTTGCCCGGTACTTTGCGCATTTATTAAATCCGGTAATGAATGCTCCAAACTCTTCTCTCCTCCCTTCCTTCTCCATGGAGACCCTGAAACATGCTACTGCTTCTGAAATTTCAGCTTTCTCTCTCTCTTCAACTCTCCTGGTATTAGGTATGAATTTTAAATTGCTCCGGGGGGCGTACGGCGACAAACAATAGCTGGCGGCGAGGTCCTTTTGCCTTCTGGACAGCCGGAGACCCGTTCTCGCCTCGCGGATTCCTTGGCATCTCTCCGCAAATGAATTTTTAAAGGTGCATAATGAATGCGAGATGCCGTGTCGTATACTGCGTCCAGAAACCCGAGACTCCGTTTTATCCCGCGGGAGTTTTAATCAGGACACAGGATAAGAATTGCCTCAGTGGTTGCCTTACTGGATTTTGAAAGGAATTTTGTTTTGATACGCACTAATCACTAACTGTTCACAACTGTAAATTAATAATAAATAATAATAACTTCAATGTTTTGTTTTTTATGTTTATTTCATAGGAAATTATTCACTCATTAATTTATCACTTTCACAGCTGGTAGCAACGTCCCAATGCTTTGTTAAAATTATGAACACTAGAACAATACTTAAAAGTCGTGAAAATCAAGACGAGATATGTTTCAAGTAAAATTTAAATTTTCATGACCGCATTTAATTAAATAAATATAATAAAACTAAATTAACGTGAAGAGCTTTAAGTTCTAATAAAAGCACGACTACGCAAAATAATTAATAAAAGAAATCGCATTTTTTTTTTTCGTAGGATTTGATCTTATAAGTTATTTCTTATTGGAAATAAAAATAGTGTTCTTTTGCCCCATTTCTTTTTTCACGATGCAAAAGTCATTGTAGGAAAAATATTTTATATAGATTTATTTATTATTTACTGTATCTCGTTGACCTTTTGTTCAATGTTAATACAACCCACACCATTCGATTCCCCTCTTCTTAAACTATAGGAATGTCGAAAAGTCCGATCGCGATTATATAGCCTTGAGGTAGCAAGCGTGGACCGAAGTCGGCGTGTTCTGCGACTATTTGCGTTCAAAACTTGGACAGCCGGCTTTAGCCCCCCATATGAGAATTTACGTGTATAGAAAAAAGTCCTCGAGTACCCTTGGAGATATCACAACAAAACTAATACTGTTCGAACGAGTATTCTACGGCCTATCTAAAAATGGAAATTTCTGATCCGAAATAAGTAAATTAGTATCCGCAATTAATTAATTACTAATTAGGTTACACCACCAACACCATTCGATTCCCCTCTTCTTAGAGTATAGGATTGTCAGATACAGAACTCCGATCGCGATTATATAGCCTTGAGGTAGCCAGCGTGGATTCCCAATACCTTAAAAAACTACCGCCGTTTGAAACATTGACAGATCCGTATTTTAAATGGCCCTACCTTTAAGAGTTTTTAAGGAAATAAATAGATCCAAACGAAGCCTTTAATGAATGTTTCTTACTTTTTGTTTTCATTTTATTTTTATTATTTTTGAACTTATTAATTCATTTATTTACACTTTATTATTTTAAAGGGTGCTGTTTGTGTTCTTTGTTCTCGGATTGTTTGATTTTCTTCCTTTTGTTAATATTTATTAATATTTTAAACGGCTGTACGATTTCAAGGAACTGAAAACTGTTTATAAACAGAGGTAACAAACTTACAGCAAATTAATGTAATAAACTACAGCAAAATGCTGTAAATGAGGAATTTACAGTTGCTTCCTTTTTTCTGCAATATTACTGGTTATTTGATACCAGCTGCTAAAATTATGCTAAAATTACAGCATTGTTACTGTAAAATTAGTATACTCAGTATACTCTTGCAATTTTATTGGAGTAGAATTGTAAGTGTGAGTAGAAGTGATGTTTAACATTCGAAACGAGTTTATTTACAAATATGTTGCTAGTTGCTTGAAAGAGAAAATTTTCTTAAAATTTTTTGATACGTTAATGGAACAGACTTTATTACATAACAAATCTAACTCTCTTCAGAAAATAGTAATTATTATTCCATCTGTTACTTTTTCATACCTTTGGTCTGTAAAACTACTAAAATATCAAAAGTTAACTATTGATATATGATCTTCATTCTATATCTGCACGGCAGACGGCAGTCACATTCTATATAGTTGCGTATCGAAGACAGTATATATTGTATTCTATGTGAAATACCAAGGTAAAACAAATTTCTGTGTGAGTGTATGTGTTTGTGGACCCGTTTTTTTTTGTGGCGACGATCCCGGAGAACCTATTAAAGGTATCGATATGAAACTTCATAAGTTTCATGAGCAATGTTAGCACTGAAGAGTTTTTTGTTCAAGAGGGTCCAAAGGAACGGGATGTTTACTCTTGGCATTTTTCAATAATTTTTCAAATGAGCCGTCATTTCTGTAATTTCATCAAAATAGTTAAATAATGAATTAAAGTAGAGGAAATTCTTAATAATTTATGACTGAAATTTTTTGGTAATCGTAATAGTTTAGCTGCATGAGCAACTTCTATTAGATCGAGATCGGTCGTGTCTGCATTAATATAAAACTAGTTAGTCAGGATTTGACAGATATATTCATTCTAATGACGGTAGGTAGTGTCAAGCGCTGATGTTTTGACAATACCTACGGTCAATAGTATCAAAATATCTGTCAAATCCTGGCTAACTAGTTTTATTTTAAGGCAGACACGCCCGATCTCGATCAAATAGAATCTCATGCAGCTAAACTATTAATTTTAGATATAGTATGATAAAGTCATGTGTCTGCCACATCAAATTTTTCGAAACTAAATACGTATTTGTTTAGAAGTGTTAATATTCAGTCATTAATAAGGCAAAATTGTTCAATAATATCTTAATTATCGATAATGTTTATAGTCCTTAACTCAAGGTATAATCCTTGCGTTTATAACTATAATTTGACCGCTTATCCTATGATCTATTCTGCAAATCTCTTTCATTATTTAGTACCAGATTTTGTGGTGATTTTCAGTTGGAATAAGCTTGTCCCACAATAATTATAAAGCTCAAGTACCGAATTTATCGCGACAACTAAATTATCCTTCAACGAGGTTTATAAAGCGTTAATCCCGTGCTTTTGAATAGACCGCGAATTACCCGCTTTACGACATTAGCGGCGCGCAAGGGACGAATAGGGACGGAAGTCTGGTCGGACCATCCCACATACTTTTGCGTGCCGGGTAAACAAGCAGTGAAAAGTAACGCGCAATAACCCGGCATGGAATCTTTATTCGCTTTATTCGCCGGTGCAAAAGGAGGACCTTAATGACCCACTTTAATTTTACTTTTGTGGCGCGTTATCGTCCTTTACAGTCGCCATAACACCTCACCATAATGCAAAAAATAATCGCCCGTCAAAACTACCTCTCCAACGACTAATAAAAGTTTTTAGGGCATTTTAATAATATCATCCAGAGGGGGCGAGATGATGATCTTGTTTGACTACCGGTGTTATTAAAGCTCGTTCAAGAATTTCAAAGTTGCGGGGAAATATTACAGAATCTACCTTAGATAAAATAGATTTTGCAAAACAGAGGATTTTTTATTATTAATTAACAGCACCTCATAGGTACTTGTGTGGTCTGATGACATCTAGCTATATTAATCTAATCTTAATTGCTACGTATATAGAGTGGTCGATATTAAGTGTTCCCATTGGTATAACTTAAATAGTTATATGCTGACACTTTAAACTTCACACGCTGCACGTTGTACTTTTTTAACATCACGTCACCAACCAAAAGGTTTAGTTCTTCTCTGTCTTCGCACACAATTATCAAGAAGCTGGATAGCCTCGACATTCGTGTACTGGAGAAGTCTGTTCTGATGATTCTCTGCAAACTTACCAATTTCGTTCGTTACTAATTCCCTTTCAAGATCCCTGTATAGATTTCTGTTTCTTATATACCACGGTGCACCCACGATGTTTCTTATAGCACCTTATTTTGGAAGCGTTGAATGATGGTGATATTGCTTGGCTTACTGCAGCTCCACAGTTGGATACCATAGGTCCACACAGGTTTAAGTATCTGCTTGCAAATCAAGAGTTTATTATGTCGACAAAGCCGACTTCCTACCAATAAGCAAATAGTTTTTCTTGTATCTTATGCCCTATTCTTCTCGTTTCTTTTTAACGTGTGCTCTACAGCGAAGCGTGGTGTCCAGCGTCATACCGAGGTATTTTGCGCTGTTCGAGTAGTGTTGTGTTTGCTTATGGGTAAAATTTATGTGAACGGATTTGGTTTCGTTCAATGCAATTAGCCATTAAAAATAAATCAATCTAATAAATTTTCAAAATATGTTTCTATGAACCTTTGCCCATGTTTGAAGACGTTTACAATCACGATTTCTTTGTTTTTGTATCCTTTATTTTTTAATTGCATTTACATTGCAAATAATGTAGGTACCAGGTGTTCTATGATATAGATGAGGCTTTTTTTATTTTTGTCTTTAATTCGAATTAGAATTAGAGGCAATTCTTAACTCAAAGCGTATATATAAATGATTGTAGTCGAAGTAGGCCATGCCCATGTTAATAAATGTTTGCCGCTTTACACAAAAAACTGTCAAACTTGAAGAAGGTAATGCAACCAACTTAACATTTGCGTGTAGAACAGTCGTATTCCATTTATATAGAGCGGCAACAAGACACTTTTACATTTGATATCATGGCCTACATCGACTACAATCATTTATAATCACCCGTAATGAAGCTTTCAAAATTTAATATAAATTTTTTTGTTGGTATCTAAAAGCATACATATAATATAATTTCGTTTCAGTTAATAAATCGCCATACAAAGGGGTAACCTCTCTTAAAAAGAGAAATAAACGAGATGCCATTACATTCTCACTAAAAATGGACACCTGTCTACACGGTTCAAAGATTGAAATTGTTAGTTATAAATAAAACCAATCTTAAAATGGATATGCGTATACTTACTATGCGATTTTATTGTTACATTTCATAGGTACATACATGGGCGTATCCAGGGGGCGGGCAAGGCGGTGCAGGTGAGAGAAAAGAGACTGAAATGATTAGAAGGATAAATTATCTAAAGAATGTACATTTTTCATTTAAGGGTAGTTTTCAGGGCACTATGGAGATGGGTTGGGGGGCGTCAAATATAATAGGTCAAATTCTTCCTTGGAAAGTCCCTACAAGTTCTTAAGTAATCTTAAGTTTTCTCAATCCCCGAACAATTATTTGAAAAAAACAAAAAATGTCTTCTTCCCAAGCATTTTCCAATGTTAATTTAAGGCCTCGACAAGCATGGTTAAAAATCAAAATTTCGACAACTAAAATTACGTGGCCACCTTGTTTTAGATTTGGAAACGAATTGAAGGCATCTTTGCTTTATACCAGCACAAATTTTTTTGCAATGCGTTTTTGAACCACCCTAATACGCACCCTTCTGCCATACAGCAAGTTAAATTTAGACAACTGCCCAACCTTCCGATTTGGGCTGGATACGCCCATGGGTACATAAATAGTAACACAATTTGAAATTGATGAAATTTGATTAAACTTTAAACCCGTTTTTCTCCGAACTGTGGTTTTGTGATCATACTTTTTTTACCATATCTTCCTCTTTTTTGCAATACTCGTCAAAATCTCAAGAATAGGAGTCAGTGACAAACGGAAAAAACGACATATAGAACGTGTTCCTAGATCGCATTATAAATACTACAGCACACTGTTTGGTGAACATCTTCAAATTGAATAAATCAGGTCCATAATCCAATTTTAAAGATAAAGTGATTTTCCCACTTTACTGTCTAAAGTCGGCCCTTCCTTATGGTACAAATAATTCTTGGTGCCTTCTCTTTATTTTTGGTTTGCTCAAAAAATATTAATTGTTTGATGGATACAACTTTATCATTGAAGATAACCCAGTACTAGTCTTCCAACTACCAACTTCCAACTAGTACTAGTCTACAAACACATTAAGATTTGATTTTAATTTTTGTTTCGACGAAACATGGCAGAGATAACTATTGTCGAATTTGGGAATTGTCTTTTTATGAATCATTTGAAAAATTTGTTCATTTCACTAGCAAAAAAAAAATATCGCGACAAAAATGTCAGCACGCGATGTCGTGGGGATTGTCGGCGGCTTTTTTACGCGGCCTCTTATTTTTTGCACCCTCAAACCGGATTAAAGTGTTACGAAATGTGTATAATAAATAAATATATATCGGCGATGGCTGCCAAGAATGATAAAAATTGTGTTGTTAACGTCTTGGGGGTCATTTATTTTCCACGGAAAGAGGCGGGCATTAATTTTATCCCAGTCCGGGTGGGAGGCGCATCGCGGCGAATAATCGGTTTTCCGCAAAGTCTCGAGCGTATTGAATAAAATACACCGCTGGGAACTTAAGTAAATTTGTCAATGGGATATCGCCTTTTATCGGTATTGTTTCGGGATATAGGAGATACTTTGAAAGACCGAGAAATTGGAAAAAGGCGAAGGGACACAATTTAATTCTCCAGACATTTTTCAGTTAGAAAGACAAGCATAGCGACTACTAAATTCATGTTCCTGCGACGGTTTATAGTGTAGTACGACACACGGAAAATATAAAATAATAATAAACGTTAATAAAATATAGAATATTAACTCGTAAGAAATATTTTTCCTAGAAATTGTAATATTATTAAGATTTATTAAGCTATAAGGAAACTACCTGAAAGTGTCAGTCTCTGCCAAGTATGAACGAGACACTCGAGATTATTGAAAAAAAATTCAAAAGAGACAGCTTTTTGTTAGCCAATATGGACGCAAACTTAGAAGTTTTTAATGGCGTGTGTTTTACCTGAAAGTGTCAATCTCTGCTAAGTATGAACGAGACATTCGAGATTATTGACGCACAAAGAAAGCGTAAAATGGAATTAAATATGTAACAAATGTATTCACGGCCAGAATCATTTAGAAGATAAATAGTTTCCGGGTTATGCCGTGACTCAAAATTAATAATTTCTGAGTTCGTGAACCATGCTGTTCGCTCCTTCAGACCTAACTGTATATTAGTTAACTAATTCTCACCATAAATGTTAACGAATGTAAAGTAGTTATGATTTATGTAAGTAAAGCGGTCTGTTTTACCAAAACAAAATCTTTTTTTGAACATAAAATGTGCAAAGCATAAAATGTTCAGCCTTAGTAGTAAAATGGGAATGTTGTAATAAAGCAATTAATTAATTTGTTTCACTGTATTGTTTTGTGGAATTGTATTTATGCATTTAAATTGTCCAAGAAAAGCATTTCCGAACAGAAGTATATTGTGTGTGAATATCAAGCCTATATGCAATAGATGTACAAATACAAAATTATTCGTAAACGGAATAAAAGGGACGGTGTAGACTGGCTCGGCGCTAGTCAACACCGCCGGCTCCTTTGATCTTCGCCGCAATCCTTGTTCAAAGAATGAAGCCGGCGTTCCCCTAATAAATGTTTCTGCATTTTCTGCGGAGTGTACAATGGGCGCGGCTTGTTCCCTCCTCTCGCGCCTCAGATTCGTCAAACTTTTGAGGCCGGTTACTGACATTTATCGTTAAATCTTTTAAATAAATTGATAAAATAGTATTCTTGTAGGAACAAACATGTTTGATTTGAAGTGACTAAAAAAGTTGAAAGACTTTCATAAACCATGAATTGTTAACATATAAGAACCATTCTGGACTTGATCAGACTATCAAACCTCGAATTAGTACCGTCGCGTCGCGAGATTGTCTCCTCGGCGCCTTCACCAATTTTCTCCGAGATACCGCCCTGGTGATTTCAATACAGCCAATACTCGGCTTATCACAACGTACTTTCCCATCCCCTACGCTGAATTAATATTCCCGGTGCGTAGACCGCGTGGGGGTCGAACAGCGCCATGCCTTCGGGCGAGCCCAAATATCGTCGTCGAAATCCCCCTTGCGACAAAAGAGCACCATCGAAGCCGATGCCCGGTTATATTTCATTCATCGTTTAATAACCGGCGAAATATATGGGTGCTCGAGGCGCTACTTCTGTATGAGTGGCCCGAACGTGCGTTGTGTACGTTTTTTGACGAAAACATCGAGAGGGATTTTTGATATTGTGGATTTAGCGGATTTCCGATATCTAGAAGTTGACGTTTTCGTGAGCTGTGTTAAGGGTGCTTGTTTGCTTCTGTTTTTTTTTTTCTTTTTTCGGGGTTTAATGTTTGTTGTAGGTCAATGTTTATACAATTTGACATTTCAAATATAACTAATTGTAGCATTTTGTTCTTACCGAACACAACCTGAGAGCTTAAGAAAAATGATAATGGGAACAAAGGCTTTTCTATAATTATAATATAAGTTGCTATCCGCTACAAGGGTAATTATGTAGACTTATGTGTAAGAACGAAGGTTTTTATAAATAGGCCACCTGACTGTTTTTTTTTTTAATGTTTGTTGTTATGTTTCGTTTTGACAACTTTTATGTCAATGTCATGTTAGTATGGCTTCTCTAAATATATGCCATACATGTGCTGATTTGCTCAAAAAAACAATTGTTCTTAAATTCTGGTATATTTACCATTGAATATTGATTTTTGATTTTTTTTTTGTCAGGTGTCATTTTTATAAATGGCGTTTCTTAGCGCCCTTCTACGTCCACTAACATAGCAAACCAGCGATATAATAAATAGATAGAAGTTACTATTATGAGGGTAATGCCCATGAAAAATTAAAAGTTATGAAAACCTCAATCATAGGTTATTTGAAAAACAGGAAGAAATAAGAAATTCGAAATTTGACAACCAATGAAACGTGGCCTGAGAACAATAAAAGTAGGTTAGCAGTTTCTGAGATTTTTGTCATTTGACTAGTATTTTTCCCAATATTCCGAATTTTCCGAATTTTAGTTACTTTATTACGCATTTAGCTTTTACCCAGTTTTTACAGTTTTTTCTTGTTTTATTTAACTTCAAAGTTAAGAACAATTCAGTTTCTTTGCAAATAAACTTAGGTCGCCATTTGTTATTTCTGGTCCAGATTTCCGGTCGGCACGGCCGGCCACCATTTTTCATGTCCGGTTCAGACTTCCGGTTTTCAAAATCCCCAATTTGACCGGCATAAACCTAACATCTTCCCCACCGAATTTTAAATGCTGACCGGCCATCTTACCTCCTCTTGCTATATATCCGAGATAGTCTTTGGAGATCGTGCTTTACTGCACAGCATCTTCTAAATTTTGTCATTTGAGGTTAGATTACCCCCCCAGCTGATTGAAACGCATGCTGGAGGCGTTGACCCTCCGAGACCCTCATTTGACAGACCGAGACGCACATGTGACCCGCCGAGACCCTCATTTGACTCTCTGAGACCATCATTTGATCCCCCGAGACCCTCATTTGACCCTCCGAGAACATCATTTGACTCTTCAAGACCCTCTATTGACCCTCCGAGACCCTCATTTGACCGCCAGGGACCCTCATTTGACCCTCCGAGACCCTCATTTGATCCTCCGAGACCCTGATTTGACCCTCCGAGACCCTCAACTTATATAAATAAGCTGCTACAAGTTCTCGAACCTCATTAGTTATCAAAATGTACGAATGCATAGATTGCGGGTTGAAAGATTAGTATGGTTTCAAAATTCCGAAACCTTTGTAGTACTATTATTTAACTGTCAAATACACATCGAATATTTAAAGTACCAAAAGTAGTACTAGGTGTTTTTTTGTTTCATCTCTTTTCAGCCTACTTAGAGAACTCTGTCAGGTTGCGTTACTTTTTACATTTTGCCACTGTTTTATATTTTTTTAATGTGACATACATAGCATAAGTACGGTCAAATAAATGCTTAAAACGTGCACAGTGTAATAATTTGCCAACTTCAAGAATTGCAGCCCGTAGCATTTGTTAGACTAGATTTGACAGAGTTCTGTCGATATAATGAGATGAAAGCTTGAACTTTCAAAGCTTTCATAATAAATATGTACTAGTATCACCGTTGAATCATGGAATCATGGAATTAATCCAGTCACTGGAATCTCCTTGAGTTTTCGCGTCATAACCATACAGTGAAAATTCTAGTTTGTATGTCAGCCAGTAGGCTATAAGTAATTAGAATTCCATGACGTTGTGGGACCATTTTGTTTCTTTAATGAGATGGAGATTATTAGCGTAACAGTTTTGTTATCTACGAGGAAGAAAGCTCTATCAAATGAAATCGAAATGAGTAAGCTGGCTTACCCATTTTCTTGTTCTTTTTATTGCACTTGGGTTTTCTAAGACTTCCATTTATTACAGAAATTTAGATATAACATTCTAGTATTGAACTTCTACTTTTGTGCTTTTTAATACGTTACTATACTACCTATATTATATTCCTAGGTACCACTAATCTTTAATTTACTTCACAAGTTTCTTTTTTGCGTTTCTTTTTAAAATTACCCTTTTTGTCATTACTAGCAATTTGACAGAAGGAATTACAGCTCCAATTTCTTTAACCACTCTTATATATGTAAATCTAAGATTTTTTACCGGTTTATTCGTTAGGAATATTTTAGACTCCAAATTGAGCATTTTAACCTCAGAAATCATGGAACGACTACAAACCCTCCCAAGTAACAACCGTACCATGCAAATGGCACGAGAAGGGCACATTCTAAAAGGACGAACGCGGCGTTACAGGCCCGATATGGACGATATTGACGATTTCTCGAATCGATTATGACATTTCAAACAGGCGTTCGTAATTAGCAAGGCAAAGCTTTGTTGGCCTAGTCGAGCTCTTGGCCGCGATGGCTTACGTCATGCTAACATGCACACGCCCGGTATTTTTAGCATTATTCTATGCAATTTATTAATCAACATGTCTTTGCGATTGTTCGGACGATTCGCGCATAGCACGCGAATCATTATCGTGATTTAATCGTACTTGAGGAATGAATTCCATTTAGATGGTTTGATTAAACTGAATCCTCCTGTATATAAATCGTTTGTAATTCGTTCTTTCGAATCCATATTATCCAAATTAAATGATCAAACCATATTGTCAAAATAAGTAATAAGTAGGAAACTAGTTTAGTCTGTTTAAATATAAGGTATAGAGAAGTAATTTTAAAATTAATTAAAAGATGCGGTCAGCCCGGATTCGAACCAGGGTCTTCTGCCTTGCCGGGGCATTGCTCTACCGTTGAGCTACCGAGGCCTGTGACAAGGAATAGATAAATTCGTCATTTCAAAGGATAGTAACAGTAAGGATTGCTGTCTAACTAATATTATCATGACATCTATTGGACACTGGTGGAAATTGGTTCATGGTATGTCAAGTTTATCGCAAATCTTGCTATTGGAAAGTAGGAAACTAGTTTAGTCGGTTTAAAGGCAGGTAGAAGATCCCGGTTCGAATCCGGGCTGAGACCGTATCTTTTAATTAATTTTAAAATTACTTCTCACCTGGTTTCTCTATCGTCATTATTCCATATATACAAAATAAGTAAAGACATTGTGAACTTTGACGTATATTATTTGATCATGATGACTCATGAGTTTAATTGTAGGCAGCAAGTTTATTTATTGTATTGACTGTAGGCAGAAATTATGACTTGGTCAAGTATTCATTCATGTGGACGTAATTGGAAATTTGCAATTACGCAATTATGTGTACTAGTAGTGTAGTTGTACGAACGACGCGATATTTTCATGTTGATGTATAATTGTGCACTTGCAAAATGTATACGCAAAATGCCGCGCATAACGCTACGCAATCATGACTGGTAATTATATATCCGTTAATTGCCATTCTGTCGTAGTATAATGGCTGTAGTTCACCAGCGCAAAACACAAAGCGATGGGTCCGCAATCAAGCGCACGACATTACTACCGCCACCAAGTTTATATAGTTTGTCAAACGTGAAAAGTTACTTTCGACCGCCAATTGTTCTAGAATTGTTTGTGCTATTTTGTAGTTCAGAGGCAGGGTTTTTTTCCATTTTAATACATTTGTAATAAGTCATGGTACTTCACCACTGAAAATGTGTCACAATTAAAAAGAATTATTTTTTCTCTCACCTCTCATTTTGATTGTTCTTTTCTTAATTTTTAGCTTGATTCCTTAGTAACCATTTTGTGGTAGACTAGCCACACTGAGGATATGTTTGTTTGTCGAAATGTTTGAACTCAGTGAAATAAATACAACTTTGGATTTGTGGCAATTTTAGCGCTTATTTAGCACTGAGTATAGCTCAGTGTAGTGTTAAGAGGACTGATTCAACTAATCCAAAGTTAAAGTTACACAATTCCTTAGTTTAACATTATAAAATTCATTTTCTGTCTTTCTAATATCTGCTGGGCTTCCCTCTAACCTATATTTTAGGGTTATCAAATAACATGAATATACTTTGGGTGAGTCCAAGTGTCCAGAAGACAATGATTCCACAATTTCCAACAATATCCGTAGACAATGCGACCCTTTTTTGAGATCCTTTAATAAAAATAAACCATCCTGACAGAATTCTCTAGGTAGGAAGAAATTATCTTGATCTTAATCTTGATCCTTGAACAGTTAATTATAAGATGGGAAGCTCCATGTAAAACCTGTACCAAGGGGTGCAGAAATGGGTTTACTAACCTGTCAATTTTGATCCCTCGCTTGATACCTCTCTTTATTTATTGACCGAGCGGAACTTCACGTTTGCAAATATTCTAGCGCAGTGATCTTTGTGTGTTGGGTGTTTCCATCTCTTCTTATGTGTTCACTGAGTGCACCAACACTAGATTATCTTCAGTGTTAGTATACTTATCCTCGATAATATCGATGCTCTCGTTGCTATGCCAACTTTGTATTTTCTAATGTGTTCGTTACATCTAGTCTCCAACTTTCCCCGCGTCTGTCTAACGTAACATTTAACAAAACATATATGTTCAAACGTTTTCGTTTTCGTTTACTTAAATTTTGGAAAGGGTGCAATCCCACTGAATTCGAAGTTAAGCGTCCAATTTATTAAAATACAATTTCCAAAAATCGTTTTTTATAACCTCCGACGTCATAAAATAGGTTTTGTGTCTCTATTTCTTAGTTCTTTAAAGTTAGACAGTATGTAGTAAATTTACCCAAAAGTAGAAGCTATCCCCACAAAAGCTTACCGTACAATTTGCCCACACATTTAGAGAAATATACCCAAACTAGAATTTACAATTCCTCGCATCATGCTATTTATACAACGGGTAAAATTAATAAAATAAATTCGGCCCTTTGGTGTACACCAGGTTCGACGGTTGGCGGGGCGCGGCCACCCCAAGGTTCGCCGTAGGGCTAGCGGAACGTGCACGGCCGCCTAGATTATCTCCGGAGGCGAATTCAGCACACGGATGCCAAAACTGGAAGCGCTGAGACAGTCGCACGTGACACGCATATCCACGCGATCGAATGGCCCCCTTTTTCTTATCCGGCCAGAGGTTCGCCCAATATATGTACACACACTGCTACGCTACACGGTCTCACGTGCTCACGTTTTACGTCGTATACAAAATCGCAGACCGTGCACCGGAACGAAATAAGAAGGGCCGGGCGCCCACTACTATTGAACGAGCCGAACCGTTTAGCCCGGAAACTTGAACGGATTTAGGGGTGTGGCATAATTTTTGGAATGTAGAACCTTTTATTTTTGCAGTATCTTTGTGATTTTATATTATTTTTTTGTTAGTTTTTTTTTTCAATGAAATGCAGGATCGTATTTTAATCCGCTCTTTAAAAAATCTGTTGTGGCCAGGCACATGACTTTATCATATAATATATAAAATCTCATGCAACTATGAGATTCTATTTGATCGAGATCGATCGTGTCTGTATAAAAATACAGCGCGTTACCCAGGATTTGACAGATACTGACAGTAGGTATTGTCAAAAATCAGCGTTTGACACTACCTACTGTCACTTGAATGAAAGTATCTGTCAAATCCTGGCTAACTATAGTTTTAATGCAGACACGATCTCGACCAATAGAATTTGCTCTGGCACCTAAATGATTAATTTTACCAAAAAATGTCATAGGCATAAATTATTCAGGATTTCCTCTACTTTAATTTATTATTTAACTATTACAGAAATGGTGGCTCGTTTGCAAAATCCTTGAAAAAGGCTTAGAGTAAACATCCAGTTCCTTTGAACCGTTTCGAACCAAAACCTTTTCAGCTCTAAGTTTGGTCATGAAACTTTTAAATATGAAGTTTCGTCCCGATACCTTTGGTAGTTTCTCTGGAATTGAAACCAGCTCAACCAAGAACCCTCTGAGGCACGCACAAAATGTCAACAAATCGCGTTTTACTTGTTGTTTTTGTTTTTGAATGTAACACATTGTAAGCACGGTTTTCAAACGATTTTAAATTTCATAGCTTAAAGTTCTAGCAACATTCGTCACATTTTGTATTAGGATCAAAATTTAAAAAAAATAAGACGATACCTACTGACAGATGTCCGAGCACAATAAATGAATAATGAAAACAAAAGAAGGCTTGAACCTTGAACTTAAAGACTATGAAACGAAATAATATGTGAGAAATGTAAGCCTTTGTTTCAGCTACATAGAAACAAAATTCTATTACTTCACATTCTATAAAAACAGTCTAACAATATTCAAAAGCTCGTCCTAATATATTGTCACATAAGGTCATTCAGAGCATAAAACATAATAAGTCGCGAGGTTAGTTTGTGTTTTGGAAACCTTGTGCTAGAAATGTGCAGCGATAAAACAACAAACATAAGTCGACACCAGGAAGGTCGGCTACAACCCAATACTTTAGAGACCTACTATAAAGGATTAAAACATTTTGTATTGTAATCAGACTTAGATCGGTGTTAGTACTAATCTGTATTACACCAGTATATAATCAGTAGTTAGTTACTTATCATCGAGTCAGTTATTAAGAATCCATTGTAATGTACAACAAATAAATCAACTGTATAATTGCTGTGAAGAGTTTCTTTATCCCCTCGGGGAAGCTTTAATGTGATTAACGTTAATGTGATTACCCACAAAGGGATAACCACCCTCTGTTAATGTCAAAATATAATAATGCAACATGATTTTTTGTGGAAAGTATCAAATATGACAAATAGCTTGTTGGTTAGATTGATTTTATTGAATTTTTATTCCTGAACAGAAACGTGTGGGTTCTCTTTACCATTCTGCAATCTGAATTGTAGCAGCATCTTTTCCGTTAATAAATCACCCGAAAAGAATCGCAATGCCTCACTTGTCCAACCTTTTGCACCCCCAAAAGATCAATTGCGAAAACAGCGCGCGTGGACAATCCCCTTCCAAAAATGTCCCAGTAACGCTGCGACATTTAAACTTCTCTGCAAACACAGCGGACTCCACAATTTCTCAGTTTATTTATGTGGATCGACACTGGTTATTAATGCGCTAACTTTTGCGAGTTACTTCGTCGGCATCTCCCCCGGGTACCCGGGGGATCGGGAACTCGACCCATTTTTAAGTCTTTGAGAATTATGCGCTCGGCGAACGCTGCAAATAAACACAATTAAACGTCGCAGGCGATAAATCAGTAGAGCGGGGGCCGGAACGCCCCGTTTTGGATTGTATTTTCGCGGATCGTTGTTTATCTCAAAAGTTGGCCGGGGCCATAAATACGGCGGACGACGACATCCTGACGGAATCGGCGGTCCAGATTTAAAATTATAATGGATGCCGGGACGAAGAGTCCCTTGCGATACCCCACCCGAAATAACTTCGAAACTGATGCGACAATTAAGTTGACATCGGCGTTGTAATTTATTTCTTAGATGGTAATTTAATATCAACGGAAAATGTGTTTTTCTGAGAGCGGTGTAAGAAGGTTGAGTAAACAAGAAGTCTCTAAAACAGCTCCAAAACAGCCAAAGTTTGTTAACTATGTTTCTTAGTTTTGAAGATATTGTTACATAGCTCTTAATGTGGGACGGCTCTAGATCGCGATGGATCAATCCATCAAACAATCAAATTTATTTATTCCTTATTACATAGTAGACAGTATACAACAAAAATATAATCTTTAAACTCGCCTAGCCATATAGCCTGTGTGCGAGAGAAATTGCACAATTCAATATTAATATACAATAGAGATTTAAATAAAAGTCGCAGTGTTGTTTACATAGGTCGTGTATGCTGACCATACGAAATTCCAATACTACAGCTGACTGGGGTCCGTGAAACACGATAGCTGAGCGTATCTATCTCTGGTACCGCAAACTTCTGATCATTTTCCCAGCCCATGCCGTGGCTTTTATATGAATTTGGCAAGACGTCATGGCCTGTTTTGGACCCTCAGAAATCCGGAGTTAGGATTTTTGATTGCACACGGCTTTTGATAGAAGTTAATGTTAATTTGCACGTTTCGAACGCGTGCCACAAAGGAACGTCTTTGTTCCGATTTGAAAAGCCTGACGTCTGCAATTTCTGGCCAAGCAAATGTCTCCAGGTCGGATGGGTTGGATGACCTGGCGTCAACTATACAATGTAATTAAACTATACTTCGCAACAACCCTCCTTGCAAACAATTGCTCGACCCAGAGCAATCAAAAGAAAAAACTGAACAGCCACGGGACAAGATAGAAAGGAACTCACCACTTATAGTTTTATTTGACTACCATAAAAATAATACAAAAAATACAAAAAGATATCCTTAGATAAAAGTTCCATGTATCGTGCCAGTATCGTATGCATTTGTACCGTTCTCATCAATCTCCGACTGGTTCTTGGATCTTCCTGCCAACCTTTTTCTTCTAGGATTGCGATGGTCATCTATTTGAGGGATACCATTACGGTGGGCTTTGACCGTGTACCCAGATTCTTTTTCAGAATCATCTCCTGTTACCTCTTATAATTCTCTTAATTCTTCTTCTTATTTTTCATTTTAAATTAAATTAACATTAAAATTTAAATTAATATCTGAAATTATTTTAAATTTGACGATTTAAAATTTACAATTTTAATGACAAATATTTGATATATTTGACATACTTCGACTAGTCCATTGAGTGACTTTATCTTGTGCGCTGACTTACATTATTAGGTCAACATCTTTTTCGATTTCCTTGCTTCTAACAACATTTTTACGCTAAGTATTTCAATAAAATATTAAGTATTTGGTATCATTGTAATCGGAAATATATTTTCTATCGAATAATAAGGGTGTGGCCATTGGGTACCCGTGACTGGTCAAAAACCAATTAAATCACTGTAGAGGGCGCCATTAACGCAATGTCGGCCAAAATCGATTTAGTTAGTGTTTATTTGACTATTTTCGACTATTTCACCAATTCCTAGCCACCTAGATTAATACACAAAAAAGTTATTTTTGCGTTGTCTTGGTGATAAAACTTGACCATCGATATGTTTGTGTTCAGGATGTCATCCTGATTGACAATATCACACCAAGAATACAGGATGCCATTTAAAATTTGAAATATGACATCATTTCCGGAAAAACTGGAAGAGTAACCTGAAGAATATCCAAAAGAATGGCATTTTTTGTCTATTAGCACTTTCCCAGACTTCATTCGTCCAGCTTTATAACCAACAAAAATAAACGGGAGTACCTAAGGCGTGGGTCGCCCGGTATATCCGGAAAAAAAGTACTGAGTTTTTCTCGGAGAATTTAATTATTTTATAAAATGTGACAGTTTATTACCTGTCAACAGAGATAAAATGTCAAACTTTCTTCCCGTCACAGTAAAACAAACTCCAAAATTAATGTCAATAATGTCAATGTAACTGCAAAAATATTCGTCAACTCCACCAAAACTGCACCGAACACAAAGAAATCTCTGCCAACCCTAAAAATATTCGAAGGGGAAAGTTAACGATTCGAAAATATTCGAACACAGCTTATGTAATGAATATTTAGTATAATGAATTTTTTTTACAATAATTATTGTAATTTGCAAATATACAGGTGTCCGGTAAAGGTGTTCCGAAAATTAGGGAGCTGATAGAGGACGTTACTGCTATCCAAAAAGTGTATATGCAGTTTTGGCTTCCGACACTTTAGCTTTTTTTATTTTTCTGTTTCTGTTCCCTTAAAAATATACCTGATTACAAAGTAGGCGCTATTTATTTTAACAGAAACACAAAAGCATTTACTATTAACAAAAATAAATAAAATTAGTTATGCAGCTGCTCAAAATGTTGCCCTTCCATGCGAATTCAGCACGTATTCTCAATTCCTGCCGGACTCTTTGAAAAATTTCAGCGGTTTCTCGAACGCGATTGCGGGCACCATTTATTCGCTGTAGTAATTCATTTCTGGTACCAATCGTACCAATCCTGTGTGCATAAGCTAAATCTTATAGATGACCCCACAAGTAATAATCAAAAGGATTTAAATCAGGAGATGTTGCTGGCTATGCCACAGTACCGCCTCTGCCAATTTACCTTCCAGGGTAAAACGTTAAATGACAATTTGCCAACAGACAAACAACCTATAAGCAACGCCCATTCAACGCCAACTTGAACAGTGACGTCCTCTATCAGCTCCCTAATTCTCGAAACACCTTTACTGGACACCTGTATAAAAATAAATCAGTCTTGAAGACTTGTCTTTCATTCAACTCGAAACTTGTACGACACCACTTTACAGAGTTGCTGCATGATAGTTAGCTGCATATTGTCTGCTATATTGTCCATGATCTCAATGTCTCATTTGTTATCCTTCAAAAAGTTAAGCCGACCTGACAGTATTCTATAAGTAGGCTGAAATGAAAGCAAGAAACATCACAACTCAGAAATCTATATCATGTTACCAAGTTGCCGCACAATTAACATCAGAACTATTGCATAATACCCAGAAGTGAAATATGACCCAGTAGCCACATGTCCAACTCTGGGACCAATTAGCGTCAACACCGTAACCTACCCCTCAATACCTGCATCAACGACTCCTTTCGCACGCCGACATTAAAAAACCATTTCTCTCGTGTTTGCGTCACGTTTGTGTCCCGGTTAGTTCAGGTTGGCATTGTGTATCAAGGTGCTGTGGGCGACGTGGCGTGTTTGTTGGCAGCGCTGGTAACCAGGCACCCTTTGATCTCCCAGCCATATCTCGCCTTCACTTTTGCTTGCAGTCGTCGTCGTCAGCGGCGTCGGTCGTGCAAAATTCGCAATTAAACACACAACTCTGGCCGTGTATCATGCCTTTGCAAATACGGGATCATAATTAAAAGTAAATAATTTATTTGGCGCAAGTTTTAGTAGTGGGACAACGCCCCTGGGACAATTTCATAATGGTACGTAGCGGGAACGCAGCGAATCCTTTTCGATTACGTCACAGACGACGAAATTTCCCGCGCTAATGCTTTACCGCCTTTGCAGGTCCGCGCTTGCCGTTTGCCTAGGGGCAATATTTAATTAGTCGGGGGATATTTAATTAGGACCTGGTGGAAAATAACACTCTTGTATACTTTTAATTGCCTTTTCGTCGGGTTATATTTGTCAATGGTTATTGGATTGGTTATCTGTTTTCGTCTAGCGCTTTGAATGTCAAGGTTGGTCGCAAGGGCGCTTTAAATATTAAAGTTTTGTGGGAAACAAAGCGATAAAAACATTTTCGAGACGAAATGGTTAGCATTACAGCTTTTATTTAGTCGTTTGCAATCATTTTTTTTTTCTTCTAGCTTCTTTGGTTTTCATCGGCGCATGGTGAATGAAAACACCTACTTCTGTTAACCGTTGTCAATTTTTGCGAGGCTGCCACTCTACTTTGGTGATTGGTACCTGATCCACAAAAGTGGTGGACTCTTTGCTCCGTTTCTGGTCTTCTAACTAATTTTGATCTTCCGAATATATGAAGTCAAGATGAGAGAGCTATGGTGAAAGGAACCATAAATTTGATTTTGTTGAAAGAATGTAAAGAGTATGATACAACAAAAATTGTGGAGCAGGCATACAAAAGCAGATAAATCCATTATAAGCAGTTTAAAGTTATTAACGAAAAACGTATGTATACAGTTCCGCGAGATTTATCCAAAAGTCGGTCTATGCATGCCATAGAGTTTAGTTGCTAGACATAGAAACCAGATTATTATTGTTTTTTAATTGGTATCATTAATTATTTAGAAAATAAAATGGACTTATCTGGTTTTGCTTGAATGAAATGGATTTATCAACTAAATTTAGAGTAAAAAAAGCATTTTAATTCCACCTTACCGCGTGAAACTGAAGCGCCGCAAATTTCTTTATTATACTGACCGCATATACATAACATATATTCTCAAACAGAAAGAACACTATAAAATGGCGATTCTTGGTACCCAATAACAATAACACTATTACTTGCTAAGAACTGTGTAACTAAACAAAAATAAAATTATTATTATTTTATGAGCACAAAAAACAAAAATCTTAAATCTGCAGACCACAGTCATCTTCTAAACACAATCACATTGGCGATCTTCTTCATCATCTCCTTCCTGGCGGGTCATCCATATTATCTTCTGACAATATTCTTTTATACCACTCCAAATCTTGATCTTTCTCCCACACCTTCCCAAACTGTTGTTCCAGTATGTGACGAATAGTATTTTTCTTGTTATCAGGAAGAGGGTGACCTAACTCAAGTTCATTTAATTTATTATGATCGGTCTTTCCTCTCTTCAGTAAACTTTTAAGGCCTCATTCAAACCTATAATTTTAAAGTGCTGGTGACATCGGTCCTTTAAAGTTTTTTTTTCTTTAGAAATATTATGCGCTTGCATTCAGATATGCCCTCAATATTTTTTTTCAATATATTTTGCAGACTTTTGATGTCGGAGAATTTCCAGTCAACACCAAGTTGCTTGATATTACCAATATCACATCTTCATAGTCAAGAGTATCCAAGTGCGCTAGAAGTTCAGAACAAATTTCAACTGAACCTCTTCCGGCTTGATCTTCTGTCCACGTATAAAATGTTGGAGATTTGGAGTCCATTCCAACGCACCAAAAAATGTAGAAACTTACTTGATGGGAATATGGGGCTTCCTAAATATGGGTACGTGGTAGAGGTTGCACTTGTTGTATGTCAAACAGACTTTAATTGAATTTGGGGGGGGGGGTGTCTTCTGCCAACTCGTAAAAACTCTTTGCTCTTTTTTTGTGGATTCTGATTTCAGTAATAACTTGAGTTTTTCCCCTATTTTTGTTGAATTCTTGAAAGATATCTTTCCTCACACTTTGAATTATAGACTTTGTGAAGTTTTGCTATAGATAAATTAACTGACAAATAAATTCTCCAACGAGATCTCGTATGTTGGCTTTTTCTGTTCAGAGAGTTTATAGATTCTATCGCCACCACGGTTTTCTTTGGTTCATATCCTGCGTGGATAGTTTTGGCAACAGTATTGATGCGATTTGTTTGTAACACTCAAAACTGCGCTGAAAATTTTTTGACAGACGCTGAACGACTTTTTTTCTTTGTTTTTCAGTTGGTAACTGATATTAAGGCAACGGTTTTTGGGTTGTTCCTAACAGACTGAAATCTCGTTATTGTAGAAACTCCCAACATATGACACAGTTTGACATCTTGCGTTTTTATCGGTGTTTGCAACAAAAAAAAATGTCGAATAACTCTGATGTTGGATATTCTCATGTTATTGCACATGTACCTTTTGCCATTGTGGCATTGTTTTATTGCGTTAAATAATTTATTTTTTGGCGCCATTCTAGAATTCTCTTACGATTTCCGCAGTTGCCTGTTGAAAATAAACAAGGCACTTCCCGCAAATCTCACCTTCCCGCGCAGAAATGTCCACTTCTACCAAATCGTAACTGAGTAATAAGTATTCAGAAGTATCATGGCCACCAAGATTGCTGGATCTTACCCCTTGTGATTTTTATCTATGGAGTGACTTTAAAAATAAGGTGTGTGGTGTTTATAATTTTGAAAACGTCAGGTAGTTACGTAACAACGTCATCGCCGCATTCAATTCGATTGACAGAAGAACCTCGGTAAGGTCTTATTACGGAATACTATGAAAAATGCCTCCATGAAAATGGCGAGATTTTTTAAAACATTATTTAGTTTGGTAAAATGTTATTACTTTTGCATGTTTTAGTACAAATAAATACATTCTAAAAGTTTACTGTAACTTGAGTATAGGCATCAATAAAACTGTACACACAAATGTGTTTTTCACGGCACCATGTGATTTTCAGTAATTAAAGAAAAACTTGAATTTTGTGTATTTATTGTGTTCTAAATATGACAAGTGGCATACCAAATTACTCAGAAAAAAATTCTGAATCTAAACATGTATAAAACCAATATGGCGTCCATAAGAAAAACAAAACTTTCGTTTGTTTCTGACGAGTTAATTGTCGAAAAAAAATGTAAACTGACATAATCGAATTGTAGACAAAGAAGTGCCTTTATATTGTCAAAAGGCTTTTTTAATGGGATCACAAATAAAGAAGTTACGAACATAATTAAAGAATTACATTTTTTGGTTTTTCAAAAAAGCTTGGAAACCATTTGGTATTCAACTGTTTTCTGAACAGATTATGAAAGAACACATAAATATGCACTAGTTTGCCCATTTAACCGTCTTTCTATCTCTATTAATAACAAAAGTACCAACATCCCGTGAGACATGTATTTGTTTATAATAATAATGCCGTCTTGGGAGAATATCCTCAAACTATCACAACAATATTGATCCATACATAAAATTTCCCTCGACAGTGGACATCACACCAATAAAATCAGACTTGCGGTACGACTGGTTCACCTTGACATTGGATAATTGAACCAACCCAAAGTCTTAACTTGGCAATAAAAAAGTTAAAAGAAACGTGCCCGAACTGTATGATATATTAATACGTCATGATAAACCGGCGCTTTCGATTCGCCCCGGCAAGCGGTTCGTGACGTCCCCAAAGTTTTTCGCCAGTAATAACGAGTAGAAGGACGACTCCCGGTCGACTATTAAAAAACTTTGATAAAATACGACCGGTCTGCGCCCGCGGGCGCGCCTGAGACGCGATCCAAATCGGTTCTCGGTTATTGATTGGATTTGAACGACTAGCACTTAACTTATTTCCGGATGGAAGGGGGGAAAGCCCAGTCGATGGAAGAATAGGAAGAAGACTAAGAAGAATAAGAAGAAGCATGGCGACGGCTCGTTTGCCTGTGCGGGCAACCCCGAAAAGAGATAAGATAACGTGTAATGGTATTTTTATTGTAGCCAGGCCGCAATAACAATTATTTTGCACTAAGGGTAGAGTAGTGCGCCATTTGGGCGAGATTGCGCTGATAGCGTAAATCTCGCAAGAAAATTACGGGTAAATTATTGAGATTAATGCCGGTCGTTTGCTCGGGAAGGATCGAGTAAGGCCGAAAATGCGGGATTATTCGAGAAAAATGGTCGAAGCTTTCGAGTGGAAGAAGTTGTGCGCAAATGTGACCGGCTAACTTTTATATTTTACGGTATATAATTCGAAATTATAATGGTGTCTTTTTGGAGCCACCATATCCCGATTTTTTTTTTGTTTTTCATAAATACCTATGGTTAGTGTTCTGCCAAATTAAGCTACTGCGACGTCTGTACCATCAGCGAATGTGTTCTAACCTTGGCCTACGTCGCTATTGGTTGACCATCGCTGTTCTCATCAACAATTTGATGGGATCATTGACACGCCAAACGATCAACTTTTAATTATTTTATGTCTCGTATGCTGGTTTAAATTATTCACTGAAAGGGCCGCTGTCTGTTGTGTGAAATGGCAACAAACATAAGAAAAATTGTCTATGTCGGAAGCCATTTTAGCGTCAAAATAACTCGTCTTCAAACAAAAACCATACTACTCACTTGACACGTTATACCAACCTGCCTGAACGTCTTCCTGCTCTTCAACGTATCCTTCTACCTACCCTTCTACCTGCTCTTCTACCTATCCCTCTACATGTACGTTGACCTGATCTTTTACCTGTGTGTGTCTACCTATCCTTCAATCTGTGGGTATGCAATATGCATACTATATGTAGCAAGTACGATTTAGCGACGTATTTAGCAAGATAGTTAGGAGCAAAACCCCTGTATATGTACCCGTCCAGCACGTCTATCTATTCTTTTCTCTAAAAAAACACGAAAAGAAATAGGTATTTTCAGCAAACTGTAAAGTCGAATCTTAAACTTTAAGTTAATGTAAATTCGTATAGTTTTAAATAGAAAATGGGGTTTCTTGGCTATTTTGGCTGTTATGATTCGATAGCTCAACGAGTGAGACATGTCGATAGGATGCAGATGGGAGATAGTAAACATGTGCTGCACTAGACAACAACTTGTCCTTATTGTTAAATATTACTATCAAAATCGTATAAGGTCCAATTTTCTGTAAAAAATAGTGTTCCAAATTACTCTACTGTAAAGAGAATAGTCGCAAAATTTGAAAGTTGAACACTTCAATAGATTTGTATATACTTATAACCAAAATAAAAATAGCGCAAATGAGGTAACGAAAACGCCTAGTGACTAAACCATAACTTTGTGTCATATTTTCAGAATTTAGCGACAATTATCTACATGTAGTTTCTAAACAATCTCTAGAAATTTGAAGCGACTATTTGACACCACAATATTGACTAAAGTATTCTATATAAAGATCTAGTACCTACCTACACACTGTTCTAGACACGCATAGGAAAACATTTTGTGTTACAAAAGGTAAAATTTCTTAATAATATATTGTACTCCGACAGTCAAGCAGCCCTCGCATATCCTGACAGCTTCAATACCTAATCAACTTAATTATGCTTCCAAACTTAACAAGACATCACCGTAACTTTACAGTTGCTTCTAGAACATATAACGAAAGAGGACAACGAAAAAACCTACAGTAAACTACAGTAAAACTAATCTAGTACAAATTATATGCATTATAAATAAAATAAAACGTGCATTTATTGTAAGCATTTGTTAAAATATTTGACCAATACCAAAAATATTTGTCCGATACAAAAAATATTTTAGCAATTCAAAAAATTACTCGAGTGTTAAAACAAAATAAATGTGCAACAAATTTATATAAATGTACATCGAATAAATAATTGTGCATTTATATATTTGAATGTCCCGTTAATAATATATTTGTACACCTAAATAAATAAATGCTTAAAAAATACATGTTCATTGAAAAAATTATACTTCCAATAGTTTAAATAAATCACCATTTGAAACATAAGCGCTCGAGAAAGAATATAATGTGCATTAAGTTCTGTAACCTGTAGCACAGAATACAGTAAGCGCGTAAAGTATGGAAACATGGGAGAATCTCTGTCATTTTAAAGTAGAGTTGTAACATCATCACCCTTTTTTAAATGGCGATACCATTGATTTCTTACTGATTTTGGTAGATCATTTAATTGTGTAAATGGCAGCGGAAACATTTTATGGCTTTACAAAAGAAAATTTTTGACAAAAGGACAATTGAAAATTGAAAAATATATATGTTAGGGAAAATAAATTTCGTAGATTAAATGTGAAATTGCGTTTTGTGTAGAACTAATTTCTCTTAAAACCACTCTAATAAAGTAATTTAATTTTCTATCGTACAAGGTTTTCGAAAAAAGGTGGGGAAAAAAGTATTAAATACGATTTGGTAATTTTGACAAATTTATACCTGGTGAACCTATTGTCCTAGAAACCTCAAAACGGTCTTGAAATCTCGAAAAAATCGAGAACCTTAATCCTGAATTTCAAATTATCTGAAACCTCAAAAGTTTGTTGCCAAATGTTTTTGAAGCTTTTATAGCAATTCTAGTGAGGTTTAACAAACAAATCGTCAAAATCAGATGAGCACTAATTTTGATCTAGTGCTCAATATTTATTATTTTAATGCACAAGTTATTCACTTTACGTCACAATATGTAATTTTGTATGTAACATATTTATATTTATTTAATGTACAATATTTATTATTTTAATGCTCAAAGTATTTATTTTATTGTACATATCAATTCAAATAATGCACACCTAAATCGCACCCAAACTAATCTCAAGCCATTGTATTGTACCAGAACCTAGGCTAGAATACACTACACAGAAGTCATACTTCAAAAATAACCAAGCATGAATGGTTTGCAGAAGCAAACCTTTGAAGAGAAAAACATAACACGCTGATCCAGACTCATTAGGCAGACCCTTTTTAAACAATTTTATATCCTTGCGGACCATACGGTCGGTATTTTGGACTATTGTTCCTAGACACCACTGGAGAAGAATGTCATGTTAAGGCTCCCGTATCCCCCATTCAAACGTGAGTTGCCGCTCTTTTCTCCAGAGCTTCCAAACAAATATGTTACTAGATGTAGATGGCGACACAACTACCAAATCTCTACTTATCCCGTATATTTTTATTTGCGGCAAGAATCCACCCCTCCACAAAAATCTAACCGTATACAATTTCTCGTATAGACAAAACTGGAAGAGCTGAAGGTGATTCATCGCTTAAAATCGTATGAACCAAGATATGAACGTACCGCGTGAATAGGTTCTTAGCTGTGTATATTAAGTTGCCTACTAGGTAGTTCGTTCAAGATTAATATTTAATTATTAAAAATACTGTCATTTAATTGTGATAATTGTCCTATCTAATTTATATATCCATCATTAGCATGTTTTACAGAAGCAAAGTGAAAACATACCAACGAAAACATCTTGTTCACATCACACGTTCGCGCTCGAATTGGAGGTTAGGTTGCTACCGCTGTCATTCGTTCTTATGGTTCTAAGAACAGACGTACTTTTTTGTCTTGCCCATTTAAATTATACAGCAGACGTATGAAAAGTATGCTATTTCGTTTTAACACGCGTCAATATTTAGAAATATTCTGTAACGTATGTCTAAAATAACAGCTGAAATCTATCAGTAATCTTCAGCTCTCCCAGTTTTGCCTATAACCATGACAACCACGAAAAATACCAAGAAGGGGTTATCTACTTCTCTGTGGATATAAGGTTATGTTTGTTATTGTAAGCACGTAAGCTGTTCTTTTCGAGTGCGACTTATTTATGAGTGTGTCTCTCAGATGAATATTGATCGATTATTTGTTTATAGGGAATTTATTGATAGGAAAGGTACATACACAATTTCAGTGGTTTTCATATTTTCTAAATAAATATTGTTATTGTTTAAGGTGCTCCATTTCCATATAAAACTTTACACTACCATCCAAGGACAACAGCACTGCATACTTAGTCTGAATATACGATGTCATTAGCAACTGGTTTAAATTTAGATCAGAGATGGTCCGAGTTTAATATCCTTAAGTACGATTAGACTGTAACTCAAATTATGTTGTATTACATAACGTAGTTACCTTAGCTCTCCGTAAAATGACTCGTCTAATCATAGCACCTTTAGAGCAGCAGCCCATTTCGAAATAACACCATATAATGGAGATCGTATCATTCGTTGCTTTATCGTTGCTCGACGCAACTGGAATATTTCAATATTTTATTACGCAATCTTGAGGGTGAATTTATGTTTTAAATAATGCTTACTGTAAAACCTTTTTATCTAGAAAAGATAATTCTTTGTGCGATTTAAATGTAATAAACTCTGCCACCTTGAGGAAGGAAGGTATATGTACGTAAATATAGAAATAAATAAAAATTGTGCGTTGTTTACTATTTACGTCAATTTCAGCAGCAAAAAAGAATTATGTACGTAAGTATAGAAATAAATAAAAATTGTGGCTTGTTTACTATTTACGTCAAATTCAGTAGCAAAAAAAGAATATCAAAAATAAAAAAGAGAATTACTAATAAAATGCTGACTGATTTTTGTTTTAACTTATGATTATTTAGCTGTCGTATAGCATGTACTTTACAATGACGGTATAACTATATAGTATCAGCTTTGTGACTAAATTATCGAGGTTTTCGTTTTGAACACATTTTGATCGGAAACTGTCTTACAGTTCATTTGTGATTTTTAAAAGACCTGTAGATACTGCATTTGAAGGTCGTTTATCTGAATTTAGTTTGATTCTAAGTTAAAGAATTTTTGTAACATTTTGCGCTGATTACAATAACAGACTTTTTAAGTTATTATTCCTACAGGTTACATTAAAAAAAAACAACTTCAAACGACCTTCAAAAGCAAATACGACGACAGCTACGATTTATATTTTTTAACACGAACACAAAAAATCCAAAGTGGTATTTTTGTGTTACATCTTGGTTTCAGTATAAACGATTTTTAGTGTACTTTCGGTCATATCTAAATAAATTATTCATGTTGTATTTACATTTTCAATTTGAAACAGCGCCATCTATCCACAGACCGTTGAACTGCGATGAACAATGTTGCAAAGCCAAGACACTAAAACTGCCCCAGAATGGTATTCTAGTTACGTTCACTAAAAGATAACTCCTATCGTTATACGTAGCATTTAATGTATTTTTATAACATATTACAGTACACAATAATCATACGCCACTGCGACCAAAAAGCATTTCTATATTTGTAGTTTAGTTTTTTTTTTACACTAAAATTTGCATGTATAATTTGCATAAATATTGAAATTCTTTGTGGACGTAGTTGCGTATGGACCTATTCAATCGAATAGTTGCTATAGTTTCACAATTTAAACAATAATTATTAGAAATAGAAATAGAAATAGAGTTTATTGATCTATAAGACAAAATACATTGCATAAGACAGGTCAAATAATATTACAGAAAAAAAAAAACAAAATAAAAATTAAACATAGCAGAAACCTGAATGGGAGGCAGAAGTATAAGCAAAAGGAGACTGCTACAATCGACTCTCAAAAAATTCGTTAACGCTATAATACGGTTCACTTATCAGTATCTTGCTCAATCGTTGCTTGAATTGATTGGTCCGTAGGCCTTTTATTGCCGTTGGTAGGTGATTATATACTTTAATGCCCAGAAACATTGGACTTTTCGAAGTCAACGTGAGTCTATGGTTTTCTATGTGAATGCTGGGGTTTCTAATATTGTAACTGTGTTCGGCGTTATTCCTTCGTATAATTTCGTTCTTATTCTTATGGACATATGTTGATACCTCTATAATATACAGATTTATCACTGTTTGGATGCCGAGTAATATGAACAGCGGTTTGCAGGGTTCACGCTGATTCTTTCCAAGCAGACAACGTATTGCACGTTTCTGTGCAAGCAATATTCTATTGGTGAAACCACCACCTCCAAACAATATAACTCCGTATGCAATGCGGGATTGGATTTCTGAGAAGTAGATCATTTTGATAATCGAAATCTCAACGATCGAGCGAATTGATCTAATTTTGAAAATTGTTTGGTTTATTTTACCAACAACAGACTGACAATGCGATTCCCACTTGAGGTTATGCTGTATAAGCATTCCCAAAAACTTTGTTTCCTGACTTGATTTGATCTCTCTGTTCCCTATTTTAGCATTGAACATGATTGTCTGGGTGTGAGGTGAAGATTTGAACTGTGTATAACACGTTTTATCGATGTTCAAATATAACTTGTTCGCTGAAAACCAGCTGTTTGTTTTTTCAAGCATGCTGTTCAGGTTTTCTTCTACCTCTGTGAGTGTGTCAGATACGAATATGGTTGTATCGTCTGCGTAACACACAACGTGGTAGTCCCGCAAGTACTGAAACAAGTCGTTCATGAATAGGGTGAACAACAGAGGAGACAAAATTGCACCCTGGGGGACCCCCATGGTAACCGGAAGAGAGTCTGAGCATGAGCGAGCCAGGCGCTGTCCATCCTATTGTGTAGTGTATCGGCGCGTTTTCGACGTAGGATACGGGAGCCTTAAATTAAAGACAAAACTGAATTACGCTACGGTAACGTTGCGCTTAGCATAGATAAACATAACCTCTATTATTATTAGGCCCTGTAGTATCAACGCGGCAAATCTAAGCCTCCAAATTGCGTACGGCGCGGCCGTTCAGCCGGGCATAGCGTGGCGCGTTAATTCAAATGAAGACGAATGGAGGGTCCGTGCCCCATTCAAACGCGGACAGCAGCGCCACCGCCGCCGCCTTTGTCTACTGACTAATGGCCGGCTTGATAAAACGCTTCCGTACGTACGTACACAACGGCTACACAACGTTCGCCGTCGCCAACAACAAATAATCCAGCGAAAGTGAGATTTATCAGCGGTAGGGCTCGCGGTGACGCCCGAGAGCCGCGCTACCAACGCCTGCTGTTTACTATCCCGCCGAGGATGCCTGCCGTGCGTCGAAACAAAAGAAGATCTCGAGGAAAGTTAACCGTAAGATGGGTTGCCTGATGTCTCTATGATAAATTTGAAATGCTTTGCGCGGGTGAGTTTGTTGTAGACAAACATTTACGATGGAGATATGAATGATTTTCTTCAGAAGTTTCACTTCAGTAATATCTAGTTTACAATATCTACAGTAATATCTATAGATGACAAAAAAAATAGAAAAACTTTGGGATTTTTGTCTGAAGAACTATGCAATATTTTTGTTTCAAATTTTTCCTGTACATTCTCGAGTATTTTGAAAACACCATTACTTTTTTTCATTGCAAGATTTTACTTAATGGCGTCGTAAAAAATAATAACGTTGATGACTTTTTTTCTTCTCAATCGTCGCGTGATTTTGTGTCAGCTGTATCCTTCTGAAACATACCAACATGCTTTTTTTGTTGTTATCATACCAATATCTCGTCCACTTACCTAACTTTAAAGTATAAACAAAAATGTATAACAAAATGGCGGAATTTTGAAAAAGTTTTTTATTATGGTTAAAAATGGTTAAATATTTTTTTGTTGCTAAATCCAATAGGTATGTCGACTAGCTGATTAAATTATCTTTCAAATGATTTTTTTTATTCATATACGTTGAAAACTCGATGAATAATTTCACGGGCCAACTCGAAAAAAAACTGTTTCCGAGAAAAATGCGATTGATGTTAGCGGTAGACGAAAACGTATTTTTACTTTACTTTACATTTTCGATGTTTTTGCTAGTCAGCAATGCCTGGGCCATAAAAAAGGTCATCTTCGTGGTCAAATCCCCGCTCAGCGGAGTGCCTTTGTATTCAAGCACGTTCCGAGCGGCCCTCTGCCCCCACTGTTACCTGCTCAGCGCGCCTAAGGACCTTAGCGAAAGTACCTATATCTAAGCAACCGCTTAGAATTTCACTTTGAAATTTTTTATACAATAAAAAAATCGATTTTTCTACCCATCTATACGAGGCTCCCCCCTTAATGTTGGTTTCTAGTGTTTCCTTAATGTTATAGAGTAGGGTGGTCCTTATTTTTCAACTTTTGTTTTCTACCTCTCAACTTGTTCCTTACTTAATACCTGTGAAATCTGAGGTCGTTGAATAATTTTTGACACGTACACAACAGGTTCAAAATCAAGAATAAGTGTCATTTAATAACACAAAAAATAATATGAACCTTTTTGTTTGGTTTTACTACAATAAAGTTACAGATCACAGATATTAACCGTAATATAAAAATAATTAATTAATTAATGTTTGAGTCTTGATATCAGAGTATTTTACATATTTTCAAGTAATCTATTTGTCAAAAATACAGCTGCATAAGCTACATGACTATCCTGGCCATTCAGTGACCAATAATGAACAAAATCGATCAAGGGATAACTGTTTCTGGTATGTTTTTTTTTTCTCTTTTTGACGAATCTAAATCCGAAGGCTGAATTTGTCAGGTGAGCCCATTTTTTTTTTCAAAACAGCGCTTGTTAGCTGCAAAAATTACACATTTTTGAATTTCTGCTTTCAGATGTATAAACCGATGCACAAACTAAAACGATGTACATAATTCAAAAACTAGAAATAATCCAAAATAAGTGTTTTTCGACTTATCTCTACGTGCCAGTAAAGTTGCCAAAATCGAGATTCTTTTTCACTATAACTGCGACCGTTTCTCATCTAATTTTCATGTCATGTAATTTTTTTCAGTTTGTTTCTTTCGTTTAATTTACACGAGTACATAAATTATCTTATATTTTGAGTTTCTACAGTATTGACAACGTTTTGTAATAAACCCAAATAAAAAAAAAAAATTATCTGTCCATCACAAATCACTTATTGTCTGAAAAACTTCTAATTTTTACTACGCTTTATATTAACTTCACCATGTTGGTTTGTTCCGTTCAAATCTTGTAATCGATATTTTTTATACTTGCCATGTCCAATCGAGTTGAAATTTTACATGTGGACAGATTTCCGGCAAAAATTAATAAATGATAAAATAACAATAAAAATTTTGGAATTTTTATTTATAAAGCGTTATTTAAAACAAAAAATATCTTTTACATAGATTGATTACGTCGTTTATTCTCGTTTAAATTAATGTAGATAAACTAAATCAACGTAGAAAATCTGTATTCATAAATTTTAGGCTATCTAACTCTAATTCTTAATAACATAATAATAATAATAATAACATAATAAACAAACTTTATTCTATAATGTAACGTGTTGTACATAGAATGCGTCATCAGAGGTACGTAGTACATATATATGTATATAACGTGTATAGTGTCTAACATAGATATAAAATAAAACAGTGATGCCCAGTTAAATCTCGCTTTGTCTCCAGTTCCCTATAACATCAAAAACAACATAACCAGGACTTTATAGCACAAAAAAAAACAAAAACATTTAAAGAAAGAATTCTTCCACTGAATAACATGCCCTCTGGGATAGAAATAATTTAAGATATTTTTTCATTGGACGTAACTGCATATTTTTTATTTCGCACGGCATATGATTATATATCCGAATCATTTGTGTTACCACTCCGCGGTGTACGTGGGCTAAAGTAGTTTGTGGAGTCTTTAGCATTTCGCTGTTGCCTCTGGTATTGTAAATATGACTGTGCTCACGGTGCGCGAATAAGTCTCGGTAGTATTTTTTCACAAAATAGCAACATTCATAGATATACAAACAGGGCAACGTGAGAATACGTTTGTGGCTACAAAGCTCTCTGCATGAGTCTCTGCTGTTCAGGCCATATATGCTTCGGATGCACGATTTCTGAAGCTTAAAGATCCTACCCGCAGATGTCGAATTTGCCCAGAAAACAGCTCCATACGATAAACGTGAGTAGACAAACGCATAGTATGATTCCAGCGCAGCTTACTCGCTCACCATTCGGGATATTGTTCGCAGAGCATACGTGAATGAACTTAATTTTCAATTAACTTAATTATGGTCAGGAATGTTATTCTTGCCAAGAGGAAAAGTCATTCATTATCTTGCGTGTTCTTATGAAAACCTCGATCTGAAATCGCAAATATTTATTTTTCGTAAAAGTCTCGTTCTATGTATATTACCAGAGATCTATTTATCTCGTACTTTTGGCGGTCGGTCCAACCAAGCAAAACGCGCGCACACACACACACAGAGTTAAAAAATAAACATCAAAGGATCTCTCGATTCGGGCGACCTCTACCGGTAAGACGAGAAGTAATTGAAACGTCCCTAAAAGGAAAAAGGAAACGTAAGGAAACAAGCTCGAACGCCGACCGTACCTACCGTAAGGAAGAAAACCGACCGGACCAACCGAATTCAATCTCGTGGATACATAAGTTAAACCTCCTTTTGTTTAACATCGCCAGGCAGCGCAAATCGAGCACATAAATATCGGGAAAGTGCACCGCGGGCGGTCGTAGGTGGCGCCACGCTGCAACCGACCTCCACGTAGCAACTGAACGTACCCCAGAGGAAAATCCACCTAGGAAATTTAGCTACGTATATCTTTGCCTCCAGTGGCGATTCGGATAAAACTGTCATACCATAACCACGTCATATAGTAAACATATTATTATGGCTTTATAAGATGCCTGATTGGCGCGCGAGGAGCGCAGCGATGAGTGCCCCAAATGAACAAATGTTCATTTGAGTGTAATACACTATTTTTCTCTACTTTACATCATTAATTTTCAATAAATTTAGAAACTCTGAAATTTACTCAAACTACCAATAAGCTGTTTAATCTGTGTTTCATAAACGATCGATTTAAAGGTGAAAAGACTAAAACCACGCAAAATCATCGCGTTTGTTGTTTAATAATATTTATAATAATAGAACTTGACCACCATTTTTTATGGCGTCGACATTGTTTTTCAAAATTGGGCGGTATGTTTTTTTAACTTAAAAAAATCTGTTTCTTAATTGAATGATGTTAAATTGAATAAGAAAATGTTTGAGAAAAGGATAGTTGAAAATTGTAAAATTCATATAACTAGTA
Organism: Melinopterus prodromus; assembly: GCA_964023965.1. Lineage (NCBI taxonomy): Eukaryota > Metazoa > Arthropoda > Insecta > Coleoptera > Scarabaeidae > Melinopterus > Melinopterus prodromus. The sequence continues at coordinate 14,202,129 of OZ030393.1, forward strand.
AGATTATCGAAAAAGTTGAGTTTAAAATTCCAGTTTTGGAAAATCTGTGGAGTTTACGTCCTTTAAATCAATACCCCAGGCAAATTTTAATTCTATGAAGTAAAAGCCAACGTTTTATGTTTACTTTGATATCCTTTTGAAGCTTCTAGGGCCGTGGAATCAAATAAAACAAATTAAAAAAATGCAATTTTGAACTTTTTCTAAAACGATACCTGGATAGAAAGCTTTCAATTCCGGATTCGTATTCAGCGCACCGGAATCTATTGAAAACGCCTATCTACTTTTCATACATAGAATCCAATCCACATATTTACCAATATTTGACAATTTACAATTGACTTTTTTGCATTCGGAAAAACACCCTCTACTAAATTGTTAAGTTTTTGAGACTAAACATTTAACTAATTCACAAATTTTTAAAACATAGTTTGAAAATTCTACCTCTAAGAACGGTGTTCCGTTTTTATGTACTTTTGCCTCTATGATCAGAAGAACAAAAATTACAGTATTTATTATTTAATTTCAAAACAAAATATTTTTATTTTGAAGCATGTATTTTATACGAATATCCCTGTAATTGTTTTCTCGGCCAATTTTGTCAAAATAATTTAATAATAAAACAATAACTGTAATTTACCGTTATTTATATATCGTATTTTAGCTGTTTATTATTTCTATATGTTAGTGACGTCATTAAGAATTATATTATGTCAAGATATACAACGATCTGATGATGATATTAATTTAACGAAACCAGTTATTCCGTTTTTTTTTCTAGTTTGTAAAGAGACTATAATGTATATTGAATATCTAAAGTTATTATTACAATAGTTGAGTGGTATTTAAACAACAACATTGTACATTTTGCACAACTGACCCTGAAACAATTATATACCTATCAACAACAAAAAATTTAATAAAAACTTCTTTACTCGAAATGGTGCCTGTTCCGATCTGTGACTTTGGAAATCTGGCAACCCTGGGTGGCACTGTAATAACTGTCCACGTAGTAAGGTTAGGATAAAGCCTAATAGTTATAATTTTTATTCTACTTTAACCTATAAGTTATTTATAAAAATGAACGGGGTGGCAACCGTTGCAACTTTGACGAACAGAGATCGGGCAACAATATTATACATGCAACGGCTACTATGATAAGAAATTACGTAATCGTTAACGTTTAGAAACAATAGAAACAACTATCTATCTGAAAACGGGGCAAAGATAATGCTAAAAGGCCTCAGTCACTGTCGCCTTGAAATCGACACAAAAAAATTGGTTATTTTTTTTTTGACTTGTTTATTTTACGTCGGTCTAGTTCCGCAACTTAGGTCAATCACCGACGCTGAGGGCAGGCTGCACACACCCAGGAATTTTGTCCTACTGAAGGACAATTCTTTGGCCATACTATAGCATGCTACACGCAAGTTTAAATGTGTATAGAATATAGATATTTTGCAGTTTATGCGATTGCAAGCGATTCGAAAAAAGCAATTTGTGGTTATTTGTTTGACATATGGCATTTGATATCAATGTCGCCAATCTTAGAAAAAATTGACTAAAAACGGAACACCAAAAATAGTGTTCCAATGTGTGTGCATTGTGAATGCTAAGTCGAAAAAGGGTATTTTCAACCTCGTTCATGTATTCGGAATCAAACGTCCTTCACATCCGCTCGAGGCAGCGCGGTCGCTGTAATACCGACCGATACATTTGATTTAGCATTTCTCGTTCACGTGCTAGTGGCGCTCGCGCTCTAATAATTGCCATTGATTTGATTAATTCGCGTCCATTCGATCTCGTTTCTTCGCATTTTTTTTTTTTTGTTACAAATGAAATCGAATTCTCGGTGAAGTCCCGGTATGTAAATTATCGGCACGTAGTGAACGCCGAACGCTTCGGGCGTTCACTCCACCCGCCCTTGGTATTGTTATGTCTCTCTTTGTGTGTGTGTGTGTACGCGGCTTATGAAATTATTTTGCCATTTCCATTGCGCGATATGGCCCGCTGAATACGTAATTCTGTTTTCCTTTGAACGGAATTATGACGTCGTTTGCATTGCAAATGCGGCCGCCCGCGCCCTCTTGCGGACGGACCCGACTCGAAGTTTCGATTGTCGGCCGGCGAAATTGTTTATTCACCTGAGGACTTACACTTTCTCGTTTCCCCCGAAGGGGTTTCTCGTACATGTACGTTACGTGCTTTATTAATTATCGTATACAACTCTTTCCAGTTCTGCTATGGAAATGTGTCGAAGAGGAAATTAGTGGGCTAGGGCAAATAGGATAAAAACAGTACTGAAAATGGCTAAAAAGAACGTCAAGTACACACATTGCGACCTAAAAGGACTTTCTCTACAAATGTGAAATGGTTGAAACTTTATTACATATACTTATGTCTAAACGATTATACTGAGAGCAGATCACTGAAAGTCTGTGGGAACTAGAGTTGCTCTTAAAGAATCAATAAGCGTTCAGCTCTGTACGTTCAGTCCTCTCAATCCTCAGTGTTTTGATTGTTGTTTTTTATTGGGTTATTCGTTCTATTTATATTCTTAATTAAGTTAGGTTAGTTAATGAAAGTTTTCGATTTTGTATGTTTTTTTCTTTTTATGTTTCTCCAGTATTTCGATATATCGAGTATGTGTTTTGGCTTGACAGTTCTCTGGTCATTATTATTAGGAATAAATCTGGTTCGATGATGTCCCACTTAGCCTCCTACTTCCAGGATAATGTCACACTTTTCTGTCCTCAAACAATTTTTCCAGATAGAGTAAAAAATTCTGATGTGGCCAGGCACATGACTTTATCATACGATATATTAATAGTTTAGCTGCAGGAGATTCTGTTTGATCGAGATCGGCCACGTCTGCATTAGAATAAAACTACTAGAACTAGACAGATATTTTGATTATATTTACAGTATGTAATGTCAAAACATCAGCATTTGACACTACCTACTATCATTAGAATCACAATATCTGACAAATTCTGGCTAACTAGTTTTAATACTAGTGTTTTAATGCAGTACGAGCGATCCCGATGAAATAGAATTTGCTCATGCGGCTAAAATATTTATTTTACCAAAAAATTTCATAGTCATGAATTATTCGGAATTTCCTCTACATTAATTTATTATTTAACTATTTCGACGAAATTCCAGAAATAGCAGCTTATTTGCAAAACATTTAAAAAATGCTAAGACTAAACCTCCGTGTCATACTACATATGATAAAGTAAAAAGGTTATTGGTTCTGATGATTAATATATTATATTGGCTTCTAGCATACTATATTTTTGGTATTTACCCCGTCTTCAGTGCTAACTACAAAATTTCATAAAGAATTATGCTCAATATTTCAAATAAGTTTTAATGTTACCATACCGTCTTACAATCTTTCTTGTATTTATTCGCGAAAACATAAGAACATGGCTATCCGCAATCGAAATACACATTGACACCAAGATGTTTTAATATTGTTGCACTGTACGTGCGCTCATTCTCGCATTCTCCATGCATTTGTGTGTTGAATTGACGTTTCGGAACCGCTGACGTTCTGAATACTGTCAAAAGATTCAAAATATCCTGGCTACCTGCTATTAATGCAGACACGATTTCGATCAAATAGAATTTGCTCCTGCAGCGCAAACTATTAATTTTACCAAAAAATGTTATGAACAAAAATTATACAAAATTTCCTGTACTTTAATTTATTATTTATCTATTTTGACAAAATTGCAGAAATGGCGGCTCAATTGCAAAATCGTTGAAAAATGCTAAGAGTAAATAGCCAGTTCCTTTGGACCCTTTTGAACCAAAAGTTTTTCAGCTCTAAGTTTAGTTATAAAACTTCTAAATATGAACTTTCGTCCTGATACCTTCAGTAGTTTCTCCGGAATCGTCTCCACAAAAAAACGGGTACACACACACAGACATTTTTTTGTACCTTGGTCAAAAATGTTCAGGGGACCCAAAAAGACCTATTTCCGCTAAAATCTCAATTTTTTTTTCGGCATGATTACAATACTTTATTATACTGCGTATGATAAAGTAAAAATCATATAGACTTACTTGTTTTCTTGATTCCTTAAAAAGTTACAGCCGGTTAAAATATTAACGAAACTGTGTTTTAAAAGGATTTTAAACTTATTTAGGATATGAAAAACCTAACACATCGATATCAGAATGGTATTTACTTGTACAGAAACAAATGACCAAACAGTTTCATATCTATTGTGTTTGTTGCTTTATGTGCTAAGTTGTTTTGTTTACGTAAATTTATTTACTTTTAATGTTGTTATAGGTATTTATCGTGTTGTGTCTTCGTTTCTGCATTGTTTGATATGTATTTTACTGTTTATTTTTCGTAATTTTGTTAATATTTGAAGCGGCTGTCATTTATTCATTTATTTTTACACTCATGGGCAAACAATTTCGGATACTTATTGTATACTTTGAAACAAGGTTTAACAGCATTTAAAGTAGCAAAGTTTGAGTAGTCCATTGAGTGACTTAGATCATTAGCTCAATATTTTTTTTATTTCCTTGCCCCGTTTGTACGCTAAGAATTTCAATAAAATATCAAGTATTTGGTATCATTGTAATCGGAAAGATGTTTTCTATCGAATAACCAGGGTGTGGCCATTGGGTACCCGTGCTAGATGGCACCACTAATGCAATGTCGGCCAAAATCGATGTAGTTAGTGTTAGCCACTAAGATTAATACATATAAAAGTTATTTTTGCGTTGCCTTGGTGATAAACATTGACGATCGATATGTTTTTGTGTTCAGAATGTCAACCTGATTGAAAATATCACACAAAGATTATAGGGGGCCATGTAGAATTTCAATGATGACGTCATTTCCGGAAAAACCGGAAGTCATATTAACCTCAAGACTATCCCAAACAATTGCATTTTTTGTCTATTAACACATTCCGAAAGTTCATTCGTCCAGCTTTATAAACAAAAAAAATAAACGGGAGTATGTACCTTTGCCGTGGGTCACCCGGTAGATAAAAAGAATATTAATTTGCTCATACATTTAAAATACCAAAACAATCTTTACATACATACTTTACTTACACTTAACATACTACCCAATAAAAATGACAAAAAAATAAGTATTCTACATACAAGTTCTAGATATACAGAGTGTTAGTTAATAAGTGCGACAAACTTCAGGGGGTGATTCTGCATGAAAAAATAATGACAGTTTGCTATATAAACGTATGTCCGCAATTACTTCGTTTTCTGAGATATTTAAGTTAAAGTTTTTCTTAAAAACTGACTACTTATTTATTGCTCTGAAACCGGTCGAGATATGCAAATAAAATTTAGTAGGTTTTACGAGGTAGTTACAGTTATTCCTATTTAACATAATGTTGACAGTAGCCTACGAAAGAAATGAATAATACGCGCTAACATAGATAGTTTTATTTAAAAAGTCAGAGAAAGCTTTTTGTCACAAATTGAAGGAGGAATTCCAAAATGATTTTTAATTTGAAATAACCTAGTGGCGTACCATTTTTTTGTTAAAAAAATTGAGGCCGCTACGTTATTTCATTCCTGCGCCGTCTGTCATTAGTTAGGCGTTTACTTAAACATGGTATAACTAATGGAATAAACTGTTTTGTAAGACTGGGCCTTAGACAAGTTCTGATGATTATGACGTCAAATGTGATTTAAACACATAGTTTAAAGTCTTATTTTTACGCTAATCCGGATTCCAAAATTTAATATCTGTGTCATTTTTATTTGAGGTAACTGAGGGATGTGCGTTTACAAATTCACCCTCTATAGATTATTTTTAGAACTGAAACAACCCATTAGACCAAACCTTGGCATTAACAACTATGGCACGTCCCAAAAACGTAAGCAGATAAAAGAACGTAATTGTTTCCCAACGTGGCTTCTCAAATATGTACCAAAACATAGCGGAATAGAATATTAACCATGCACATTATAAGTCCAGTATCCAAAAACTCGCGGCACAAAATACATACCTGTGGAACCTTTTATAGCCTCATTAACAATTCATTTTCCCGGTAACCCAATGTAATTTTTTTATTGGATGGCCGCCTAATTGCCAAAACGTGAGGCCCCATGAAATTGCCAGAGCTAATTGAAAACTGAAACATTTATACAGCTTTCTAATTAGCCTAGAATTGGCCGACGCGTGTCTGCTCATCATTGCGCTATTATTTGCTATTAAGTCCGCTCCCCCTTTAGTAAACAGAAGGTTGTAATTTATATTATAAGGCGGCCATAGTTGCACCATTTTACTTTTTAATTACTAGGAACGTTCTTTGATAGAAACTAATAAAAAAGTGACAATAACATATATAATTTTCTCTGTTCGATACCTTGGTTCCAGAAATAATGGTGTTTCTATAACCATTTCGTTCATATCTGATGATATCTTCTCGTCATTATTCCATATATACCTTATATTTAAACCGACTAAACTAGTTTCCTACTTTCAATAGCAAGATTTGCGATAAACTTAACATACCATGAACCAATTTCCACCAGTGTCCAATAGATGTCATGATAATATTAGTTAGACAGCAATCGTTACTGTTACTATCCTTGGAAATGACGAATTTATCTATTCCTTGTCACAGGCCTCGGTAGCTCAACGGTAGAGCAATGCCCCGGCAAGGCAGAAGACGCCGGTTCGAATCCGGGCTGAGACCGTATCTTTTAATTAATTTTAAAATTACTTCTCACATGGGTTCTCTTTCGTCATTATTCCATATATACCTTATATTTAAACAAAAAAAACTAGTTTCCTGATATCTACAAGGAGATCGTGTTGTTGTACGTAGATCGAAACGAATCTGGAACGATATACATACATATATTTTTAAAAGGGAACGTGGCATCTAAAATCTTCTACCTTAATGCATTATACGTCTTTAAGTTGCTTATTGTAGTGAAACTCAATATAACTTTGTTTCTGTAAAACTTTCGCGAAGATTTTGCCCAAAGAGAAATAGTGTAAGGCTATCGTTTATCCAATAGAGTTATAAAGTTATGAATTTATGAATTAGGTTACCAGAATTAACGCTTGAACGCGGAAGGAGAAATTCCCTTTACGCAAAATAGATATAATCATCAAATCTGTTATGTATGTAAATGTAGGCCGATATGTATTCAAATTTCGGTTTCGTGTCTATAGCCAATAACACGGCGGATATTATTAGGGACAATGACTTCATAAGTCTCACAGAGCCTATCATTTAATCTCCAAAAGTAACGGTATATTTCAACAACTGCCATCTAATCCACTCAAAATGTGATCAGGGGCGCCTGATAATAGAACATCCGATTTGTTGATTGCCAATGGAATGAATAATAATTTTGCAATTTGCATATTGTCTAGAACGAATTGCACAGAGGGAGGTATTTATAACACAAGTCAACAAAATAAATAGCTAGTAGTTTTTAAAGTATTTGACTTAAAATTGCCATTTTGTCTTTAAATAAGTAGAATATTGTTGAACTTCTACCACATTTTTTCCTACATCTGGGACAATGCGATAACCAACAATTGAAAATAAATAAATAGAAAATGATAATAAATAAAAGTAGAACAATAAAAGAAGAGATAAACAAATTAAGAAACAAATGTTTTATTGAGTTTTTAACGTAGATTTAATTCTGGGTAGGAAGCTTTATATCGAAAAAGTTTTTTAATTCCTCAAGAAGTTAGAGCTGTCAGACATTCTACAAATGCTTCTCCTGTAAAATTTGCCTACGTTTTATTATTAGAGTTGCACGATGAAAAACTATAATTATTAGAAACATGCTCATAGGAAAAAAAAATAAAGTGATGGAAAAATTAATTCATAGTGTATTTCAAAAACTTGGAGAAATAACAGCTTGAAGACACCGAATGCAAAAATATTATTTTTTCGAAAGTCGGTTTTTCTATAAACCCAACTTAACTAGTTTTTGAAACAATAACAGCCAATTTTAGTTATTTTATATCTTTTTATTTTCTTATTTTATTGTGGTGTTAAGTAAGTACACACACTGTCATAATCAATACAACATAAATTTTAATTTCAAGACAATGATTATGACTATTCAACAATGATGAAAATTTTAAATTGTTAGTATGTGGAGATATCCACCTGATAAAGTAACCCCGTTTGGAAATACTGTAAACTCTGGAGCTGAAAATTCGTCTTTTGTTTGTCTTGCACTAATGAAGAGAGTCGTTTCTGAGATATAGTAGGAAATAACTAGGTACACAAACTAGATACATAAAAGAAGGTAATATTAAAACGTCTAAATGAAGTAATTCAGCAATTACTAATTTTTCATACTAACCTAAAAGAAAGTCCTTATTCGCGGGGGTTACCCCCTTTCAGCCCTATACCATTTTTTGCAGCAATCATACGCTCCACCCAAAAGCGCGATACACAAACCCAGCTTTTACCTTTTTTTCGCTACACCTGTCGCTACTTTAATGACAAATTTTTACTGGAGTATTGCAGAAATAATTACATAGTTTATTAGATTTAGTGTGTCCATTTCGTAAGTTTACGAGTGTAACGGAAGTGTTAATAGAAATCATAATGGTCACAATTGGCACAATTGCCAAAAAACCATTCGCTCTTTTCACATGCAAAGATGTCAATATTTCAAAATGAATGGAAAAAATCAAGAAATCTGTAGATAGAGCAATTAATATACTACAAATATTTAATATAGACACCGCAAAATTTAAATGTGTACTTTAAAAGCAGTTATACGACATGTTGGCATGTTGGCAGTGTATAAGATGGCAGGAGCGTTTATTTATTGTAATTGTCAAGCACCTATACCGGCCAATATCTCTCTATTGCGGTTCTTGCGAACCACTTACATGTCAGATACCGCAACGGATATAGATATTGAAAGTCACGCGTCCATTCCATTTGCATTCAGAATGCGCCGCCGAGATGCGGTGTGCAGGTGCGCATCTACAGCAACTATCACGTCCGCAAATCGTTGTTATTAGGCTATAACGGCCTTACCTTGGCGCCCGAGGCACCGGCAAAGAAAAGTAATACAACGTAGTTACGGTCATGCTGCGTCCATTCCATTCATACTTCCGTCGACAACGGTCTTCCATTTGGCTACCGGCGCCTCCGCCTAAAGTAAACTGCTTATGCTACATGAGACTATTTCACAATAAGTGAACAATAAATAATAATATTACATTATACAATGCATAACTAAATGCACATTACAGACTTCTTGGGTTCAGTTAGAATTTTTTTCTACTTAACGTTATAAGCTCATAACGAAACCGCTTTCGGTATCGTTATGAAAACACTAGCGCACTAGCTTTTAGACACTTTTAGCTTTCCAATATTAGTGATATTGATGCCAAGCGTTAAATAATGCTGATGTCTCAATCGCTATTGGCTCGCCTCAATCGTATTCAGTCAGTCACAACTGCCAACTGTTGAAGAAAAAAAAAACAATTATAAGATGACAACCGCAGTTTACAAAATTTATGTAAAATGAGTTTTGCAAAGTAGAAAAAATAGAATATACCACTCGTTTTATACGACGTATTGGTGCACTCGTTCCATTTGGGCACTCCTCGCTACGCTCGTCGCACCCAAAACAACTCGTGCAGCAATTTTCTTTTTATAAAACTTGTATTATAATATACTATTATTTGTTTTTATTGTTTCTTTTGCTGTTTTTAGGATAAGTGATATTTACGTTGCTCACTAGTGAGTTTATTTAGTATATGTCTTTTTGAATTATAACCGTAGGTAGTACATATTTTTATATTTATAACCTCTTTTCTAGGTTCTTGCTTCTGTGTGTTGTTTTATATGTTAGAAATATTATGCAGAAGCATAAGACACAGAAATGTCCGGAAAGACTATGTAACTAGTAAATAGTTGACCTAAAACTGTTTAAGTTCCTCATGAGAGTGCTAAAGCAGTTTAAATATACTGCAAAACTTACACTTCTCTTAAGGTGACATTTTTGCCACTATTTTACCGCATTTTTTGAGCAATTATCAATCTAGTAAAAAGTTGCATATCGATTTTGTTTGAGCAAAGAGTTTCATACTTTGGTGCTGTGTTTGCTTTTCTCTTTTGAGAAGAACTTTTTCTCTCGTTTGGTATTGAAAATGACAATCACATAGTCAAAAGAGATAAGATAAGCGAACACAGCACCAAAGTATGAAACTTTTTGCTCAAACAAAATCCGTATGCAACTTTTTACTAGATTGATAATTGCTCAAAAAATGCGGTAAAATAGTGGAAAACCTGAAAACTTGACAAAAACTTAATTTTTGGTTCCACGTACAACATGCGTCGACTGTCAGCATGTTTCTCCGAAAGTATTCAAAAAGGACAAGAAAGACATCTGCGCGAAAGGAGGATGTTATGAGGACAACAATATAAAGGAGAACAGACCAAAAATTAAGTTTTTGTCAGGTTATCAGGTTTCCCACTATTTTACCGAATTTTTGAGCAATTATCCATCTAGTAAAAAGTTGCATATGGATTTTGTTTGAGCAAAAAGTTTCATACTTTGGTACTGTGTTCTCTTTTCTCTTTTGACTATGTGATTGTCATTTTCAATACGTTGTTCGTTTCAAGTCATAGTTGTTTAAAATTGAAAAAAAGAGAAAAAAGTCCACACGAGATTTCGTACCGAAAATGCCAATTACTTTAAATCAAAGTCTGGATACGAGTGCCATTTTTCTAAAATAGAAAAAATTAAAATGGGCTAAAAACAACAACAAAAAATACATTCAATTTCGTCAGATACTGACGAATGTGGTAATAGTCAAAAATGCAATTCTTTTGGATACTCTTGAGTTTAATATGACTTTCGGTTTTCCGAAAATGACCTCATCATTGAAATTTTATATGGCTACCTATATTCTTTATGTGATATTTTCAATCAGGATGACATTCTGAACATAAAAACATATCGATCGTCAATTTTTATCACCAAGACAACGCACAAATAACGTTTTTGTGTATTAATCTAGGTGGCTAGGAACTGGTGAAAATAATCGAAAATTGTCAAATAAACACTAACTAAATCGATTTTGATCCACATTGTATTACTGGCGCCCTCTAGCGTGATTTATTTGGTTTTTGGCCACTGAGTCATTTTTTTCACGGGTAGCATTGGCTACTATTGGGTCATTGACCATTGGGTCACTTATTATTCGATAGACAACATCTTTCATCATTACAATGATACCAAATACTTGATATTTTATTTAAACTCTTAGCGTACAAATCTTATAAGCAAGGAAATCGAAAAAAATATTGACCTAATGATTAAAGTCAGCGTACAAATCAGTCACTTAATGGACTACTCGAAGGAAGCATTATCAATAATTTAGTATCATTTTGTCGGAAATTGTTTTTCCTCGCATAATCAAGGTACTTCCATCGAGTAGTCCATTGATTGACTTTGACTTGTCGATCGCTAGGTCAACATTTTTTCGATTCTCTTGCTTCTAACAACATTTGTACGCTAAGAATGTCAATAAATAATCAACTATTTGGTATCATTGTAATCGGAAAGATGTTTTCTATCGAATAATCAGGGTGTGGCCATCGAGTACCCGTGAAAAAATGACTCACTGGCCAAAAACCAATTAAATTACGCTAGAGGGCGCCAGTAATGCAATGTCGGGCAAAATCGATTTAGTTAGTGTTTATTTGACAATTTTCGACTATTTTCACCAATTCCTAGCCACCGAGATTAATACACAAAAAAGGTATTTTTGCGGTGCCTTCGTGATAAAAAATGGCTATCGATATGTTTTTTTTTATTCAGAATGTCATCCTGATTGAAAATATCACACAAAGAATTTAAAATTTCAATGATGACGTCATTTCCGGAAAACCCGGAAGTCATATTAACCTAAAGAGTACCCCAAAGAATGCATTTTTTTGTCTATTAACACATTCCCAAATTTCCTTCGTCCAGCTTTGTAAACAACGAAAACGGGAGTACTATGCCGTGGGTCACCCGGTATGTGATTTTTGTCATTTTTGTTCTGCACGGGGTGCAATAATTTCAATTTCTCTAGTGTACAATTAAAAAATTTCCATAATCTATCACCTAAAATTCAACAAGATATCAAAACATCGACACTACCACCAGACCTAACTATGTTATGCGGCAAATGCACATAAATTCCCCGCGCGATATCAAAGGAGTTTCACCTGGGGGATCGTAGGTTATCGCTGACCATCAATTTACGTTGCAAAGTGGCGTCCCACGGGTCCACTGGCTAATATCGCAACGGGAACGTCGTACGGTCTCGGCGCAGCAGAATGCCGTTAGCCGCTCCTGCAGGAATCCCGCCGCGATTTCTGGCATTCGGACGATAAATTCTGCAGCGGCGTCAGCAGTGCCAGCCAGCAGGCAGCATCTGAGGATCCGAGGCGGCCGATCTCAGTCGAATTAACTGCGAGACGCGAGAGAAAGAAGCAGCATTCCGATAAGTATCAATAAAACAAACGGAAGGGGGGCACTCTTCCTGTTACACATTGAACGCCGAAGGGGGTGGTGAGGAAGCGAAATAAAAGAAAGTCGATCGGAAAAGTATGCAATGACTCCTGACGAAACATCTAAAGGAGGAGTTTGTAGGGATTTCTTTCGGAATTTTATTGCCTTCGATAGATTAAAAAGAGCACACAGTCGCTAGATCAATGTAATATCACGTTTTTTTAAATTAGAATTATTTTTCGTTCTCAAGATGGAGATTGTACTAATGAAGCATCATTATGTCAATACAAACATTAACTGAATTGCTCAAAATACAGATAAAGAAAAGTTAACGAGTTTTTATTTGACGCTATTTGTTTATCATAAAAATTTCAAAAAAATCGTTGTACTACAAAAATTCTCTTCATAAATGCTTGGTTGTTTGATGTACACTTTTTGTTGTACCAAGAGTTTAATATGGCCGTATTTGTTTTTTCAATTCCTTAAAGAGCTACAAAAATTACTTCATTTTTTATTCCTTTTTATTCTTATTATTTTTCATTATTTTACTTAAAAGTATACTTTTACGTATACACAGAATTTTTTTTTAGATTTTAGGTCTAACTATTTCTTTAAAATGTTTTTTTGACACAAAAGAACATTTTAAAGAAATATAAAATGTTCTTTTATGTCAAAAAAACAATAATGGTTTTGTTTTGAGCTGATATTGAATGATTTCCTGTTGCTCCTCTGATTGGTATTTTTTTTATTAATTTGTTTGGCAAGAAGTTTTACATATATAATTCAACATATACAGGGCGTTACTTAATAACATGCTAATATTTAAGGAGCGTTCTCTTGGGTCTATTTTGAGAAAAGAACGCACATGAACATATGTGCTAAAGATCATAACTTTTGAACTACAAATTTTTTTAGAAAAAAGTATTTTTTTAATTTTTACTTTGGTATGGCCTTAGATACTCATCGGAAACGTAGTACGCATCTTCTATGCATCAAAAGGCATTTTCTGCTGTACAACTTATCTTTTTATTCTTGCCAGTGGCGTTTGTGCGTGATTTGTACTGAACCATTTTAAAGATAAAAGTGACACACCAGTGCTTTTTCTCAAAGTAATATTATTTTTGAAACCCTCGTTTCTTTCTGAGCAAATCTGGTCTCTTTACTCTTTTTTCGTTTGGCTGATGGTTTTCGCACAAACAAATAAAATTAATACAGTCGTTTGCATGTTGTTATAAAATTAGTTACTATCAAGGATTCAAAATGTATCTTGTAGATAAGAAGCAGATGTTGTTTTGTAAACAAGAACAGTTTTGGCAGTTGTTTACCTGGTCTAGTTGTGACGGATTTAAGCCATCAAGATTAGCAATACAGATTTTTTTCTTAAAACTTTAACAGCCTGTACTTCAAGACTTTTGAGACATAATTTTTTTTGAATTTTTTTTCTGAAAATGGACCCAAGAATAACCTCCTTAGCTTGTTAATTTTTTTTAAAACAACATTCTGAGAAGCCTGAGAAATCTGAGAAGTCATCTCTTTATAATGTAAGCTAATCAAGGAGGAACAACGCTTATATTTATTTCTAATGTGGTCATAATTTTAAAGAAATTGTCAATTAATAAATAAAAAGCACATTATAAATTTAATTGCGAATGCCAAACATGATTCCATTAAAATAGACAAAGTATACAGGAGTAGGTGTCAGGTATTCGGAGAATCTAAATCCCATGCTATGCTGTGATCAAAAATAGGGATATTTTGTTTCCAAACTCAAGACAAAGTTTGGTCAAACATATTCTTGCACGTGTATGTAGTTCACACAAATTTTTTAGTTTCCGTACAAATATCACAAGATTAAAAGCCCACATTTATTGCGTAATATCAAAACCTCATTTATTATCTAATATTATTAACGACGGTACACCTATGTTTGACAAGGAGCTCTAAGCTCTTGAATTGTTATGTCTTTTGACATGAATATCGTAGTTAATGTTACATTTCGAATAAATATGGATGGGAAAAGATAATCATCCTATACTTATGTATATGCAAAATTTGACTTCTTTTCACCATACATTTATAATCACCAACCCCAATACTTGGATGGGCAGTACTTTCATGTTTAAAATTATTCAAGGTTGTTTGTTTACAAATTTATTTGAGTTTTCTTTAACTTTTCAATATAAGTAGTGTACAAAAAAGCCTCAAATATAAAGTGATATTTTTTTTAGGTAGGCTAGACTTTATAAAAATTCAAAAAACACATGTCACGAGTTCCGAAGTTTTGCTATGTTTCAATCTGATTGCACTCTTCTATTTGGCAATTTAATAAATTAACACTTTTGTTTATTCTGATTAGTTGAATTTAATTTACTCGCAATATATAATTATTACTTTCAGTTTAATAACCATTGCGATCGATATTTATTTATTACAAAATAATACCAATGAAGCGTAAATGTTATTAAAACATCGAAATTCATTAAAATATTAATACATTAAAATAAAAGTAAATACAGATACTCGTATATCCATACATGCAGTAATCCCAATTTCCGTATAAATCCTTATTATTTCCACTAAAAACTAAATCCCCCGCTAACGTCCACACATAACAAAACGCAGAATTCGCGTTAAACCGCTAGAATTAAAGGTAAATTGTCTCTGGGATTAGCAAATTTATAGCGTTTTGTCGCATAAAAGGAATTCCGGTGCCGGGCCGTTGTCACGATCGTGTTTTGTTCCGACTGAGTCCCGGCGAAAATCACCTAGCCGTGAATTAATCCTTCCGGAGGACAAGGTGGACACCGGAATCCACTCGTCATACCGATTAACAATTACGACAACGAACGCGCCCGGACTCAATCCGGAATACGGGCGGTTATAGAATGTATTATTTCACTATGCTTAATCCGGGTCTGCCTAAGAGCCAGTGCTATTAATTTACGCTCGCTTAACTCTGCTCGAATCTAAACTGCTTAAAGGGAATATCCTGATGAGATTTCAAGGAAGAGATATGTATGCTTTATACGAGATATATCAGTGATAAATCTGAAAAGGTAATTTTACCGTGTAAGTGGGTTGTCATTTTTAACCTCCGATTACACTAGTCAACATTGTTAAAAAAAGAAAATGTACATCAGTTGCCACTATTTTTTTCGTTTTACACTACGCAATTCTTGCGCAAGAAGTTACACAAGAAGATAGTAAGCAAATGAAATTTGTAAACAGAAAATGGTTCAATTCCTAGACAAACTACTCAGCATAAGAAAATACATCATAATTTCTGTTTAAGATGTTGTTGTACCTACTTACTGCACAAATTGTGTACTAAATTGTGCACTAAATTGCGTAGTGTAAAATGGCTATTAGTCCGCTAAACTCAAAGATCGCATTAACAAAAATTTGAATGGATGCGTTTCCGAGATATGATTTTTTTATATTATTTTTTTTCGGTGGTCGTTGGCGAATTGGGGCATACATCGAGTTCGGAACATCCAATCTGGTCGGTCGGCACAAAATTGTCAAAATGAAAATCGAACCGTTTTGGAAACAATAAAAGCCCGAACTTCCAGAAGATGATCTTCTTAGCACTTGGTTTGATAACTTTGTCCTGAAGATGCCTCTTGAAACAGAGCGCGAAACGTCGACTGCTTCAAAGGCTTAAACGCAGTTTCCACCCGGAAATCAATATAGCATGTACTATTTATGAATTTCTTGTATATTAATGCTAAAAATACGATAATTTTTTCTTTTAATTAAATTGAAAATATATGGCTGAAAGACAATGAAAGGCCAATTTCCTTCCCTTTTTCGATGTTCTGGTCATGACCTAGCCTATCAGCCCTCCAAGACATGACGTCGAGTTTCGAGACAAGCTATATATGCTACAATACCTTTTTGTGTTTTTGGACTAGATTTATTTATTTCTTTTACGGTTTTTACAGCTTTGTAGGGAGAGTTGATGGAGTTTTTGCCCACATGGAAACGCAGTATAGATACTGTAACGGGTGTGACATTGCATAACTACATTTCAAGGCGAGTAAAAAAGTCGTGTGACTAAACACAAAGAAAATAATTTACATATTATTCATCTGTAACTTTACTATACATATTTCAATGGTTTTAATATTGATGAAGAAAACTTTTGACGGACGTAACTTTATAGGCACTGTTGACACGTGTTTGAACCTTCATCGACAACTTGATATGACGCCAAAGTCAATAAAAACGTTATTACTAGGATTTTTGTTGTTACTAACTAGAAGATAATCTGAGTAACTAGAAACTTTATTTATATAGGCATTTCGAATTAAACTACTTCCTCATTGTATTTATTATTCAAGAGCTACAAAATCTGTTGCTTTCATCTACGTTTTATGTCTAATAACAACAAAAGGGAACATTAAAATCCCACCTTCTCTCTATAAAATTAACAAAAAGTTCAAACAAAATCGTGAAATTGAAACTATTTCGAGAAATTAATAATAACGTTCCATGAGTAACACAATTAATTGCAGGGCTCTTCATGCTATTAGTGCTAGCACGTGTTTGATGATACTGCTGGAATTTCTTTCTTCTGCGTCTTCCAAAAACTTGCCACGCTTGTAAACTTTCAATGTTGGGTATACAACAATACGTTGTTTATTACATACGCCAACTCCTTTTTCAGTACAGTCAAACCTTGCTAATCTTACAGGAGGTTCATTGACCAACAACGTTTCACCTGCTTTCTCGTATTCTGGTTTCAAGTTCTCGGAATGCTTGCACCATGGAGCGTAGAACATCACCATCACTACACCTTCGTTGCTGATATATTCTTCGAAATCTGTATTTGATAATTCAACAATCTTATCGATGGATTCAGCTGCTACGTACAGTGATGTCAGCCATACAAGTGCTGAGAATATCTGCATGTTTTTTAGCTTGCTGCTGTGTATATTGTATTATGTATTTATGCACGTATGTCACAATACTTAAACTGACAGTTGTCTGGAACAACCGATAGTATGGTATATATAGTCGGGCCAACTTTAAGTCACTTATCAGAATATGTATAGTGTAAGTGAAATCAGGCCTTCAGTCTCCGCTGATGCCGGCGAAAACCCCTATTTCCTATACCTGCCCAACGTTGACTAACTAGTGGAATGTTTTTCTGATATTGAATTAAAAATTCTTATCCGGCGTTTCTGCCGATTTACTACCACACTCCGGCACACAATAATCTCTATAATTCGCACCGATCTCACGTACTATCGTGGCCATATATTATGTCCCTTCTTTTGACGTCCATTTTCTCGGAAACCTAGGGGCGAAAAAATTTGAAAAAATTCTGGTGCTGTCCTTGATCAATATGCTACAACTCATAAAAATTAGAAAGCAGTATGTGTTAGCGTTTTCCGGATTTTTCCAAATTAAGAAGAATTGGCGCTGTTTTTGTCACGTAAATTTTATTCGTTTAACTTTACCAATTAATTACTCCGGAAATAATACATAGATTTGAACGAATTGAAAAGTAAAATCACCTGCGGAATGCTAGCTTTCAATGTGCATTTTTGTAAAATCATTGGATTAGTGGTTGACCCACAAAAAGCTATATTATGCAATGCCAGTCATTCCATTATTAGAAGAGCTAGACAAATGAAATATTGACAATAGGCTACCCAATAATTCATAGGTTTAAAGTTTATTACATAATCATTGTTTATCTTGCATTTTTCATACAAAAGATCGTGCTGAAACTTCGCGTGAATTCCGACGCTCTACGGTCTTTGGGGTACTGCGAGGAGGCGTTAGCGGTGCAGTCATGTCGGAGAGAACCGACACAGCTGGGAGAATCGGGGCAGCTTATTATCAATACACCAAAAGAACTATAACTTGATACGGTAGTAATTTTAACTAACAATTAAATTCTTAATATTTGCATAATTTTGATTATATTATTGTGACCCGGTACGAGAGAAATCTCTTCTATCGATTGGCGATTATGTTTTCTTCAGTTTTTATACAATAAGGCTGTAAACAATATTTTGATGGAAGCGGATAGATCTAATAATATGGAGTTAGCAGATTTTCCGATTAGTGGTGAATACTAAATTAAGCTTGCTTGATAAACCCAAAAAATATTTAAAAGGTATGCCCGATTTTGTTACATTAATATTCAAACTATTATAACAGTTTCAACAGCTTATTTATTAATTATCTATATTTAAATACATGCAGAAACAATATAAAATAAATACAACTCTTGATATATTACATATATGTATTACAAACGTCAGTTCTGACTGTATAAAACTTAAAAATATCAAAAAACTTTTACAAATTTAGCATCGTAAATTTGTAGACACATAGAATATTTTGCAGATCACTCATTAATTTTAAATGCTAAACCCGAAACCCGATTTAAATTGCCAAGAATTCCCATGGGACTTCTAAATGCCTGTTCGTGGTTCTGTTATCTTATTGACTTATTTTGCCATTACTTTTTAATTCGGTAATCTGTCGCCGGATATCTAAATTCTTTGGCGAGGCATAATCGCCGTGTCGCTTTATGTATTGTGTCCGTAAACACTTGTTATAGTAATGCACATGCGATCCGCCAATACTGTCAGCGTCGCTGTCGATCCCTTTCCCCTCTCGCCCCAAGGACCGTAGAGCGCCGCGTCAACTGCAGCAATCATAAGATGCTTCAACTCGATCTTTTATAGGGAAGATGCAAGATAAACCATGATTATGTAATAAACTTTAAACCTATGAATTAGTGGGTAGCCAATAGTCTATATTTCATTATTCTAGCTCTTCTAATAAAGGAATTGCTGGTATTGCATAATATAGCTTGTTGTGGGCCAAGCACTTATCTAATGATTTTACAAAAAATGCACATTGAAAGCTAGCATTCCGCAGGTGATTTTACTTTTTAATTCGTTCAAATCTATGTATTATTTCCGGAGTAATTAATTGCTAAGGTTAAACGAATAAAAATTACGTGACAAAAACAGCCCCAATTCTTCTTAATTTGGAAAAATCGGGAAAACGCCAACACATACAGCTTTCTAATTTTTATGAGTTGTAGCATATTAATCAAGGACAGCACCAGAATTTTTTCAAATTTTTTCGCCCCTAGGTTTCCGAGAAAATGGACGTTAAACGAAGGGACATAATATATGGCCACGACTCTAACCTCAATAACAATGCGGCTGCAATGTTGTCAACGAACTCATTACTTTTGCTTCCCGTAATGTCATTAAAAGCAATTCGCATTCAAATGTCAAACGTCGTTTTCTCTTAGATTCTCAGTGAACAGAAAATTCAATATAAAACATGAAAGACAAACGACAGTGCAGAGAGAAAGAGACAGACCAGGTCAACATCTGGTATATAAACCCATAACGTCGCAATCAAAATGTATTTTTAAATTTTGCGGCTGCAGAGGACCGCTGCGACCTCTCCCGGCGTGGCGCCCTTAATTTTAATACACTTTCGCCGCAACGTTCAGGCGTAACTTTTTCCGCCCATACGACCTGGCGTCTCGCCAATTTTACAGACAGAGATGGAGACGAGCGACAGAGAGAGATCTAATTATTTATTCATTATGATTTAATAATGCCGGCATCGAGGCAGCAACGAGGTAATGGAAAATTGATAAGTATTGCGGCGGTGATACGCTTCTGTTTTGTTTGCTACCCCCGCTCCATAGGGGGATGAAGGATCGATACGCCTCCCGCGAAAGATCCAACTATGGCACGGGATGACGCAAAAACTAATTATAATAAAATCACGTAACGCTCCCCCCCCCCCCCCCGTTGTTGCAAACTACTCGAAAATTGCCGAAGTATCTAAATTATTTTCCGCTCTGACGGTATGGCGGAGGTGCCGGGCGGGACTTGAGTTTTTTTTCTCTAAACTCTAAAGTCTAGAGTCTAGGGTGTACTTTCTGGGTCACATTATATGAGTATGCTTAATGTAACTTTTGGAAGGACGAAGGAACTGGTACAAGACGTAGGCTTGTTTTTTTGATTATTTTGGTTTGGCGGAGGTGCCGGGCGGGAGTTGAGTTTTTTTTCTTTCTATAAACTCTAAAGTCTAGAGTCTAGGGTGTACTTTCTGGGTCACATTATATTAGTATGCTTAATGTAACTTTTGGAAGGACGAAGGAACTGGTACAAGACGTAGGCTTGTTTTTTTTATTATTTTGGTTTCCTGACTTGATTCGTGAAACTGAACCAAATCCAAGTTTGAATTCAAAATAAGTAAGATAAATAATTAAACTAAAGGTTAATACAGCTGATGCTAAAAATCTGGTTAACCTTGCAAGTTTATATACAAGAAAGGAGTACCAGTCCATTAAAAAAAAGACAGGAAAACCAAATTTATCGCTTATTCTTCAAATAATCGGTTTATAAAGGGTTATTATAGATTATTGTAGTCGAAGTAGGCCATACACATGTTACTACATTTCTGCCGCTTTACACAAACAAGTAACAAACTTATGTTAGGTTATGCAACCAATTTAACAGTTGCGTATAGAACAGTAGTATCATTGTAATTTTCAGTTCAAATGAAGCAGGAAACACAACATTTTACATTGAATCTGAGCACCTTCTTCGACTACAATCATCAAAAAATAACTGTTCACTGAATAAATATAACTGTTTGTGGATCCTTTGGAAACAGTTGTTAAATTTATATTATGGCTGATGGACCTAACTATACCTGTAATGAACTAACATTTTAATTCTCGAGAAAAAGTATTTTTTCTAAAGTTTTAATATCTACAAATCCCATAGCTGTAGTCAAAATTTTAGGCAAATAAAGATTAAATTATCAACTTATCACAGTAAAATTTTAAATATCATAGAGAAAATTTGTTTTATCTTATATTTAATAGTAAAATATTTAATAGTTTATCTTAACGTGTTTCTCAGAGTCAACTGAATTTGATAATTATTCCTGTTAAAAAAGTCACAATAAATTCGCCTTTTACTTTATTTATCTATTTTATTTTATATTTCTTTTATATCTTCTCAGTGTCAATCGGTGAAGAGATAGAAGAAATTAATTAACTAATAATTTTGTTCCGGAGTATTGAATTGTATTTAATGCATAGTGTTTCTTATTCTTTTAATTTCGTTGGTAAGTATATATTATTTTATTAGTTAAAAATTGTTTGTTTAAATTTAACAAAACAAGTTACTACACCGTATTGATGTTGTCATTTAGATTCTGTTTCGTACTTTCTAAATTTTTTAATTCGTTTTTAGTCACAGACGAATTAAAACAAAATATTCCATGTCCTACTGTATTTTGGTTTTTACTCCTGTTGTCAAAATCTCTTCTATAAGGTTTATTTACTGAGATGCCCTTTTACAGATTCTTCTTTGACCGATTTCTGAGATGTAAAATAGAACAGTCCAATTTTATATTGAAGTGGACAATTAATTAAATTTAAAACTTCTTTGCCCTAGAACATTCATAATTTTGTTGTGAAAAAATTTAAGTTTACTCTTGAGCATATTGAGCTGAAAGACTAAACATAATGGCATCGCTTAAATTTTCCAAACACCACCAAAATCTCTATTTTCTTCAAAGAAATAAGTTTTTGGGTACTTGCACGTGTATAAAAATTCATAACTCCGCCATTTTCTGATCGATTTCCAAACCAAAAAATGCAAATGAAAGAGGAAGCATAGACCATTATAAAGATGTACTGTTCGGTCAGATCCAACAAATCCAAAAGTTGTGGACGTTCAAGTTCAGAAGCTTCAAATTATTTTCAGGTTTTTTCAGCTTTAGCAACAACTTGATAACCTGTTTGATATGTTGGTATGTTTTGCTATTTGTTTTATTGAAAGCCCATTTATATTTGATTCTAATATGCGTGTTTATTTGAATCGGTTAAAATTTAACGGAATTATCAAATTTTATTGACCGTGGTAAATCCGTGGTCTTTATACACATTAATTAGACCTTACCAGCACTTATATTTAAAATTATGACACTGTTTTCTTTTTTCTTTTCCTTTTTGTTGTTATCTGCCGGACTATCGCAATAGGACTATAGTCACTAAGTACATTATAAACAAACTGGTATTACACGCAAATTAAAAAGGGCTTTCAATAAGAAATAGAAATAAAATATTATGGTTGAAACAGGTCATCAAACTGTTGTTAAAGTTCAGAAAATCTGAAAATGATGGGAAACTTCTGAGTTTGAACGTCCATAACTTTTTGACTTCAGTACATCCTTATAACGGTCTGCGTCCCTCTTTCAGTTTAATTTTTTATTTTGGAAATCGAATGGAAAATGCCGGAGTTCTGCATTTTTATACCCAAACAAGTACCCAAAAACGTTTTTTTGAAAAAAAACGAGATTTTGGTGGTGTTTGGAAAATTTCGTAAATGCCATTATGTTCAGTTCTACCAGCTCAACAACTTACACTATGTCTCGCGAAAATAATATTTAAAAAAAATTATTGCATATTCTTATAGCATAAATCAGGGTGTCATTTTGCGCCACGAATATTTTTAGAGGCATAACTTACAACAAACAAAATACCAAAACGGACAAATTGGACAACTTTTGTTCGTTTTATTTGTTCATTTGTAAAAAGTGCATGACTCTAAACGTCCTGTCACGAAAGCGGTACATTTTTAGCCTCCTTGTTATGTATGTATGTAGGTTTTAGAGGCTGGGAAGGCCCAAAGCACCTAGGCCCCACTGGACCCTTTGTGCAAACCTCTTATGCTCACTCTGGACTCGTAAGCCATCCCAGGCTCTGGGCAAAGGCTACGAGGCACGGTAGAGGAGCATTACGAATACTGTCCATGGTAGGCCATGGGTCCCCAAGAGCACTTACCCTATGGTCTTCTAGGGCGGGGCATTCGCACAGTATGTGTCTTACCGTCTCATCTTCCTGCGAACAAGCTCGGCAGGTGGACGTGTCAGTCAGTCGCATATTGAACATATGCTTCCGTACTTTACAGTGACCAGTGAGTAGTCCAGTAATAAGCCGGAGCTTACCTCTGGTCAGTTCAGAGAATTTCCTGGCTAACGTTGTGGATGGATACCTGAGATCCTTGGCCAACGAACAGCCTGGCGTGGTGTCCCACCTGTGAGTGAAACTGCTGTGGGTAATGTCCTTCACCATGTTCCTTAGGGCAGTGTTTGAGGGAAGGATGATGGGTTCCGGTGCAATGGCTGTGTGACCAGCAGCTCTTCGTGCTAATCTGTCAGCGCACCGATTGCCTCCATTGTTTTTAGAGTGCCCTTTTATCCAGCTGATGGTGATGGTATTTCTCCTGGTAGCCTCCACCAGGGAGTTGTGGCAGTCCAGTACGAGCCCCGATGTGAAACGACACCGTTCAAGGGCCAGGATGGACTGTCTACTGTCAGTGAATATCACTATGTTTTTGCCTGACTTGTTAGATTGACTAATGATGTCTGAGGCTGTTTTGATGGCGAAAAGTTCCGCCTGTGTGACAGAAGGGAATTTACCAAGCGGGATCGACCGGCGAGCCTGGAAGTCGTGCGAGAAGATGCCAGCGCCTGTACCGTTCGGTCTTTTAGAGCCATCCGTGTAGATCTTTAGGCTTCTACTGAGATCAGCCTCAAGGGCTGTGTTGTGGGTCAGATATGGTTTCCTGAAAACATAGTGGGGTGGGATGTAATCTGTAGGACACTCCAAAAAGGGCTTACCCTTGGCGACCTTCCTCCAAAGTTCGATCCTCTTGCCACCAACATGTCTGTCCCAGGAGTACCCCACTGTGCGGAGTCTGGATAAAGTTGCTAGGGCCACTTCTTCTACGAAGATGTCAAGGGGTGGCAGGTACAGCATGTTTTCCATCGCTACAGTAGGGGTTGAATTCATTGCGCCCGTGACGCTTAGACAAGCCATTCTTTGAATGCGATTCAGTTTGGTGATCGTGGAGGCCAGCTTGACTCTGGGCCACCATGCCACCGCTCCGTATGTGAGCATGGGTCTGATAACTGCCGTGTAGATCCAGAGCGTGAGCTTAGGTGAGAGGCCCCATGTACGTCCCATGGCTCTCCTACACTGACCGAAAGCAATGCATGCCTTTTTAACTCTATTGGTTAAATGGTTATTCCATAGCAGCTTTCTGTCAAAGATAATACCAAGGTATTTTACTTCATCAGACAGCCGCAGTGTTGTGTTACAGAGCTTTGGCAGCCTGAAGTTTCCGGGATTCCGGTTTCTCGTGAAGAGCACCATCTCTGTCTTGGCCGGGTTGACCGACAGGGAGTGTTCTGCGCACCATGTTTTGACAGCATTGAGTGCTCCCTGCATCCTATCGGAGAGGGTGTCAAAGTGATTGCCTCTTACGAGGATGACGAGGTCGTCAGCATAGCCAGTTGTGTGGTAGTGAAGATCGTGGAGCCGTCGGAGAAGGCTGTCCAGCGTGAGGTTCCACAGTAGTGGAGAAAGAACTCCGCCCTGTGGGCAACCACCCGCAACCCCGGAGAGTGGCCTCGCCCACTCTTAGATTCACTACGCGCTGTCTAAGCATACAATTGATCCAACCTCTTACCACAACCGGTACCCCACGCGCGGAGAAAAAAAAAAGCCTCCTTGTTATTCTGGTTCTTAGTTAATTAATTGTGGTGCTGATTACCACTAAAAATATTCGGACTGGAAACTACACACCCTGTAGGTATATTGGAACTCAGACAGCAAATATTTTAATTGAAGTTATTTTAATATAGACACCTAGGTACGGCCGGTGCATAAATATTGTCAACCCACTGAATCGCAGATTTGGGAAGTAACAATTATTTAGTCCTTTATATCATCACCAGAGATAAAATAGAGACCATTTAGCAACACTAGGCTGACGACATCAAAGCCCGAACCAATATCGCTAATCGACCAAAGGGCCCGGCCATACATATTCGAAAGTTATTAATTTCCCTTTGACCGGGCCGATGCAGTTTTCAGCACGCCGAACTGCTGACGGTTCTCCACACCAATCAACGCCTGCCGATGGCTATCAATGATTCAAGCGCAATCAAAATTTAATTACTTTTATAGGTTAGTATGATGCGTGGCTAGCCGGCTGGCGTGCGCGATCCGCATAACCATTCATTACGCTTCACCCTCACCTGATTCAACCTCCCCCCCGCGAGGGCTTGCCAACCCATCGGCCTAGTTCTTTGACGCTCCACGCTCCGGTAGATATTTTCAGCGTATTGCGGTGATTGATGGCGGGTTTGAAGGAATACGGCGGTAATTATGGTTGATAATAATCAACGAGCCCTCCAACGGGAACTGTTATATTGCTTATTAGGGGGTTAGGAATATACGAAAATCGACGTTTTATAATGGGCGGATGCGCCGGGACGAAGTGGTTTTATTTGCCGTTATGAAAGATACTTCTGGATGAGATGGAATCTATTAGATATCTTGAATATCTAAAAGAAGGGTTTTTTATACCTACTGAATCTTCTATTATGTACTAAACCATGCTTTTAATATTCATAATAGTTTTAAAACTTTTATTTGCTGGCACTTATCTTCGAACGTTGTTTTTAAACATTGTTAGGTTCTAATTTTGGACGAATAATGGTACGCTGTACCTATGTCCAACATTTTAAATTCAGGAGCAGAGGTTACTTATATATTTTGGGGGCCATAAAGAGTCGGTAGCCACAGTCAGAAATTTGATTTAACGTACAAGCAAGAAATCGTTGAATTTGCTCAAGAGTTAACTATCATTGTTTACATTAAAATCCATTATGGCTTAGGAAATTGTTGTTTTAAATTAGTCGGTGGCGTTAGTGTAAAAATATTTCTGTGCCGGATACCAGCACCAAATTTTGCACACATTTTGTACACATATTAAGATTTAAGAGACACTGGAGACACTCTCGTGGTGGTCAAGATCATCCCTTGATGACGTCATAAAAATAGCGGATTTAAGTGTTTTGTTATCGCACGTATCTTCGTACATATTTTACCAATTTTGAATTTTAATATATTATTTTAAAGCTCAAGTAACGCTCTTTAAAAAATGTTATATGCAATTTGTGTGCATGAAGAGTGGTTTTCGCACAAACGTCTAAATTTCATGTAAAACACATTTCCGTACGAAAATATTTTTTACATTAGTTGCTTAGTATGGCAGTATTTATAACAAACAATCTTCATAATATGTTTCCCGGATTTTTCAAAAACATTTCTACTTTCATTTTTGGTCACTAGAAAACTGCACTTTTCTGATAACAAAAAATATTTTGTTTGGATTTTTGGTAAACAACTTAGTAAACATGGATCTATTTATTGGAAAACAAATAATTAAAACAGCAAACAGCGGTGTAGTTGTCATTGCGATGTACGCCTGTTCTAAGTTAGATAAAGTAGAGGAATTATGGATTGAATATGGAACAGGAAAACTTTCACCTGGGGTATCAAACCTGCTTCCTTTGTTTCATGCTTTTACTGGGGCAGACACTGTTTCAAGTTTTGGAACTATCGGCGAACCCACTCCATGAAAAAGAGGATGGCATTTAGAGAAGTAGACGATGCTTTGGTGAATTTCTAAATATGCCTAGTCTCTATCACATCACGAGCATGCTTTCATGCTTCCTCATCGTTTCGTGCTTCTTATCTTTATTCATCACGCTCAGCTGAAACTGTAAACGAAGCAAGGCGAATCGAATTTTGTCAATTTACCAGGTCCATTAAAAACTATCCGCCTACGTGTGAGGTTTTATTAAATCATCTTGACAGGACAATACTTCAATGTTTTGTATGGAGAAATTGCCTTCAACGTGGTGCAGAACAGGCAGATCCAAACCATTGGGGATGCAAGAAAATTGGTGATAATTATGAGCTTTTTTGGTCGACAAATCCAGACATTTCAATGGAAAAACTACAGGTGCTAATCGCATTTAAATGTACGCAAAGATGCACATCAAGATGTCGTTGTGTACAAAGTGCAATCAGTTACACAATGCTCTGCAAATGAGAAGGTCAATGTAACCGCGAAAAAAGTTTTGTAAATACAGAATTCTTATTTACAATATTTGTTTTATTATTTTTGTCTTAAAGCTTGTATGCGACACTGTCAAATAATATGTACATCATAGTATCATAGTGAAATACCTCATTTTATGAAAAGCTGGGTTAGTTTGGATTATTTTGTGAACAGCCTGACCGGTGGCGTGTCATGAAATGAATATGCTTTCCACTAAGTAGCGTATTTCATGATATTTACATTAGTCGTATGTTTATAGAGGTTAGCAGACCTTTGCAGGGGTTTAGTGGCGGCTGAAAAAGTAATAACATTTACAGATGTGTCTGGATACGTTAATACCAAATTGTCGTACGGAGATATTTTTTACATAAACTTAATTGCATATAGCAATACTGAATTGCTTATAGCAATACTGTAATTCCAAGAATTTACTGGAATTTACAGGGTTGTGCAAAAACTACCTTTCGTACACAAAAATTAAATAACACCTTTTTTAAAGAACGTTACCTGAGCTTTAAAATCACATAGTAAAACTGAAAACTGGTTAAAAATTAACAATAATACGTGCGATAACATGATTCGCTACTCAGACTTAAATCCGCCATTTTGACGACGTCATAAAGGGATGATCTTGACCCCCAGGAGAGTGTCTCCAGGCGGTTTTTTAAACCTTAATATGTGTACAAGCTGTGTGAAAAATTTGGTGCTGGTATCCAGCACTGAAATATTTTGGTGCCTAATGTTGCTAACGCCACCGACTAAATGTAATTTTATGCTCAAATGTCAAATTGGAATGTAACGTAAATCTGAGATATCGGTCCAGCTCAGGCGAAATCTGTAATCCTGCACCTCCGTAATTCAACATGATAGAAATTTTATGACTGAAAACTAATATTTAGAGTGTATAAGTACGACAATGATATATATCAAGTTGATTTTTTAAGCGAAATCCGAAAATTTCTAATATTAGAAAAATCTTTCTACTTCCCTAAGATCTTGTGCACAGAAATAATTCCGTAAAAAATAACCCCAAGGTAGTTTTTCTTGTATGAAAAGTACTTTCTGTCTTTTGTCACAAATCAGCACATTTATTCTCAAAACGCGTAAACATTTCTAGTGTTTTTCTCAGGTATATGTTCACAGAATCTCAAAAGCAAGACAATAAATTAAAGGTACAAAGTAATACAACTTGGCGTTTGATTTTTCACATTTTTGTTAATTTTTGCACAACTGGTTATTGTTATTATTGAGTTAAGATTAGCAATAGAATATTTTCAAATGCAGTTGTCAAAATGTGTTTCCTCATGACAAATCAATATTCTAACTATGGCTATGGCGTCCAAAACTCATTATAATGACTAACTTTTCCTTGAAAATTTAAATATTTGTCCATTATAGGTATAGTTAGATCCATCTGGGACATCCTGTATATTACAGTGTATGTGTAGCTATTTAAGAGGAATCGTGTGTGTATGTGTGTACCCGTATTTTGTGGCGACGATTCCGGAGAAACTACTAAAGGTATCGGGACGAAAGTTCATATTTAGAAGTTTCATGACCAAACTTAGAGCTGAAAAGCAAAAGGTCCAAAGGAACTGGATGTTTCCTCTAAGCATTTTTCAAGGATTTTGCAACCGAGCCGCCATTTCTGTACTTTCGTCAAAATATTTAAAAAGAAATTAAAGTAGAGGAAATTCTGAATACTTTATGTCTGCGACATTTTTTGGTAAAATTAATAGTTTAGTTGCATGAGCAAATTCTATTATTTCGAGATCGGTTGTATCTGCCTTAATATAAAGCAAGTTAGCCAGGATTTGACAGATATTTTTATTCTAATGACAGTAGGTAGTGTCAAACGTTGATGTTTTGATAATACCTACTGTGAATAGTATAAACATATCTGTCAAATCCTGGCTAACAGTTTTATTTTAATGCAGGCACGACCGATCTGGATCAAATTTCATGCAGCTAAACTATTAATTTTCTATATAGTAGAATAAAGTCATGTGCGTGGCCATATGAAATTTTTTAATTATAGATGAAGGTGTATTATTTATTGTAGTACTTTATATGTATTAATTGTTATTGTATTCACTCTATGACCTACGTGGTATACTATTACTGATGTATGTACTCAAAGAAGTAAAGTTTTGAGTAAAAAAAGCATGTCGGATATTTCTACTTTTACGTGAAATGTTTGCCAAAAACGAACAAAAATATCAAGAATCTACTAGACTATAATTTGAAAAAGTGGACTTTCTTGTTCAGAACAACAGGCCAACATGGTTTTCGGTCCATTTCTCTCCTGCGTTGTATAAACATTCATCATAATCAATAATAATATATCCAGTGTTTTGTGTTTACAGTTTACAACTTTTTGATCACATAATGCTAAGAGACTTATCAAACTGAATATTTTCCGGCTTTTCGCTGACGTAGATACGATCTTTGCAGGCTTAATAATACCATGCTAGTATAAAACTAAAACCCATAGGCGCTTGTGTTGCCATAAACTTACCAAACTTATTTCAGAAAATGTAATAAAGTATTGAATCACCACAAACTTCGAAACTAAGCACATAAATTCTAATCATGGATACTTTAACCTCAAAATTTATATATTTTGTTCCAGATTCTTAGATAAAATGTAGCGCTAATCATTAGTCGAACCCTTAAAAAAAGAATATTCCATTGAAGGTTTCTTAGAATTGTCGATAGATATAATATGCTCGTTTCTTTTATGGGTGTACTACTTGTGGTTATGCTAGTGCACCTAATTAATTAGTTAAAATTGTAAAAGAATATCTTACTACTTATCAAGGCTATCCGATGCGCATAAAACTTTGTTCGATTACTTACCAAACCCTTACCAAACACGAACAGAGACCGGCATTAGGCTTGTTACCACGAAGATGAGCGGGACATCATCCTAACTTTTTAATTCTGGTTAGTTACGGCCGCATTTTCCTTTTTAATTTAAATTAAAAAGTTTTCGCCGCAAAGTAGCGACAGTGGCGACGTTATCGATCGGAACGGAAACAATTTTCTGCGAGAATGAAGTTTCTTGCGTCCTCGCAGCTAGTTTCTTCGTCCGTGACGTCTCTGAAATTTGTTTTCTTGCCTCCACTGCCGCTCGGCAGCGGCGACTTTGTAACGAGTAAAGGAGAAAAAGCCCGCGGCTGAACTTTTCTCCGTGAAATGGGTTTTCATTCGCCTAATGATGTTCATTATCCAATTGCATTGCGTTTGTCTCCGTCCCGTATGGTGGTCTCGTCTTTAAGTGTCCTCTCAGATGCTCAGAAATTAGCAGTTTATTATGTTTAAGATGGTGTTTTTTGTATGTACTTTTTCCTTGAAACTACTCGTCGTAAATAAGCTCTATTGTATCGGGCTTCCAGACATTTTCAGCTGAATTAAAAGAGAAATATTAATATTGTTTTCACTACCCTATTTGCATCTTAATATGAATCATCAAATCCCCACGAATTGAGACATTAAAATACAACTCCATTCATTATTATGTGAAATTAATGCTCGTTTATTTTCTTTTTCAGGTAAGCCAAGTCAGAGTTTGGAATATATCGTAGTTTGGGGTAAGTTTAATGGCAATGTATAACCAGTATTTTGAATAAAGTACCCACTACAGCAAGTAGCAACGTATTAAATGGAATAAATACCTTAAAATTACTACGGTTACTAGTTATTTTATAAAATGGTTGTCACGTCGATTTTTAATATAAAAATAGGAACGAACACATGTTTATATCAAATTAAATTTCCGTAATTTTTTTTTCTTTTTTAGTATGACGTCGTCGCTTTTCGGTCTCCTATTTTGTACTGATTATGGTAGAGTCATAGACTTTTTGAAGAGAAAAAACAAGGAAATTATAGAAAAAAATTGATTGTTGACTTCGTCTGTGGTAGTAAAAACATTTATGAGCAAACTTGTGGTATTTTTTTGGTAAAAGCGGAAATGTTTGCTATAAAACCCGGTTAAGGAAGGGTCTCATTGAAACATTAGTTCTGCTGGTAAAAATTGCCAATATTAATTTTTATTGAGCATTTTGAACTCAATTTTTCCGAAAGCCTTTGATTCTGACTTTGTTTTCAGTGCGAATCGCATGTTTATATTCTATCACATCCATCAATATTTCATATTTTTTATATTATTTTTCTCGAAAATGTTCTTATTATCGTATTATATTACAAAACATAATTTACAGAATTCCTTAATGTTCAACTGTATTCTTCTCAATACTCTGAAGAGAGATATCAGTATTTAATCAGTATCAGGTATTCAATTAGCTTTGAAGAAGCGAGCAACATGGTTCGCGAAACGTCAGCATTAACAAATCTTGACACACGGCATAACCCGGAAGCAGTTTATTTTCTAAATGATTCTGGCCGTGAAAGCCTACGTTCTTATATAATAAATAACGTCTTTATTTGAATAAACATCCATGACGTATGAATTCTAAACTTATTCCATTTTATCCTAATGAAGCAAACAAAATGTTTTATTTAAAATTTGGCTCGATCAAACATTTTATTTTGCCGTGACTATTCTTGAAACATTTTACTAAAATGCAAGGCATTATCTAATAGGGTATAAATTTTGTTTATTATTGATGTCGATACAGTACCGAAAAATTTTAAAATGTTGGTCAAGTTTCGGGGTAAAGATATTGTCCAATAAAGTATATTTTACTTTATTTATTTTTTGTCATTTGGTAACTTTTGTCATCCCAGGCGTTTTGATCGGGCAATTTTCGCTTTTTTTCATGAATCCCGGGATCAATTCCGGTATTCCGGGATTACAAAATCTTTAATCCCGAAATGCCGGGATCAGTATATTGTCTGGGATTTGAAGCCCTAATTCGTATACACAATAATCGAAGCTAAGTGACTGTCCTGGCCAACACAGAACAAAATCGGACACGTGACATCCGTTAAAAGTTTTGTGGTAGTTTATATGTGGTTGCCTCTTTTTTGTACAATCTGAATCTGAAAACAGAATTGCATCTAGTTTTTAAGAAAAAAAAATATTTTTGGATTTTCAGCATTTCTCAAAAACTAGGTTCAAATCAAAGTTTCTGCCTTCAGCGTCAGATTCTACGGTAAACAAAGCATACGGGAACAAGTATCACTTGTTAGATTTTGTTCATTGTCAGTCAAGAATCAGGATAGTCACTTAGCTTAGATTATTGCATTTTTGAGAAATTAGGTATATGAAAATGTGTGCAATGCTCTGATATCAAGACTCAAAAGATAACTGATTAATTTATTGTAGTAAAACCATATAAAAAGATATTTGTTGTTGTTGATATGTATTCATTGATCACAAATTTCACAAAGCCATATTCATAAAAGCATAACTTGAAAATATCCTATAGAAAAAAATAAAGGATGCAATATAAGCACAACCAGAATATGGACTCTAGAGGTTTTGTGAATTTGGCTAACCATTTTAACTAAATAAATAGCAAATGATGCAAACGGGTCAAATAAAAAGAATTAGCCTTGGTAATGTTTATTGGATAAATGGAAGTAATTCTGCTCTAGCTTTCCTTAAAAGGCAATATATTATCAGCAAACATTTCTACACAAGAACAGGTCCAAACGATAATTTGATAATCCAAAACCGGTACAAATTTAATAACTTTTTGCAAAACACAATTTCATTCCATTTCTTCTTTATTACGTGTATCTCTACTAACAGCATTTAAGTCTCGAAATAGAACTATTTTCATTCGGGGCGCGCAGGAAGCCATAAATTGATTTGACGAACAAAATAAAACACCAACGATCTGCGGCAACACCTATAAAGCGGCGTGCAATAACGTTCGGGCCGTTACAGGCGTTGCATTTTAACCTCCGCGCTTAATCGGTCAAGCGGTCAGCGGTAAAATTGCCACCAGGGGGACGGGCCGGTGAATAATCTGGTTGCAAGGTTTACGGCCGTTAGCCACACCGCCGCGCCGTCCGCGTCCGCATCGGCGAATCCATTCGGTTTACGATGGCCGGCGCACAGCGGACTAATAAACGAACTCGACTAATGGCCGATTGCATAAAGCAATATTAAGCGTGTGGTAACGATGCGCCAGAGCAACTGCGGACCAGTTAGTTAAGCGCACTGATCTCGTTAGCTTATCGTCAGAATTGTAGTTTTACAACCCGGTGGTAAATTTAACCATCGCCTCGCGTTGCGCATAGCGGTTCGTGGCGCGCTTGAACAAAGTTTCTAGACGGTTACTAACAAACTCTTATTGTTTTAGTGAGGGCTTATTATTTTGGTTATCTCTTCTCTTATACTTTAGCTTTTTTTAGTAACAATTATTGAAAATATTGTGTACTTCCTTGACGTAGCTCAAATGTTTTGCACTTCACAAGTTTTGAAATTATAGGTTGTAGAAATTGAAAATTGTTGCTGTTACGGTTGGAATGCTTTGCATCACATACTTAGAGTACGATTAATAATGGATACGAATTGAAGCATATGCATATACAAAACATATACAATGACATATAAAAGTATTCACCCTCAATAACTCTTGACCTGATGCGATTACTGCTTTGAGTGGAAACACGTCGATTTAGATATCGATGGGGAAGTTCAAAATGGTACCTAGAGAATAATAGGTTTCATCGCTTCACCCCCCAGCCACCCCATTTTGAAATTTCAAATGGCACCCCCGACCCTGAGATACATCATTTGAAAGGACACAAAATTCTCTACTCAACCATGATAAAACAAAATGAAATCGAACGATTGGTTCTTAAGATAGACTACACAGAAGATGGAAGGTATGAAATAACTCAACCCTTAATAACTCTTGGCCTGATACGATTATTGCTTTTATTGGAAACACGTCGATTAAGCTATCAAGGAAGAAGTTCAAAAATGGTACCTAGAGATGGTACCTGAAATTCCCTAGGTACCATTTTTGAACTTCCCCCTCGATATCCAAATTGACGTGTTTCTAGTCTAAGCAATAATCGCATCAGGTCAAAAGTTAAATGGTTGAGTTATTTCGTACCTTCCATGTTCTGTGTAGTCTATCTTAAGAACCAATCGATCGCTTTAATTTTTTTATCATGGTTGAGTAGACAATCTTGTGCCCTTTCAAATGATGTATCAGAAGGTAGGGTTGCCATTTGAAATTTCACAGTGGGGTGGCTGGGAGAGAAGGGATGAAACCTAATATTCTCTAGGTAATATTTTTGAACTTCCCCCTCAATATCTAATTTGACGTGTTTCCACTCAAAGCAATAATTGCATCAAGTCAAGAGTTATTAAGGGTGGGTACCTTTGAAATGAACACACTGTATAATATAATATACACGGTCTCCCACGACGAGCTGCATTAGAAGTATTTGGAGAACCAAAAGAAATGAGAGATTGAAAATTTGTGAAATTATATTGTTGGATACGATCGTCTCAACTAAAGTATTTTGAGTGTTCGGTTACTTCCGGTTACACCGGAAATGATGTGAACTTTTATATTTCAAATGGAACACCCTATATTTTAACGCATTTTTGAATTATCCATTAAATTTTAGATCAATGTTATGTTACAAGCCCTGTAGCTATCATGTGTCATTTTTGCAATATTTTTTTTTATTATTAAATGTCAGCTGCACGGTTACTTTCAATTACTTATAAATTAACCCATGTGACCGTTGGGAAAAAGTTGTCCGGCAAAATTGTTGTGAAGGTAAGGTATTGTCGACACATCTGCAGCATTCTTCTAAAAATTATAAGATCAAAGTTGAATTTGAGAAAAGTACTAAAAGTTAATTTTTTCAAATGGCAACCCTAACATATACATATACATTTCTCAATTCTATGGAAAATTTTAGATCAACTTTGTGAACAATGTCCTATACCTAAAATGAACTTGTATCTACTGAAATCGATTTTTAAACATCACAGTGGAAATTGCAAACATTGCCAAACCTAGAGGACAAGCACTCTTTCCATCCCCTATGTATTCAATATAGAAAGATTAGCTATATTTTCTCAAATAATATCATTCGGCAGGTGAATTGAGGAGTGGAAACAAGCTTTGATAACAAAAAACTGTAAAAAAAATCCCGGTGTTAAAATAATATCCGTATAAAAAGCGATTAGTTTTACATTCCATGACAACAGAGCTAATAACTATTGCGGTAACATTTTGGTTCAAGCCAAATTATGGAAACTAGCTTATACCACGAGGTAAATCCTAGAATTGACCAATGTAGGTTGGTAAAAGAACAAAATTAAATACATAATACAATTTTTCCGACATTGACTAAATCAAATTGGTCAAACCTAGGACTTACGCGTTAATCCTAGGTTTTTTAGATTTCCTACCATATCATAGATACAACGGTTCATATTAGGACCCATGTTGATTCTACCTTATAATCCCTTCTAAATTTTTTGGATTTTGTTTAAAAATACAGCGTTTTATTTGAGAAAAAGGTTCATCCGTGGTGTATACAAGTGCGTACTTGTTGAAGACCACAATCATTTGCATAAATAAACCCGTCCCGTTGATTTGCGGTCGAAATCCGTCCGTAGGATTCAATCCCCGGCCCAGACATCCGTCTGACGCGAATCAATTGCAGCAGGTTGTGCAAAACCGTCGACGCCGCCGTTTGGTCCGACCGTCCGAGCCACTCGCCCGCTCGCCCCAGTTTTCCGAAAGGGTTTCCCTCGGCGATTAATGTTGCCCCTCCGGCTGTCCGAGGCGGACCCCTCTCTTAATCTTCCCCGCACGATGCAAAAATACGAACTCGGGCAAACGGTACACAGGGAAATAAACAACGGACAAGTGGAGAAGGACGAGCAACCCGGTCCAGCCCATGCCAGCGCAGAGCATTCCTCTTTATAACTGCACATTTTTCCAACGATAAATAACCCCGGCGACCGTACACTTTTCGCTTGTTTGTAGGGAATTTATACGACGTCCAGTGTTTACGTTTTGCCCACTCCATACTCGTTATCTCTCTGTCTCGCTCTATGTCCCTCTCTTCTCTTGTTCCACTCGACGTAGATGTTTTTTTTGGCACGGCGCACACTGGTCGAAAATGCGAATCTAGCCGTTCAAAATTATTTTAACGCTATGGTCCAATTTAATAGCCGTTTTACACTACGCAATTTAGTGCACAATTTAGTACACAATTTGTGCAGTAAGCAGGTATAACAGCAGAAACAAAAATTGTGATGTATTTTCTTATGCTGAGTAGTTTGTCTAGAAATTGGACTATTTTCTGTTTACAAATTTTAGTTGTTTACAATCTTCTTGTGTAACTTCTTGCGCAAGAATTGCCAAGAATAGCCGTTTTACACTACGCAATTTAGCGCACAATTTAGTAGGTACACAATTTGTGCTGTAAGTAGGTACAACAGCAGAAACAGAAATTGTGATGTATTTTCTTATGCTGACTAGTTTGTCTAGAAATTGGACCATTTTCTGTTTACAAATTTTAGTTGTTTACAATCTTCATGTGTAACTTCTTGCGCAAGAATTGCCTAGTATAAAACGGCTATAATCCAAAGTGACATGAACATGTTCTTAGATAACCAAATGACGTAAATAAAACCAATCAGTTTCCACACTGAAAAATTTTGATACTAATTTTGTACTAATTTTTAATTACCTTATAATTTCTCCATTGTTATGTTGAACAATATGTCACACAGTGAGTGTGAATGTTGTTGGTATAAACTTTAATATCACCGGTTTGTCTAAGGATGAGACTTGATTTTATATTAAATATTCATTAATGAAGATTTGACAATTTAATTAAGCTTTTTTTGCAATAACTAGAAGTAAATTTTGATTGTTTATTTTCTTCATTAGACGACCACGTCATAGAGACTCCTAATTTACATAACATTAGAATGCCTGACGTATTTAACAGTTTTGAAATCCAGAATAGACCGAAATTAACTGCATGGGAGTAGAACATAACCAGAACGTTGGTCGTGTGTGGTATTATTAGATAGGAATTTTAATACGAAACGATATTTTGTTGAAAATATTGTTTATAAATCATACGGTTTACGAAAGGAACCATAATCAGTTAGGCATCTGCATTAGCTGTAATCATGACGAAAATTACAGGTAATAGTTTTGTATTTAGTTAGTAGAGAATGCATGTGTTAGTAAATCGACTTATCAATGAGTTAGCGCATCTGATAACGGCGATTGTAAGCCTTTTTAGTCAGTTTTGGACTCTCAGCTGTCCAAAAATATTTTTTTCTCATCATCTGATATCATATGGTTTATTTAGTAAACCATACACACAGAGAAATGTTTAAGACATTCGTTGTCTTGCCGAAATTTACTCCGAACAAATCAATAAAGTTTTCAATTTAGATGAGCTTTTTGAATCAAAACTCACAAATTTCTCCTTTGAAGCGACAACATTTTGTTTCCAAGTAAAACTATATTGGATAATTTTAAAAGTTCTTATGAGTTCTTTTAAGAATATAGTGTTTTGCATTGAACAATTCAATATATTCCTATGAAAACAACTATTGCATTGAAACAAGATCATATATGTAAAATATGGTGTTTAAAGCAAGTATAATTAGTTGGTTGATACAAGAGACGGTTTGTGTGAACAAAGTAACCAAATACTTAGCTTAAAATATCGGGTGGTTTCATTGTGCGGAAAACTTAAGAGTTTGCGCGGTTTGTGGCACCAGACTGACGCGACGTAGAACTGCGACAGTTTTTAGATACGCAGTATATGAGGACTACATTCTCCAGTCTCACTCACAACCCTCACAACGTTAACTCCATGCAAATATATTGGTTATAGTGGTAAGCAGTGTCGCTTTGATATACGCTTGATTGTATCTGCAGTTTTACATGTGATAATGGACAGCGTGGATGACTTTTCAATTTCATTAGATCATCTTAAAACGATATTTGACAGTAAGTATATGCGTATATCTATGTTTTTATGCGAATGTTAATACGCTATGTGCATTCTATGATTTGTAGACCATAAAATAACTGTCCAAAACATAACAAAAATTACAGAAGAAGAGGTAAAAGAACTTATTCCGGCTATTGGAGATCGGATTGTTTTCCGGGAAACGGTGAAGCTAAGAGGAGATTCAGAATCATCTGAGGTGAGAAACCGTATTATAATGGCCAAATGCAGAAAGGCCCATCAAGTCTTATTGACTGCTTAGCTCTTAACTGTACTAATTACTATATCAGGATGACATTTTTTTTGTATTTTTGGAAATATTTTAAATGTATTTTTTTCTTTTATAACAAGTTATTGGGTTTATATCAGTATGACACCTACTTGTTTGATATGTATTTTTATTTTTATAATAAATTAATGTATTGATATATATGAATATGAACCTTTTTTACCCACTGTGTTTGCTACATGACTAAAAAAATATAAGTCTTACAAAATAATTCCTTAAAGAACTTTGATGTAATAGCACATATTATGTTTTGATTAGATTTGTCAGCCAGAAGAATTATTCTTGCTAGTAAATATGATTAAGAAAGTAATGTGCTATTATAATCGTGTAGTTCTTTCTGCATTGGTTTTGATAAACTTATTTTTTTATGTAACCTTTGCAGCAGCGGTAGATAGTTTTAACAAAACAACAAAAATATTCACTTCAAATCGATATATTATGTTGAATGTAAATTACTATTACTTACTTTGAATTTTTAACGCACTTCGTTTAAACTGACAGTTACTTGCTTTAAGCACAAAATACTCTATTCAGAACACTAAAGGTGTTGAATCAAAATTACAAATCTTTCTCTGAAACATTGGTTTTTCCAAGCAAAATAACCTATTACTTATTCCGATAGCTCTATTACTCTCTTTAAGACATCTATGGTTGAATTAAAACAATATTAGTTTGGTCCAAATGTTGAAATATTTTAAATAATACTACAAAGTTTCATTCAAAACAACATATAGTCCTTTCGAGTTGATGACTATTTGGTGCAAGTCAATAGTTTACTCGTTGCAACTAAATTTATCTCGAATGAAGCACTTAACACATTTGTACTGAGAAAATGTTGTCTTGGTTGAAGTGGATAGTTATTTCGTGGATATGGAAATCAACCGTTGTTTTGATGCAAAGCAATTTTATTTGAATTGAGCATTCCTTTCTCTGTGTGTATGATTGAGTAAGATTCCCTTCCAACAAAAGATGTTTTATTGTAACGACCCAATGAAACCACACACGACCTAAGTTTTATTTTGAAATTCTTAAACAGTTATGATTACTTTCGAAAATGAATATTGTTATAATTACAGTGTTCAGGTTAACTTATTTTATGTTAACTGCTTCCCGAATTTCTATGGCGTCATCTAACCAGAAAATAAGCCTAGAATAAGACTTTTTATGTGTATTTGCACCCATAATATTGTCGTATACACATGGTTTTTGATTTTAACACACACTGTATTTTTTAATCTCAACCGTGTACAATAACCCCATTGTAACCATTGTAAGATTTTCTTGTACTATTTTTCGTAATTCACAGCTGCTGTATTATTATACTCACTGGGTTTCAGAACTTTAAAGCTAAATTTGTATCTAAACTACCATAAGCCCCCAGCTACCCCACTTTCAAATAGCACTCCCTACCTTGTGATACATCATTTGAA
Source organism: Melinopterus prodromus (assembly GCA_964023965.1). NCBI lineage: Eukaryota > Metazoa > Arthropoda > Insecta > Coleoptera > Scarabaeidae > Melinopterus > Melinopterus prodromus. The sequence goes on from OZ030393.1 coordinate 14,242,277, forward strand.
AGGGCACAAAATTCTCTACTCAACCGTAATAAAAAAAATAAAATCGATCGATTGGTTCTTAAGATAGACTACACAGAAGATGGAAGGAATGAAATAACTCAACCCTTAATAACTCTTGACCTGATACGTGTATTGCTTTTAGTGGAAACACGTCGATTTAGATATCGAGGGGGAAGTTCAAAATGATACCTAGAGAATTTTAGGTTTCATCCCTTTACACCCCAACCACCCCACTTCGAAATTTCAAATAGCACCACCTTCCTTGTGATATATCGTTTGAAAGGGCATAAAATTCTCTACTCAACCATGATACAAATGTGAAATCGATCGAAGTGGTGTGGCTGGGGGGCGAAACGATAAAACCTAAAATTCTCTAGGTACAATTTATGACTTTTTGACTTCCCCCTCGATATAATAATCGACGTGTTTCCACTCAAAGCAATAATCGCATGAGCTCAAGAGTTATTAATGGTTTAAGAGTTATTTCATACATTCCATCTTCTGTGTAGTCTATCTTAAGAACCAATCGACCGATTTAATTTTGTTATCATGGTTGAATAGATAATTTTGTGCCCTTTCAAATGATATATAACAAGGTAGGGGGTGCTATTTGAAATTTATGGGGGTGAAGGGATGAAACCTAAAATTCTCTAGGTACCATTTTTGAACTTACCCGTGTATATCTAAAACGACGTGTTTCCACTCAAAGCAGTAATAGCATCCGGTCAAGAGTTATTAAGGGTGGATACTTTTGAAATAAACAGACTGTATAATAAACTACCGTGCAAAAAAAATTGGCCCACCTAACATGTACGTCATTTTTAAACTTAAATATCTATTGATCCAATGTCCAATTTTAATGATTATTTTTTCACTTAATTGAAGGATTTTTTCTCACCAACAGCACTGAGGTATTATTTTTATTGAAAGCTCAGTATTGTGCATATACATGGTGTAAGAATCGAAGTTTTATCGAAATTTGCTCTGTGGCTTTCTGTGGTGTTTTCTCTCTTAATAAAGAAGTTACAATAAGATCCGTAATGACATGACGCGAACGGACTAAAAGCGTTCCAAGCAGTAGTGGGCTGTGGGAGAATAAAAAGGAACGACATAAAATGAAAAGAGATTTTCTTTCATTATGCAACTAATGGGAAGAAAAAGAAGAAGACAAAATATTCTGGGATGCGTAGCAGCAGGAAGTCTGGCTCTAACCCTCCGCTTATGCTCGTCCCATAGAGGATTCAAGTCGAGGCTGCACGCTGGGCACTCCTTAACCGGGATACCAACCTCTGGGAGGTACGTACGAAGGATTCCAGCAGTTCGTGGCCTGTCATTACTCAAAATCCTGCATAAATTGGAAATTCTCACCAATAAACCCAGCGTATGGTACCAAATAGGCTGTGAGAATCTCCTCAATGTACCTCTGAGCAGACCTCCTCAGACCTCCTCTTCTGTATCTGTTATTTGCTTTATCAATAACAGCAAATTCGGTTTTACACATTTACTTGTTGAGCAACTTGACGCTGACTTAAACCATTGTTGACGTAAGGTAACAATCTGTTCAGCTACTTCAGGTGCAGTATTCGCTGTTTAGAATTTATCCTTTCGTTGTCAACAAATAATATCTTTGTTTAGTAAAGTAACTCATCATTCCTTTTATTTTTCCACAGCCCACTAGTGCTCCAAACGTTTCTAGCCCTTTCGCGTCATGTCATTGCATGTCTTATTGCAACTTCTTTATTAAGAGAAAAAATGATATAAATCATTAAAATCAAAAATATTATTTTGATCCGCTAAAAGTGCAAAATCGACTACTGTGCGACGTCCAGTGTTTACGTTATTCCCACTCCATACTCCTTCTCTCTCTCTCTCTCTCACTCTCTTTCTCTATGCCATCTCTTCTCTAGTTCCACTCGACGTAGAAGTTTTTTTGGCACGGCGTTTGGGATCTATTTATATTAATGCCAACGAAGGTAAACATTGCCGGTGAGTGTGCACTTTGCCAGGCTATTGTTTTGATAAACTTCAGCGCGAATCAGCGAGAAAATTTTAACTGAAATTGTGAAATCCTCTGGGATGATGCTCACGGTGACTGGCGAACGTGTTCGCTTTAGAATAAAATTCCAGATAGTTAATTCCGTAATTCCCTAGATTTAAGTTAATGCGGGAATTAAACCTTTCATTGTTTTAGCTCATGAATGACACTCGCAACAATGAACAAATTTTATATCACAAATAAACATGACTACGTACAATTCTGTTGACAGTACAGAACGTTTACGTAGATTAAAAATTGTAGGGAGCCAGATTGAGGAGACATGAGCTCTGTTGAAACATCAACGTGTCAAACATCGCAACTCCGAAACAAAATATTTCGTTTCGATGCTTTTTCTGCTAGGAGTGGACAGCCTGTTTCCCACCAATGTCAATCCGTAGTCACCCATTATAGGTGGTGTTTAAAGCTCCTGACGTCTGCTGTCTACACCGGGCAGCAGTAATATGGGCAAATAAATAAATTTCTGGCAATTACGCTTTATTATCGCAATTATAATGTTTGGGTTAAAATTGTACACAAATAATAAATCTATTTTTGGTATTTGAAAAAAGCCAAGGATGTAGAAGTAAAATTAATTTTTATCTTTCCAAAAAAATATTTTTATCCAGCCCAACTCGATATTTATCTAAGAACTTATACTGAAAATTACTTGAACTTTGAACAATAAGTAACGTTTTATTTGAAAATGTATTTTAGGAGATGGAGAACTGGGTCTTAATTTTAATTGCTCAGCCTGTAATCATCAGTGTCATTTTTTTATGTCTGTAAACCAGGATTCCAGTTTTTTTAAGATTGGTCTTAGAAGTATTGCACCGCACCGAGCAGTGTACTTTGGTGCTGCATTAGTCTGTACTGTCTTATTATTGTACTTTTTGTAATTTTTTTACTGATGTGCTGTCGACAAGTTAGTCATTGTTCAAGGAGTAAGCAAAGCTACAAAGATCTACCATCGGAAGGATTCCAAGCGCGAATAACAGGATTCCACTGTCTCGTGACAAATCTTCGTTCACTGCTTTTAAATCTGGTTCATATTTGTTTTCTAGACTATTGGGAATTTCTAATGAAAAAAGGCCTAGTAAATTTTCCTGATAAAAGATTCTTCACATGAGGAAAATCGGTTTATTTATTTACGATTTTATGCAAAATTACTGGCACATAAAGGGGAACTGACATTTAAATCTTCAAAGGGGCGGGGTTCATTACGCATTAAAAAAGATGCATATGCTGTTAAATTTGAACTTAATCTAAAAACGTAGTTTTTTTATGTGATTTCGCGTAAAACTGTTCTTGCAAGTATGTATATCTATTATCAGAAAATTATTTAAGTTATCCGAAATTCTAATAAACTTAATTTAAATAAACAACAATCATCTGATTTAACACATATCCTCAAATACAGCGAAGCCCAAATCCGCTCATCCAAGGAGTGACAATTTTGATTGTCAGGTCACAGGCACATATTTCAGCAAAAAAAAAATTGTTTCATTACTAAACAACAACAATAATTGAGTAGCAATTGATATCAAAGTTGTACCATGGGACTGACCAGAACTTTGGGGACAACATTAACATATGTATTTTAAATAATATTTAGTATTAGGTAAATAAAACATAATTTTTCATAATTTGAACTTTCATAACTTCCACTCACATAGATCATGTTAAGTGTATTTCGATGAATAACCGATTTTAAACAAAAACACTATTGCAAAGTTTTGTTGACTTTTGATACGAAGTAAAGCAGAATACAGAACTACCTCGACAATCCAAACTAATGGGTGCCGAAGTGTGTTTGTTTTGAGGATAAAAGAATACCATATCAGCAAATGGTTTAGTTTTTAATTTAAACGCTAAAAAGCTTACTAACGGTACTCATGTGTTATTTATTGTATTTTCGTCCCAAAATTTAATGACAGCGAATTCGAATGCAATTTTTAATCGGCTTTGGATTCGTAGCTCTATATATCATGAGTAACCATATTTTCAGTTATTTTACAAAAAAAAACTTTCTAGTGTTGTCTCAGACCGCTTTGTCTTACATGAAATTTGATATTCGAGCTTACTACGCATTCGAATTACTGAAGTTTCGTGTTTTCTTTGGTTTTGACCATCGAGGCTGCACTGTACCTTAAATACCTACTAACAATTGTTTTGAATGGCCGATGATGGTTATTAATATATGGTTCTTTTATAATACTTTGTCCGAGTAAAGTGGACCAGGTAATAGATTACTTACCTACTACATTCTTCCGTAGTATTTTCTATTTGCGCACAAAAGGAGATACGTAAAAGCTAACACATTCAACATTTCATAATGTAGCTGTAAAAAATACCGCTTTTTAGGTAAATGCCTCAAATTCAGTTTGCCTTACCTAATTCCGACACCCCTAAATTTGTAAATAATAGTGGTTAAAAGAGTAGTACACGGTATTATTGTGAAAATATAAAGCGTTTTTAGTGAGCCTATATAGATATTTTTAGAATTGTCTCAATTACTGTTATCCTGTAAAGTAGTAGTAGTAAAGTAGTGTAAAGTGTAAAATAGTAGCGATGTAAAAAGAAGTCGAATTGCAGTTACCTTATAAGGGAAAAATCAACATTTAGCATAACGCTCAATTATTAAGATCAGTCAAACTTTTAGGTTATATTATGACCGTTGGAACATTGGTAGGATAGGATTGTGGGTTGATAAGTGTAATGTCAAATACTTTATATAACAAAACATAGAAGGTCCATATTTCAAAATACATAATGTAACTTAATTAATTTGATCATAATGCCATTAGGGACAGATAGCAACGTCACTGCTAACGCAATAGAAATTTCAAAAAGTAACTAGAAAAAAACAATGCTTTTAAGGCTAAATTAAGATTTGAGTTCATAGTAGAAATTTTCAGAAGTTTATAGACTATGTCAGGTGTTATTTTCGATGTGTTATCTTTTTAACTGACGCAATTTAAGTCGATATCAGAATAGTTGTTCTATAAGTTTAGATTACAACAAAATGACGATATTCACTATTATTTGGAATGATAAGTTTAAAAACATAAACATCGGCTCGATTCGAGTGTTTCGTCAGCTGTTTTAGTATTGTAAAACAGTTCTACGAAAAAGAGAAAAGGGTTTCGTTTTTAGAAGTATTTTTCGTGCTATATTTTGATATTTTTTTTTGACATTATATACCTTTATAACGTTCGTAGCTTGTCAATTGTCAAAAGATGAAGAAATCATTGAAGATTGACTTACAGTTAAGCACTGAAAACATACATAGGTAATCAATAATTACAACAGCTATAAGTACATTAGGATACGAGACTATTCATGGTAAACCGAAACGAAACCAATATTGGCAATTCTGATCTGAACACTAACCACGTATCGACTACACTCTTCTCAATTTCCTTTCTACCCACAACCTACTATAATCGACACTGAAACAAAAATATTTACTTAGAGCGCACTTTGCCCAAAAATATTTACTCTACACGCGGTATACGATATTCTTAGGCTTGTACGGGATCAGTAGTTAGGTAAAAATTCTAAACTCGTCGTCTAGAGTTACTACAAGATAAATACATTGTGTCTATCCGTCTGAAGATACAACATGTGTTAACGACCAGATGACACCCATAAATCATATTGAGTCGTTTACAGAGAGAACAATATACGGATCGCTACTGTTTTATTATAATATGGGTCTGAAGTATTGAAATAAGTAGAGTTAATATTTAATAGGTAATGGTTATGGTTTAGATTTAGTTATCCGATAGGTTTGATGTGGGTTATTTCCGGAGAACTACGTCAAGTGCATGACGTATTTTAAAATAAACCGTAGTCCAGTTGCTTCCTTTCTGGTTCATGTGAGACACACCGGAAACAGATGTTCGCCGAATTCAATTTGGCGGGTCAAGATATGAACCTAATGGAATGGCATAGAAAATGATGGTGTATCCACTGTTTCACTACTAACTAAATGGAGCACTGTCGTGGGTGTTGCACTAATTTGATGTAAATCTAATGGTTTTCTTTTTCTTTTTCACCACACACACTTTGATGGTTTTGGAGACCTCCTCGATTTTCGTTCCAGTGGAAGGCCAACGTTTGCTCCATACTTCTTTACATTCCATACGATCAAAGCACTATGGGAAGTAAGGAAGTACGGAACCTTCGTAGGTCTTTCTGACGTCTCTTCTCCTCTCGACCGTTAGTCCGATGAATTTTTCGACGAAAGTCACGGCACCACATCGCATTTCGACTCCTGATCGGCGACTGGTCCACGAACTGCTCTCGTTAGCACTGTCCAGGTCCCTTAGGTACAGCTCTATTCTAAAAATGGACCCATCGTGCGGATTGGTCCCCTACGTTAGAGCACGGGAACCCAATCTCTCTTCTCGACCCCCGCCTTCTTCTTCTTGCCTTCCCAAATTTGTCTCTCCTTAAAATACATCTGCGAGTGAGGCTGGCCGTCTGCCCCCCGGCTTGCTTCACTCACTGTTGCCGATACACTACGGCGGTAATTATAGAATGACTACGCCATGTGGTAGCACATGTGTGTGTATGTGTGTGCCTCCGCGTCTCCACTGCGTCTTCTCTCCCTCTCTCTCTCTTCTGAGGTATCCGTCTTCATCCTGTGACGTTCGATGCTGGATCGGCACGTATGGGGTAAATCCAGTAACGGCTGGCCACGTTTGGTCTTCTCGGCTGCTTGTACCGTTTCGCCTAGTTTTCTGGTTAGCTGGGAAGACAATTGGACCACCCGTTGAGATGTTTTATGGGCAGGGTTCTTTTTGTAGCTCCTGGAAGTGAATGATAGTGTTAATTTTGGAAACAGGTGCATGTAATACATTCATTGATGGTTTAATGATGCTATGCCAATAACAAATCTTAAAACACAACTAAACTGTTATTTAAGGTTAATGCGTAGAATGAAATGGAAAGTTGTATGGATCCAATATGGTCATAAAGCTGGGGTTGGGAATTCCCAAATTTGATGACAGGTAAGGACGTGTGGTAACCATACAGGTAGAAGGCAAAGCTATCGTTTCTCTGAGAAAACATTGAGGAACCATGCGAAATGAAGACATATAAATTTATTATGAAGCAGTAATCATGATCCCATAAAACTGGGATTTCTTCTTAGTCTAAATGTTGAATCTTAGACTCATAACATGTTAAACGAGATCGAGTTTGTTATTATCTTGTAGTTAACTTCAGCGTAAATACTTTCTTTTCAAACGCGTACAGCCAAACGTCAAAATTCAAATTAGTGGTGTTTTTAAAACTTTCGAAATGCGATTTATTGTGATTTTCATAACAAAACAAGGATTTGGTGGTATGTAAAACCGTATATATCCGTTCATAAGAAATGTTTATACTTTTGTTTACGACTTATGGCAAACTAGCATAATGCACACCAGTGATTACGACACTTCGGTCATATATAGATTACAAAGCGTCTTTTGTAGTTTTTGGTTACAAAACATATCAAAATGTCATCGCTATGAAATGTGTTATCTTCTACACAACACAACATGGGCTTTGGCTACGCCAAGAAAATCTGCCACTGAAATGGGCATATTCTGTACTACATAGAACCGGGGTCAACTAAATCCCTTCTAAAGAATCTACTAAATACTTACCGTAATCCAAAACGACTTTCTTTGTTTGAAGTAACCGATATTAATTGTTCAAAGAGTTTGAATACTGAAACTACCCACAAGAACTACAGTTGTAGTATTTATATTCAATTATTTTTTCACTCAGGTCCACAAGTATAATAAAATTAGAACATTTTCGCAATTTTTCTTTTTGGTTCGTTTATGCGACCCCCTAACTGTCCTAACAAACCTAATGGTGAAGTTATTTTTTTGATATGTCTCCCCGTTTAAAAGTTAGATGTATGAGTCATGCTTTTGAAAAGGGTAGTTATAGTGCCTTCTCGACAAAGTCAATAACGCCATCTTGTGCGCATACATAAAATCGGATAGAGTATTCAATTAATTTTTCACTCAGAGCCTTACTTCTCGAGATATAGAGGTTTAGGGTTTAGAGGTAAAATTTGAATTTGTGCGGGCTTGATTGGTGGTCGGAGTTCCCAAGTTCAAATCTCCTTGTAGGCATTTTTTTAAGTTGATGTCATCATCAGCTGACTGCATGACTACCTGGACTACGGATGCCGCTGAATGGATATCGACTATCCTTGTCACTCTCACGACTAACTATAGCTATTCTTTCTACCTGGACCGGAAGTAAAACGAATTTATACCCCCCTTAAATTTACACGTAAAATTGAGCCCGAACTCTGATAGCATATCTACTTTCCTAATTTGCGTTCGATACAAACTTGATAACGAAACTGCTTTCTGTGTCGCTATAAAAGCACGAAAGCACAAGGTTTTTGTAAATTTTAATTGTTCGAGATTAGTGATATTCATGGCTGGTGTCAAATAATACTGACGTCTCAATCGCTACTGACTCGCCTCAATCGTATTCGTCAGTTCTACCACAACTACCAACTATTAAAGATAAAGGTACTCTATTGTAAGATGATAACCGCAATTTTTGAGATTTATGTAGAATTAATGTGGCAAAGTAGAAAAAATAGTAGGTATATAACACTCGTTTTATAAGGCGTATTAGCGTAGTCGATCCATTTGGGCACTCCTCGCTACGCTCGTCGTAACCAAAACAACTCGTGGGCCAATTTTCGTTTTATAAAATTTGTATTATAATATACTATAATATACTATTTTCAACATATCTGTAATAATCGGTAGCATGATGTACAAACCATAAAAGCCAAAATACATTATTTGCCGGTAAGATTTAATTTCCTTTATTTGCTCCCGTTTGTACCTCAAAAAGTTTTTTTTTAATCAGGGCATATAAGAATAGCTAATAAGAAAAAGACACACCCCTTTGTCTAAAAAAAAAATGACTATCCTTTCTTACCTTCTCGTCATTTCTTCCGGTTCGTATCAAAACGTGGAAAAACTGGAAACAAAATGCCTTGACAAATGGTTGCACCAAAATGGGTCTCGAAAAACTTGCGAAAAAATTTATGAAGTCATGTTGGACCAAAAGTAGGTATAACTAGTTTTGCATGCGAGTTCCTCAAAGTCATTCATCCAGATTCTCATCCACATTCACAGAAAACGCATAGTGATCTCCGTTATTTCTGCAAGTAACATTAAATTGGATCAAAGTTGCTCATTTTTGTGTTGATCAGGTTGAAAGAAACTTTACATAACATTTAGTTTCGAAGATCAAAACTGAATGCAGTATTTTAGTTTCGTTTTTATTTTGTTTGAACCAATAAAATGAGACAATAAAAATGCTTGTAACCAAAACATATTACCTTTTTATTGATCTTGCAATTTTTAATTACAGATATTTGATAGTTACTATTTGACAAACTCCTAATGTAGGCTGTAACTCACTTTTAAAAACGAGCCAACCAATTTTTACAAACAAAAACAAAAATTGGTAAAATTTGTTGGCACTTTATCTGACAATTACTACAACTTCGATCTGTTAAAGGTAGTCTAAAATGCTAATTAAAAAATCAATTCAAAATGTTATGTTAGTTTGAATATTTATAAATCATCCCATACATACATCACGTAATCGACTATTGTATCTTCTTTAGAAAAAATATTCTGGGCATACAAAACATGCCTTGATGTAATTCTCAATTTTGTCAAGAGCGTCTTCTATTCCTGGTAACCAGTGACACATGTAACGAGTCAGATTCGTGTAAATCCGTACCTCGCGACAAACTCGCCCGAATCCCGCATAATATTTATATTTATTTCGCCTCCCACGCAACATTCTGCCAGATTTCAGCATATTATACTGCGAGCATAAATATTATGGTCGCTTATTCATAATTTGGTCTGTAGTCGGACAGGTGAGGTAAATGGGCACTACCGTGTTCCCTCGTATACACATCCACTACAACACCTCTATATGATACATAACCTAAAAATAACGCTTCGTAGCGTTAGCCGTGCCGTTCGAAATAAATCTCCATTACCGTCAGATTTTTTTGTGTTAGTTTAATAGCAATTTAACACGCGTGCTTCTTATTTTTATGATATACCACGCGATGCAAGCGTAGTGAGTTATTTTTATTCTGTTACTCTGGTGGTTCTTGTACGCCATTGAGAGGATAGAATATCAATATATGGAGCCGGAATGTCCTAAATGATGTGAGATTGTTTTCTGTTATAACATTTTACAAAAGAAGTCGAACTGCAGTTACCTTATCAGGAAAAATCAACTTTTAGCATAACACTCAATTATCAAGATCAGTCAAACTTTTAGGTTATATTCTGACAGTTAGAACATTGGTAGATTAAGAAACGATTGTGGGTTGTAAAGTCAAATCAAATCAAAAAAGTTGTTAACAATTGTTAAGTCAAATCATCAAATAAAGTTCAATGTTGTAGATTTCTTATTTTATCCAACTAAACAGAAATATGTCTGTACCTTATACAGAGTTAGCCAAAATTACCGGAACACGTAAATAATTCTCCAACGGTAAGAAGTTTCTAAAAAATATTCAAACAAAAGTTTTTGACTTTAAGCAAAATCGTTCAAATATTTTTTAATATACAGGTATTCATTTTATTATAGAAATTTCGTAAACTTTTTTTTTTCAAATGGAGCAGCCTGTATATTTTTACATTTTGTAATTTTAGGACTAATTCTAAACATGTTTTATTAAAATAATCTTTTTATAAAATGCATTATTTTTGAGTTTTAACAATTAATTAAAATCAGTCATAATTACGAGAACACCTACATAACTCTCCCAACCGTAAAATATTTCAAAAAACATTCAAACAAACGTTTTTTGACACTACACAAGCTATCATTAAAATATATTTGAATATACACGATGCACATTTTATTATGAAAATTTTGTAAGCTTTTCTTTTTCAAATGGAATACTAATATTTTTACATTTATAATTCTAAGACTAACTCTAAACATTTTTATTGGAATCATTTTATTTATAAGTTTCATAATTTTTTAGTTATAAGCAATTAATCAAACCTCCTGAACTTCAAATTAAGAATATTTTCCCACATACATAGCAATTTATCTCAATCAAACGGATAAACTATTTTTTCTCGTTTGGTACATTAATTTTATTAAATTTAGAGACTTCGGACATGTTGTTACATCACGTATTAGACAATGTTTGCCTGCGACAGTTGGTGTCTACGCAAGTGTCTACTGGTAGCCACATTGTGGTTATGTATTTTTACTTGACATTTACTTATTTTGAAAGCGATATCGCCAATCGTACAAAACTGAAAGTGACCAAAAAATGCTTGCATTAAATTGATGTTATCAGAACACTGTTTTGGAAACTACAGGAAACTGTTTTAGAACTAAATAACATTTGGTTTCAACAAGATGGTGCTCCGCCGCATTACGGTGTCCAAGTGCGAAATTATTTAAATTCAATTTATCCGCAGAGGTGGATTGGAAGGAAAGGGTCAATTGAATGGCCACCTAGGTCGCCGGATTTGCAAATATTAGATTTTTCTATTTGAGGCCACCAAAAGTCCAAGGTTTACACCAATAGGCCGCAAAATATTGATGTGTTGAAGCAGAGGATAGTGGACGAAGTTCAAAGTATTACTGTCGAACATTTAGAAAACTTAAATTAAATAAAAATTATAATAATAATAATTATAATAATAATTAAATAAAAATAATTATAATAATAATTAAATAAAAAATTTAGAAAACTGTCTACGGGAATTTGTAGATAGGTTAAGGGATTGTCAAGCCGCTCAGGGATGGCTGTTTGGAAATATAATTTAATTAATTTATTTTGTTATTTTTTCTTGAATTTGTTATTATTTATCCGGTTGGTCAAAATAAATCTTTTGGAGTTTTGATTAATTGTTGATAACTAAAAAATGATGCAGATGATGCGATGTACAGGATGTTTGATGAGAAAAAGAAAAGTTCTCCATACTTCCATGATAAAAGTAAACACTCTGTATATTAAAATTTATTTAAGCAGAGCTTGTTTAAAAAATATGTTTTCTACGGTTGGAGTATTATGTAGGTGTTCCGGTAATTATGACTATTTTTAACTAATTTCTTATAACTCAAAAATAATGCATTCTAGAAGAAAATTATATTAATAAAAAGTTTTGAATTAGTCTTAGAATTACAAAATGTAAACATATACAGGCTGTTTGTTCCATTTAAAAAAGAAGCTTACGAAATTTCTATAATAAAATGAACACCTTGTATACTAAAAAAATGTTTGAACGATGGATTGCCTAAAGTCAAAAACTTTTGTTTGAATATTTTTTAGAAACTTCTTACCGTTGGAGAATTATTTGGGTGTCCCGGTAATTTTGGCTAATCCTGTATAACAAAAACAGAGAACGTCCATATTTCAAAATACCTCATGTAACTACGTTACTATTGATTTTGTTGTCCGTTGTTGATTATCATGTTGAATATTTAATTCCGAGCGAACGCTGATGATATTGATTAAATATTTGCACTTGGGCTAAGCGTCCATAAATTGTAATTATGGATATTTAGCGTAAATGATGACGACTCGTTACAATGCGGGCTTGTAATTAAAGGACTATGGTTCAATTAGGGTCACAAGCGCTCAGCGTAAAAATTATACCGCGATATATTGGCGGCTTTCCGTTCAGCGAGAACAATGAAGCCCAACATAATGCGGTACAAAATTTAATTGTGCCATTTCACTTTGAAATACGTAATTGTTTCCATAGATACCTCACGAGTATATGCGGTTCTCGTACTGTCTACTGAACACATCGATATAGAGTGAGTATGTAAAATATGGAAACATTTGAAAATGCCTGTGACCATTTGATATTTTAATAAATTCTTAAACGTGGCGTTTTTTTTTATTTATCAAGTTACTAGGCAATTTTAATGGCCTTGTTAACCCATTATTTTTACTGGTTTTTGTAGTTTTTATTGTCTTGATGGCAGTGGAAACATTTTATGGCGTAATCTACGAACATTTCCAGTTTTTGGAAAAGGTTAGATCAGAATGCCAAAACACGGGATATTATCAATTTTTGCTGAACTAAACTTTGTAATTTTAACATACATTTTGAAAGTTTTTTCTCTAATGTTTTTCAAGCAATTATAGCGATTTTTAAATGGTGTATTGGCGCCTCTATTAAAGAAAAATAATAAAAAACACGTTAAACTGAGGTTTCAAGCTAGGATTGTGCTAATATATGTTGTTTTGAATCAGTACACCATTGAACCGCACACAGATAGGAGGTCGCATTTTTGTGACCAAAAGTAAACCCTGAAACTGGGCCACTAACGAGCTATATTTAAAACTATGTATAAGACGAAACTGAACATTTATTCCTTGGGAAGGTTATTGTCAAATCTGCAAATTCGTATATGTTTTTATTTGATCATACTGACCTCCGAAATACAATGGGGCGAGATTGGAATACGGTGCATTCCAACAAATGTTAGATTTATCTTTATTACTACAGCCCAGCCACTCAGAAGTCGTTCGGAGTAATGGAAGCATTAGGATGCGCAGTGGACACGGGATAGTTTTGGTCAAGGGGATCATTCTTGTGTTGATGCCGACCGTACAGTGCCTCTCGCTTCCTCCGAATGACGTCCTTGTTCTCGTTCTGCGCATACTGCGAGTCAACTTTAAGTTGGCGGAGCTGTACGCTTATATTTACTTCACCTCACTTTTTGTTTGTTACGTTCAAATCGGATAATCGAAATTTTACCTGCTTCCCAATGTGCAATAGATCTGAAATTTTGCATGTGTACAGATTTCCGGTGACAAATCATGGATCAATAAAAAAATCTGATGTGGCCAGACACATGGCTTTATCATACTATTATAACATTAATGGTTTGTCTGCATGGGGTTCTGTTTGATCGGGATCGATCGTGTCTTGCACAGTGAAATGTAAATTCATACGTATAACTGAAAAGGTCACGACATGGTGAATAAGTGAGGCAAATCCATATGGTATGCATTATGCTACCCGCTGTGATGTGAGGGTAGCCATCTCTTTTAATCTCATACGGTGATATCGTCTTCAATTTAAAAAACACTACAGCGTTCTGCTATCTACCTACGAGCGTCAGACAGGGACACATACCCCACATCATCGCTCTGTCTCTTTTGCTTGCGCCTGCCTCAATTCTCGCCAGCTTATGTAAAGCGCACGTTCCTTCCAGTTTGATTAGAGTTCACTGTGTCTGCATTAAAATACTAGAACATCTACTTTGACACTACCTACTGACATTAGAATGAAACTGTCAAGTCGTGGCTAATTATAGTTTTATATTACCGCGACCGGTCTCGATCGGGTGGAATTTGCTCATGCGGCTAAACTATTAATTTTACCAAAAAATGTCGTAGACATTAGTTATTCAGAATTTCCTGACTTTAAATAACTATTTAACGTTTTTGACGAAATTACAGAAATGGCGGGTCATTTGCAAAAACCTTTAACAAGGCTTAGATTAAACATCCAGTTCCTTTGGACACTTTTGAACCAAAAGCTTTTCAGCTCTAAGTTTGGTCATGAATCTTTTAAATATGGGAGATTTGTCCAATCCAGTTGAAGTTTTGCGTGTGGGCAGATTTCTGGTGAATATGCATGAATCAATAAAAAAACTGACAAATTTTTGAAAAATGTCAAAATTTGGAAAAGTTGTCGAAAATTTTGAAAAATTGTCAAAATTTAGGAAAGTTTGTCCAATAGAGCAAAAATTTTGTATCTGGACAGATTGCAGATGGCAACGCATCAACCAATTAAAAAAATTTTAATTTTTGAAGTCTCAAAATGGAAGTGCCCGAAGAGTTCCAGAATTAACCAACCGATTCGGGAATTTGTCATGTTTCCATACTTTGCGCGTTTACTGTGTATGAATGAACCTTCATCATCAACAAAGTTTAACATTTTGAAACCGCTATCAAAATCAATTGTATTATAATGTGACGCCATCAAAAAAATTTTTAATGGCAACCTCAATTTTTCGTGTTTCAAAAGTAAAAAACTACAACGTTTTCTGTCACAGCCCATCTTTTCTAGACTAAATAAAGTTATGACTATGGAATTTGGAATAGTTATCGAAAACTTACTAGTCGGCATATATTCCAATAGCAGAACCTACAAAATGGTTTCCACTAAATTTGGGGAGATATAAGTTTTGACACTCTAAAACAAATAATTAAATTCGATCATGTATCGAATTTATCGATATCGGTATCGTTGGAAAGGACTCTCATTATAGATAAAAAAAATTAAGTTGTGTATTAAAGTGCACGTGGTTTTCTACATTTTCACAAAGAAAGAAAACGGTTCTGAAAATAACTAACAAGATTAATCGAGAAATACCGCGCTTTACAATTATGATTTTTTACAAAGCGTTGTAGTAAGCCTTGGTAAGCAAAGCAAGTAGGTTAAATAGGTTCACATCTGCCAGCAAATCAGAGCGGTATTGTCTGAAAATATCTAACCTCACAACGTCAGTTGACTTTACAGTTTGCAACTAACAGGGCCAAGTGCAACTTTTGTCAAGGACAGGACCATTGTATCTGAACACCCGTTATATAATATTAAATATTAGTTTCAAGTAGCAAAACCTGGTAAAAAGGGATTCATGAATAGAATGTGAATAGTCGATAGATTTCTGTGTGAATTTATTAAGGGTTGAATCCAATGCTCAATTTCCTGGTTCGTAATGGTAAGCTATAGCTTCACTCGCAATTATAAAACCCACCAACTACTGTCAGTGAATAGGGAATGTTGGAACTGTATCTGATGACTGTTGGTTCAATAAAGATGCTATTTATTAAAAGCAATTTTCTATACATTCCTGCCAAAGCTACTACCACGTTACTTTGAACGTTACAATTTTCTGAACTGAACTATAAATAGGCCACCACTGCTCCACATTCGGAATGCCTCCCGCTGGTTAATATCGGAAGTTGACATTTGAAAAGAGCGGGTGAAAAACCATCGGTAGAGTTCGGATGTTCAGTGAAAGAATGACGTTCGAAATGAAGGACTGGTAGTGGATGTCCCGGGAGAGTCGGTTTGCGGAAGGCCTTTATGAGGTCAGTAGGGAAATCCGCGCGTAGGAGAGGACGAACAGACAGGGGGCGGGAGGGTTGGCGGACGGAAGAGACGATGATTTAGTACCGGGACGTCTCCAAAGGTTTGTTCAGCGTTATTAAATATACGGCTGAATAATATATATCGTCCGCTTGAAAACTGTATTTTCAACGGTTTTTGTGGACTCTTCTCTGGTTTGTTCTGTTTTTACAGTCGGTAGTGATATTCTTTTTTTTTGTATTGCGTTTTTGAGTTTTGTGAAACATTGAGTTATTAAAACGTTTCACGTTGGGTGTGTATTTTTCCTACATCATATTATTGTATGTAGGTATGTACCTACTTCAAAATGAAATAAATCAGAACGTGACTTTAAAGCAAAATAGGTACTAAATTTATTGTCGCCTATAGCAGTGGTCGAATTAATCTACTCTATTAGTTTTGGAAGATATTAACATAAACTATCGTAAACGCTGAAGATTGCTTTCAAGAATGTGGCTTGTAACCACAACATTAACACAATAATGACCGCTTATGTGTGAGGCTCCGTTCTGTAAACATCGCAACTCCGTAACGAAATATTTCGTTTGCAATGTTTTTTTGTTGGTAGTGATCAGCCTGTCCCCCAAGAACGTCAAACCGTAGTCACCAGTTATAGGCGGTGTTTAAAGCTCCTGACGTCTACTGTCTACACCAGGCAGCAGTAATATGGGCAAAAAAATACAATTATGGCAATTATGCTTTATTGTCGCAATTATAATGTTTGGGTTAAAATTCTACTGAAATAAAAAATCTATTTTTGTATCATGAGGTGGGCTAGAAGTTTTATATTTTAAACAAGCCAAAGATGTAGAAGTTAAACTTATTTTTATCTTTCCAAAAAATTATTTTTCATCTGGCCTAACTCGTTATATATTAAAGAAGTTAAACTGAAAAAAATATATAAAAAATTCTTTATTTGTAAACAACCTAAATTAATAGAAAGACTAGAAATTCACTAAATTATCGAGAAAGACTGTTTAAAATCGAATATACAAACACACATTTTTTTTTATTATCTTCTCGAAGAAAACACTCAGTTATATAACAGCGAAATATACAGGCGGATGTAGTTGTTGATTTATAAGTAAAGCTAATGAATATAAAAACTCTTTTCCTTCATTTTCTTAACTTTTTACTGGTGGGTTTGTTACATAGAACAACATGAGCCTAAATCTACAATTATAAAAATGGTGGTAATAAAAAAAATAATATGTTAACATATACCTTACGGCAACGTAATTAAAAAATGTGATGTGGCCAAGCACATGACTTTATCATACTATACAGCAGTGTCAAACGCTGATGATCTGACAATACTGTCAATAGAATCAAAATATCTGTGAAATCCTGGCAAACTAGTTATAATATAAGTAATAATATAAGTAATATATGTATGAACGGTTTGCAGCGCAAAGCGGATATTCACAATTGCCCTACTAGAGGGAGTCAATCTGGAGATCCCGTTTCATAGACTGGACATTCCACAGTCTTCAGTTATGTATCAGGGTGTTAAGCTCCTTAATTCCCTTGGGGAAAATGCGCAATGTTTACCACTGGGAAAATTTAAAATATATGTAAAAAATATGTTATTGAGTGAGGCTTTCTACTCTGTAAGCGATTTCTTTGATTTTGTATGCTAATTTTTGGTTATTCTATCTTGTAATGCATTTTTTTTCTTATCCGTTTTTTTGCCTTTCTGTATATGCTGTTGTTGCATTTTCGGAAATAAAATGTTTGATTTGATTTGAATGGTGATACGAGCGATCTGGACGAAATAAGGATGGTTTGATGTGTGTAGTTGGATAAGCTCTGGTTCAAATAAAAACTACTAACTGTTCACTAAACTGTTTATTATATTTCAGCATCGCCTCATAAATATTTGTAGTTCCCTCATTCGTTGTACTGAACCACGCGTTTAGAGTAAAAAGCTGAAAAACTACCTGCTGCGCCGTTTCACAGTGTTAAGTGATAACACTGATAACAATACATTATGTCATTTAAATATGCCGATATCTTGGAGAAGACAGCGTAGATGGTAGAAGGATAGCGACATTGATTGTTCTGTAGAACGAAAAATTTACAAGGATATTGAATGCCAATATGCAAAATCGTTGAAAAATGGTAAGAGTAAACCGTAAGTTGCTTTCGGCCTTTTTGAACAAAACTTCTTTCAGGGGACCCAAAAGAACCTATTTCCGCTAAGTTCTAATTTTTTTTTTCGACTCGGTTACAATACTTTATCATACTACATATGATAATGTAAAAAGGAAGCCAAAACCGAACTTTAATTAATTTTTTTAGGTATTGTAAAGTAAACATGATTACTGAACATGATTGGCAGTTAATCTAATTTGTAGTTTTTGTTACATTTGTGACGAAACTCCAAAATTCCAAATTCTTGATTTATATTAAAATTAATATATTTATAAATTTAATTTATAATAATATTAATTTATTAATTTAGTCAATCGTACAGTAAAGATTGTTTAGAATGGTTTTTTAATACATTTTGTTTCAACATTATTATATTTCTCGTATTTTTTATCATATCCGCTTTTATTTGCAATATTTGATAATATTCTATATTTTTTCATCAAGCATTTGACGAATATGTGACGGACCTTTAAAATAATTGTCCTTTTTGTCCGACAATTAAACATTTTTAGAATAATTATTAATGATACAAAGAAATTCAACGTACGCAAATAAACGAAAAATGGTCACCTTGCAAGTAGTTGTTAAAAGTAACCAGAAAGCGAGAAGTTGCGAAAAGTGGCCAAAACAGAAGAAGTTTTCTCGAGCGCAAAGTGCATTTATTTCCCACTTTCGCGTTACATTTAAATCGCTTTATTTATTCATTGCAGACTGGATAAGTCGGCGCGGCGGTCGCATATCCTTATGTGGTGGCATGATCTCTCGAATTCCTCTCGCGAAAAATGATCCAAATAAACCTCATAACTTCAACTTTTACTTACCGACCGTGTTTTATTGCGTCAATAATTTAGCCGGCATCAAGCGCGCTCCGCCCGACTACCAGCCGGAGGTGTCTGAAACTTTTACATTATTCGCTCTCATTTCGCAAATTATTCATACGGGGACGGTGTGATAAAATTCGTGATTTATTAGCTACCTGAAACTTGCATGGAAATCATCCCCCACTCTAACATTTACAGTTCTCGTTCTGAATTTATTGGCGGATTTTCAGCTGATGAAAGGTAACGATAAATGGATAATTCTTTTGGGGCAGATATGAATCCCTAATATGGTTATATTTTGTGGTAATATTTTATCTATGTTAAATATATAAATAATATTGTTATTTTTGTGGTAGGTTGTGCTGCCCGAATATGCGTTGAACCAGATAGGTTGAAGATAAAAATAGTCTAAACAATGCCGAGTTTTATACATGTGATTTCTTGGCTAGCAAATGAATCTCATTTCATATAATTGCTGCGGTTATTGTTCTCGTTTTATTTTGTTTACATTTAAAGAATAAAATTGGATATGAGTATACCGACATGCCGTAATAATCTGTATAATAAACTGAAATATAAAGAACATACATTTTTGTATAGCCCACGATAGCATAGTTGGTTGTGCATTGCGATAATTACACAAAGGTCCCTTGTTGAAATCCAGGTCATGGCTGTAGTGTTTAACTAAATTTAATTTATAATTTTTATCGCCGGCTGTATGTCATTCGTTCTTTATATATTTTAAGATGTGTGTTAAAACTATAAGAGGTGTCCGGAAAAAGGTGTTCCGAAAATTAGGGAGCTGATAGAGGACGTCACTGCCATCCAAAAAGTGTATATGCACTTTTGGCTTCCGACGCTTCATTAAAAGTTATAGGTTTTTTATTTTTTAGTTTTGTATTCCCTTAAAAATATAACTGATTACAAAGTCGGCATTGTTTATTTTAACAGAAACAAAAAAGGATTTAGAAAATAATAAATAAATAAAATTAGTTTTGCAATCATGTGTGCATAAACTAAATCTTTTAGATGACCCCACAAGTAATAATCCAAAGGATTTAAATCAGGAGATCTTGCTGGCCATGCCACAGTGCCGCCTCTGCCAATCCACCTTCCAGGGTATTGTTCATTGAGATACAGATGTACATCTAGAGCAAAATGTGCAGGAGCACCTTCACGCATACACCACGGATCCACACGCAAATGCAAAGGAACATTGTCTAACAAATCTGGGAAAGTTTCGTAAAAGCTCACAGTAAAGATCACCATTCAGTCGATCAGGTAATTCAAATGGACCAAGCAATTCGTTACCAATTATCCCACACCAGATGTTCACAGAAAATTGTACCTGGTATCGTCGTGGTACAATTGCATACGGGTTTTCATCGGACCAAATGCAAGAATTGTGAAAAATGAAAACCCCATCTCTGGTTAAAGTAGCTTCATCTGTAAATATTATCTTTTCTGTAAATCTACTTTCTAATGAAGCGTCACAAGCTAAAAGCGCATATTATACACTTTTTGAATAGCAGTGACGTCCTCTATCAGCTCCCTAATTTTCGGAACACCTTTACCTGTATCCGAATCTGAAAGCGGAAATTCTAAAGTGTGTGTTTTAAAAAAATGCTGTTTTTCGCACTGCTTTACTAAAAAATGGCTCAGGTACAATTTTCTTTATTTTCTTTAAGCATTAGGGAATGTACTCTTCATCTTTTTAAAGCGTATACGAGACTTCTCGAATGGTTAGGTGAGACGGAGTGGTGATATATGCGGTTGTTATCTGAGCAGAGATTGATTTTGTTCATTGTTGATCAGTAGTAGATTATTGTATTTTTTACAAATTGAGTATTTGAAAATAAGTGCAATGGTCTGATATCAAGACGCAAAAGTTAATTGATTACATTTTTCTATTAAGGTAATAACTGTGGTATGTAGATTTATTGTAGTAATACCAAATAATAAGTTTTTATAATTTTTTTTTATATTTTTATGTTACACTTACTCTCGGTTTTCAGCCCCTTGAGACACGTGTCAATATGTGTTCGCCAATTTCAAATGTCTCAGAAATGTTGAAAATTTTACGTGTTCCACCAGTATTTTAAAAATTTCGGGACGTTCCATCAGGCAAGACCAATGGTCAAAATTCGAGGTTTAATCGGTGGGTATTGCAGATATGAAAATGGTTCCGTTTCAATTCTATTTAGTATCTATCCGGCTTGCGGATTTACGTTACTGGCGTTACGATTTAGATTATAAACAAGCCTTAAAAATACGCATCTCCGGGAATAGCAACGCGCTGCAGGACGCGCTACCTAAAATATCCAAGCGTTGCTGTCTGGTCTGCGTTTGGAAGATTGGAAACTCCTCGGTCAGACTCCAAGCATAGCATATTCTGACGCAATACAACATCGCGGAGGCAAGGCATCGTATTTTTCCTGTACCGGAATAACGTTTCAGAATTACGCGCACCTGAAACTGAAACATGCGATCATCTGATAGGTATGCATGTTAGTATCGAAGGGGCAATTGTCGAATTTGAAACACGCCGCCCATCACGCTTATTTTTAGAGAGTTCGGAATAAATTCCACTGCAATTTTAGTTTGGAATGCGGGTCTCGCATTTTAGGAAATCAAAAACTTTAAGTTTGAGCTGAATTGCTTGTAAATTCAAATAGTGTAGCACAACATGTCATTTAATAGAAAAATGTTTTTCTGTGACGGTTTGGCGAAATAGATTCTGGCAACGGGATGGGTGCGCTATTTTGTTGCTAATTTGAATAATGAGGTAGGTACGTGTATGTACGCTCGTGCACAAACTAGTTAGCTAATCAAGTCAAACAATGAATTACTTCACTCTAATTCGCGAACTTTCCACCTGTTCACTGTAACGTTACGGCAACAGCTGCTAATTTTGCGATGTCACAAAGCTAGGGGCGTACAAAGGGATGATTATTCGATTATTTAGATGAATGCATGAAGATCAGATTCCTATTTGAAATATATTATGAAGGAATAGTTTTGCATTACTCGGTTGGCTTGAAGTTCTTAAAGCTGCGTAATAGAACTGCGTTTATAGTTATAAATGATTAGTTACTTATTTTTAGAAATATATGTTCCATGCTCGTTAGTGACAAGAAATTAAGTGGTAATATTTGAATTTTATATATAAGAATAATATTTTCCGTTAAAACCCAGTTTTACTCGTACCTCTCCTAAAACGCGTTTTCAAATAAAAACGTTATTTATATTAGATAAATAATGAGTTGGGCTGGATGAAGAATAATTTTTTGGAAAGATAAAAATTCATTTTACTTCTACATCTTTGGCTTTTTCAAATATAAAACATCTAGCTCAACTCATGATACAAGAATAGATTTTTTATTTAAGTACAATTTTAACCTAAACATTATAGTTGCGATAATAAAGCGTACTTGCTAGAAATATATTTATTTGCCCATATTACTGCTGCCTTTGTAGACAGCAGACGTCAGGAGCTTTAAACACCGCCTACAATTGCTGACTACGGATTGACGTTGGTGGGCGACAGGCCACTTCCAGTAAAGAAATAATTTAATACTAGTCTAGCCATAACGGCATAAACTAGAGAGTCCTCTCGTCATCTTTTTGCAGCGAATGCGAGACTTTTCGAATGGAGTGGGGATATCATCGGTTGTCCTCTGGTACGTATCTAGGAGCAAGTTTGCTTGTTGCTATGAACAACAACGCAGGGAGGTCTCTGAAGCTGAAATCAAAGCAGCTTTTCAGCTGGCCGCTGCCGTCCGTTCGGGAGTTTCTCAGCTAAAACAAGTGAACGCTAGGGCGTCTATTTTGGGAGCGTGTCGCCTTGCGGCCGTTTCAACGCATTCATAACTTTTTGAATGAATCACATGCGATCTTTAGCACGCGCGCGTTTGCCCGCCGCCGCTGCTGTCGTCGTTGCCGCTGCCCGTTCTAAAAATAACCGGAAGTTGTGCAGTAACCGATTTATTAGAAACCGTATGAACGTTCGACAATTTAGGGCCGCACACACACATACACATAAATTAATATATCTATCGTATATTCGGCCGTTTTATTAGAGCAATTTCACCGATAAATTTATGTCGTTATATTGGATTGAAATTATTAGTTTACGGTTTGTCTGGAAATTCTGGAAATGCCAGAAACTCGCCGGAAATATTAAATTGTTTATGGCGACTTAAGGTGGGGGCTGTATGGGAACTGTGGAACAAAAAGTTAACGTCTTAATAGGTATTGTTTTAACCAGATAGCTAATTTCGTAAACCGTTCATTTGTCATTAATATAACGAAACCGTTACTTTCCTTTACACAGGCTGAACCAAAAGATGGTAAGAATTAAAATTATAAAATAAGCTTATATAGTCTTTTCAAATACACCCAATATTTCTGTACAATTTTGAATTCCGCCCAAATTTAAATTCAATTTGTTTATTTGCTCATTGATTTAAATAAAATTAGCACAGAATCCTATATCAGTGTCTAACATAGAATATACAGTAAGTACGTAGGCTTTCACGGCCAGAATCACTTAGGAAATAAACTGCTTCCTGGTTATGCCGTCTGTCAAGATTTGTTAATGCTTTGAGTTGTTAATTAGCATTAAAAATCTTGCCACACGGCATAAGCAGGAAGCAGTTTATTTCCTAAATGGAATATACAGTGTGTATATAAGACATTAAAAATTTAAACTAACACTGTTTTAAGAAAATCAAACTAGTTACGATACTAATAATAACAATATAGTCCATATCTAAGGATTATGTCAATAACTATAACATATAAATAAATAATAAATATCCAATAACAATCTTTCTGCAAGAAATCAATAGAAAAGGTGATTAGCACTTTCAGTATTATAGTACAGTATCACTACAGTAACGATCGACAATAAACTGTTTAAAATTAAAATTGTTTTTCGCCCATTTTATTTGATCACAATATCCATGTTTTTACCATTTTTTTGTTCAGTCAGCTATGTTTTGTGATAGAGCGGTTGGGATATTTTTCTTATATGTTGATAGTATCCCTTAATTGTTTTAATGACAGTATAACTATTTTATGACCTTAAATAGAAAATAAGTAAGAACTCTGCAAAACATGGAATTTGTTGAAGTGAAGTAATAACTAAATTAGGCTTTTTCGAATAAAAAACCTACCTCATGTAAGCTAAGAAACTTTTTTGTCGATCAGTGAACACAGAATAAGTTTGATGAAATAGTTTGATGCTTAATATTTATTGTTTTCCGATTTACATTTTCATAATCTGAAATTAATGGAATACTTTAACAAATTTAGCTGAAATTAAACAAAATGTTGAAAGGATTTTTAGCAGAATAGTTCAGAACTTGCCCAAGTTCCTCACTCTCTTGAAAATAAACCAAAAACATTTTGTGTAACATTTTGTTATACAACATTACAATGGAATGTGATAACTTTGACAAATTTCTTCACAATTCACAATAACAATTTAAAGATTGCAAAATATATTGAACATCAAAGTCTAGCAAATAGATATGATCGCATCACTATTAACAAAGCGCTGAGAGAGATAGCTTTCATCGTGTTTTTTCCTCATATCTGTGTGCACTATGGTTTCAGCGCTCTACTAATAGTGAATCAACGATATTAGGCGTTCCTTTAATGGTTTTACTCTTGAATTGCGCCTTCAAATCACCATAAAAATGCAAATTTGATACTGGAGCAAAATATGTAGTAGTAAATATGTAGTAAAACCTAATTACTTCAAATATAAAAATCATCTCCTTATTATTAAAGTTTAAAAATGTAAAATATGAAATGTTAGACTAAGATAAGTATCTCTTTAAGTTACATCCAACGTTTCTCATTAGAGATTATTCGATTTGAGATCATAATCTCGCTTCCCCGCCATTTCTTCATCGCTCGTCCCCCCAGGGCTTCGTAGTTTTTTGTCGAATGGAGCAATTTTTTCGAACGGCGCCGCGTAGGCTGGCGGTATATTCTCAAGGCACACTTCGTTCTCCTAGCAGGCCGTCGTCGTTTTGTTATTCTTATCTTAAGTTATTTTACGTTAACGTCACTTTTATGACTGGCATAGGAGCGAAGTGGATAGCGTTTGCCGTGATTAGGAAGATTCTGGAGGCAAAGGCGAGGGGGGCACGCCCGTCTCCTCGTCGTAGGTTCGGTCGCGATCCGCGAAAGGCGCGGCCTTCGTTAATATAGACGTGATTCCGTCCGGGCAATTTATTTACCCAATTTTCCGGCTAAATTTCAGTAGGTCGTAAAAAATTGCCTTATGAGAAAAATGGAGGAGAGTTTATAACCTTCCGGTACGGCTCTACAGTATATCCTGTGTATAAGAAAAATAACGTCTTGGATTTGGTGGGCGGGGTACCTAACATCAAGCGGCACATGCTTCATACAACTGTTTTTGATGTATATGTTGGCATCCTGTAGACATTAAATAAATTGGCGTAATATCAACGACTGATATGAAATGTACATAATCTGTATTGCATAAAAAAATAATCAGAAATACAGGCTGTTCTTTCTTTTAGCTACAGTGGCAGTCAGCAAAAATGTACTTGTAAACAGTCCATGGCAGACGACAGTTGGTCATTTTAATATTTTGTTTTTGTTATTTCACGAAAATTCCTTGTCTGCCTATGACGGGTATACTCTTTTCAGGTTTAACTAGAAAATAAGCAGATAATCAGATATGTGATGCCAATCAAACTTAAAATAGCAACTAATGTAAAAATTGTACGTACATTAAAAAGTAGTTAATCATCTACATGCTTTCCTAAGTTCAGAAACAATGAAAATCGTTTTTGTGAAATATAAACAATGCAAAAAAAAACCTTTTCTAGTGTTTATAATACTTCTTGAAAGTCATTTTAAACACAAACGCTATAAACTGGTATAATTACAAATGAATAGTATAACTCAATTTTAGGAGTAAAATAATAAAATTTACTTTTTTTATATGTAATAACCAAATAAACATTATGTTTATAATAGTAATTATTATTATTATTATTTATTGGCCAAACAAACAATGTAATGTAGACAGATATAAACACATATACTTATGGTAAACATTACAGGCAAACATAATTGTTATGCAGGGTGAACACAAAACGATAGAGCAAAGAAAACACAACATACTGCAGAAGAAACTCCTTTTTCTGTTTATAATAATTTTTGGAATTCAACTTAAACAAACTCCATATACTGCCAATATTACAAATAAATGCTATAAATAAGCAAATCTTCAAATATAAGTACATAGCCACAGTCAGAATTTAGATTTATCATACAGGGAGGTCAAAAAAAATCTGATGTGGCTAGGCACATTACTTTATCATACAATATATAAAATTAATAGTTTAGCTGCATGAGATTCTCTTTGATCGAGATCGATCGTGTCTGTTGTGTCTGTTTGGTGTCTGCTAAAAGTGTTGTTGTCCAATTTTAATCCACTTTTTGCGCTGTGTCTCAAGCTAGGTATAGTGAGACAGATTTTTTTTCTTTTACGAAAGTACAATGATTTCAGTCCAAAATCAGTAGATATAGTTTCAAAATACGAGAATTTATTTCAGGTATTTAATCTCAGAATCTTAATGCACGAAATTAATGGTAAATGATGTTCAATTTCTGGTCTTAAAGCGAATTTTTGATATTTTTGTGGGTTTTAGAAAACTTACTAAAGGAATCTGACAAAAGATTTGCTAATTTTAATAGTTTTTTTACTGGATTAATGTTATTATTGAGACCCACCACAAACGATAGAATCAAAAGGTAAAATATTAAAATTTGATATCTATTCATTACATTAAATTTTAACCAGTTGCTGCCTATAAGAGATGACATTAAATTGTGAAAAACTATTACTTTATGTTGAGCAAATTTAACTATGTCTTGTTTCGCAACCATCATGTACGTTAAATCAACAATCTGGTAATAGCTGTGCCAGACAAAGGCATCCAAAAGTATTTAAAAAACATAAATTTTTGGGTAATTATAAGTAGATAAAGTTGTATATGAAGAATAAAGTGTGTATCTATAGTCATTGTATTCATATGACCCAATAATGCACCGACTTGACTAATAAATTGAGAAGAACCCAAGTAATAAAACAAATAAGAGCAGAGAGCTCTGTATTTGTTTTCATGCTGTTGATGAAGAAATGGGCTAGATATAAAGTTCTTTCAAACTAAAGTGAACTATTTGAGGCTTATAGTATTTATATTTTTGTAAATTTCATTAAAAAACAGAGCTAAAATTGAAAATTTGGTTAAATTGGTATATTTTTAGTGCTCATTTTGCCAATTTTTAATTTTATGTATCAAATTTGGCCCTACAGTTACCCGACGATTATCTGTTCAAATTAAAATGTGGTCTAGCCAAGGTTGAGGTCCTATATAACTACACTTTTCTGTGGAATTACATCCACATCTTATATTTCCAGAAAATAAACGGACCCAGATGCTTGTTTGTACGTCTGGTGGAAGGAGAGTTTGTTTCAGCACCAATAAAATTTAAAACATAGCTTTATGGAACGTCGAATGTTTTTCGATGTAACACTTTGTAGTACTTTATAGAAATTTAAATCATGTCAATCTGTTATATCAATTTGTTCTGTTAAGAAAAAAAAACTGGGTTTGCGTATATTTTAATTTGTAGTGGACATATTATTAGTTCTATTTAATTATCTCGGTTGTGAATTTTTGGCACTTTGCGTCTTACACTCTTCCAAGTCATGAAAACGGCGCATCCGCCATTGTAGCTACGCAGCGTAATCATCGGCGCAAATAAATAAAACAGCAACGGGTGCAAAAGACGTTTACCAACAGAAGAAAAACGAAACATACAACCGTTGTAGTCCGGGACACCATCTGGCTTGTTGTTTCTTTTTCATAATTTTCCGGAGAGCTGCTCGGCGCTCCGGCCGCTGATAAATTTAATTCGCAGCTCTTATTCCGGCGCCGCTACGAGCGCGCGACTGCTCTAGCGGCCGCCGCGCCGCAGAAAGCTCCTTACTTATTAAAATATTTTCGCCCGCCCGGCCCAGTATAGGATATGCAAATCCTAATCCGTTGAATAATAACAACGTGACAGAGAATCTTATATCCGCTCCACTTAATACACGATAACGACCTTCATTTGCCGGCTACGTTCGCTGTTTTGCCAACATTCGCCGCCCCTCCGTAAGGAAGAAGTATTACGTGTTTTCGAGATGCGCTTTTTGTTCGTATTATGTTTTTTAAGTATTATTTTTAATTAATAAATGAAAAATTAATTTTGGGTTTTTGGAAAGCCCGGATAAGGTCTAAATTTCCAAAATAACGTTTAACGTTTTCCATCGTACAAAAAGGGATTTCTTTGATAGGCAAAAGCAACTAACTGGAAATGATTTTAGCTTTTACAAATGCATACTTGATCGTGCGAAAAAAAGTAAGTTTTATGCCTTGTATTTATACACGAAATGTATTCGAGACAAATATCAACAATAACCTGTAAAGTGACAAATAAATCATCACTTTAGCTTACATCTTTTTTTACCACTCATGAGAAAACTCTCGAGAAAAGAATACAAAGTAAATATGTAGACGTTTTCGAAAGATATCTATCTGGAGCGGCTGTGTATGAATCCAGGCCCAAACACTTCATATCACGATAGATAATTTGCATACTATATTTCT
The DNA here is from genome assembly GCA_964023965.1 of Melinopterus prodromus. NCBI lineage: Eukaryota > Metazoa > Arthropoda > Insecta > Coleoptera > Scarabaeidae > Melinopterus > Melinopterus prodromus. The sequence goes on from OZ030393.1 coordinate 14,271,183, forward strand.
AGAGAATTGCGTTAAGCCGCTAGAATTTTGTAAAAATTGCTAAAATACCGTTATGTATTTACATTTTCACTTCAATCATTTGGCTCTGGATTCGTATCTTGTGCAAATGAATCTAGCACAAACGTCTACGAAAATTGTCCTCATGTCATAAGACTTTTATTTGAGAGTGAGACACATTGAGAGTAAAACGTATTGAATTCTCAAAATTGATCATCAAAAAGTTTTGTATTCAGCAAGAAAATCTAAATATAAGAGAATCAAAAATTCTATTCCATGCGAAAAAACCCGATTTGGTTAGTATAGCTACAAAGTAAAATAAGCTAAAAAAACTATATAAAACTCTATACAATTTCTGTAATTTCGTCAAAATAGTTAAAAAATAAATTAAAGTAGAGGAAATGTTGTATAATTTATGTCTATGACATTTTTTTGGCAAAATTAATAGTTTATCAGCAAATTTTATTTGATGGAAATCGGTCGTGTATACATTAATAGAAAACGGATTTGACAGATATTTTCATTCTAATGACAGTAGGGAGGTCAAATGCTGATGTTTTGACAATGCCTACTGTCAATAGAATCAAAATATCTGTCAAATCTTGGCCAACTAGTTTTATTCTAATTCAGACACGACCAATCTCGATCAAATAGAATCTCACGCAGCTAAACTCTTAACTTTATATATAGTATGGCCACATCAGATTTTTTTATGTAAAGATATATGTAAATTTACAAAGATTTAACCATGTACAGGCTGTTTCAATAAGATAATTGATATGCATAGAATGGAAATTGTTGTGGTCCAATACTCTGAACAGGCTGTATACAAACTTGTTGTCCTATGTCTTAAAATGTATAGAAGCTCCCACTCTAAATATAATTTATAAATCACAAACCAATTTCTGGTAGTAGAATAAGATATAATAATTTGGTTCTTAAGATGCTGTTTTTTAAACAAATAAAGCAAAAACTCAAAACGGTAATGAATAGGTTAGGATTTTAGTACTTAATGCACTAAAATTTTGCAAAGGATTAAGAATATACACAAATATAGGTCATTCCATTTCAAAAACTGAAGTTGACCTCGTTTTCACGACGATTCTCTCCATCTACATTCTACAACAAAATCAGTCCTTGTGACCCCTTCATTAAGAAAAGTTTTCTTTAACTTTCAAGATACTTAAATGCTAAGGTCAAACTGGTTCTAGACCAAACTGGGTTTCTGGGTTTTGAATGCTTGAATTTAACTGGATAGGAGCTTTCTATAGATTTATTTACATTTAAAAGATGCAAATCACGTATAAAGTTAGTTTTTCCCTTTTTTTTGTTTCGGTTATTTTGGTTTCCAGCACCCGCACAGAGTCGCTCTCGAAATGCATTAATATTTGACCATTTTCAGTGAACTTTTCTTATAAATGTTATTATTTAGAGTCAATCTCTGAACGTGGGTGCCCAGGCCCATAGAATCACAGGCAGACATAATCTCAATATTGACCCTTGCGTGTCAAAACTCGCCGAAGAATCTATAAAGCATACATTTTCGAATTTGCATCCAGCGAAAAAAAAAAATACTCACAACTTTTCTTGAACGAAGTAGACCACAAGGACGTCTTACTAGTTTTGTTATAGATGGCGCAATTATCGTAAACACGAGGTCAACTGCAGTTTCCTTATATTTTTGGCTTTATTTGGTTAAACACAGCATCTTAAGAACGAAAATATTTCTAAACTATTAGAAATTTGTTTGGTGCTTTATTATTAAATTATATTTAGATGTTTCTATCAATTTCAAGACATTTGGACAACTATCATGCCATTTCCACTCTAAGAATATCGATTTTCTTATTGAAACACCCTGTACATGGTCCCATTATTTGAATCTACAAGGCAGACACAAGACATAACCTCAATACAGAATCTTGAGTTGCAAAAGTGTCCGAAGAACCTATAAAAGGATCGACCAAAATCAGTACGATAGATAGGGGTTGAAAAGAAAACAGAGGTTAAAACGATCGGATTTGACATATAAATGGCGATCCTGGTTTCCTGTTGGTTCTAAATACCTGACCTTCTATTGAAACAAACAGTCGCCTCTCAGTTTACACCACAATAAGTCCTATTTACTGTTATCGACCTTATTTTCATCGCTTTTGTTTTCTTAGCTATTGGCCAATAGTTCGCTTTTAAACAAAACAACATCAACAAGCACCAAGCGGCAAATCAACACCGCGAAACTGCGCGTTCGCCCCAGATACGACCATCACAGGAAATCTAAATTTAAAATTTTCAACTTGATATTATTATCATCGCGTAGAGCGCGATGCTCTCGTCTCTAGATTCTTTTAAATTCCTCCAAAGAGGAAGAAGTTTCTCGAAGCGCGCTTTGAAATTACACACAGAGAAATGTTTAAGACATTCGTTGTCTTGCCGAAATTTACTCCGAACAAATCAATAAAGTTTTCAATTTAGATGAGCTTTTTGAATCAAAATTCACAAATTTCTCCTTTGAAGCGACAACATTTTGTTTCCAAGTAAAACTACATTGGATAATTTTAAAAGTTCTTATGAGTTCTTTTAAGAATATAGTGTGTTGCATTGAACAATTCAATATATTCCAATGAAAACAACTATTGCATTGAAACAAGATCATATATGTAAAATATGGTGTTCAAAACAAGTAAAACTAGTTGGTTGATGCAAGAGACGTTTTGTGTGAACCAAGTAACCAAATGCTTAGTTTAAAATATCGGGTGGTTTCATTGTGCGGAAAACTTAAGAGTTTGCGCGGTTTGTGGCACCAGACTGACGCGACGTAGAACGGTGGCAGTTTTTAGATACGCAGTATATGAGGACTACATTCTCCAGTCTCACTCACAACCCTCACAACGTTAACTCCTTGCAAATATATTGGTTACAGTGGTAAGCAGTGTCGCTTTGATATACGCTTGATTGTATCTGCAGTTTTACATGTGATAATGGACAGCGTGGATGATTTTTCAATTTCATCAGATCATCTTAAAACGATATTTGACAGTAAGTATATGCGTATATCTACTTTTTATGCGAATGTTAATACACTATGTGCATTCTATGTTTGCAGACCATAAAATAACTGTGCAAAACATAACAAAACTTACAGAAGAAGAGATAAAAGAACTTATTCCGGCTATTGGATATCGGATTGTTTTCCGGGAAGCGGTGAAGCTAACAGGAGATTTAGAAACATCTAAGGTGAGAAACCGTATTATAATGGCCAGTTGCAGAAAGGCCCATCAAGTCTTGTTGACTACTTAGCTCTTAACTGTACTAATTACTGTATCAGGATGACATTTTTTTGTATTTTTGATTGTATTTTAAATGTATTTTTTTTCTTTTATAACAAGTTATTGGGTTTATATCAGTATGACACCTACTTGTTTGAAATGTATTTTTATTTTTATAATAAATTAATGTATTGGTATATATGAACTTTTTTTACCCATTGTCTTTGCTACATGACTAAAAAAAATATATGTCTTACAAAATAATTGCTTAAAGAACTTTGATGTAATACCACATATTATGTTTTGATTAGATTTGTCAGCCAGAAGAATTATTCTTGCTAGTAAATATGATTAAGAAAGTAATGTGCTATTATAATCGTGTAGTTCTTTCTGCATTTGTTTTGATAGACTTATTTTTTATGTAACTTTTGCAGCAGCGGTAGATAGTTTTAACAAAACAACAAAAACATTCCCTTCAAATCAATACATATATTACGTTGAATGTAAATTACTATTACTTGCTTTGAATTTTTAACGCATTTCGTTTAAAATGACAGTTACTTGCTTTGAGAACAAAATACTCTATTCAGAACACTAAAGGTGTTGAACCAAAATTACAAATGTTTCTCTGAAACATTGGTTCTTCCAAGCAAAATAATCTATTACTTATTCCGATAGCTCTATTACTCTCTTTAAGACATCATATGGTTGCATTAAAACAATATTAGTTTGGTCCAAATGTTGAAATATTTGAAATAATACTACAAAGTTTCATTCAAAACAACATTATAGTCTTTTCGAGTTGATGACTATTAGGTGCAAGTCAATAGTTTACTCGTTGCAACTAATTTTATCTCGAACGAAGCACTTAACACATTTGCACTGAGAAAATATTGTCTCGGTTGAAGTGGATAGTTATTTCGTGGATATGGAAATCAACCGTTGCTTTGATGCAGAGCAATTTTATTTGAATTGAGCATTCCTTTCTCTGTGTGTAATTACGGATTAAGTAGTGACAAGTTAAGAAGTATCCAGGCGACGATTTTTGCAGTCGTCCATCTTCAGCGGTAATAACCGATGTGGACGCAAATGCAACATTGAATTTAAGTCTTCCGGCTCGTTAAACACAAGTGTCGCAGTTTCTTCGCGTTTTCTCTCGCGCGGAAGCAACGGAGTTATCGCGAATGTATTCGGGAATTGTTTTTCGCCTTTCCGACCGCTATAAATTCGCTATGTAGACGTCGCCGTCGTAGACGGTACACGGAGGACCTCTCGGAGGAAAGGCCGTTAATTCACAAGCGTGGCTAACTTCTCGAATAAATTAAAATTTTTGCTGCCTCCCTCGCGCACCAGTTCCTCCTTCTGATCGGCTAACCCGATTTATCTGGTGGACGCTGGAGACGTTGCTGCATTCCTGGACTATTGCGACCCGACGACCATTTCGGATAAAAGCTTTCCGCCATCAGTCTTATCTTAATTAAGAATTAAGTGAACAGTAGTGCGGGTAGCGTTTTAAGTTTGGGAGCGCTGAGATATTTTTTTTAACGGGTATACACGAAGTAGTGGTGGTGTAAATAGTAGTTTGGACGTTTCAGAAATTCCAAAATACATTATTATACAGGTTATTCAGAAATAAAGAGCAGTTATTAGTCGGATAAGCGTTAGATAAAGGAAAGTCAAACTTATAAAAGCGCACATAGAACGTGTAATCGTATTATTTCATGAAAATGAAAAAGAATTCCCGCAAGAATATTACTTATAGTTTCGATTTCCATACTTTTCAAATAGACGACTACGTTTCTATACAAACAAACCGCTGTAAAGGCAACAAATGATACAGCAGAACCATTAAAAGATGCAACGTACATAAATAAATCTATCGAAAACTCCTATCAAGTTCAATTTAGGCATTCAAAACCAAGAGTTATCAATATTTCGTCATTATAACTATCTCTTTTCTCGAAAATGTTCTCTTGTATTAAGTTACTACTCAACTACTAACAAAATTATACAGCAAATACAACAAAATACAGCAAAATACAACAAAATTATATTGTCCCCCGATGGACCTAACTATGCCTATAATTAGGCTTACCAAGCGTCTCGGTTTGACCGGGACAGTCCCGGTTTGAGACATCGGTCCCGGCGTCCCGGCCAGTTTGGTATTATGTCCCGGTTAAAATACTTAACAGGCTTTCACATGAGTAACAAATCACTGAGCTCAAATCGATCGGTATCTTTCGCCATCTAGGACCAAATTATTGCCAAACTGGTGAATCAGACATTACTTTTGAAAAATGTAGTCTGCTAGTCGGTAAAACACAGACGTCTATTGTCGTAACCAACAAATGGTTGAAGTTTAGAAATATAAAAAGGCCTTTAGTCGTACTTTCTTTGTCAAGAAAATTGTCCTCATGTCATAAGACTTTTATTTGAGAGTGATACAAATTGAGAGTAAAACAAATTATCATGATTTAGGGTTAACAGAGTGTTAAATCTTGACTAACCGACTAATTATTGTAACGATATTGAGTATCGACTGAAAAGGATACATATTATTGTAAGGTGCTGAACATTATTATATCTTTTTTTTTAATTGTTGCATGACGTTATTCCATACGTCAAAATGTAGCCTATGTCAATTAGTTAGTCACCCTTTCACGTTCTGTAGCAAACAACACCTAAATCACAATAATTTGCATCAACTATTTATGTAAGTTTTTAAATATGTATATTACAAGGAAAAGATGCGGAAAATGTTCATTTAAAAATTTTAGAACAATTGTTATATATCTTTGCTTCATATGCCAAATTGTAGGTAATTAATCATTGTATTTACCCATAAACTGGAGGAAACAACCCCCAAATCTCAATAATTTTTATTTATTAGTTATATGGGTATTGCGGTACAAATATATCTTAACTACAGAAAAATGATTATAACTTTTACAAAAACTGTTCTTTTTCGATTATGCCAAATGGTAGGTAATTAATTAGGGATTTTACTGTTAAATGCTACTCGGTGGTGAAAGCCTCCACATGACAATATTATGTAGGGCACCGAGTGGAGAGAATAGATATTTTCGTTGGCTGCGTTAGCAAAATGTTCAGAACTTTTCAAGTTTTTTTGTAGGTAAATAGTTGGGGTAGTCATATTCATGACTGCAAAATGTTTTGCTCCGGGGCGAACAACGCCTAAATAACAATAATATACGTTAATACGTACATTGTGTGGTTTTAACTAAACATGGAATATACATTACGGTATTCAGCATTAGCAAAATGTTAATAACTTTTGCAACAGTTGTTCTTTAATTTTTTTATCATACGTCAAATTAAATGTGATTAATGGGGCTGTATAATAGTAATCCTGTGATAAGTTCGGATCCTTATGTACTTAAATTCATATTATGATTGCTGCCGACTTTTTGTAGGTAATTAAAATACGGTTTCTAGATAACGCACTATTTCTGTCTAACGTCCACTAGTAAGAGCAATATTGTCCTGCAAAATAAATTTTGGTATAGAGTGCTCAAAATTTCATAAGGTGATGAAAAAAATAAACTTAATTCTGTTTCTTTTTCGACCACAAAAAATAGTTTTTGTAGATCACGAACATTTGCGCGACGTAGACTTCTGGTTTGACATCTATGAAAACAAAATTGAAATGCTATGTGACAGTAATATTTGTTGTTTGATGTTTAAATTACTTATTATTTGGTATTCAAAGTTAATGTTTAATTGTTGATAATTTTGGTATGTCTGGTGTTCAGATTATATACAGAATATATTAAAAACATGAACGACAACAAAAAGCTACCACAGGGAGCGGGTTTTTTGTTTGTTTTATTTCCACAATTTTTGTCCCGGTTTGAAATTTCAAAATTATGTGAAGCCTACCTATAATGGACGTAATTTTTAATTTGTCGAGAAAAAGACATTCTTTATAAAGAGTTGGATGTCCTAAAAAGTTGAAAGCCATTGTTAACATTTCGATTTAACATACAGGTTGGTTAGAAAACACGAAAATGTTAAATTGGCGAAGCGTAAACTTTCGGTTTTTCGGAATTGGAACAAAAATGCTATAGGTCAAAGTTGATTTATATTTAAATTTATGCCCAGATATCAAATTTCATGTTGTATACTAAGTTTTATATTTTATTTATTTTTACAAAGTAATTTAACAAAACATTACTCTACATGTTGCCCTCCTATAGCTACACATTTTTCCAATCTTTTTCTAAACTCCCCATATACCAAATCAATTGTTTCTTCATTTGTGTCGCCTACTGCTCCCCTAATTTTTTATCATCAAAATTATTCGCATACACCTTTTGTTTTAAATAACCCCACAAAAAATCAAACGGCGTTAAATCAGGTGAACGTGGTGGCCATCCTATAGGACCGAATCGTCCAATCCACTTATTTGGAAAATGTCTGTGCAACCAATCCCTGACTTGATATGCTTTGAGCAGGACAACCGTAGTGTTGATAGTGTAGTGAACACCTGAGCTGTAAGTTGATTTCGTCCAAAGTAGGTAGCAAATAATTTTAACTGTATATTCTATTAAAGAAATCGTCTAAGGCCTGCCCTGCGAATAGCCAATAGCGCACGACCGAACGAAGATTACGTACATTTAACAATTGGACAATTAGAAAAATTTGTACGTACCTAATCCAGAAATGTGGTGCGGAACTACAAAAAAATGTAAATGCAAAGCGATTTCTTCTGACTAAACAAAGCGACTTAACGCACCACCTGCGCGCCGCGGTCGGCTAAAGTTATTTCGCATACGAGTCATCCGTCCTATACAATTGCCATCCATCTGTCTCTGGTACCATACAGATCTCTACACAAACGTACCAACCCACATTAAGATAATCCAAAAGATTTTATTGTAGATAAATCAACGAACAGACTACTGACTACGATGAATAGAATAATTGATTTAAAAATGTTTATTTTGTTAATTAAAAGTCGAGGTCCAAGATTATTAATTTATTTCTCAATAAGAATTTTGCTTTATTACTCGTTTTGTTTAAACAAATTACTTCCTGCAGGGTTGCTAATTTCAAACGATGAAATAAAACAAAGTTGTACCGAAATCTTTTTTAAACTGTGTTCTGAAGTAAAAATATCCATTGAATCCCCGTAGAGCTGTTCTCAACAGGCGTAGGTTTTAACGAACCGAAAGCAACCCCAAAGAAAATTGTACAGATTTAGGGGACAATTTACGGTTGATCAGGCCAACTATATATCACGGGTCTTTTTGCGGGCCTCGGATAAGGAACGACACGTTTAATGTAGTGTTTATTCATTTCCGTTCCATTTTTCTTCTCGCCAGACGCGGAAAAAGGCACCATCAATTCTACGTTCTGAAGGCAGGGCAATTAAGTCGAGAGAGAAGAAGAACAAGCGGCGGTGGATACGACATCCAAACCTGGCCGCTCCACCCCAACAGGGCGAAGAGGGGTTAATTCCCACCAATTTCCTCTCCCGTTTCTCTTTATCCAATAACAATTTGCATAATGATCGTTGGGGCTAAAATTTTACATTTTTTTTTTGGGAATGTGTTTAAATATAACAACGTTTTTTTTTATTTGGAATTGTATCATGGTGGAAAACTGAAAGGAAATTCATTGTGTTTGGTTAAATACCGCAGCCTGTACATATACCATAGGCAACCAACGATGCACTTGTTAACGTTTCTACTGTGTCGTTGGTAGCCTATACCTATTTGAAAACTGAATTTAAAATCGAAACTAATAGTATACTTCTACACTGCTCAACAAAATTAGGGGAACACTTTTTTTCGAAACCTTAAATTCTAGGCAACTCAAATTTGGTCAAACTTGCGGTATGCTTTCCCATTCTTCAAGCAGGGCTTGTGTCGGTTCCTGTATGGTTAGTGGTGGATTAGGACGCTTGCGAACACGTCGGTCCAGCTGATCCCACACGTGTTCTATAGGATTCTGGTCAAGACTTAACGCCGGCCACTACATGACCTGAATTCCACGTTCTTGTAAAAAGTTTCTGGTGATCCCGGCGGTATGTGGCTTTGCATTATCCTGCATTTGGATGAAATTTTGACCGATGCCCTTAGAGCATACCAAATTTGATTTGTCCAGAACATATATTGAAAAAGTTACAGGTTTCGAAAAACGTGTTCCCCTAATTTTTCTGAGCAATGTATATTAAAAGTAATATTCTTAAAGCAGTAGTTTTTTATTTTCATGAAATAATACGATTACACGTGGCCAACTTCCAAACATATTAAAGTATTACAACAGATTAAAATGTTTTGTATGTCGTTTATCCGGTACGCGCTACTCTTTTGTTAAACAAACGCGGCGACGACAAACATACATAGGATGCTGGCGGAACAAGTCGCATTTGCATGCGCGCTCTCATACGAACCTATTAAGGCTCCCCGAGCCCGTTCGTCTTTTATTTAAGTATGCATGAGTGTCTCGCACCCGCGTACTCATTATTTAGTAAACATTGCCGATGCTTAGCTTTTACGGCTAAGCTTACCGCGGAAATATGGATAAAAAGGTGGCAACATGGCAACACCATTAATGTAACTTTTAACACAGGTATTTTAACACAGAGATAGGTGAACATGGTCTGCAGCAGGACAGGTAATAATATTCTTTCGAAATTGTCTTGTATCATTGAAGAGAATGAACAAAAGTTATTTATAATACCAAAATTACCCTATACTAAATAAAAATTACGTTCCAAGCTTTCCTCCATGGTTCCAAGCAAAGCAAAACCCTTGAGCTGGTCAGAATTGTCAAAGTACACAATAGTCTCTCGACAAGTTCTTGAATTTTCGATCGCTTATTGTTAGTTCTAACTCAATCTAACTGTAAATAACTATAGTGCATTTTGCAATATGAATTTTTAATTTTAGATTATAAACTAAAAATGACGAAATACGGTTTGGTGGAAGCCAAGCCCAGCTTTCAATTTCTCAGCTGCGCTTGGCTCTCTGTTGCTCTAACAGAATTTTAATGTATTTTTTCTTTTCCAAACCGTCCTAAATTGGGAAATTTGACAACTTGTCCCACCGCGTGAAGCGTCCAGAATTTTGTGTCGCTTTTTGGTAATTTTGTGCTAGTGTCTAGAATATCCTAGACACCACCCATTGAAAAGTAAATAGCTATTAAATTGCAAAAATCATTTGATTTTTATGAGGAAAATGAGAAATTGCAAAACTTATTACGAAACCTTTAATTAAAAATGTTCAAACTATTTCATTTCCTTATTGATAAAATAGGGTAGAACTGCTGTTTGAATTTAGTCAAGCTTGAATCTTGTTGAAAACCTATAATGTGCCTTTGAGGTTATGATTTTGCAAGTAGAATGGCTTGATTTTGCATGTTTTTGTTTGGATTCTAGACCACGTCCAAACTTCTAAAAAATAAATAAGAAGTTCACTCAGCAGCACAAAAATTATGACCATTTACGTTACAAAATATGATTGAATTATTGAAAATGTTTATTTATGTACAACCATCGAATCCCCGCTTTGGAGTATTAAAAAGTTGGCCACTACCGTAGATTTAGTTTAGCTCCCAATTACTTTTATCCTAAATGTCAACGATCTACCATCCAAACTTTGCCTACGCTGGAAACCTATTGCAATACGCTGGTCACAAGACATACGTCACCAGATGTAAATATTACAAAATAGCATATACGAGGTAGAACGTACTACAGAGAACCTGAAGTCAAGGCTTAGTCTGTCTATAACATTTATAAGCTGTCTTTAAACGTGGTGAGATACTGTGGACTCAAGTGTTAGGGCGTTTGTTGGAAGAAATGTCCCTAATATTTCCCCATTAAAAAAATAGTCTAACGGTATCAAATTTTTAGCATAGACTCTCGTTCGTCTTTCTATCGTCATTTTGAAAGTATGGACTAACGCACTTCCCAGCCCACACCAACAGTTACTCAATTGGGACGCATTGACTTCTATACGATTATATGTGTATTTTTTGTACCCCAAATATTACAGTTCTGCTTATTTACATAACCTCTAAGATGTAAACGAGCTTCATCCGAAATAGTATATAATTCTATGAGCAAGTAATGTAGCAATTTCTCACGAGAACGAAGTTTGCAGCACGAGCCGTAGGCGAGTGCTGCAAAGCGTTCGAGTGAGAAATTGCCATTACTTACGAATGGAATACTATACTTTTTCTACGACCATGCAACGAAATTTTATAAATTAATTTTTGTGCATATAGGGACAGCTGTATGTCACTATGGCGGTTTACAGGATTTTGACAGATTAAAATTGTTTGGTGCGCCTTGTCACTTAGCGACGTTGTCAATGCCTTGACAATAGCGCTAAGCAGTGTATCAACAATTTGGAAATGAAAAATCGAGAGCTGTGATTGGTTCTAAAGCCGTGAGGAATGAAATATTTCTCACTACTGGCGGGGTATGAGGAGCCAGGAATGAAATATTTGTCGTGTGTGTGGGGAATGGTTAGTATTGCTTAACATGAATTGCCATGATAATGAATGCATTCCTCAATAGGAGTAGAAAAAGATTATTTTGCGACCAAAATTGACGTCATTTCCTGATTTCAAGCCCACCCAGAGAAGCGATAACAAAGTGGATGGTCATTTTGCTTCAACTCTTGAGTGACTTGAGTGCAATTTTTAACCAATATTCCGAGTTCTTTATGCGAAATTCTCCTCGTGCGACTGGTATTCAGTTGTTGTGCTCTGTGACGACTTGAGGTTCTTAGGTTTCTACGCAGACTTAGGGCATCAGTAGCTATTATTTCGTTTTTTTTTTATTCAAAACCAAAAACTTTACACCAGCCGGTAAATGGGCCGTCCTGTCACTGGTTTGGCGTTAGTGATGCTAAATACTACCGGCTAACGGCCGCGGTAATACCGACCGCGCACTTTAAGCTACAATAGCGCTATCTGTCGACGGTCCTAATAACTACTGGCCGCGCATGCGCAGTTTGATCCCGGGCACCACATCGATAGACAAAATATATATGTATCTCCGTCTCACATTGTTGGAACCGAGACTACACATTGGCGCTGTAGGACCGTATAATCCCTAATACGTATATGGATAATATTGACAGTAGGTATTGTTAAAAAAACAGCCTTTGACACTACCTACTGTCAGAATGAAAATAATAAAATTGTGTAATGTGTAATCCTCGCTAACTAAGTTTAAATGCAGACACGATCTCGATCAAAAAGAATTTGCTCATACAGCTAATTAATTTTACCAAAATATGTCATAGACATAAATCATACAACATTTCCTATAGTGCCTTAGGTACTATAAATGGCCACATATGGTACGATTACCATGCCTGCTACGCATAATCTGCGACGAAAGGATCGATAGTCGTCACGTCACAACTGAACACGGCTTCCAAATATTCAAAATTAAACCGAAGGAATAAATCAGCGGTACCGCTGAATTTATGTCCGCGCCCGCCCGGATTTCATTTGTCTTCGGCGGGGCATCCCCCCTCCCGCCCCTTTACCCAGTGCCAGTGACGTTCGGCAAATCATCCCGGTAATGGAATCCAGGGGGCATCTGCGTATCTACAACATGTCTCTCTCCCTGTCTCTCTCTCTCTCTCTATTTGGGCGATTGTTTTCCACGGCCACCTGCTTGTTGTTGGCCCAATATTGGCCCACTTCCATCTGGCTTTGACGACGCTGCGGCACCGTCCAAACCAAAACGACTGACTGACCTCACACATCCTCAAGGTTCTGTCGCAAAGTTAAGTGTAAGGTTGCTGGGTAAGAACTGGCCGGTGCCAAGCTTTCCCCAAAACAATTTCATTATTGTGTGCTTGGATATTGCATTTGGAGTCGACCACAGATTGTGTTAGATTTGATTAAAACCGTAGCATTTGGATAATAATCCATTTGTGCTTGTTAGAAATGTTATATTCACCCTAATTGAACAATTATTGTAGTTTTTTTTATTTTCATTGTTCGTTTACGTTATACCCGTTTTACACTACGCAATTTAGTGCACAATTTAGTACACAATTTGTGCAGTAAGTAGGTACAACATCTTAAACAGAAATAGTGATGTATTTTCTTATGCTGAGTAGTTTGTCTAGGAATTGAACCATTTTCTGTTTACAAATTGCATTTGCTTACTATCTTCTTGTGTAACTTCTTGCGTAAGAATTGCGTAGTGTAAAACGGCTATTAGTGTTACCAGGTTACGGATTAGCACAGGGCTATTTTCAAACTCCACGCTCTTAAGCGTCCACGTTCGCTTTCTATCGAGGGTCGCACGCATTTTGTATCGACAAGGCAACCAAAAAACTTGCGTGCAGACCGAATCAATCTTTCAATAGATGTTACATTGAGTGGTCGATGACTGATTGATTTTTGACTATGATTCTCATTCTGAATTAACACTCTACGAACACAAAAGCGTTTGTCTATAAGGCGGGTTTGTTTGATTATTATTATTTTTAATTATTTCCCGTACATTTATGTCTTTTTTTATTGTTGTAATGGTAAACGATTTTGCATTTATTGACATATTTTATTTTTATTTGTTTTATTTACCCAGAGTTTTCTGCCTACTCACTACTCAGACTGTCATTTACAGTCTAAACAAAAATTTGAATTATTATTTTATAGAATGCATTATTTTTTTAGTTATAAGCAATTAATCAAAAATCATAAACTTTTACTTGAACCAAACGGGTAAAAAGTAAAAAACCCAAGGGAATTTAACAACACAATTAAATAGAATTAAATTAAATGTTCAAACTGCCACACTACAATAAATCTGTATGTAAGTGGCAAAATATTTTTAATTTGATGGTCAGGAGTTTGTGACTAAATGCTCATAACTGAAAAATAATGCAATTAAAAAAAATCTACGAGAAGTTCTTAGAATTAATCTTAGAATTGAAAAATAAAAATGTACAGGGTGTTCTATTAGAAAATATAAAGGTTTGCAAATTTCTATAATAAAATGAACACACTCTATATTCAAACTATATTTGAAGGAGACGTTGTTTAAACGAACACAACTTTTATTTGAAAAATGTTTTGATATTTTTTGCAGCTGAAGAATTGCTTAGATATTCCAGTAATTCTGACTATTTTTGGTTAATAGCTTATAATTAAATAATAATGCATTTGATCAGAAAATCTTATAAAAAAAACATATAATAATATACAGGTTGTACTATTTTAAAAAAGATTACTATATTTCAAATAACAAAATAAGCACCCAGTATATTGAAAATATATTTTTTAATATTCTACAGTTGGAGAATTATTTAGGTGTTCCGGTAATTTTGGATAACCCTGTATAAGGAGTATTTGTGTACAGAAATAAAATTGCACAGAATTAAAAGATCGTCTCGGTAACATAAATTTAGGGTTAGTTTTGTTTACGTGATAATATGCATTGCTTAACAAATCTCTTCCTGGGTATTTATTATGCATCTCTCGTGTTTAACCCGTTTAGCATTTCCCCCCGTTCGAGAATGGGGAAGAATGCGGACTTATGTAAGAACACGCAAGAAGTCGGTGGGCGTCCGTTGTATGTTTTCGTAAGTGATTTACAGCCGCGTTCCCATGAAGTGTTGTTTTAAAATGTAAATATTTTCCTGCTCATTCCATCAAGATAACCTCAGCGGCCCCCCGTATATATATATACCTATATGTCTGCCCGCGTTACAATTTAAATAACAAATACTAATTTATAAACATCTGAACGTGATCCTGAAACATAGCCCACAGGTATACCTGGCACTAATTATGTATACGCTCCGCGCAAGTGCTCATTTGTAACCATTTTAAACCAGAAATAAATGCATCTGTGAGACGAGCACCGTGCATATATTGTTTGTTTGTTTATACAATAAACAGAGGCGAAGAAAAATAGTTATATAATCCAGGAATCTCGTTGAAATGAAGGAATTTATCCAGATTACAGGTTTCGTGCTGAAGTTTATGTTATGATGTTATGAAGAAGTTAGAATTTCTATAAATAAGAAGATATTGCGACATAAAATTCTCTAGGTAGACTGAAATAAAAGCCTGAAACTTGGCCTCAAAGATCGAATAACGCTTCATAATTTATTTTTTGTTTTACTTTAATCTGCAATATTCTTCATTAAAAGCTAGCTTGACGTTCTATGAAATAAGCATCCTGTATAAATGTGGATGGTAAATTTTGAAAATAGAACATGGCGTAACGCCAACAGCTGATCCAACCCGCGCAAATTGTCAATTTACTTGTTTTATGTTAGAAGAAAGCATCACAACTAACGCTAACGCTGGAAAAGGTATATTATTTATTAGTATTTGATACTTGTCGGTTCGTTTGCTGCAAAAATCGCAAATTATCACAAAGGAGAAAATAATACAGTTATTTTTTAATCTTTAAAAATTAGCTTTTCGGCGTCAGCCCACAAAGTATGGAAATATGGCAAAATCTCTGTAACTGTTTGTAATTTTTAAAAATCCTCCATTTTTAAATTATGAACAAAAAGAAATCTGATGTTGCCAGGCACATGACTTCATCATACTATTTAGCACTGTTTCCCAACGCAAATGAACGCAAACGCTGATGGTATGACAATAAATACTGTTAATAATAGGGTATATAGCTGTCAATAGTACCAAAATACCTGTCAAATCCTGGCCAACTAGTTTTATTCTCGAATCTAGAATTTGCATATGCTGCAAAACTATTAATAATTAATAAATCTGATGTGGCCAACCGCATGACTTTATCATATTATGTGTATATAGAATTAATAGTTTAGCTGCATGAGATTCTATTTGATCGAGATCGGCCGTGTCTGCATTAAAATAAAATTAGTTAGCAAAGAATTGCCAGATATATCGATTCGATTGACAGTAGGTATTGTCAAAACATCAGCATTTGACACTAACTACTGTCATTAGAACGAATATATCTGTCAAATCCTGGCCAACTAGTTTTATATTAATGCAGACACGGCCGATCGCAATCAAATACAATTTGGTCATGCAGCTAAACTAATAATTTTACAAAAGATGTCATAGACATATATTCTTCAGAATTTCGTCTACTTTAATTTATTATTTAACTATTTTGACTAAATTGCAGAAATGGTGGCTCACTTGCTAAATCTTTGAAAAATGCTAACAACAAATATCCAGTTCTGGACCCTTTTTTAGCTCTATGTTTGGTCAGAAATCTTCTCGTTCCCCTACCTTTAGTAGTTTCTCCGGAATCGTCGCTACAGACAGATACACATACACACAGATAGAACTGCTACAGACAGACACACATACACACAGAAATGTTGTTGTACCTTGGCCTAAAATGTTCACAGGACCCAAAAGCACATATTTCCCCTAAAAACTACAACTTTTTCTACGCGAATACACCACTTTATCATACTATGTATGATAAAGTAAAAAAACATATTTAGTTCAAATTCATTTTTCATCCGTCAACTGTTTTTGATGTCACCGACTGTTTCTCTGATTTTTGTTTACTTATCGTAATGACATCGCTTAATTATCTTTATGATAGCATACAAATATGACCTTACATCAGAAAATTATTGAGCGAACGACAGTTGAAAATTATGGAATATCGTTAACTTTTGTTTTGTGGGTGGAAAGCGAACACGCATTATCGGTAGATTTCTTTGCGCCGAATACAAATCTGGGCTTCAAAGTTGGATATAAAGTTAGTTTTTTGCGTTTATCCTTGGGTTTGTTTTATGGAAGCGCACGCACACCATAACGTGCGCCGTAAATGTTTAAAAAAATGTTTAAAAAACATATGTAGACAAACAAGCTTTGAGCATTTCATGTCAAAGTACATACTTAGTTAAAGGTTTACTTTGACCCTTTTGCGGTTTCCTTTTGGGTTCAGCTGACACAAATTTGTTACAACTAATTATGGATATTGCGCTAGTTTTTTTTTTGGAAACTTAGCATTTTATAATGCTATAGATAATGTTTTAAAAAATGAATTTTTGAAAAAGTATTTTTCGCTACGTACCATATTCTTTCTACAAACCCATAGGTAACATAGGTATTTTAGAAACAAATGCCTAAATTACATATGAAAATCTAGAGTAGCATCTTTAGGTAACCGGAGATAACAAAATAAATAAAATATCATAATAAAGATTTTTTTATCAAACATTATTTATTTGAAATAGGAGTATTGCGTAAAAACTCTTAATACAAAGATTTATGAGCATCAAAAAATAATGTTATTTTTTTACATTTTTCCGAAAAGAAACAAAATAGCTTATATGCTGGACTACATCTTCATTTCATGTTTTAAACAGTAAGCTTTTAGTATCAAATCCTCATTAAAATGACGTTTACAAAGATAGTTTAAGAAAATTTCTATTTATCAGTTCAGCAAGCAAAACTACTACATACCACCGTATTGCAGCGGACGAATCACACCACATAATAAATAAAAAGATAAAAAACATCCAGTCAAAATCAACCTTGAAATCATGTCATTTTGATATTACTGTTCTGTTGCAACTCCTTTAATAACAGAGAAAATGACGTGAACAATAAAGAAAGTTCAAGGGAAAATGGTTATTACGTAAACTCGTCAGTAATATAGAATCAACTAAATAAGCGAATGATAATTAACCCAGGTGAGGATAATTTTTGGAAAAAACACCTCCGCCTGGATAAACAAAATGTTCAGAAAATATCAGATTATTGTTTCATTTCAATTATTGTTAGTTGTTATGACTGGAAAATCGTATGTACTATATAGTTCAGGTTTAAAGTTGGAGAAAAACATCATTATGTATATACTCAAAACTGAAAGTCGTTTGACCAATAGTATTAAGACAATTAAAAGATCTAAAAGTCAGTAAAAAATGGGGTTACCTTAAACAATATGTCAATGACGTCATAAGTGAAGCAGATGGGAATTGAATTTGATATACGATTATTTTAATAATTAAAAATCGACGTGTACGTGGATTTCTGAAATAACACACCCCTGTTCTTTAATTATTCTCAAAGTAAGATATATAAAAATCAGTGTCTCAATTGTCAGTGTAAGAATTCCAACTATTCAATTTATTACTATAACAGGAATAAAATCCGCAAAACAAACACAGTTTGGCTCATATGGCTTTTAAGTTCTATATTACTATTTGTATTGTTTAAACTTTAAATTAAACAGTCGAAAGTTTAAACTATACTATGTGGAATACGCGTGGAAGCCCCGATATACACTAATTAAGAATAATCATCGTCATTGACGTAAATAGAATATAACATCCCGACTTGCTTTAACTTTAACACTTAACATAGCAACAGTAAAAATCGCAAACTTTACAATACAAAAATTAATATAAAACTCCATTTTCCGATCTAACTTGTATAAACAAATCATACCAACCTTATTAACGTAATAAAAACCTGCAAATTAGCACACCTACACAGTGAAATCACCAACACGACTGGAAAAATGCGTGCGTTCACTCACAAACTGTTTTGGTTGGTATTTTGTGCGGCCGTCGACTCAGAAGTCACTAGATCGAGTCGTCACCAATATCCATGGTGGAGTTTTATTTGCCGCTAAGGTCACGTCGCATAAGTGGAGCTACTGTCTGTATAAAATAACGTGTAGATGCAATTAACACTGACTTCTGTACGCGGACTGCCTTCCATTCATTACAGTGGCGTCCCGGCCAGACATAAACGGCGTAAATTGCCGATTTAATTGCCCGGCGAATGCATCCCGCCGGTCCTCTGCTATTGTTATTGTCACGCAGCCTTTTGTTCGTCTATTTACTTTTGCATGGAAAGTTGGTATTAGTTCTCTGGGAACGGGAAATTCTATGTCCCTTGCAGCTTTTTATGGAATATAAAATACATTAATTACGTTTCTAAAACTCGATAACAGTTCTGGAACTACCAAATGCTAATAAATATTAATTTCTAGTAATTAGTTTAATATTTAATTTTATCGGTTTGTATACTGTAAAGGATGTCTATTTGCGGCTTTCCCTGATTTTTTTTTCAAAGTTAGTGGAAAGTACTGCACTTATGCCCCACCCCTTGTACAACTCAGTCTTCAACACGAAAATGATGTATAAAAAATCAGGACAAACTAAATCTACTAAAACTAAAGGATCATACACGTCCTTTTGTAGATACTTAAACTGCACCTCATGTTAAATAATTTGAATGAAAGCTTGGTGAAAATGTGAAAAGAAAACTGCGAAATTGGGAGCAAGTGCTAATCAACAGAATTAGAGAGTAGTATCATGTAGTATATTTTTGAAATGAATAATCATTAATAGGGAAATTGTGCTCATACAGACTATACAAAATCAGTTTTGTAATGCCTAAATGACACGGAACAAGTTTTATCAACTTTGGTTTGCTATTTCCTCATAACAGTGATGTAGATATATGTTACGGTTAAAGTGATAAATGTGGTTTGTATTAATAATTACCGGCTATTATTAGTAATAACCGCATCATTTGGTCAATGTGATTAGAAACACTTAAATAATCACATGGACCGGCTATTATTAACTATTATTAATCTTTTGTATACAGTCTTCAAAAAAGTTAGCTAAGTTATTTTGATTACTATGTAAGCTATTATATTTATTTACTCGACGCAAATCATTAGTACGGCTAGCCTATTGACCAAAATTATGAATACTACAAAACATTGATAATACAGAATGTTTTGTTTTGTCTGAACAATGTTTTCTTTAGAAACTACTGGATATAATTGGTAATGATATTTGGTATACACCCACGGACGGCTCAATGACGAAAACATAAAAAGGAACATTTTATACAGAGTATTCAAAGAAGTTAACCATTTCATTATCTATAACACCCATTTTTATATTTAATGCATGTGGGTAGTTTTTTGTAAAAGTTCAAGGTATAATTATCATCTTTAGAGAAGAGCTGATGATTTTTTGATTTTTTTTTAATCAACGAAACTATGGTTTTTGCCGTACTTTTTTTATAAAAAAAAATAATATAAAAGACAAAAGAAGATGTCGTCCTATTAAAATATAAAAATCTTTATCTTGCTTTATTTTTACAATATAAATGGTGTAATTGTTGTACTACCACAAAAAAACATTTTATCTACAACTCACATATAATAAGTTCATTGCATATGTATCTATGACTGTATAATCCCCATCATTATACGCGCCAATGGTTATAATTATACTAGCGTTGCATAATAATGGCGAACTGCCATCATTATACAGCGCTAGTCAAAGTCTGTCAAAACCTACGTGGATGACAGCTATTTGACAGTTCGCCTCGCCATCATTAACAAATACATTTAAAATATTTTGCATAAAATGAAATTAATAAGTCGTATTTGACTCGCACATAACGAATATAAATCGCTCGCATGATTACACGCTCGCCTACGGCTTGCGTGTTAACTTCATGCTCGCGATTTATATCCTTAATTATGTGCTCGTCAAATAATATACTATTTTAAAGTTTTGTATTAAAAACATAATAAATAATAAGTTATAGAACAATGTTTCTTGCCACGTATTGCAAAATGCAGAAGCAAGGAACGTACATAGACGTATGCACTGGCAAAATAATACAAACCGAGTTTCTAATTACTTGCTTAGCTTTTAAGAATAGCGCAAATAAGCATGACCCAGAGTTTTGCACTCGTGCATGCAATTAGTATGGATTGGCATTTTTTAGTCTCGTTTTGATAATCTTCCTTGTTTTAGTCATGAGTAGTAACTAAATAAGTTAGCCAGGACTAACGTCACTAAAGGCCCAACACTGAAAACCCAGTAAATAGATTCGTTGTGTGGCGATTATGTAGATAGTAGGTACTAACAGAATTCCAAATCTGAGGCTATTATATTGTAGCATCACCTTAATGCAATATCGAATTGAAATATATCACATTGACCACAGCATGCTGGAAATTATTAATAACAGCCGGTTCATGTGATAAATTCTTCACTTTAAGCTCGCCACTTGGCTATTATTAATAATAACCGGTAATTATTAATAATAAGCTATTTATCACTATGACCGTAACATATACACTATACAGTAAGCGCATACAGTATGGAAACATGGAAAAATCTCTTGAATGGTTTGTAATTTGAAAAAATCCTCGGACACGTAGATTTTTATTTATCAAAATATACTTATTTACAAAACATCTTCAATAGATTCGACTTATGACATCACGACCCTTTTTACTTTATCATACGCAGTATGGTAAAGTATTGTAATCATGCCGAAAAAAAAAATTGAGATTTTAGCGGAAATAGGTCTTTTTGGG
Source organism: Melinopterus prodromus (assembly GCA_964023965.1). NCBI lineage: Eukaryota > Metazoa > Arthropoda > Insecta > Coleoptera > Scarabaeidae > Melinopterus > Melinopterus prodromus. The sequence continues at coordinate 14,292,780 of OZ030393.1, forward strand.
TCCCCTGAACATTTTTGACCAAGGTACAAAAAAAGTCTGTGTGTGTGTGTGTGTGTGTGTGTGTGTGTGTGTGTGTGTGTGTGTATGTGTGTGTGTGTGTGTGCGTATGTGTGTACTCGATTTTTGTGGAGGCGATTCCGGAGAAACTACTAAAGGTATCGGGACGAAAGTTCATATTTGGAAGTTTTATGACCGAACTTAGAGCTGAAAAGCTTTTGGTTCAAAAGGGTCCAAAGGAACTGGTAGTTTATTCTAAGCCTTTTTCAAGGATTTTAGAAATGAGCCGCCATTTCTGTAATTTCGGCAAAATAGTTAAATAATAAATTAAAGCAGAGGAAATTTTGAATAATTTATGCCTATGACATTTTTTGGTAAAATTAATAGTTTAGCTGCAAGAGCAAATTCTATTTGATCGAGATCGGTCGCATCTGCATTGATATGCTACATAGTAGCCAGGATTTTGACAAATATTTTTTTGTGCTGTCACCACAGAAATGTCTATGGCTGTCACCACGCTGTCACACTCGGAGAACCATCGACTATAAATCTGTCAGAATTTGAATTAGCTTTTTAAACTTGACATTTCGTAGAAGTGGTATCAACCTAACATTTTCTATACCGAAATATAACCATTTTTGATTTTTTTTAAATACGTATTTCTCAAAAAGCAATACAAAAAACGTTGATGTCACTCCTGCCGAAAACTACATAGCGCGACTCGCTCACATGCGACGACGACGCTCCGCCATCGGTGACGCGCCGCATCACCGCTCGTTGTGCTATTCCTTACTTTCGGCACTTGTGAGATAAACAACTATTATTCTGATGACAGTAGGTAGTGTCAAATGCTGATGCTTTGACAATACCTTCGATTGATACTATTGACTATCAAAATATCTGTCAAATGCTGGCTAACTAGTTTAATTTTAATGCAGACACGATGTATCTCAGTCAAATAGATTCTCATGCAGCTAAACTATTAATTTTACATATTGTATGATAAAGTCATGTGCCTGGCCACATCAATTTTTTTTAAATGTCAAGAAACTAGTCTACTTGCATAACAAACATCCAAGATGTATGTATTCTAAAGTTATACAGTTTTATCTTAGAGCAGAAAACAAAAATTCGTCAAAATGTTTTATTGGCATTAATATGAAACATTAATGTAAAATTTTGTAAAATTTTGAACACTTTAACACTTTTTACCTTTTAAACCCACAAGCTTTGGTTTTCTACTTGGGGCACGTGTGTGGAGAAACGCTACAGAAATCCGAAACCCTATAATATCAAACTCCATGAAATACGCGCGCCATTTCGGGAAATGATTTGTTACCTAAACGAGATTAATTTAACCACAAATCTAATATTCCTCCGTTGATAACCGTGCCATAAATTGGACGCTAATTAAAATGCAACTAAGTGCGCGTATATAACAATTAGGTAGATGGCGTTAGCAGCCGCTATAAACGCAATAATATAATATAACAAGTACTTTAATCCGGCATTATGCTGCGCGTGTGCGCAATTCTCGACTCATTAACGCCTAATGAAAATTTGTACCGGAATCCTCGCCCGTTAGCGGAGCCCGTTTAAGCACACCTATTAAAACTAACTAATAAACGCGACTACAGAGGGCGTTTGACGCGAGAACTGCCGCTTTGATGACCGGAGAAATAGAGTTCTTGAAACAATCGAAGACAAAAATGTATGCTTGAAAATGTCAAAATCCAATAATGCTATTATTATTATTATACAGAGTATTTATTGAAGATACAGCAAAAATTCAATGGGACCATTCCATGTACTATTCTAAAAATATTTTGCTCTTTGATGATTTTTGAAAAACAACTTTGTTTCGAACATACAGGGCAAGAAAAATTTTCGACAAAACAAAATTTTTATTTTTCCTAGCTGGAGATTGTCCCCTTTTCAACAGTTCTTGCAGATTAAGAAACATTACATGAATTTTTGGTAATATAATAAACAAAGCGGTTTGTCAAAAATTATCAACGGACAAAATATTCTTAGATTAGTCTAGGAAAAAACCTCTTGAAATTTTGTCGTATGTTTTATGTAGTTTGGCTGTATATATATACTCAATTGCATCGCTTTCTTTTGGCTGGACAACAGGCTCTACACAGAGTAGGAATATATACCTACGTGTAATGATTTTGGATGCAGGATACAAAACTAAAATCACTAAAGCTAGTGGAACATAGGTCTTTAATTTTGTCTCATCAAAACGAGAAACTAAATATGAGATATAAAGGTGCACAGACAAAAAAAAATCTGTTAATCTCAAATAAATAGTTGTTTGAATAAAGGAAAAAAATATATTTATTTGCTACGAAGTATGTTTATTTGAGTCAAAGAACATTTGTTTGGAGTAATGTAATATTTTTACTTTATCATACGCAGTATGATAAAGTATTGTAATCGTGCCGAAAAAGAAAATTGATTTTACCGGAAATGTCTGTGTGTATATGTGTGGGTGTGTGTATGTGTGTACCCGATTTTTGTGGCGACGATTCCGGAGAAACTACCAAAGGTATCGGGACGAAAGTTCATATTTTGAAGTTTTATGATCAAACTTCGAGCTGAAAAGATTTTGGTTCACTCTAAGTATTTTTCAAGGATTTTGCAAATGAGGTGCCATTTCTGTAATTTCGTCAATATAGTTAAATAATAAATTAAACTAGAGAAAATTTTGTATAATTTATGACTGACATTTTTTGGTAAAATTAATAGTTTAGCTGCAAGAGCAAATTCTATTTGATCGAGATCGGTCGCATCTGCATTGATATGCTACATAGTAGCCAGGATTTTGACAAATATTTTTTTGTGCTGTCACTCTATTTGATCGAAATCGTGTCTGTATTAAAACAAGTTAGCCAGGAGTTGACAATTATTTTCATTCTAATGACAGTAGGTACTGTCAAACGCTGACTTTTTGACAATACCTACTTGACAGTAGGTATTGACATACCTATTATCAAAATATCCGTCAAATCCTGGCTAACTTGTTTTATTTTAATACAGACATGATCGATCTCGATTAAGTAGAATCTCGTGCAGCTAAACTATTAATTTTATATATTGTATGATAAAGTCATGTGCCTGGCCACATCAGATTTTTTACTCAAATAAAAATTTTTTTGCAGCAAATAAATATATTTTTGCCTCAATTCAAACAACAATTTATTTGACTAAAACAGTATTGTGTACTTAGTTTGTCCGATTATTATCACCGATTTTTATTCTAATCAAAAAACTAAAAAAGTTCATTAAGTTTAAACTAAATGAAGCAACAACAAAAAAATTAAATATTGTTTTTACTCAAAAATTTAAACATTGTTAACCTTTTTACAGAATTCGACGAAAAGAGAAAAAAAATTAAGGTATATTTATATTTAAGATAACAGGATTTAAATTACTTAAATGGAAATGATGCCAATTTCAGAAATTAATTTGGCCAAGTTGCGAGGTGTCTATTATTTTTTTGTGTTATGCCTTATATCTTTAATGATGAAGGAAAAGCTTTTGTTTTCTTAATCGGAGCTACCTTGGATTTTGATATGCCGTTATGCCGATGATGTACGCTTTTATAAAATGAATATTTTGTTGTTTTAAAACTGGAATCAAGGCCTGCATTTAATGACATCAAATTAGCATATGAAAACATTGAAAACATGATCTGCATACGCTGCAAAATTATAAAAATTTTAAATCTTACCTTCAATTACCTTCAACACTCGTTGTCTAAATTTAATATGAATTTTTTTTTATTCTCAACAAAAATACCTACGTAACTATAGTTGGGTTAGAGCTTTTCTGGAAACAAAATAGAAATGTATCTGTATCTGAAATTATAACACTATAATCGTGATTCAATCGTGAAAAGCGAAAAAAATATTGTTTTTAGTTTTGTTTTTAGTAAGAATCTACTCAAACGTTTTTCTAATATAATGCAAATAGCTGGAAGATATTTTCAACAAAATATTGCACATCAGTGATTATCCTGTTAAACATGAAAGCTGCACTTACCATAAACACTTATTTGATGTTTAAATTTGAGTTACCATACATGTGCAACGTAATCAACTAAGTACTTTCCATATTTAATCTTTGATAAGTAGTTAAGGAAAAATGGTACAATTCGTGACCATATTATTTGATCGGCGTTTATTTAACCATTGCTCTGGGTGGTCCATAGTTCGAAATGGTGCAAATTTATCGTCTGGACTATATTTCAAAGATGTGTATCGTTTGGACGAGCTCTGGAATCGACAGTACGCGGCCCCCAAATCCGCATTAAAATGATGAATATTGCAACGGTGCGGGCATAAATCTGCCCGCTTAATGGTTCGGAACTTTTGTGTGCGGTACCTGTTTTGAAAAGTCGAAATGCACCAATCATACTGCCGCTGACAAATAGGTTATTCCGACGTTTCGGTGTTTTCGAGTTGCCGCCGATATGACCCCACCAGCCTCCACAGTTTACGCGCTGCCTGCCCAGTTTGTTTTTTTGACGCAGTTCCCATTTGACAACTACCTACTACATATACTATGTGATAAAAAAGACGCATCATCAAGAAAAGCTGGACATTTTTTAACTTACGGAAGAAATTACATTATAAAATAGTTGATTAATAATTTTAATAAAGTAGACTTATCATTCTTATCAATATTATGTTAATATTATATTATTTAGTAAATAATCCTTAGCACAACAGTTAAAATTATATAATAAGTTCACTGTCATTTTGTATATTTAAATTAAAAAAGTACAAAAAAATGTAATTTTTTTCTTATCATATTAATATGATCAAAAGTTAACTTTTGTATACGTGCAGTTTAAAACCAAAGAAGTTGAGACAAAATCAGAAGCAAAATGAACATAACCATTATGTGTTGATTCACATTATATATTACTATTAATTTATTTAATTTTTATATTGTCCTGCTTCTAATTTCATTGTCTGCATAAAGATATAGAAAAGATTTCTTGCTTTTAAAAAATATATTCTTTTGAATTTATTATTTTGGATCAAAGGTTTATTTCCTTGACACAATACTTACTTCATTGAATACTCTAGTTTATTTGCTTGTAGAGATTAATTTAGTTGTAATATTCATTTAAGCCAAATAAATATATTTTGATACATGCAAAAATTACTTTCCTTTAAAGTAATATTTTTGTTTTGATTTGGGGTTTACCTCCCCCAAAGAAATCATATTTTGATTCAAATAAACATAAATTTAGTGTGAATACCTCATCCAACTTTGTATTGTTAGATGACGCTTGTCACTCTCTCCTCGCAGTTCGGCCTTATCTTGAGTATCAATAGTAGAAGCCCACCGCTCAGTTGATGTCATGTGTCACGCTAAATTGCTAAAAAAGGCCGTGTGATAGGTAGTATAGAGCACACTGCATGAAGGTTCAAGTTCCTATTCCGAATCAGCGTACACTTTGTTACCCTAACCATGACTATATGTAGATCTGGGAAAACCAACCACTGGTCGAGGATGTGCGACATCCCAAACGGCGGTGTCACGTGGAGATTTTGCTCTAATGTACCCTCCGAAAAGTTCTACTAGTCAATAATAGGTCCACATCAATTCCGTCAACAATCTAATAATTTCTTTAATCAAACCATTTATCGCTACCTTAAAATATCGCATTTTAACTCAACCAACAAATGCGTTAATTTAAAAAATTATAATTCTTTCACTAAACATAATCATAATTATTTGAACTAAATAAATCTCGTTCGTTATAATATACAAATTGTAAATGTTAACTGAAAACTTAAGTTGTTTCTCACAAACAAACTTTCTTTCTACCAAACAAATATTTCAAACAAATGCATTTTTATCCACAAATAAATATTTCTTTCCCTCTATTGTAACACCAGATCTATCTCGTACATACGTAGTTAACAAGACTCCAAATATTAGTTTCAAATGAACCTGGCACAACAAAAATGTGCCCGTCCAGTTCTAGTTAGACCTCTTTGGGTTGGGTTGACGTTAATTTCAACACATCCAATTTTACCGACGTTGGCAGGGTTCGTGTGAGAGAAAACATGGTCAAATGTCTCAATCCAAGCACTAGCAAAAGATTGCTTTTAAAACTCGTTTTCTGAAAACGGTCAAAATAACACTTATTCAAAAATCCTTGAATTCTTGAAAAATAATGTTTCAAAGAAACCATACGGTACAACACTATAAAAGATTATCATTATTACTGAGACGCAATTATTAATTGCAAAACTAATTTCGATTAGGTACATGTATTTTGTAAATAAAAACTAATAGGCGTTTACGATCTTGCCGTGAATACGAATCCGGGCTTAAATGTGAAATATCACCATTCACCAAGAAACATTAACAAAATCAAATCAAAATAAAAAATGATTGATTTTGAACAATATTAAAAAGTTTAGAAAATAAATTTCTTCCGGGTTAGCGGGTTAGGCCGTGTGCAATTTATGTTCGGGCCGTATAATCCTACGTACTTAATTTAAGACTTTAATTCATTGTCAACAAACTAGAATGCTCTAGAAGCTTCAAAGCTTATTTGGTAGCAGATATCTTTGATGGGTTTTGCGAATTCATAACTAACAGACCCGTAGTAACTTTACAATGGTTTCAAAATCATCCTTATCTTAAAGGCTTGTGTTAGCGTATTTTGCTCACATAACCACGGATAAATCAATTTTGTCAATCTATTTCAAAAATCTGCTTTTAGAGCCCTTTATCCGGTACCCAGCAAACAAAAGAAATGCTTAGGCCGGTTCAAAACCCGCCAGGTGACAACCCAGTTTTAGGTATTGAGAGGTCATTTCCGTCAATATCTTGTCTTCCGTCGTCTTCACTCGCACATTCAGGCAGATTCATGAGCCTCATTTTTGCTCATAGTGTTAGTAATATTTCCCATTGAATTGGAGTTTAGTAAGCATCCGTTATCATCATAAAAAGACGTTAAAAACACTTCAATCTTGACTAATTAACAACATTCCAGACAAAAAAAGTAAAACCCGCCACTGGTTCACTGAGGGGGGTTACAGAGGCCGGGAGGTACTCAGCTGACATCAAAAACCATCTCGACGACCGATAACAATCCCCAATACTGACGCTACGCATATGTTGATGACTCGATCCGTCTGGCTCGATGAATGCTTGTCGCTTGTCTCTTTTCGGAAATCGGCAACGGCCCATTTACCGACCCGAGACAGAGATGGCGCTACCGTCGCGTTCGCTCGTAATCGCGACCTCGGCCGCCCTACCGTGTGTCATCGATTCCAAATTATTTACATATAATTGACTTCCTGGCATTTATAAAGAGCACTGCGCCACGGTTAATGCATCGGACAATATGGGCGAGGTGAGCGACGACGGCAGTTTGCGCGGCGCTACTTATTATGGCCTGCTAGGCGAAGATGTCTGAATCACTGACGGAAAAGGGCAGTACCTTAATGTCACGCGCAACTAGAGGTAGAGCTGCGATTAGATCTTTTTGTTTTTCGCACCTAGCCAATATATATTCCATAGGAATGTTGTGCACAAAATCATCGAACTATAATAACAATGGAAGGTGATTACTAGTAACTAACAGAACTGCTATATAAATCATGGCAGAAGACTAGACAAGTACTAACGACATTGGAAATGATAGACAAAAATAATTCAACAAAACTCAATTGGTGTGACGGTATTCACATTTTTCAATGCTCACAAAATTGTAAGCTCTACAAACTTCATCAAAATATCCATACAAATTTCCCGACGCTTACTTTGACGTCGTATAATCCGTATAATGATACGACTCTGTATGGAAAATGGAAATTGGTCCATTTTGTTTTACTTGAAAATTACTTGGTCTTTTGGTTACCACTTTAGTAATTATACGAAGATAACTAGTTTATTAAACTTGGGTGTTTAATTACCACAACATTTGGTAAAAAACTAATTAAGATTATACGTTACAATTTTTAAAATGAAATTTGTAGAACATTGTAGAGAATCAATATGATGTTTTGATGGTGTAAGTTTCATCAGTAATTATTGCTATGCAGTAATTGGGCAACTTATTCAGGTTCTCAAGTCCTTTCTCTTAGAAAGCAGTATTAGTTTCCATTATGTTGATTAATGTTTAATTACATTATCTGATATTTTTAAAAGATGCACAGTTATAAGTTCAATTTTGGGGAAAAGGAAGATGCCAGAATGACAAAGATGAGTTTGTGTAGGAGACCTATCTGTAAAAGACGTGTGTCCAAGTTTTTTTATGTCTAGATTGTAGACTTATTTATCCCAACATCCGAACATAATTTTATTAAAGTTGCTCCGTTGAAGAAAAACTTGGTATTTTTTGTCAAAATTGTGCAATTTGGGCAATGTAATTATAATGTACTCATTTTAGATTTGGATAGACAAATAATGTAACAAAAAAATCATATGAAAATTTTACTGATTCTTTGAAATTTTATTATTGAAATAAATTAATAACTATGAGTGGTAAAAAAATTCGTCATGAAATGTTATCCACCTATGTTTGCATCATTATCGCCGAAAGTATTAACATTAGAAGAAACATTTTTAACTTATTAAAGACGAATGATGTACCTACATGATAAAACAAGAATTACTTAAAAATACTGGAATTACTTACAAATATTGGAAGAAACGGGTTCTCAGAACCGAGTTATTATGTCAATATCTACGTATGCTGTAAAAAATACGTTTGCTGATGACAGACGACGTGATAGAATAGATATTGTCACAATATCTCTGTTCTGAAAACCAGTTTTTAGCCTTCTCCTAAACCTACATCTTTCAATATTTTTAAGTAATTCTTGTTAATCATGTACCCACATCTTTCATCTTTAATATGGAGTATAATTTGCTCTGCTGAGCGTAATACTTTTGGAGACATTGAAACAAACATTTTATGACATTTTTTTAATCACCGATAGTTTTTAGTTAGTTTCAAGTATAATATCATCAAAGATTCAGTAAACATTTTGATATGATGTTGAGAACAATTTTCTGAATCTACTGGTATTATTTTCAAAGGCGGGCGAATTATAATATTTACGATGTACAGTGATTTTGCGTCTATAACGACTGTTAATTTAATTTACTTTGGTATAATAATTTGTCAGATAAATTCATAGATAACCCCAAAAAACGTCACATAGCGACAGACTAGTAACTAGGGACATACGTCACTAGGTTTACCACATGAAGTTTTCTACGCATGAAGTTAGCTGATCTGGAATTCGAATTCGTTTTACGTCAGCGTATAAAAAGTAATAATAATTTTAGTTACATTGTCTTCTGAAAGATGATTGAAGATGAGTCATAAAATGGCCCGTAGCTTATCAGCAGCCTTCATCTTATATCTATGAATTCATATAAATTTGAATGGGCCAACCAAGTGACGTATTCCGCGTTAATTTCCTGGCCTTTTATCGGTCTAAACTTACCAGACGACCTGAATTTGCAATATCCCTGCACAAAACACAAAAATCATAAACAAGCTAACTTGAATAAGTTTTGATAAGAGAAGTCAGAATACTCATAAATTGTGACAATAAAATGCTGAAAATATGTATTCAGCAATAAATTGCTGAAAAATAGTAAAATGTTATTATTTTTTAATTATGCACTACAAACATTCAGATATTGGGACTAATACAAAACAAAATGGTATGAATTGGCATGACATTTCAACAGAGTATTTGAGTATCTGACGAAGACCGAAATTGCTCACTGGGGGAAGTTAGTCATAAAAGTTGTCCATAAAACTTTTATATCAGATTTTAATCAATGACACATTTTTGCAAAGCCCTTATTGGTACATTTTTACAATCACATATCTCCGTTAAGCCTTTACATTTACAACATCTCTTGCAGCAATTAAAAGTACAAATATAGCCAATACTACCATACTTATTGCTAAAAAAATAACTTTGAATATTTTTACTCTGGGACATGCGAGTATACAAAAATACGTAGTTTTAGAACAGCACTTTAAATAAGTTGTTTTTATCATCCTATTGTAACAACAAATACATGTGAAAGAGGAAGCTCGTCTCTACTTGTGCTAGTTATTGCAGTCGAAGTTTCTGCTAATTAGTGGTCTAAAAAAATCATGAACTTTGACTTCTCTTTCATTTGGTGTATTTATTGTTACAATCGGATGATAAAAAGTCGTTATGCAAATAGCTTTTCTGAAACGTGTATGGTTCTATAATTGCATCTCGGGATAAAAATAGTAAAAGTTCATCAACTTAACTAGCATACGTAGACACGAGCTTCCTCTTTCATTTGAAGTATATGTTGTTACAATCGGATGATAAAATAAAGTTATGCAACGTGCTTTTCTGAAACGATGTATTGTTCTGTAGTTCCATGTCCAAGAGTAAAAATAGTCAAAGTTCAAGAATTTTTTTAGACTACTAATTAGCGGAAATTTCGGCTGCAATAACTATGGACCTATGGGTTATATTGGTACTTTTGATTGATGTTGTAATTGGTAAAGGATTAACAGAAATATGAAATTGTAAAAATGTGCCAATTGAAGCAAAACATGACGTTCTTTGTAACTTTTTAGGTAGTAATTATGATTTGCGCCCTATGCCATAACTACTATAGACTTAATACGCTAAGGACTTTCCAAAAATGTATCATACATTAAAATCGGATGAAAACAGTTTTGTGGATAACTTTAACTAGCTTCCCCTAGCTAAATTGCTCGACAAGGTCTCTAAAACTTGGACCACCAGACCATCATTTTGGTTCTCCCGGTATATTAAGCTAAGTGCATGTTTATTTTCTTTCTTTTCTAAAATATCAAAGCCTTGTTATTCTCTTAATGAATATGGTTACGAGTTGAAAAATTAATCATGATCGTTTGAAGTTTATAAAGCTGTCTATTTTAGAAACATTCATATATTAGGACGTATCAAAAACAAAAAATGGTGGAAATTTAGACATTTTTGGAACAGGCAACTTGCGAGCCTCGAACATACACCACCCTTTCATGGATGTAACTAAATAGCTAAATAGGTACAGTATAAGTTAACTAAATATTAAATTACATAATAGAATAATAAACAACAAATTCTTGGAACGTTATAAACTGTAGACTGGAGTTCGAGGTTGTTTGATATTACATACATAGTTCAGCTAACTTAGTTTCGACGTCGAATTTGATCGTCCGAGGCTTATTTGGCTTCCCTGTCTATTTTAAGGTATCCGACGAAAACTAAGACCTTGATTACGAAAATACCGCGTTGCCTAATTAAGGCAGCCGTGCTGCTCAATGTGCCCGTGCATAAGTAGTTAAGGAGTGATGTTCCTCCTTGCTCGCGGTGCATACGTCAGCCAGGAAGATCATTGAACTTGCCTCTAGCAGAGAGCAGCGACGGCTGCCGCCTTCGAGCCTCCGCCGAGAGCGCGTCGGCTATTTGTGAACGTATAAATATAATTTGTTATTTTAGTAACGCATAAGGGAAGCATTCGACGTAATATGATATGGAAAGTGTAACGTAAATAAGGCGAAATGCTTCTATTTGGTCAACGCGAAAACGAATCGGGAGCGACGGCCGCTCCCTCTATAACGGTGGTCCTTAACCGGTGGTCCGCGGACCACTGGTGGCCCCTGAAAGCACCCGAAGTGGTCCACGAAGCCAAAATGCACTTATTAAATAAATTAATGACAAAAACGACGAATTGATGACGCGAAGACTACGAATATTTATGAAATACTTAGTTATTTTATTACGTGTGTAAACCAAAACTTGTTTTATTTGTTGTTACATGTAACTAAGTAAGTAGGTATGCTAAGTAGGTAGTAGCGATGTGAAAATAGTATCAATTCGTTACTTCGTATTCGTTACTTTCAAATATCGCAAGTAACGAATACTTATTTTAAAAAATATTCGTTACATCAGGTTATGTATTAATCACAACAAGCACGACGAATGTAATATCAATTCTAGTATCATGTATAAACTACAATTTCCGTAATTAAATAAAATACATAAAGTTGGAAATAAATATGATTTTAAAATTGAATAATAAATAGAACTCGTGTAATCACCACTAAACGTAACTCAATAATAATCCCGTCAACGGAATTGTGATCCAATGTCGTAATCCCAAAAAAATCAGTTAGTGCCGGTAAATCACTCCGCGCAACACCGACCGCTCAATTTGGTTCCGCCACCCTTGATGCCCAAGGTGTCCACGATAGCAGATTATGCGACAATCACAAGTCACCACACGTAAAATTGGTATCAAACCAAATATCAGTATCAATTCTGGTATCACAAGTACAGTACAATTAAATACAGTAAATTATCAAGTTCACGATCAGTAACGGTCTGGTAACGGAAACGAACCAAGTATCAAGTAACGAAACACGAATGATTACTGATACTCGCTTTGAAGTCTAGTAACGGTACCGACACGTGTCGGTGCCAAGTATCAGTAACGAAGCACGAATGATTACTGATACTCAGTATCAAGTCTGGTAACGGTACCGAAACGTGTAGGTACCTACTAAGTATCAGTAGCGAAACACAAATGATTGCTGACAGTCAGTATCAAATCTGGTAACGGTACCGAAAGTATAGGTATCTACTACGTATCCAGTAACGAACCACAAATGATTACATAATATATTGGTACCTGGTGGCACCGAACAGCCTGAGATCAGAAAGCAGCAACCAGTCGTACGTGTACGACTGGTTGCGGGGCGGGTACTACGATGTGCGGAGATGTTTCATATTTTACAAATAAATTATTAAATGCGGCCGGCGGCGCAGCGGGTTTGGACATTTTTAAACATAAGATCTTATGTCCGTGCTTAGTAATTTGTATCGGATAGTTCGTCATATTTTATATAATAATAATAATAATAATAATCGTTTATTGTCATTCTGATCCCGAAGGGATATTGACATTGTCACAGTACAGGTAGATATGCATACTACAAAAGCAATACAGGAAAAAAAATAAATCGACAAATACGCGGTCTTTGACACAGTAAACAAGACTCTGCACACAGTATATACAACATAGTGACAGACGGTCAGACATAACGTGGTACATAATCTAGACATACTTACATCAAACACTTTAAAAGATAGATAAAAATGCAAGAATACACAAACTTGTAAGTGCATTTTATGTAGGATTGCTAACTTGAAAAATATTAGTCTCAGTTTAAGTAACGAAAACAAAGTAGCGAATACTCGGTTAGAAAGTACCGGTATCAATTGGTTACTCAAAAGTATCGGTACTGCACATCCCTAGTAGGTAGGTACTGTAATCCTGTTGAGTCTAAAGTTGGGATTTGAAATGTCAAAAAGGGACAGTTTGTATAAATTTAGGCGTGGTACAGTGTACTTAGGTAGAATCTGCGAATAGTTACGTATAATGAACTTAATATGGTTTTAGGGAAAAAAATCCACGTATGACCACATATGACCACGATTATAAACAACCTTATAATAGTTTATATTGCCGCTAAACATTTAGTGGTTTATGACAAAACTAAAATTTAGTCAAATGGTCCCTATCACTAAAAGGTTAGGAACCACTGCTCTATAACTAAATACGCCCGGCCGAGACTGATGATATCACCGCGCCCGCTGCAGCCCATAATCGCTTACTTAATACCACACGCGCCGCCCTGAAATAGACGGACGTTTGGTCTCTGAACTTGCGATTTTAAGCGCAATTTATAGTTTCGAAAGCAAACTTGAAACAGAGTAACGTAAGTAGCAATGGATAAGTAAACATGGGCGTTAACTAATGCAAGCATCAAACGCAGTTTTGATAAAACTAGAAAGTTTATTAACATAGTAGGTGTTTGTGTGTTTCTTGCAAATTGTCATAAATTGAATAGGTGGTTTTGCACTAATGCTCGTGGAATTAGCGTACGATTAGAGCATCCAGACAAAACCATAACTACCGAAATCCTGAAATATTCTGAGATAAAGAGAAATAATCGCTATGAACCTAACTAGAGAAGATGATGGGTGTACTGATTCTCAACATAATCCTGTGCTTCCCACTTGATCTAGACAAACACTTTCAGCCCTATGATGTAACTAAAACTTTATAGGTTATCCATAACAAATTATAATACCATAACATTGACAGTTATCAAACGTTATGGTATTATAACTTGTAGGAATAACGTGCATAATGACGTTCATAATTAAAGTGGCATGATGTATAGTTTTGAGTTGGACAAAGAAGCAGCCCAGTCATTTTAGGCCAAAGACAAAAAACCCTAAGCAAATAATGAAAATCTGCAAATTGGTGTCACTTTCTATTAAATTTCGGAACCAAGATAGCAGACCACAAAATGAAAATTAAGGGAAGCTTTGGAAATCTAGTTTAGTATTCTTATGGTTTTTAAAAACGCTGAATCCAAATCTGGCATGAACCCTGCAAAATAAAAAATGGCTTATTAGAAAATTATAATTATTGGGGATTCCGTCTTTTTATACGCTAAAATACCACATTTTTTAGAATGTTTTTATTGACGACACTTAGCGATAAGTCGATTCCAAATTTGGTACACTTATTTACTAACATTTCGTGAAAAAGTCTGATGTAACCAGGCACATGACTTTATCATACTATAGAGCAGTGGCTCGTCATGACAATGTGAACGCATTTGCGTGTTAAATTCGCGTTCTACGCAAAGGCTGATATGCGGACAATACTGTCAATAGAATCAAAATTTCTGTCAAATCCTGGCTAACTAGTTTTTATGCAGTACGATTAACTATTAACTTTACCAAAAAATTTCATAAAAATAAATTATTCAGAATTTCTTCTCCTTTAATTTATTATTTAACTATTTTGACGAAATTTTAAAAATGGCATTCATTTGCAAAATTGTTGAAACATGCTAAAAGTAAACCTCCAGTTCCTTTGGAGCATTTTGAAAAAAAGCTTTTCAGCTGTAAGTTTGGTGATGAAACTTCTAAATATGATTTTTTTTTGTCCTGGTATCTTCAGTAGTTTCTCGGAATCCTCGCCACAAAAAAACGGGTACACACACAGACATCTTTTTGTACCTTGGTCAAAAATGTTCAGGGGACCCAAAAGGACATATTTCCGCTAAAATCTAAATTTTCTTTTTGGCACGATTACAAAACCCTGTTATACTACGTATGATACCGTAAAAATATAATAATGTTCATGGTAAAGTGCGCCCGAGAACCAGGTTGATTTCTCCACTCAAGGTAGTCTGAAGTAAAAATGTGGAATATATAATGTTGTATTCTATACATAAGTTGTTACGCTTGATGAACAAGAAATAAAAATTATTCACATTTGAGAAAATGGTGATCCAAATTATCGAATTATCGATTTATCTCATGAAATTGACAATGTTTATTGCTATAAAACAAAAAATGTATAATGTATTGATTTTGTGGTTCATCAAGTTATAAAGCATTGTTTGTTGAACGTGTAGTAAGAATTTCACGTAGATCAGACCAGTTTTTGAAGTATTAAGCCAACCTGTTTTGAGAGAAACACGTTTAAAGTTTCAAGTCCAATTTCCGGGACATATCAAGTACAGTCGAGACCGGCTATAACGAACTCCGGATATAACGAACGCCCGCTTATAACGACCAAAAAAGAAAGTCCCGTCAGATCTCCATATAGTTACATGTATGTTTAGCTCGCTTATAACAAACGCGTATATAACGACCGCCCGTATATTACGACCAAATTTGTATCTACTTTTAGTTCTACAAGTTCGGTTATAACGACCACTTAACGAATACCCAAGCGCGAAATCTGTTCGGATGTCTCCTGCCAGCAAAACTTAACCTACATTCGCCAATAGGAGAACCCCTACCGTTTATTTTCACTGTTCCGCGGGTACGTCTCCACTATTCCTCACGTCTGTTTTTCTTATCTCGTTTTACCTTGGTTTCCTGACGCGATTCGGTTTGTTTATGCTACCCTGTGTGCTCAGTACGCAAATTAACAAATGAAAATAAACGAAAAACCATAATTCTCGATGATAAAATTAATATCACAAAATTAGAACAGGGGGTACCAAATAAGTACCTAGAGTCAACTGTTTGTATGATTTGGACAAACAAGAAAAATACTTGGAGGCACGTACGGGTACACTAGCTCTACATATCTATTGTTAATTTGTACATACGGATATTTTATTTTATGTACGTACATATGCATCAATAGAAAGTTTATTTAAAAAATATGTAGGTATGTATAGGGTTTTTCTTTATGACGCATTTCGTTTCTCAAATGAAAGACTTGTGGAGTAGTTATGGAAATGATTTTTATTTGAAATAAAGTATAATCGATGCCATTATTTATGGAATACGACATCGTTCAAATGTCCGCCGCTGGACGAGTAAAACGCTGGATCCAATTCTCTATGACTCGAGTACACAAATCGGTGGAAATAACAGGAACTTCGCATTCGATGTTGGCCTGCTGATGTTCTAACTTTTCTGGCTTGTTGGCATACACCAGCGATTTAATGTAACCCCAATGAAAATCTAAAGGAATTAAAGACAGAAACGTTACAACAGCTGCAGTCCATCGAACGAATGGTATTTCGTCCGATTTGTGTACTCGAGTCATGGACAATTGGGCCACTCGTGCCAGCCCTTCCGCGGCGGACATTTGAACGATGTCTTATTCAGTAAATAATGGCATGGATTATACTTTCATTCGATATAAAAATTATTTCGATAAGCGACCCACAAGTCCTTCAATTGAAAAAAAACAACAAAATGCGCCGGCCTTAATGAAAATCCTACATTTATAAGAAATGTATGTAATGCTTTAAAACACAGATAATGTATATTTATTTTGTTTATTCTGAGTTCTTTATTATGTATGCTGTTGATTTACTACTATGTATCTATCTTTCATTTAAAAAAAAAACATGAAAAATCGCAAGTTCGCTTACAACGAACGACCGCTTGTAACGAACTAGCGACATGGTCCCTTGAGTGTTCGTTATATCCGGTCACGACTGTAGTTCTAGTACTGCTAACCAGGGCTGTATACCAGGGTCATACAGTATTTCTTCCTGTGCGTCATGCAATTTGTTTTGAAAAGTTTGCTGGTTTGAATGCCTTGTTCGAACCTCCTTTGATGCTTCGAGTATGCATTTCAATGGTCTTGCAATACGCTGTTTGTCGCGCACATTTGCAAATATCTTTGTTTCTTGCTCATTCCTATCGTTGTTATCGTTTTAAAGGCGGCACAAAAGCTTTCAGAAAATGCCTGCTGCAAATAATTCGCAATATAGATTTGAATTGACGGATTTTGATTCATAGGGAACATGGTGGAAAACCATTCTAACAACTCTTTTGATGACAAATTGTTGGAAATCGACTAAACAATATTTACGAAATATGATTTATTCATTATGCCAACATAACAGTTCTTGTTTCCAAGACGATAGCAGATTTTGAGTCAGTTTACCACGCACTATTTGTCCTTGCAATAATATTACGTGATGGAGCTCTTTAGCTAGCAGGTTTGTAACCGGAAGAACAAGAAAAATTAATGCCCATAATGTACCTAACGTACAAACAAGCATACTTATACTTCGAACATTTCAATAAACCACCGGACCGTAACACTTCAAATGGCACTATTCCGAACGCGGTCACTGTTTCTGATATACAAGAACCTCTCCTGGCGGCCAAATCGTGAAAGTAGGCGCACATAACAACGTAACATATCTTCCAATAAAGCTCGGTAGTTCGCCAAGTGCGGATCGTACCTTCCAGCGGGCAACTGCGGAAGACATGAAAACTTTTGCCCGTTTGATAATGGCTTCTTTCGAGCAGAAGCCGCGTCCCTCTTATCGTTGCGGCAAACATATTTCTAAAGTAGGCGAGACCGCCGGCCGTTATTCTTAAGTCGAGCGCGGAACATAAGACAGACATTTGGCCGCTGTTTTCATTTTGCGCCGCCATCCGCCAGAAACTTGGGAAATGCAACCGCGGCGGCGGGCGACCTGTTCCCGCTGTAAAAATTCTGAATAACTAATAAATCGCGCCGCGCGGACATTTACTGCCTCGCCACGACGCCACTGAAACCACTCGAGCTTAAGCGTCCAGGTATTTGCTTTATTTATACATTTTCGCGCTGTCGGTTTTACGGCGCCCATAACCTCAATTTGTCTCTTCGGAAAGCGCTAAAACAAACGCGAAAACAACTGTTTTTATTTTCCTTTCCGGATCCGTTGTAAGCCACATTCTTTGACGCCATCAAGTTTAGTACATACATAAAAACGACAATGAAGTTAGTCAATTTTGTACTCAATATATTTAAATAATATAGTAAATAAATATATGTGTATCAACTAATAATTATATCAAGAAGCTTAAGACGCCCGTCTCCGACCTTGAAAATGCTCGCTACCATTCGATTCTGAAGGTCCTTATGCAACTACCATCGGAAAGGAAATTCAATATTTATGAAAACTATTTATGCAAATTTTGGTGTGGTGTACAAATATCGAAATGCTTTCCGATGGCAGTTGTGTCTGTATTTATTATCAAGGGTAAATACCCCCGGTAACTACCCGGGTATTTACGCAACGTTGGTATTTATAGGGGTATTTATAAATATAATATTGTTATTAAAAATAGCAGTAAAAGGAAATAAATAATTACTAAATAAATGTTTTTCTTATATCACAAAATCAAAAGGTATTCTCTTATCACGAAATAAAGGTTATCCTTACAAAAATAAAAACAAATTAAAATATATCAGTCTCATCTAACGATATATCAAGGGCACATATTTCCTTGTGATCATCGTCCATTCAATCCTGTGAATCTTCCATATTTTCTGATTCTGTTATCGATGAAGATTTAGCAGAAACTTGTGATTATATGTTAAGTATAGTTGACATAGCGGCTTTTATCGTTGTTAATCAATTTCTTATTTTGCTATGAATCCAACTATGATGTACTGAATGTTCTTATATAACTCAAATATTTTACATTATTTGTAATCAAGAGTACACAACTACAGAGTGTTCCATTGTTTTCCACTCATAACTTTTTTCCAGATAGTAAATGCCTCACTGAGTAAAAAGTTTGGAACCGTTGGAAATAATTGTAAAATAATTGTAAAACTGTATATTAAATGATTTAACCTTCTTTAGGAATTGATAACCCCAATAAGTCGACATGAAAGAAATTTTATACTCAGAGTGACAATTACTTGTATAGAGAAGCAAATATATAAAGAATTTCTTTGTATTTTGTTTTCGTTCATTTGTTTATTTAGTTTATTTTTTATCATTTTGATTGTTCTACTTAAATCTATTTACTTTTAATTTTGTTATGGGTATTGATTTGTAGTCTTTCTTAGTTTTATTGTAGTTTATTGTTTATATTTCTTTATTTAGTTAATATTTCAAGCGTGTGTAACTTAGCGTTGAGAAAACAATTAGGTCCATATGAAAAGTTATACTCAGAATGACATTTACTATCCATAAATAATGCTTCTGGGAAAAAAGTGTTACATCCCCTATAAATATCTCTAAAATGTTGTTAAATGGTGTTTTAAGGATAAAAAGGATTTATACCCAACATTTAGGTATTTATCATTTAAGTAGGGGTACATACCCATTTTATAAGTTCCCACCCGCTGGGTATTTATCCGGCCCACATCACTGGCAGTAATACGTTATAAAATATAATTAAATGTTAACTATAAGAGCACAAGTTATTTTCGTCTGAACTCCTCTAGACTTGCACTCTGGAGTATTGTAGTGTTTGTAATACGCTGGCAACCTTGTTTACAATAGCGACGATTGTGAAAGTACCATTATCATCGACTAGGAAACTCAAACACAGTCCAGTTTAAATATTTGTACAAATAGAAAGCAATACATTAATTTCTTTAGGCTATACCATACGTCAAATATAATAAATATGAAATTACAACAGACATTTTTATAGTAGCGCCATCTACACCTGGTGATTTTTTTATTTAGAAGTTTTGGAGATAAGTTTGCTACAGTTCGCTATTTGAATTGAGACGGTAGCCTTAAGCAAGGTTGTGGTTGATAAAACAAATGTTATGTTCCAAGAAGAGAAACAACAAAATTACCAATTCAACGACCCTGAATAATAAGCAAAATTTTCCGCGTTCAGAGGTAGATATTTTTTGTGACATTTTGTACAAGTGTAGAGAAAGGAGTTATCCAGATTAATTAAAATTTGCCCTATTTTTCATTTTTAAAAAAATCCTTTTTCCGTATATGTTATAGATTTTTAAAAAAACACTCAAAATTATCAAATATCCACAATTAGACAGAAAATTGTATATTCTTTATCTATAATTTGGTGTATTTCTAACATTTATTGGAATTTAGATTGGTGATTTATTATGGGATAAATAAAATAACAAAATATCCACTGCCTATTTGTTAATTACTATCAAATGAAAGCAGTCGTAGAATAAAACAAGGCACAAATTGCATAGAGCACGTATTTAACTATTGTTAGAACATTCACGTTATTGACGTGATAGAATCTACTAAGTTAAAATAATTTGTTACATTAAACCTTAATCTTGGAACATACTTGAATTCTTTATGTTAATACAGTTTTGTAATTATTTTTGGTAATTTGGCTTTATGGAACTTAAATCAAAATCAATCGGCAGCGATATGAATTGTAACCTTACAAGGTGCGAAAAACTCTAAAGCATTTGTAATCTTTTGCACCAAATCATGTCCACGTACAATTGAAGGAATAAACAATTTTGTAGTCATTCAGCTGAGACTTTTATTATTGACAAACTAACCAATATAACGAATCAAGTTTATTATTATTGTGGTAGGTAAGTGACCACCTAAAATAAGAAATTTATATTTTTCTGTGTAAAAAATCTCAAAAATTCAATTTTGAAAGATAGTAGCAGCAACCCCAAAATATTGCTTTAAAATTGTGAAAATGTGCTGTTACTGCCTTTCATCAAACTATTCGAAATCTAAATGAATTGTATTTGTATCTACTGTATTTTGTGATACTTGAACACCAAAAATATGAAAACTCTATCATTGGATTTAAAATAACAAGTAGTTGATACTTGATGGTGACTTCCAATAGACCGCACTAATCTTTATTATAAATTTATCAATTATCTACAGTTTAACGTTCAATCAAAAATGATTCAACACTTTGTAGTGGAGTTATAAATAAAATTCTGTGTCACTATATAAATTCTTAGGCGACCTGTACACAATGTGATCATTTAAATGTTGTTTACCAAGGAGAATAAGTTTTTTTTTTCGTTTAAGGCTGTTTACCTACCACCTTCAATTTGACATAAGTTCGGGGTAGACAGATAAAGGTAGAATGTTTTGGTATATATTTCTAAACATTACGTTCTTATGTTCATTGTATACTTGTTTATATCTACAGAACTTGAATAGTGTACATATATACTTTAATTTCGCCAGGTGTGCTTAACGGTAATCCTCTATAGTCCATTGAACGTAAAACTTGCTAGAAACTTCGGCACTTCACAAAGAGCAACATTTTGGTTCCGCAAGCCGCTTAACGCAAACTTAATTCTAAGGAAGTATAATCGAACATAAATGCAGTTACATTAACAAGATAACTTGCGTCAGAGATTAGTAAAAACAGATAGGAAACGTCCATAAGCCACCTATGGTGAAATTCGACCATATTTTATTGACTGGTTAACATCTGAGACGTTAGGTGGCAGCACGGTGGCGCTCTGGGCGATTCGGCGGGATGTGCATTATTTATTATATAATAAATATCAATAACAAATAAGAACAGTGTTACTAAAGTAATTCAACACTAAGCTATAACAACAACAATAGAAAGCTTAGCTTCATAACTGCTGACCTGCTGCTCTTCTCTGCTGTTCGTAGCAACATACATATTATCTGCAGAAAGTAAATGTACAGGATACAGCTCCTGATTTCAAAAGCAATCGCGGATATGTTTTCTTGAATTGCTCGACAGAAAAATGATCACTTCATATGTGATAGTTTTTTGTGTCATCTTGCAAAAGGTAAATTCGGCCAATATTTAACATCCATTGCTTGGATCTGCAAAACCAAAATCTATGCAGATGACTAATTTCAAAGATTGATTTTTACTTACAGCGAACGATCCTTTGGTATTATTGCAAAGAATGCCACATCCCTATTATTGAATTTATTTTTGTAACTTGAATTACAAATGCAATAAGTGCCACGACTCATGTTGTAACTCTTGGTAAATAATGAAACTCCGGCGTTACCACTAAATGCAACTTAAGTCAAATGACATTTCAAATTGCGTTTTGAACACTTGACATGACAAGACATGACATTTCAGTCATGTCATAGAGCGGTTAGTTAACATCTGAGACGATAGATGGCGCTAACATCGACACGGTCGCATCGCTTCCTATCTTTATTTACTAATCTCTGACTTGCGTGTTGTTACTCAAGTACCTTAATTTAGCTACTTACAATTAAAACAACCCTCGAAATAATGGATATTTATATAATCTACAAGAAATGTCGTCACAATATTCAAATAGTTTACAAATGTGAGCTTACAAGCCACGTGCAGTCTATGGAGCCGTGAATATAAGGAGGCTTACGTTGTCGGGTGCTGGGAAAAGTTTTTTCTGTTACTATTATGAAGTAGATACAGTTTATACAGTTATATAGAAGTAGATACCAGTTTAAAGAAATACATTTTTAATAAGAATATTATATGAGTAAATCTGTACCTTGGCGCAAGAACAGCCAATGTCATTTTTGCTGGTCTTGAGTTTAGCGAGTTTTTTTTTTGAGAACTTGCTTCAAAATCATTTTTTTTTTTTTGACAAATTTATATCTGCTCCGTTATGCTGGAACAACCAATGTTGTGTTTCATGTTACACAGATCGATGATAAAACAGATCGATGAATACTCGGAACTAAAAGAAGTAAAAGTTGGGGTACCCCCAGGGTAGTGTATCGGGACCAATTCTCTATCTACTATATACAACTGACCTACCACAGCTGGAAAATTTAACAGTCGCCACATCCGCAGATGACACGGCTCTAATGGCAGTAGGATCAATTATTGGAGAATCTACTAGGAATCTTGAACAAGCTAGTAATAAAATATATAAATGGACCATAAAATGGACGACCAAGCTCAACAAACTGAAATCTGTCCACATTAACTTTACAAACAAAAGAATCGAGAACATACCTCATGTCAAGATTAACGACACTATAGATGCATATGCGAACACTGCAAAGTATTTGGGTATGACTGGATACAAAGCTAAGGTGGAAAGAACACGTTAAGAAGAAAAGAGTAGAGCTTGGCTTCAAATACAGAGAACTGTATACTGGCTTCTGGGAAGAAACTCTAAGTTGTCAGTACAGAACAAGCTACAAGTTTACAACCAAGTACTAAAACCGATTTGGTTATACGGCATCTAGCTTTGGGGTTATGCGAAAAACTCCAATATACAAAGAATCCAGAGTTTCCAAAATAAAGTATTAAGGAGTATGGTTAATGCTCCTTGGTACATACAGAACTGTGACCTGCACCGTGATCTTGGTATCCCACAAGTCATCCAAGAAATAAAAAGATTCGCCACTAAGCATGAATCTCGCCTATGCTATCACGTCAACGTAGAGGCCCTGCAGCTACTGGACAACCAGAATCTAGTGAGGAGAACAAAAAGAACTAAATCCTTCGAACTAGTGGATCAGTGAAATTTGTAAAAAGCAGAGGACAAACTAAATTTAGGACACCAGTGGATTGCCTATAGAGACAAGTGCCTTGATTTAAGAATTCAGAATGAAATTGATGGTTAATCTTTTAGATTAGTTTCAATATGTTAAGCCTCTTACGCCCATAAAAAAATACACACAAAATATCGTACATTAGCGTTTCATGTTACACACAAAGTATCCGTTGGAAGTACATCCTACGAAGCAACAAGCTTGCTTTGGTGCTATAGTTGAAAATAGATTCCGATGCTGGCGCCTTATCTATGAATAGCACATCGCTTAAAGTAAATATAAATTTATTTATGTATACGATCGCGATGTTCACGGATCTCCAGCTAAGAGCTTCCATTTAATTGCGTACACCTTCCAAAATAAATTAAGACACTTAAATATTTTATTTCAAAAGTTGATCAAATTTTCGGACACACACCTATGTTATTCAAGGTTCTCCAAGAAAATTTCTTATGGCTTTCGTTATCTCCAGTTTTTTTTCTTCGTTTTTCGTCTGTTGGGTAGACTGGTTCGTAAGTTTAATAGAAAAAGTTGGCAGCTCGCTTTGGGCGACTAAAGTCAAAGAGTGGCGAACATCCTTAATGTCGGATTATAATCTCCTGGCGCACTTACTCTTTTGTCGGAATTACGGAAAATTACTTTTCGCGGCGAGAAGAATCGTCTCAATGGCGAACGAAAGAAAATAGTACGGGAAAAGTGCAACGGGAAAGAAAACAAGCTCCTCATCGCGCGCCCGCAAGCAATCAGCTTCGGAACCGCTGCGCTGGTCCGCTAATTGTTAATTAGTTTTTTCTTCTTCAATTTATTTTAGTGCAGTATTGATGTTTTTATTTTTTATTATTCCACCAAGGTTTTTGAAAAGAAAGGCAGACACTTACCAATCAGAAAATCCTTATTTTCCAATGTATCTACTCAAAATTACCCCAACTTTTAATTGTTTTTTATGTGTATTTTGATAAATTTTAATATAGGCTGTTCGCGAATTCTTTCAAAAACTGAAATGATGTGTAAATAATCATAAATTTGTATTTATTGGAAATTTGCATTACTTACATTTTTATTACATATTTTTTATTACCACAAAATTCCTGCATTGTTTGAACAAAAACTCAATATTTTCTACAGTGTGCGCAAAAAGTTGGAACCATATGAGAAACTTTTTTAACAAAAATAACAAAATTAATAAATAATCCGAAAACAATTTTAATTTTTGTATTAGGTGCATGTTATTAGTATTACATATTGTTGCTTCATAGTATGTTTACAGAATGTGGCATACATACTCAAGATTCAGCACCTACTTCTTCATATTAAATATCAATTATTTTACGTTAATTGACAAGGAAACTTTTCGAATTGTACTAGTTGGATAATTCTTCACCACAATAATATTTTTTCTATTATTTTACAGCGCCATGAAGATCCTATTGGCAAAACTGCCCCGACCATGGATCGTGGACGAAAAGAAAGACGACGGCTACACGGCCCTCCACCTCGCAGCACTGAACAACCACGTCGAAGTGGCAGAACAACTCGTCCTCAGCGGCAAAGCCAACATGGACCTGCAAAACGTCAACTTGCAGACAGCTCTCCACCTGGCCGTTGAGCGACAACACACCCAAATCGTCAGGGTAAGTCCACAAGCTTCCTCCCATGTAATCATCCATAACACCTCATTATTTTCCAGTTATTGGTGAGAGAAGGAGCCAACTTGAACATTCCGGACAAAGATGGAGACACGCCATTGCACGAGGCGCTGCGTCACCACACGCTGTCGCAGCTCCGTCAACTACAGGACGTTCAGGATGTCGGAAAGCTATTGATGGGCCTTGGAACCCAAGGGTCAGACAAGAAGTCTTCCGCCAGCATCGCCTGTTTCTTGGCGGGTAACGGTGCCGACCTGACCATCAAGAACAAGAAGGGCCAAACGCCCCTCGATCTTTGCCCGGATCCAAACCTGTGCAAGACTCTCAAGAAGTGCCACAAGGAGAAGCAGAGTGGCGAGATGGAGATGAGCACTCACGCCAATCCAAATAGTAACATATCATCTGCTATGGACGAGTGCCTCGTCTGTTCTGATGAGAAGAGAGACATGCTCTTCCAGCCTTGCGGTCACGTTACCTGCTGCCAAACGTGCGCCCCGCGCGTCAAGAAATGCCTTATCTGTAGGGAGTCTGTCTCCAATAGAATCCTGGTAAGTTTACGTGGTAATGAAACTAAATAAGTGCATTAGAAATCAATCAATCAATTAATTGACAGTTCTTGTAAGATTCGTCTTTTGTCCGAAACCATTCTGTTAATTTCGAAAGCAATCTTGGCACAGTGGTCAAGTTGTGTTGTTGTCTGTGTTAATATTTTCTCGTCTTCCAATATTATCATGAAATTAATTATTATTAATAGAGAGTTTTCTCCATTGATAAAAAAAATTTCTGATTTAGTTCAACCTAGTTTCTGACCTTTTATTACTATTAACAAAATGCAATAACATCTTTTGTTTGTTTTAGATCGAAGAGTGTATGGTGTGCTCCGACAAGAAGGCATCTATTCTATTCAAGCATTGCGGTCACATGTGCGCCTGCGAAAGTTGCGCCCAGATCATGAAGAAGTGCGTTTTATGTCGCGCCCCGATCGAACTGATGGTCCCCATGACCGTATGCAGCGGCGGACTCGGTAATATCCTCGCAGTCAAACAGGAACCGGAAGAAGATCTCAAGCCATCGACCAGCGAGCCCATACCATTATTGCAACTACAAGAACCGGTGATGAACAACGGAGGACGAGATATTACCAACGATATTCAAAAATTGCAACAGCAGTTGCAAGATATTAAAGACCAGGTAAGGCAGTGTTGGTTTTTATTATTGAAATGTTTTGGATCAATATAAAAAGTTAGATATTTACCAAAATGACTGAAAACTCATGAAAAAAGACACAAAAATTGCTTTACAGCAAAAAAGGTTCACAACTGAGGAATGATGACAACAGTTTGAAAGTGAAATAATCCATTCTAGAGTTTTCAGATGGAAAAAATGTCATCAAGCATTGTGGAAGCAAACTGTCATCATGGCAACCACAGCTTCAAAATTTTCAATAGCTCTCAAAACAATCTAACCTAGCTTAAACTCCTGCAGCAGTCATATTTGTGGCACTTATTAACCTTGAGTTTTCTTCTTTTTCAGACAATGTGCCCTGTCTGCTTGGATCGTCTGAAGAATATGATTTTCCTATGCGGACATGGTCTTTGCCAGATGTGCGGTGACCAAATGACCGAATGCCCAATTTGTAGGAAAGCAGTTGAAAAACGCATTCTACTGTATTAGACCAATTTAACAATAGACTTTTAGCTATATGTTACAAACCAGCTTAAGTTAGTTACTACTTTTTTTTATTTTCAACAAGTACCATTATAATAAAAAATGTATGTTAGTTATATTTTAGACACCAGTGTAATTTTATACTTGGTAATTCCTAATGTTTATATTCAAAGCTGTCTCACAAATTTCATACTGTGCAAGAAATGATTTGTTTAATGAATCATTGTCAATAGATTCAGATCCATAGAAATAGTTGCAGAATTGATCACAAATCAGTAAACAAATTTTATTGCTTAGCTTATTATGTTATCATTACACTACATAAGTGTAGTTTTTAGGTTATTTTCTTATGTTAAGTTTAATTGTGTTTTTTAATAATTAATTATATCTATTTAAAAAGGTATGTTAAACAAATGCTTTCTATTGTAATTTCTGTATTTATGTTTTAAACCATTCTACTTGTTGCTATTTTAAAGGTTAATGCTAATTTTAATCTTGATTTGGTATCCTATTCTGTGTTTGTTCTGTAAAAAAAATCTTATTAACGCACTACTCACTATTAACAAAGGTTAACTGCAGCGTTATATATATATATTTTTAATCTTCTCTATACCAACCCCATAACTAAAAGCATTTTGTGGATACCTATTATAGTTCATTTAGTTTTGTTCTTTAGCTTTGTTTTAGTTAGTTTAGCTTGTACTGTTAGGGTATTGTTTATGTTTATGTTTAGTGTTGCTCTTTAAGCATTTATTTGTTTTAAATATACCAGTCGTAATGATTCTTTATAAAAATAGGAAATATCAACTTCTAATTATGTTGATATTTAGATTACATTTAATGTTCATCTTACTTATTTAGTGTATTTGAAAATATATTTTTCGGCTTTTGAAATGCTCATAAATGAAAAAAATAAGAACAATAAATTATAAATGTGCCTTTTCTTGGTGGAGCTAGAAACTGTTTGTGGCATTTCAATCTGCCAGAAATATAAAGTTTAGGTTTATTCATTTTATTTTTTTTTTCTATTATTATTTTTAAACTTTTTTAAACATTCACCTGTTTTCTCTATTCCAACGTCATATCTTGTAAAACTGCTTGTATTCATGAAGAATAAATAAAGATTGATTAATAAAACTTATTCGATTTTTATATTTATAAGTATAATTAACAACACTCAGAGTATTTCAGGCGATTTAACAATATTTTTATGGGCCAATACGGTCCTGCTCCAATCCTAGAGAGTAGAGAATGTAGGGATATTTTGATTGTCCCCAGAAAATAAATCCTCATCTGTCAATTTTCTAACCTACAAATTCCTAACCAACTCAATTTACCGAATACTTATAAAACACAAAAATGTCGAAAAATATCACAGAAAAGGCTTTATCGTTACTTAGAACATTACCCAGGCTGTCCCTAGCGAATATTAGGGATAATCCAGGTGCTCGAATGGTAAATTTATCCAAATCCGTTGCATGCCTGATATTCATACAATGTTATTATAGTGCAAAAAGCGGGGCCGAGGCCAACATGGCGGTGACAAACACGGCGCAGGAAACAAAGGGTCGCTCCAACGGCAAAACTTCACACGTTTAGGTTACGAAACTGGCAACAACCCGTTCTATTTGCGTTTTCCGCAAGAGCCGTACTACAAAGGACACCAGTAAGCTGAATTGGAAACCGATTAGAATGAAAATTTAATACGTTTTGTTTTAGTTTAAGGCGGCAATACCCACCGTTATCGCTGGAAAAACTACAAACTATGATTGATACAAATCGTCTTGATATTTCAAAACCCATCGACCTTGTCGCTATCCTTAATACTGGTTTATATAAGTTATTCCCGGATCAACGACAATTTGGGATTAACTTAACGGATGTTGGCACTGATATATTCAAAGCGAAAATTAATATCGAGGTCCAGTGGGCAAGCGAAAACGTTATTGCTGCGATTGAACGAGCTGGTGGCGTTATTACCACAGCTTACTATGATATGCACAGCATACAGGCAATGGTGAATACTCAGAAATTCTTTGAAAGAGGTATTATTCTTTATAATTGTTATTATTAAGGTAAAAACTCTTTAAAAACTTACTTCCAAGCAGGAGTGGATTAAGGCATTGGTTTTATAGGCTGCAGCGCATGAAATCAAACCAATTTACATTAAAAATTGAAGAAAAAATATTTTTTTTTAAATTTGTCATATCTAAAAGGAATTTAATTGTTAGTTTTTAACAATATTTAATTTATGAAAAAAACTTCACACGTAATGTACAATAACATACAATAATGAATGTTTTTCTTGTTTAATTTAGGTGTCCCTATTCCAAGGAGAATGATTCCTCCACAAGACGCTATTGAATATTACACTGATCCAGCGAATAGGGGTTACTTGGCTGATCCAGAGAAGATTTCTGAAGAAAGGCTGGTTTTGGCACAAAAATACGGTTATGTCTTGCCTAAGATTGAGCAGGATGCACAGTACGCAATGTTGTCAGAAAGAAAAGACCCACGGCAAATGTTTTATGGGTTAAATCCTGGTTGGGTAGTCAATTTAAAAGATAAGGTTATTTTAAAGCCACAGGAAGAGGAGTTGCTCCAATATTATAATTCGTAGAATTTTTGTTGTTTTGTAAATAAAGTATAGATTTTAAATGAGTCGTTTTCTTATTTCTGTCTATAAATATAGCATTTGGTTTGTACTGGGTGGAAGACAATAAATTTTACCCTGCTTTATATAAGATTTCTTTTAAAAAAATATTGAAATCTACCAAAAGTATAACGGAAATGAAAACTATGTAGATGGATGATAAAATTACCGCCACTACTGTATATTATATTTTATAGAGGCTAGGCAAAGCAAAAGATAAAATTATGTTTTCAGTATTTTGCGGCACATTTATCCTCAAGATTAAAGGCAACATCAAAAATTTTTATTTAGTAATTTTTACGGAGCATACCTGCATACCTGGTAAACAATAGAAGAAAGAGCAATCTGATTTCTGCAAAATTGAAATTTTTCTTTTTGATCTTAGGTCGTTCTTTTTATTGCCTTTAAACTACCGACCAATAACAATCCTGCCAGTGTTCGGAAAAATAATTGAGTCGGTGTTGACAGAGCGTATCAAAAGCTTTGTAACAAAGCGTAACCTCATAAATCCACACCAACACGGATTCCAGAAGGCAAAGGGAACAGTCAATGCTCTGCTGGAACTTGTCCATATGATCCATTCTGCGCTTGAGGACGGTGATCAGGGTCTAGCAGCATTTTACGACCTCTCAAAGGCCTTCGATAGTGTCGCACATGATATTCTGCTAGGAAAACTGGGGAACAATGGTATAAGAGGTGCAACACTGAGCGTAATCGAGTCCTATCTTTCCAACCGTGAGCAGGTAGTACAATGTGGAGACAAGAGAAGTAGTATGTGCGGGATAAAGCAAGGTGTTGCCCAGGGATCCCTGATAGGACCACTGTTGTTTATCATTCATAAATAAATAATTCTTTCGTTGCCGTATGATCTTTCAAGATATGGACAATGGTCAGAAAAATACAGTTTAAAAATACTCAATTAGTTGATTAAATCTACACAAATACTTTATGTTAACGACCATCCGCCCAATGTCCGGACCGGGAATGTAATACAATACGCTGACGATACCACGTACTTCACCAAATGCAGACAATCTGGAGGGTGTGGAAGAGATCGAACATGCCATGGAGAGCCTAATGACATGGTTTGATACTCACATGCTGTCACTAAATGTGGACAAAACCGCAATGGTCCACTTTTTGTCAACTAGAAGAGAGAATCTGCAAACCAACACAGCCAAATTCTTAGGAGTCACTGTTGACTCACAGAAGACTCACATGGTTACCACACATTCAAAACCTGACGACTGTCTTATCATCAGCAACCTTTGGAGTAAGAAAAATAACGCAATATGTTAATCAGACAGCAGGACTCATGGCATACCATGCGCTCTTTCACTTGCGTATGGCATATGGCATCCAAGTATGGGGCATGTCTCCAGTTCATGCAAAGAAAATATTCATCTAACAAAACAGAGCAGTTAGAGCCATTGAAGGGGCAGCATCTACTCAGCCATGTCGACCAATCTTCTGGAAGTACCGAATACTCACCCTGCGCTCGGAGGTGATACTACGCTCCATAGGAGTCCTGAGTGAACGGGAACCCAGTAGTCACGCAGTGATACCCATGACCACAACACCAGAGCTAAAGACCTTTCGCACGCCGAAAAATGACAGAAAACATGTCAGTGACAGTGAGGCTCTATAACAAGCTCAGAAACCAACCAAGATCAAAAATGATGGTGTCCCTCAAGAGATTTCTGATAGAGAAGGCATACTACACCTTGGAGGAACTACTAAACAAATGATTTTTTGTGCATATTTGTTAATTTGACGTATCTGTAACTGTTTTTGAGATCTAATTAAATATATCTCTCTATCCATCTATATCTATTTATTTCGATCGTAGATATTTGAAACTTTGAAGGTGCTGGAGAAACCAGTCACTATTATTTCTCTGCTATCTTGAAAGTTATATAAGGATTTAATTCGAAATACAGTATCAGATTTCACGACGTATTTTGGTTATCGGTCTCATATATATTACGAATATAATATCTGGCAACCCTAATTTAACTACAACCAGGAATCAAGCAAGCAATTATGTTTTTTTATTGGTGCCTGATATAGTTGAGATAATTTTGTTGATAAACATATTATATTCCATTGTCCACTGCCTTTGTATAGATTTTTATAATTATTATTTATTATTTTTTTATTTATTTTGTAGCTGATATTTCATCTTATTTTGATATCCATAGCATTGGCGTATGCAGCTCAAAATGGAAGAGGGGTCAGTTTTCTAATTTTAACTTCTTGTACGAGGGAAGGGTGTCCCGTAAGGCAAATAGTGCTATGCAATAAACATAATAACAAATACAAAAGGGGGGCGTAATATAGATTTTGCCTTTGAACTCACTAACATGGCATAAAATTTTTAATCATGCTTATAGTGATAGGGACTCTGTACTTATTACTCAACTTTTTAATCATTTTTTTCATTTTATGACACTGGCCACATTTTTTCCCAAACCTGACCTAATAGGGTACT
The DNA here is from genome assembly GCA_964023965.1 of Melinopterus prodromus. Taxonomy (NCBI): domain Eukaryota; kingdom Metazoa; phylum Arthropoda; class Insecta; order Coleoptera; family Scarabaeidae; genus Melinopterus; species Melinopterus prodromus. Next base: position 14,325,074 of record OZ030393.1, read on the forward strand.
ACTATAATTGATACCCTTCGTTAAATATGTCTCTTTTGTACATTACATAATTTAAATCCAAATACACTATCAGATTTCACAACATATACTTTTGCTAGTGGTCTCACATATTACAAAAAGTGATATATCCTGAAACCCTAATTTTAACTGCAATTCAAGCAAGCAATTATTGTTTTTTACAGGTGTCTGATAGTATAATTTTGTTAACCCCTTTATGCACAATAATAAGAATAGTGTGCTCGAATTAATTCGAGCGTGCGCATTAAGGGGTTAATAAATATATTATGTTACATTTTCCACTGCCATTGTATAGCATTTATTACAGTAATCAAACATTTAAACAAATTATTCTTAATGTCTTATATTATTTTTAATCTAATATATAAAATTAATACCAACACTTATTCAAGCATATCACATTGAGAATTACCAATATTAAAACACTGCGATATATGTTAGCTTGTCTCAATTTTTAACTGTCGCATAACGAGTTGTGATAAATCATCTTCTTTAGGATAATCGTAAAAAGCTGTTCCTTGAATGCTCAATAATTCAGAATGCACCTTCCAAAAATTATCACCAATGAGATCTTCGTGAAACGGCAGGATAACGGTTTTATTTTTCTGACTTTTCGGGTTCAAAATTTTTTTCCTCAATAATATTGTCCCTTTCTTGAAAATGACCGGCTCGTTATTGTAATTCATACCGAACTCGCTAAACAATAACTCATTTTTATCAGATGACAACGTTCCTGATAATCTTTTCTCAGCCTAAAAATAAACGAGTTTATTTTAATATTATTTATTGATAAATTGATGATATTTATTACCTCTTGATTTGTGAGACCACCTTTATTAATCAGTGTCCAGAATGTGGTATTATAAAGATTATTTATATGGCAATCTGCCTGTCTCCAGCTTAAATAATCCCTCAAATTTTCATCCGTTGGATATAAAACTGCTCTAGAGTCAAACGCAGGCGGATATCGTAATTTAACATCTCCAAAATGTTCATTCCAGTAATATACAAAGGAAGACGTAAATAAGCTATTGATGTAAGTCATAATTTTCGTCCCTCTTCTGTTATAAATTTCAGTATTCTTCCGTAAAACAAACGAATACTCGTCACTTTCCCCGTAGGCTATCGTAATATCTTTAAACTCTTCCATTACTCTTATAGCAGCGTGGTTCATCAAGTTTAAAGCTCTTTCATCGTTGGGCTTTTTAAATCCATGTTTCTGAGAGAATTTATGGAAGTCTCTTCCATCTATTCGAACAACAATCCAACAATTTGGCAACAATTTTTCGTCGGTTTCGAATTGCTTTACGTATTCAAATTTACTTTTCGCCATTTTTGTTGTGTGCAAACTAGACTTCCTGTATAAAATGTTAACGTTTCTGTATTTTGTTAATAAATTTAATAGAAACATCTGCTTGCGGGTATAGGTTATGTGTACGGTAGATTCGAAAGTTGCGCATGCGCAAAGTAACTGGTTACAGTAATCTGTAGCCAGAAACATCTGTCGTTGCACTGCTGTAACCAGAAAGTTTTGAATAAAAAAACTATACAAGATTGTTTATTAGAATATGATTTAACATTTCATAGGTGGCAGCACGCAACATGTATATATTACCTTTGAATAAGTATGAATCTTATACAATCATGGGTATTACCAGTTTCTGGGCCAAGGCTGCAATATAGCAATTGTGACATAATTATGGGTTATGCAAAAAAATAAAACACAATCAGCTCCTATACATGTTTTATTTGTAACTGCTTAGGTACAAGAGTACCACTACATTATCGACATATTGCAGGACATCTGGTGAACATCAACTCAGTTTATGTACATTAATACTTTTACACGACTTTTACGATAAAATTAATAATACACAATGAATGCGGGACGATAATAATAATATACCAAATATATATGTACGTATGTATTTACAACACTGACTTGTTTTTTTGTTCCGGTACCTATGAATTAAACTAACAAAAGTATACACATAAAATCTACATAACAATCAAATATAATGGAATGTTGACGATGTTACGCGGAATTAGAAAATTGGTATATAGTTATCGATCTTGGTCCTGTGCTTCTGAGCGACGCACTCCGAGATCCAGACAATGTTGCGGCACTCTTGTTCCTTCAGTTTCAAATAAGAGTAGAATACACCAAAGTGGAATTGTTGCATGAATGCATGTACGTTAAGACGAACCTAAAAATTACAATAAGATATAAAATACTTCATCATAATTAAAAGTAAAAACTTACTTCGTATTCGAAGAACTTGTCCTCCAAGGTCTTATCGCCTGGGTTGTTGCCAGCGCCTTCGAAAAGTTTTGAATACTCGGCGTAGTATTCAGCTACGGCTTTCACTTGGTCGTAGTCCTCCGCACGTACTAAAGCTGCCAATCCGTCGGGGTGCAATTTTCCGCACCTCGGGTACAATTTGGCACGGTCATCTTTGCTCAACTCTGTTCCGAAGGAATTGATCGTAATGATGATAGCACGACGATCGGCTTCAAACTACAGTAAATAAATATATTAGGAGCAAAAATTTATATATATGATATAAATACCTACACAACACTAAATAAAAAAAAAATTAAAAAAACACAACAGACGACAATCACGTACATTTAAAAGCTTCTATTTATGTTACATATTTATTTTTATTGGTAAGATTCAACAAGAATAAAAATGTACTTTATAAATTGTTGTAAAAAGTGCGTTTTTGTGAAATTGCCAAAACGATGAGACAAAAAATGTAACCTTCAAATATGTGAACACACCTACAGTCCATATGCTATTAATTAAAAAAAAAACATTTTCTGGTAATGGAAATTTGCTATGTAAATGCTATCTATCCAATATGCCTATATTATGAAAACATGATTATTATTGATCAAGGTAGCTGCATTTTTTACAAAGTTTTAGTTCTTGGGAAAATGTTGATTTCTAAACACGAAGTTAATTGTTGTTTTTTATTAAGTTCATAAATGAGAAAAAATACCACCAACTGTATGTTGTAGCATAGGCATCTAGCACAACTATTAGAAAAAAAAAAAAATCAAAAATTATGATTTCGGCTTCTTAGAATATTATAGCAAAATATTTATTACTTATGTCATTATCATTTAAAATTTAAATAAATGCAAAACATGATCTTAAAATAATAATAATAATAATAATAATAATATATTTAATCATTCTGTACAGAAAATTGTCAATAAACAGAATGTGTGGTTTTTAAAAACATATTCTTTCAAAATATTAAAAATCTACAATGCAAACAGGCTATTACATTAGAATCATTATCGTCGACATAAAAATGTAAAATAGAAGAAAACGCTCTTTCCATTCTCTTCTGATCTTATGTAAAAAATCAGATATGCACAAGTTTATATTTGCAGCAAAATATAGCAAGCACAGGCTTTGTTGACATTTACATTTTTCACGTTAGTGTGAAAGGCAAAATACACAATATATTTTCTTCAACTGTAAGGTCGCGATTCCATGATTTGGTCTGCCAAACTACTGAAATGCTCAAAAATATCAATAACTATGTACAATTTCAAAAATTTGTTTATTGATTACATTCTTTTTTTTGTGGGTGGTATGTTTACCTTAGCCACTAATAGGGCATTCAAAAAAGAAATAAAATATTTAAAGGTGAGTCATGTAGACAAATTGGCTATTAAAACCAAATTAGCTTAATTTTATTTATTTAAATTTTATTATTTTTAATTAATGGCCGCAATCACCCAGACTGTAGCGCTACTACATAGTAGTAGCACATTTATGTTTTGGGACAATGGGCATTGTATATTTCAGTATTTTCGCAATAGTGGGTTACCACTATGTAGCACTACAGGGTATGTTGCCTGGCTAGTCGTTAACATCTTATCTTTATTTAATATATGCAAGTATCTTTGGCTTTGCACCCTATTGAAAAATGATAATTTAGAAACTGTAACAAACAAAGGTTAGTTTTGGTGGTGTGAGTATATAAGTTACAATACACATAAACTACTTATTACTTAAGTATCCAGCAACATACACAATACGTAAATATTAACTTATTAATATTGACTTGAAGAACTAGTAAGCTAGTGATGTGTTCAGTAGTTTTAGAATTGAAAAAACTAAACTAAAACTGACGAAATTAAGAAAGACAGAATCATTAATTTAGTCTTAACAGCATTAAAATTACAAACTATGATTCATTTGATCTGAAATCTGAGTTTAAATATATAAAAAAACACAATAATAAATCTTTATGTAGTAAGTCTGTGAAAACCTATTGAATAGAATCTGATTTCTTAATTGTTAAAAAAAACTATTAAGGTGGATGACTGTTATTACCTTTACTTTTGATTGTCATTGACATATCTAAATATGAATCATCACATGTCACTGTTTGGTGAACCTGACAATTTCTATTCTGCAATAAACCTTAAACCAATTCATAGTTTACATTTTCTGTTAATCGTTCACTTAACAGTACACCAACTTAAAACTTACGTGTACTTCAGGCACCCATCACCATCCTACCGACAAACATACAATTTTAACAAACTTACAGCCAAGATCTCACACATGCAATCAGCAGTAGTTCCTCCGATATCCTTGCAGAAATCGTAGAAGGCCTCCAAGTACGCCTTATACAGAGTATTACGAATAATCTCAATGTTCATTTCATCGAGATCCTGCTCGCTGATACAGTCGACAAAGAAGGGGGCCAACGGGGTGTCGACCAAAACAGCGTTGTACAACTCTGCTGGCGTAGCGGCGACATGAATGGCCTCCATTTGTTCGAAACTCCCCAACGGATGACATTTCGGAATCAACTCGGAAATAGGTCGCTGATGCAAGGTTCCCGTAATCAACAGAATTATGTTGTCGATCATGTAACTGTAAGTTATGTAATCGAGGAACGTCGACAGAGGCTCGACAGCATGATTCCGCATATGCTGGAACTCTATGACCAGTTTCTCGCGGAGTTTATCGTCTATTGTCGATACAGCAAGCGGTGAAGGCTCGTTCGCTAAGAATGTTCCATAGTCGGTACCTTGCAGGTGGAGCTTTAGATCTGCAATAGGGAGATTTTAAATGATAATTGGGGACACCCATTACTCACATGACCAACAAACCTTCCAGAGTTTCACACTGCACCAAGTTGAGGTAGTCTGACTGCTTTAGGATGCCGCATTTGAACCCACGGCAAAGCCCTTCCAGGTATCCACTGTCGATATTGAAAATACAGCCCTTCATGGTTGGCGAAGTGATCAAGTTAAATATCGCACAACAAAACTTCACCTCACCCAGCTTGTCATATGATTTTCTTGTCGGTAGCCGCGCAAGCGCACAAGTTTTATTGTACGCGCAAACGCAGAAAGTCATATAAAGCCCGGCGCAAACCCCCTAAAAATCACTTTTAAAACGCGGTAACCACGTTTTTTGCGGTCGTTATTAGTTAAGTACTTAAAATCACCCCTTAAAAATGAGTAAACCAACTTACAAAGTCGGTAAGTACCACAAAATCTCACATACACCCCATAAAATCCAAAATCATATCCATAATTCTATATATAACCGAAAGTAACCCTAATTCATACACATCTCTATCATATCATATCAAATAATTCTCCACATTAAAACTATCGTTTTTTAGCTGATATAAAATTGGCTGATTGGGGTCGTAAAGAGTTAGAGTTGGCGGAAAATGAAATGCCCGGTTTGATGAGTCTGCGTAAGAAGTTTGGTGCCACAAAGCCACTGAAGGGGGCCCGTATTGCCGGGTGCCTGCATATGACCATCCAGACAGCTGTACTTATTGAAACATTGACGGAGTTGGGTGCTGAGGTAATTTGAATTTTAAATTTCCTCGTTTGCGTAATATCTTATCGCATATCGCGATCTCCTCGCTCTCACTATTTTTGTACTCTGTTGTCAAGTTGTGACAAGATGTTGATAACCTCTTTGATCTCTTGTGTGTCATGAAGTTTGGTAACGTTGGGTAATTTAAATTATTATCTTGTTTTGATAAGCAATTTTGTTGTTTTATGTATGGGATTACATCAAAAAGATGTTTTTTATAGGTTGTGTGTAGGTTGTGTAATAGGGGCTTTATACCATTAATTCTTTTAAAGATTTTTTTATTCATAAAATAAATCCATATACACAATTGCTACGCGCTTATTGGAATAAACAGTTCTCATTTTGTAGAATAAACTACAGACAATTCGTTATTATAATTTAATACCATTTTTAATCGGTGCCATTTGTTTTCAGTTGGCAACAACCTTTTTTCGTTATTTCAAACTAAACTAAAATTTAAAAGTCTTGGCTTTTTTATATGTAAAAAATGATTTTTCAATTAAATTTCATGACTCAAATCTATTAAATGGTGGATGGAAAAATTGACATTGCATTGGACGCAAAAAGAAAGAAAATTTGGAAAAGTATATATTGAAATTAGGTGCCTGTTAGCACTGTTGTGCTAACAGTGCTAACAGAAAATTTACGGCTTCGAAACTAACTACGAAATCAGTATTCAAAAATAGAAATACAAAATATAAATGTGTCCTAACATAAGCATATTTTCGAGAAAAAGATACAGTATACTTTCGCTAATCCGACTTTGGTCTAATACGTACAACCCCGTAATCCGAGGATCCTCGTAATCCGAATGCCCCACTTGCTTTTTAACCTTGGTCCAACCAGAAAAATCATAGTCTGCCTTTGCTATCAGTGGGCAACCTTATACTCCGAACAACTCATTAGTCTGAATGCCGGGGCATGCAAAAACGGATTCCGATTAGCAAGAGTATACAGTGCAACCTCGATTATCCGGACAATTAAATGCAAGGGAGTGTCCGGATAATCGATTTGTCCGGATTACCGAATATTGCTTCAAAATTGCTTAAAAACATTATTTGAAGTTTTGGTCAATTTTAAGTCATGCATAGAACCAGTGTTGACGACTTTTGGTGTAATTATCACTAGAATTTATACTAAATTACGCAAATGCCCATTTGTATCACCGTGGTTGAATGCAGTTCAGTAGTTAAGTAATTCCACCTAAGGTCAGCAACACAGAACTCATGCAACTAGGTACTAATTTTAAACGATTATTAAACATAGTTGACTAGTTTGCTTTTATTTTTATTTATATCGGAAATCGTAGGTTTTCCAACGCGGTATTGCGCAGCAATCGGTCTAATGCTTTGTTCATTCGTAATTAATTGTATTATTTCGACTTTTTGCTGCACATTCAAACATATTTGTATATGTACTACCGCTGCCGTACGTAGTCAGGCTCTCAACCAGCCGCTTGGACCTACTTGACGGCGCAGCGACATGGCCGACTCGCCGGCACGTTGTCCGGATTAGCGAGCGGTGTCCGGATAATCGTGTTTTGCACGGGGTGTCCGGATTACCGAGTGTCCGGATAATAGTGTGTCCGGATAATCGAGGTTGCACTGTACTGTAATTAAAAATCGTTGAAAAGTGATAACTCAAAAGTTTTTAACCACGTAAGGTTTTCAAAAAAAATAATGTTAAAATGCAAAAAAATAAATAAATTGTTACAATAGTTTTGAATGAATAGTTGGTGAAATTAATGTCTTAAACAAACATATAGGATTACAGGTAAAGGTACAAATCTTTATTGTTTACTTTAATATTCTTTTGAATTTTGTAGGGTATTTGGTATACTATAACCGATTCTGGTATGCCTTTCTCTCCTTTATTCTGAATCTGAATACAGAAATATTGAATTGTGTAGTTTTTGAGAAAGAAAAAGATTTAGTCACAAACTTAGCTCAATTCACACATCCTACAGATTTAGGTTCTCCAGACTAAAAGATATTAGAATTAGTTGTCATTTGTTTGATTGTTTTGTTTGCATTTTAAAGAACTGTTTTACCCAAAAAGTAGATTAAATTCACAATGTATGCCTTATAAATTAAAGTAAATTTTTTTTTTACTTCACTGTTGGTGGGAATCCCAAAATATATTTATTAAATATAAAAAAATATTCTTTCTGGTCATGTGATTACCACAGTTTCAACCAACTAAGGGAGCAGAAGATCGCACAGCTCAAGTTGCCATATTTTGTTGTATTTACTACAATTATTAGCAATTGTCTGTATGTGAGATATATTTTTTTACCAGTCTAATTCATCCTGTATAGTGTATAGGATCAAAGTTAGCGCTTCCAGACACAGGATTACGGGATTCCGACAAATAATGAGGTTTTTTGGAATTCCGGGATTATAAATCTAAAGCCCGGGATCCAGAAAAGGTTCAATGTAAATTATTTTCTTATTGCTTTGTTAATTAGTGAAATGTGGGCACAATAAATCAATTGAGCTGTTATTTTCTAAGTATGAATTTCAGTCTATAACAGCACTCTATCTGATTAAATTAAGGATCAAACATAAAATGTTTGTTTACACCAACATGTTGCTATAGTAAGAAGATTTTGCAAGAAGTAGATAAAATTCAATATGGTGGCAAACATGAGCCATTTCAACTTGCTTAAGTATTTTTTGTTACTATACAAATAAATACAATTAATATACAACAAGTACATATATAAAACAGATAAAAGAAAATATAAATGTAAAGGCGGGTTTTCCTAGGAGCAGATTTTTTACGCAGCGTACAACGCATTTCAATAATAAAATTAGTAAATAGACATAAATGCGAATAGGTAGTCTACTTGCATAATATACATTGATGAATATTTTGAATTCTAAAATTATCCAACTTATCTGAAAGAAGAAATAAAAATGTTTTATCAAATACAATTATGATTTCCTCAACATGAAAAATTGAAAATTTGTCTCGATCTAACAGCTTCTTATGCCGTGACTATTCTTGAAACATTCTACAAAAATGTAAAAATTTTGAGCAAATTATTGCAAGAGCAAGTTCTTATCTAATAACGTTTAAATTTTGTTTATTATTGATGTCACTACGCACACTTTGATGCCTTTTACTTTTTAAACCGTCAATTTTGGTTTTCTAGTTGTAAGGTAAAATTTGAAAACGTTGATGAAGTTTTGAGGTAAAACATATTATTCAATAATGTATATTTTAGACGTGTCTTACTGATTGCGTTTTGATCCGGAAAATCTGTTTTTTTTTTGTTTATGGATTGGGGGATTACAAAATCTTTAATCCCGGGATCAGTATATTGTCCGGGATTAGAAGCCGTAGTCAAAGTATAGTATTTTCCTTGCCAATATTGTTATCATAATAATAATAATAATCCACGCCTTAACATCCCCCAACAGCTTTCGCCACAACGGGGGCATCGGCAGGCCCGAATTATCATTATTATGGCCCGCGTCATAATTGGTAATCATAATTGGTCATAATCATGATTGGTTTACAGTACATACTTTATAATTTACAAAAAAAAAAACAAAGATTAGGTATATCAAATAATAAGAATATAAGATAAATAATTAGATTGTCTTTTTCAATTTAAATTTTCTACATTCTACAAATCTTATTAATGTCAGGTCCAATGGTCCAGCTGTAACATCTTCAGTACACAAGATCACGCCGCCGCCGCTATAGCGAAATCTGGCGTCCCAGTCTTCGCATGGAAAGGAGAAACAGATGAGGAATACCTCTGGTGCATCGAGCAGACCCTCGTCTTTCCCGACGGTCAACCGCTAAACATGATCCTCGATGACGGTGGCGACCTCACCAACCTCATCCACGAGAAATACCCGCAATACCTAGAAAACTGCAAGGGGATCAGCGAAGAGACGACGACCGGCGTCCATAACCTATACAAACTCCACGCCAACGGAAAACTTAAAGTCCCCGCGATCAACGTTAACGATTCCGTAACAAAAAGTAAATTCGATAATTTGTACGGATGCAGGGAGTCTCTTATCGATGGAATTAAGAGAGCGACGGATGTCATGTTGGCCGGAAAAGTTTGCGTCGTGGCTGGATACGGAGATGTGGGTAAAGGTTGCGCGCAATCTTTGAGGGCTTTCGGCGGAAGGGTTATTGTTACGGAAATTGATCCTATAAATGCGTTGCAAGCCGCTATGGAGGGTTATGAGGTCACTACAATGGAAGAAGCCAGCAAAGAAGGTACAGTAGTATATTTTTTAGAATCATTCTGCTATATAAATTTACATAATATACATTGTAATTTCTATAATTAAGGAGTTGATGTCTATGTGCATTTTTACAAATTGTAAAGTTTTCACAAACAGAAAAACTCTTACAAGTTTGTGGATAAATTTATTGAGAAAGTACGTATCTGTCAGAAGTCTCGGCTTTATTTGTTTATTTTCCAAAATAAAAAGAAAATTTGTTGGACAAACTGCATTAAGCATGTCAGTATGAACAACCAGTACTTTGTTTATCTAAGTAAAGTGAAGTGACTTGCTGTGATGTATGTAGGTGTTAAAATAACATAATTAGAAAGAAAAATAATAGTGCTTATTTTCCCTGGTATTCAGTATTCAAAATTATTAATACTAGGAAACTGGTATTCAAAATTCGAAATTAGAAAATTAACTTTTTTACCTCAAAGACAAATCAAAATTTATTCTTTAAATGACGTTGAGTTCGATTTAACTTTTCAAAACATTTTTCTTTATAGTTATAATAACTATATAAATATAATTAAAAAAACATGCTCTGACCGGCACAATTAAAGAAACGCCTGGTACCTATTTTGCTGAACTTTCAAGTTTAATAATTTTTATAGTATTTGCTGTTATTTCCTTATTTTTTTGTAAATGTAATGAAAAGCATCATTATCACATACCATTGTAATTTTAAAAGCACCTGGTAAAACAAAATTGTGTTTTTGGTCCACTATTGAGACTCATTGTGGAATTACTAAGGAACATGGGCAATTCTCTGTTACAAACCAATTCTCAACATTTGGCGGGAATATAGTATCAAAGTATGGTGTCTAAAAAGCTTTTTATTTTCTATTCATGTGACAATGAATTTTGGTACTTCGAGTACCATCCTCGGGCCTGAGTCTAAAAGTACTGCGTAACGTAAAGATTTTGTCATGATCGGGTAGGTTTTTGTGTCGATTAAAAATTTTGTTTTTGTTCATTCCAATATTCTGAGGATAAAAGAAAAACGCCCCTTCAGTTTTCAAATTTTTTATTAATATTAAGCTTAATTTTAAGCAACTAAACAAGCATTTTGTTTTTATGTTATGAATATCAAGATGCAAGATGCAAACTGGAAAACTTTATCTAATTAATTTTCTGAAGTTTTGTAGAAGATACATAATTTAAAGTAATAATTTGCCACTTGAAATGCTGTCAAACCTTGCAGCAAATGATTCTGATAGTATTGGGCTACGGTTTTTAATACCTACAATGATTTAATTTAAAGATAATGACCAGAACAGAAATTAACAGAACACAGAGAATTGCAAAATATTGACACCATAAATATTTGTTCACAGAGTACTTGAAAACCTTAGGCCCGTTTGCACCGTATGTATTAAGCTTTACTTAAGTATGGGATCGTACTTAAGTCATCGATTTCATTTGCACTGTCACGTGTAAACATGCAAGCGATTTGTATCCATTGTGTACGAGTCAATAACGGCATTTTATCTACGACTCATAAATTCCATTTTATAGATATCATATATTTTAAATGATGGCGAGGCGAACTGTCACATAACTGTCATCCACATTGGTTTTGACAGACTCTTACACTAGCGTTGTATAATGATGGCAGTTTGTTCAAGTAATGAAGTCATAATTTGAACAATTGTTGAACAGTTATGTTATACAACTCTAGTGTCATTAAACTCATTGGCGTTTATCATGATGGGGATTAACTAGTCATAGATACATATGCAATGAACTTATTATTTGTGAGTCGTAAATAAATTGTATTTTGTTACTATAAAACATGGAACCAAAGTTGCCTGTCCTACAGCACTTAAGAAAGTTATAGTTTTTTATACCCCCACATTTAATGTGGTGAGGGTATATAGAGTTTGACACACAACATTTGTAACACACTTAAGGAGGCGTGGCAGATATAGACTTATATATATATATATATATATATATATATATGGATTTGATCAGAATTGAAAACTGAATCGATTTAACTATGTCAGTCGGTCGGTTTGTTCGTATGTGTACACGATAACTGCCATAATTTCGAAGTAATTTATCTGAAATTTGGTATACATGCTATGTCTTAAAAGTAAGGAAGTAAGAAAAAAAAAGTAAGTTAGTGAATGGGCAAAATCGAGACTTTACTAATTTTAGTGTACTTGAAGAATTTTTTTATGTGACTAGTCTATGGAGCAAAATGCTATAGAAATCAACATAAGAGAAGGTCTTATTTTCAATAAGAACTAACTAACTAAAAATAATAATAACACAAAATTGTGTTTGGCAAGCACGACAAACAAGTGACAGTTTATCCTCATCCACTGCACAAAACGCTGTCTTTGTCTTTTAATATTGGACATTTTTACACTGGGAAAAAATCTAGAAAACCTAATGCTGATGATGTTATTTTTAGTTTCCTACTATCACAAACTGCAAGTTCAGAATGATTTAATTGTTACGGTATTTTTTCACCATTTCTTCCCATAAGTCGACAAAAACTAAAATTGTACCTTTCATCAAAATATTAGTTAACAATGATGTTAATGGCATTTGTCTTATCATCCTTCCTTTCACGGCCTCATTTACCTCATTAATAACATTTTTAATCAAATTCTCTTCTTAAATTTCTAATTGTCGTCTATTGTTATAGGCCAAATATACGTCACAACAACCGGCTGCAAATCCATCATCACCGGCGAACATTTAATGAATATGCGTGACGACAGCATAATCTGTAACATCGGTCATTTCGATTGTGAAATCGACGTTTCCTGGTTGGACAAGAACGCCAAATCCAAAGTTAATATTAAGCCGCAAGTCGACAGGTACCAATTATCCAACGGAAATCACATCATCTTGTTGGCGGAAGGACGTCTGGTTAATCTTGGCTGCGCCATGGGACATCCATCCTTCGTCATGTCGAATTCATTCACGAATCAAGTGTTGGCGCAGATTGAGTTGTGGACAAAGCCTGGCGAATACAAGGTTGGCGTACACATGCTGCCAAAGACTTTGGATGAGGAGGTCGCGAGGTTGCATTTGGAGCATTTGAGGGTGAAGTTGACGTTACTCACGCCCGACCAATCAAAATATTTGGGTATCCCACAGAATGGACCATACAAACCCGACCACTATAGATACTAGTGGGGATTTTAGTATTTTTCTACGACGATTGTGCTTTTATTTGTTTAATTGAAATGCTTTAAGATAAAACTGATTTGTTATTTGTTACATTTCAATAAAGAAACCAAATGTGTTTTTGTTGTTTTTTTTTTGTTAATGGAAATTTGTTGAATATTGAAGTATAAGTATTATAAAAGAAACGATAAAAGATTACAAATTTTATGCTGATCAATTAAATAAATTATTAGAATTTAAATTAGTTTTAAAAATAAAAACATCAATCTGAAAGTTTTTATTGATTCTCTTCTGCACCATCATAGATTTTTATACTTCAAATACCTGTTTTTTGATTGTACAGTGAAATTAGCAGGTTTCAATATTTTATGGCGTCCGGAAATATTATCAGCGCACGCTCGCGGTTTTACGAATTTTACTGCAAAACTTACGATTTTGTAATTTTCGCATCTACAAAAATAATACTTATAAAATTGTGCACAAGAAAGGTAATACCATTATATTTAAACTCTTTTTGTATTAGTTTTAACCCACTATCGCGCGGATTAGTTTATGAATTATAAAAAAGAGCAGAACAGATGTCGCTGTTGAATATTTAAAAAAAAAACATATTGCCCGTCAATATAATATGTTTTTTTTTTCAATGTAACTATAGAATTATTAATAGAAGATTAGTAATAGTTTAATAATATACTAAAATAATAATAAGAGTTTAATAATACACTGAAATAATAAAAGATATTTATATACATAGTGGGGATAGTAGGGTAGTGACCTTTGTGGAAGCGGATGCAGATGCGAAAGCCAAATGGTCGACTTGCGCGGAAGCGGAACTAAAAAGAACATTTATTATAGAAACACAAAAGTAATATCATCAAAACAAACAGCACATATTTTATTAAAAACACAAACATATTAATTGGTCAACAAGGCAAAAAAAACATAAATTCAAGAACCTACAAAATTTAATATAACTCATTCTCGTGTGGTGGAACAGTATGTTTTTAAAAAAAAAAACAACAAATTGTTATTGCCATTTCACCACCCAACTAAAAAACGGTTACCAACATGCCAATGCATGTCATCGCCAACGCCGGAAATTACTTATTTTTTTTATCGGCACCGGCGGCGGCGTTAGAAAACGCTCGGCATCCCTAACTTCCGCAATAGATGCGTTTACAAAAAGATGCGGAAGTGGAAAATATGCGAAAGTTGCGGAAGCGGATGCGGTATTCCGTTACAACCCTAGTATATAGTGTCCTGTCTTATGCAATGTATTTTGTCTTATAGATCAATAAACTCTATTTCTATTTCTATAGTGTGGTTCTTAAACTGCAAACCCCTATATTGGGCTCTTGAAGTTTAAGAACCACTGTATTTAAGAAAAAGTGGAATATTTTCCTTTTTGTGCAGAATTTTAAGAGGGTTAATTTTGTACAGGGTCTAAAATTGCAAAATCGCAACTGTTTTGCTGTAAAACGCAAAAAACTGCGAACATGTACATTAGGGTGGACACACACGTACATTTCAGTCATGTTGGAACAAAACACGTTTTGAGTAGGAAAGAGACGCAAAATGTTTTGTCTAAACGTGTTTTGTTTAGGAGTTTCAGGATCTAATAAAATTTACGGGCGCCATAGAATATTGAAACTCAACACATTCCGCGCCGGCTTCCAAAAGGGCAACCGTCTTGAGTTTCTTTGCCTTCATAGCCCATTTTTCGTATAATTGGAATTTGGATGAATGTTTCCAAGTTATTGGAACTGGAATCAAGTTTTTTTTGTAACAAAATTATAGAAGTTCATGTGCAATTATTTCTTTAAAAAATTTACAAGAACCTTGTGAAATATACATCTCTATATCTGCTGCTAGAAAATATAACTTCTCATAACTGTAACAAATACGACAACAGAGATTTTTGGTCTAATATTCTAGGCAACCATCATTTATTTTGATTCAACTTCCAGTGCCAGTTGTTACAAAAAGAAAACTGTATTGAGCAGTATGTATGAAAATTCAAGATGATGCCCATCCAATATCCATGTTAAAGTTTGGGTTAAAAATCGAAATTTAAGGTTGTTGTTCTTATTTTATAAAACCAATATTTCATGAGTTGATTATTTGTCAATGTAAAACTGGATGTGCATTGTACATGTGAAATATTATAGCTGTATGCAGAAGTTAATATTTTGTTTATGGAGGACGTAATCCCATTCTTTAGTAGTTAAAAATGTCTCTATCCAGGTCACATAACTTTAGGCGCGCTATAAATATATAAATAATGAACGTATTACCGGAAAAGCTTGTTTTACTTTAGCAAAAAATATGTTAATACAAACTAGGGTGCAACGAAATGCAGTTTGCAATTGGAGCTGGCGGCTTTGTACGATGTTTCCAACCCCATTATTTGGGGAATAACTGCTTGCCCTATAACTTGAACTTGTAAGAAAAACTCGAAACGAATGCGCTTGGCTGCTTTTCTGTTGCTGGGAATTAGGCAATGTCTAGTTTTATTTTTGTCACTTATGTCGTGAAGCGATTAAACCGGAGTTTATTGCAAAACTAATATCTATGGAAAGGACCATACTTATAGCAAGGAAAATTGCAATTTTTATCATTCGTTTATTTACTAACTAAATAAAATAAAATGCTGTTGAGAATTGAAATCTCTTTAATTTCTGTAAACACATTTTTAATTATGTTGTTTTATTTGTTGATCATTATTCGGGCTTTTCTATTTGAACATGATCATCACTTGCCTCACGAGGGGTCATCTTGGCGTATTTGGACTATCCACGTAAAAGTGCGATAAACAGATAACAATATCTCAGATCAGTAAATATCAACTATATTCTACCTATTATTATTATACTTTTCAAATTTTTCCTATAACGTTTATTACCTACTAAAGTATGTCTTTGTTGTAAATACAGCGTTAATGTTAATTTATTATTATTATTAAATCAATAAAATGTATTTATTTTTCGTTTTACTAATACGATGACTCAGCAGCTAACAAGATGTGACAAGATTTGAGACCTCCAAGTATAGAGAGAAAGCTAAGCTTTGTTGTATTTCCGTTCTGTTCGTTCTGAACATGTGGTATTTATATTATAAATGATGTTCGTACGAAATAAACATTAATTATTTAACTGTTATTTATTTATGATAAGGTTTGACACAATGAAACAATCGCAGAAAAAAATAGGAAGCCAAGAGTCCTAAGGACTCACATGGCTTTTTCAGCCAATGACATTTCAAATTAGACGTCACGTGGCCGCGAAGTTGACGTTTAAAATTCGACAATTTTTGACAAACATTTTCTCCAAGTATGCGGCCGAATTCCAGTTTTATAATTGTTCATATCCAGGTACGTTGCATATTAACAGATATGTATCAAAACCTGATAGTGATTAATACTCCAATTTCAAAATAATTCTCTAATAAAAGAACCGCTTTCGAACGGTCAAACACCGCACGGTGGCGCTGCAAGAGGACCATCTGTAGTGGGGACTCCAACAGGACCAATAGAAAACAAGCGCTCGTCGGACAGCAGCTGTAAAACTCCATCGCTGGCAATCTTTTCGCAGACGTTGCGGAGTTCGGTCGTGTCGACAATCAGTACATTCTACGCTTCAAGGCTAAACAAAGCCGCAACTCGTTCACGTACAACTTCAAAGTTGTCCAGATAAGTTCAAGTCATGGATAGTGTGAGTTACGGCATCGGCGTAACTAACCGTTACGATCTCTTCCTTGACGACGAAACGGACCCCCTCGAGGCCCTCAAGATCATTGAGCAGGAAAAGGCCGCGAAGAAAAAAACGAAACTTGGCGATAAGGAAAACACCGTCCAGCCGGCGGCCACCCAAGCCAAACCGAAGGCGGCCGCTGTAAAGAAGCCCGCTCCGAAGGTTCCGGCGCAGAAACCCCAGGATAACAAGATTTCCCCGAAGGGAACCGGCTCCAAACCTACCTACGACGAGGATAAAAATAACAAGAGGAACGGCGAAGTAAAGCCACGAGCTAGCCGGCCTTTTGACAATAACCAAACTAACGACAGACCACGTGGTACCTCACCACGTGATAACGCTTCGGAGAATCGGCGCGGGCGGCCATTAGGCGCAAAGAATGGCGGCAGAGTTGCTACTCGCCGTCCGTTCGAAGATCGCCGCGGCAAGCGTGAATTCGACAGACAAAGCGGATCGGATAAAACCGGTGTGAAGCCTGTCGATAAACGCGACGGTGCCGGCGCTCACAACTGGGGTTCGGATAAAGACGTTATCGATGAAGCGAACAAGTCCAGCGAAGACGCGAACATCGAGGAGAAAGTTGAGTCCGCGGATATCGGCGACGGGCCCAAGGACGCTGAAATTACACCGGTCGAAGAGGAAGTCAAACAATTGACACTCGAGGAATGGAAAGCGCAACGCAGCGGCCGCTCGAAACCGCATTACAATATTCGCAAAGCCGGCGAAGGCGAGGATCAAACGCAATGGAAAAAAATGTACGAGTTGAACAAGAAGGCGTTGGCGGAGCAGGACTCCGACGACGAAGAGTACGACCCGAGCGAGTTCCCTCAACGTGCCGGCAAAATGAAACACGTGAAGGATATATCGTTTTTCTTTAACGATAACCGCAGAGGCGGCGCTTTCCGCGGCAGAGGCGGTCGCGGCGGCCGAAATAGTAACCGTTTCCGCGAGGAGCAAGGACAAAACAACGACGACGATGATTCCTACAACAACAGGAGCAGGGCGCCACCAGCGCCCAAGGTTGACGACGAACGTGCTTTCCCATCTCTGGGTTAAATATGGCCGGCCTGACCCATGACTGAACTTACATTTGCTTTAAATCTCAGGGGTACAACGTCCCTAAAATTTTAAAAACTAGGTTCTGCTAGTTTGATTGGTAGTTTTATTTAATATTTAATTAGCAATGTAATGATATATTTTTAAGCATTGTACAAACTATTATATTTAGTTAATAAAAATAGAATAAAATATTAGTTTTTTTTGTACGAAGTTGTTTTCATTTTGTGTTTGTTACATAATATGCATTTATTGCAAATAGGAGAAAAAGGTAAGTAAGTCATGAATAATTATGTATGTATATTCACTTAAATTATGCGAGTAGCAAGTTATTGAGGATTTGAAAGATTTTAAAATTTGATTATTGGCATAAGTAGATATATAGAATATTATGCTGAATACTGTCTGATAACTATAAATAGATTCATTGGTAAACATTGTATGTAAACTGATAAACTACAGATCAATTGAATCAGTTGAATTGTATTACACTGAGCCCACTTCTGGTAGATAGATTAGTTCTGTCACAGGTTTGGTTATGTTGATTATACAGGTGCGCCAAAACAGTAGCATATGCTTAACTTTTTTTTATGCACCAGTATATATCAAGGCCGGCTAGGAGCTTGGTTTCTCAGTTTGGCTAAATATTAAAAGGAAATATTAGAATTTGTAATGTTTCATTATTATATAATTGAAAATTAAATAATGTATTTGAATCTGTTACTCATTTATCGAAAGACAATGTTTACAACAAAACATAACAAAAAAGTACAATGAGACCATAGGTAATGAGACTAATCAAAATTAGCATATTAATAAACAATTTTCTACATAGGCAACAAATATCACTCAACTAAAAATACAGAGAAAATAATACAAAACCATAAAAGAACAACTGTGTCAAATTTAAAATAGACAAAGTTTTAATACAAATTTAAAGGAAAAAAATACTTTTATTATTTTATTTGCTAATGACAGTTAATATCTCAATATGCGACAATAATCCATTAAATTTTGGCAGTTGATATCAGAACATTTCACAGATTTCCAATTATTTAATTTGGAAAAGTTTAATTACAACTAAATTATTAACCTGGACGATAACTAAAGAACTTAGTGACAATAATTGTTGCTTGTGTGCTGTGTTTGTAGAAACTCAACCTGAAAACAAATCTAGTTTTAGTAAAATCTAGTCTAGTTTTACAGAAGAAAAAAAAATGCAATTCAGCCTGCATTTCTGAAAAAAAACTCTATACTGACCAAATCTGTAAAATGTAGTTGCCAAACTAAACTTTATTTTTAGTTTCCCAAACATTTTGACTTAGTTTGTTCTTTCTCCACTGATTCATTTGTATAATAAAATAAGCTCGTTTCCTATATTATAGAAGTTAATGTTGAGCGGTTTGAATGCTTTTAGAATCTTTTTAGTATTAAATTCTAGCTATAATTGATTATTGCAATGATTTCAGAAAAACAGATAGTTTTATATATAATGAAAATCAAAACTGATTTATTTTTCCTTTGTCTTCCTGGAGACTTTTGGGATGATCGCAAGTAAATAAAACATCATAACAGATCTTATTTTTCAAAAACTAGTAATAAAGTTTTCATACTTACCTTATTATTACCTTGTTTAGGAATTAATAGTTTACTAGTAACAGATAGTAATAATATAAAATACACAAATATTGAAAAAAGTTTATTTATCGTTTATCACAAGAGGTATCCGTATCATCACGACTCAGGTCATGGATAAGTACAATAAATAGTAAAAAAAGTTGTACAAAAAAAGACTCGACTATAGTCAACATTTTTTTATGCAACGATACGCCACATAACAAACATTTTTATAAAAAATATCGATGGCAATTGCATAGGTAAGGCAGTGTATGCGTTCACCCTACACGTCGGCTAATAATCAAATCGCCTATACCACGTAATCACTCCGATTTCCTTACAACCTAAACAAATTCAAGAGAGCACACATCGCTACGAGCACTCAGAAAATGACATCACGCGCAAATTGAGATCAATGCGCAATCCTACAAAACAAACGTAACGTAATACTGCATTAAACGAAAAAAAGTACAAAATAAAACTTAACTTGAAGTTGTCTAATATCAACATTTTTTTTATAATTTTCTTTTTTACTTAAAGGAAAGTGGAAAAATTTAATCTTACGATAAATAAGGATAAAGTTAGGATGAAGTTAGGACTCATTGATTCGGGAGGCCCGCGTTTTCTAGCATCGCCCTCAACCTGAGTATCTCCTGGTCTTTCTCCTCGATCTGGCACCGCAGATTTTGCACAACTTCTGACTCGTCCACGGTGACCGTTAGTCTCTTGAGCAGGGTCACGGCGTCCGGCCTGTTGCTGGGGTTATTCACGACTAGTTGACGGATAATCGAAACTAACTGCGGATGCTGTAACGTCAGGTTTTCCGGTATATTACCTTTACGTAACTGGCTAATACTATGGACGCGTTCCATGTCTGTATGGAAACCCTCGGCAAGCTCCATTATCACGATTCCAAGCGAGTACATATCACTCTATAACAAATACAAAAGTATTAAGAAAAAAAAAATTGTTTGCTTTATATATTGACAATAACAAATACTTTGTTGTGGTTTTTCTTTGTTTTATCACATATACATATACCGCTGTATTTATAAAACATTTGATAACAGAACCACAATAAACAACAGTCTACAAAGGAACAAAAAACAATTATGAACAAGCTAGAGATAACACAAAGAAAGAAACATTCTTACATCAGCGTATTATTTTAGATCAAAAAGAATTAAAACTGTAAATAAATTGAAATGAAATGGTAAAAGATATAAAGTATAAAATATCCTTTAACCACATCAATCGTACTGTTAAGAACATTGCTTTGTGTAGATAATGCCTGACTAATTGATTTGAACAATCTTGGTATTTGATATCCAAATAGCAGGTGTAGAAAATGAAGCATTTGTTAAACATAAACAGCAATAATATTAAGAACCATATAGAATTTCTAAATTTCCGCAAGCATTAAATTTATTGAGTACAATAATAATCAGATATAAGTGAGAGTACAGGAAAACAACTGGGCAACATTTATCAAAACAAAAACAGGCTTATCAGTCAGCAATGTCAATATGAGAAACGTTGCTAATAAGTGACTGTTTGAACAGCTAATAATATTATGAGTGCGGTACTACCTAATATTGATTAAATTATTAAAGTATCAATTACTGTGTTATTTAATATAAGCAATATAAAAAAAGATTTCTTTTATTGGAATTTAGGTTATCTACATTTGGGTATTGATATCTGTCCAATACCCAAAATAATTTTTCAAATAAGCTTTTATACATATTCAGTTGATAAATTGTCTACAATTAATTTTAATTAAAAAGTTCTTTTCAATTTGATTTTAATAAATGTGTAATTAAAGGATTAATTATTGGGTATGATTAATTTAAGCATAATAACTTGGTTGTAACCATTTTCTTTCAATTCTTGAATTTGAGAAATTGCTTACATTTTTGTTAAACTGTTTATATTGTGTATCTAAGACTAGATACTGATAGGTTTGTCACTTTTTATTTCACGCGTGTTAGTCTAATTATATTAAAAAATGTTGTCTAAATGAACAAAAGATAAAGTAAATCTGACATCTTTTTATTGTTGTATTTGAAGAAGAATGGTTTAAATAAAAGTGTTTTTGTTTATTCTACTAAATGCTTTTACTTAAATTTAGTCATAACTTACTCAGTTTTGTTGTAATAGCCTTTTTTTAATAGAATGGTATACTGCACAATTCTACAAAATGTTTTGATTATGTGTGTCGGTTATACAAGGTTATTAGAAATGTTTGTAGTCAAAGTAGGTGCTAAAATACCACTGTTCTATACAAGTATTAAATTTGTTGCATAACCAATTGAAAAAATTTACACTTCTTTGTGTAGTGTGGGAAAAATGTAGTAACCGATCCAGTATTATGTCACTTTTATAGGTGAATATTTATCAAAATTGCTCTTCCTGATTTATAGATGACTTCGTGCATTTTTAAAATTTTATTTTTTGTATTTATTTATATTTTACCTTTTCTACTTTTAATTTTTTCTGTAGTACCCTCTCAATTGTTCTTTGTTGGCCAGGATGGTCAGTTAGCATAGATCATTGTATTTTGAACAAATTGCGTTTTTGGAAATGTGTGAAAAGATCTGATATCTAGACTCAAAACTTCATAGATTTTTTTTAATTAAGCTGGTAAAGGTATGTAACTTTATAGTAGTCAAAGAAAACAATTTTTTTTTGTTAATGCAGTAGAGCAGGGATGCACAGGCTTGTTGGGACCAAGGGCCACATCGTTTAATTTAGGCTTATGGAAGGGCCGCAACGAAAATTACATTGTTCATTTTTATCGAGTATTGCACAAAAATAGGTAGATAGGTATCCAGATATGTAATTTACAAAAAACAAGATGTTAATTTGAAGCGTTACATTGCATTTTCTTAACCATTTTTATAATATTTGGTACACTAGTGGCTAATAAAGCCACAATAAGTTTGGCAGTCAGCTGCTGTGAGGCGGGCCACCAGTATATCAACGGAGGGCCGCATGCGACCCGCGGGCCGCGGTCTGTGCATCCCTGCAGTAGAGGGTCGATAATCCGAACTAATTGGGACCGAAGGTGGTTCGGATTATCAAATATTGCATTTTATTTTTTTGTAATCAAGAATCGACTAAAATGGCTTTTCCCTCTGTTACTCAGTGATTTTATTCATTATTATTTATTTTTGGGCGTTCGGATTAGCGAATGTTGGAATTACCGAGGTTCGGATTATCGACGCTCCTATACGACGCTACTGTATTATTAAATTGAACTTATTCTCAATTATCAGCCTCTACGGGCATGAGTCAAAAATGTTAACATCAATCTCAAATTTCACAGGAATAAGTATCGATAATAAAAAAATTTATAAATAAGGACACCTCATATCAACCCATGCAACGAAGACTATTGTAACTCAAGTGCAATCCTCATGTTGTTATATAGTCTTGATGCATGGGTCAATATGTTTCAAATAAAAAAATTATGTATTTAGTGTAGGCCATGTAAGGTAAGGTGTAAATATGGTTAACATTGAAAGTACAGGAACCAGGGACTAAGAACGGAACGAAAACGAGAACGAAAGAACTAAATTAACCGAATAATTTATAAGAATGAAAACGGAAACGAAAACTATTTTTACTATAAAATAAATATGTTACAATTTTTTTCTCTTATTTTATTAACGATGACACAAAATGTTTAAATAAGTAAAAGTTAATTGAAATAAAGCAAGATCAGAGAGAAAAGAAACAAATATTATTATTTAAAATATGAAGCAAAAAAACAAAAAAAAATCTGTCACTGGCATACCACTAAACTGTATAGCAGTTTGTGAGTGGTTTTCAAGTAACTAAATTGAATGGGAATAAATGAAAGAAACTAAAACAGTTTCGTGCCTCTCCAATACACAAACAGTCCCAAACAATTCATTCTAAATTTTATTTTTAATTTTATAAAAAGCAAAAATGCCATCACCACTTAAAATGCAGTTGATTGAAATATTTAACATTTAAGTTTTGAAAAGCATAAATTTTGTTAGTAATTTTTGCCAGCTATGATTAAAATTATGACAAGTGACTTATTTGTCAAATATAAAAAAAAAATTAAAAAGCATGTTGGCATACTTTTGTTGGAGAAACAGTAAAAAACCGGTTTTAACCGTTATTTCATTTTGGTTCACGAAAATGAAAACGATATTTTTTGGGTGTGAACGAAAACGAATTTTTTCGTTTTCGTTTTTAGTCCCTGACAGGCACACCAAATAAATAGTGCTGACAAATGGTGGTAATATCAACTTTCCTTTTTAACCTGGAGATATTGTTACCAACTATAGAAAAAGTAGTACCTATAAAAAAGTAAGGCATTATAGGATAGTGATTTTAAAACCAAATGAGATAGGTTTGAATCTTTCTTGAAATTTTTTAAAATGTTTGCCGAAAAATACAAAATTAAAAACTATCTTAGAAACACTGCTAAATGTTTCATGCATTCTATAGTTCAATCAACGGATCTTTGCGTATTGTAAAAAGTGACATGCGCTAATTGTGATGTGATTAGCATAAAAAATTTATTCATCTATGCCACTGACTGTCTAAGCAGAAATGATTGCACCAGACGACTGTCACTTTTGACAACACGCAAAGATCCGTTGACCCAACTATACTATGTTGCTCGTAAAGTTTATAAAGCATTAATCTAGTCATTCCACAAATATTTAATGTTTTACTTGTTCTGTAAATGATCAATAATAAATTAAAGTAAAAAACACAAACCTTTCGGTTGCAATATCCTCTCAGTTGTTCAGGAGCTGCATACAACTTTGTACCCAAAGCCAACGTATGTCGAGCGCTCTGCAACGGGCACGCCAACCCAAAATCCCCCAACTGAACCAACAGGGAACCGTTATCCACTTGCAAGAAAATATTGCTTGGCTTGATATCATGGTGCACTATATTTTTGGAATGGATATATTCTAAACCTATAACAAACAAAAAACAATAATAAGTAACAAAACATCACTAATTTTGACAGTTATGCCAAGAATTTCCTTGTCATAGTGACAGTTTGCTTCAGATATAAGGTGGCTTTGGTCTATACAGAAAGTTCTAGTAATGTCAGTTTACTGTCAACAAGTGAGGTTAAAGTACACAACTATGAAGTGTAATTCTTCGTAAAGGAACAAACGCCTTAAATTGCAAAACCATTCTTTAGGATTGCGAATAAAGGAATGGTATAAATTCATTACCTTGGAGTAGTTGCTTTAAAATCTCCATAATTGTCTTGGTCCTGTGATCACCGGAGACAGGAACTATTGCGCCGCTATTCTCGGCGGCGGCTTCGCTCTGGTTCCTACTCTCGAGCCACTGCTTCAGCGTCGTCTGGCACAACGTCATCTGGATGTATAAAGTGGCCCAACGGGGCTGCTGCATCTTGCTCTGCAACTTGATATTCTGGATCTCCTCGATGGTGCAAATTGCGTTTCCACCTTCGGAAATGCTGTTCCTCTTCTCGCGTTTCCTCTTCCGACCGCTCAACCGACTTGAGCAGGAATGGTGGAATACCTGCATTAGAAAATCCAGAGATATTGTAAACAAATTTGGATATAACTTTGCAAGTGGTATTTAGCTTTTGATCAAAATATTAGTTTTATAATTGAACATGTTTTTGCTGGCCACATTTATAAAGACCATTGATCAAATTGAGCTGTGTAATAGTCATATGAGCTGCTGGTTAATAGAATTTTTTGTAATTTATAGTGGTTTTTAAGTAAAATTCATGGAGGAAGGAGGTGTCGCCGTAAGCGCTTCGATATGGGACCACTTTCCCCATTCCGGAGGACTTTTAATGTCAAAGTTACATTACCCTGCGTTGAAATTTTAAAAAATAACATCTTTTTTAATAGAATTGTTGTTAGAACTGTTAAAATTAATATGCACACAATCCTATAATATTCAAAATATTTCAAAAGTCATCGTATATTTAATCAGAACGGTTTTGCAATGTGCTGTAGTGTGCATCAATCTTTTGGGAGACATCATGCATCTTGCGCAAGCGCGATGAAATTTTTTTTAAGTATTACACGATGAAACGTATCTTAAGATCAAAAAAATATCCTGGTCAAAGTAAAGACTCAAAGCAGAGAAATGAAGAGACCAACACCTTTTTGATTGACAGACGTAAAATTTGAAACACACGTCCAGCGAAGTAGTAGTTTTTGGGCTGACTTATGATTTTCTTGATAAAATGTTTTGTTATAATAATAATAATTGTGGTCTTTTAACGTAAAATATTGGCGTAAAATATGTAATTTTTTTTCTGAATCCATTTCTGCAGATAAACTGAAAAACTCAGGTCAGTAGACAGATTGTAATTAATGTACAAATTTGGTTTTCTCTTTCAGTTGTACTTACTGGTCTACATCGTGTATACCATTTCCCCCACGAGAACAAATGTGTTGAGCTCAAATACTTCTAATAATGCAAATAATTATTTATTAAAACTTTAAATTTCTATTTGGCAAAATGTGTCTGAATAAATATGTAAAATGAACAAAATCGCATTTGTTATATTCTTACCACAATAAAATCCTAAAAAAACACTCTTTTTAAAGTAATCACTGCAGTATAACCTCTCGTGGGGTCAAGATTTATTTTCCTAAATGTTCAAATACTTTTCATCTACTCTATCGATATTGATAAATGTAAAAAATAATTCTTCATAGATCTGTACACATTTGCAATTTTGCAACAAAAAAACGCATTGGTAATAATATACTTGAAGAACCAAACCAATGTTTGGATGGTCTAAGTTTAATACACAAAATAATGTAGGTCAGTTTTTTATTTGCTTCAATATCTGACTTATTTGAATAAATACAAATTAAACTCATATAAAAAATCTGCAAGTTTTCTCTTTTCATTTTTTGAGGTTAGCAGTTAAATTTTAATCATGTAGTAAAATTTGGAAAACAAATCCAGAAATGGATTCAAAAGAATTAACGCTTTTTCAGCATAAGTTTTCATAAGTCATCAATTTTCCAACCAAACTTTTTTTCTTAATGGGAACAATGGCAACAATCTCTCAAAATCAATTCAATTGACCTACAAAAATAGACAATGTAAAATTATCTAATTTTTTTAATGGTAACACAACATTAGTTTTTATTATCATGTCAAAAAATAAAAATTTCTAAAGATTTATCAAAAACCAGAGAGATTGAATAGGATTAAAAATGGTGGTATTATTTGGTATACATATTGGTAAAAAAATCACAAACATACAGAGTATGGCTCAAAACATTGGCATTTATAGTCTAACTTGATATCCAATTTATAATATTCATAAAAACTTTTTGGAGATTGAGCAGCACAGATTTTTGAAATTTGCATTCATGATTCTAATATTAGTGCGCTACAAGTGACTCAAACAATTTATGACTAACATTTGCAACATGTTTAAAAAAGTTGATTGAACAGAAATTTAAATAAGTATTTTTTTTGATATTACCTGGACACTGTTCTCGAAGTTAATCTCAAAATCGCTCGACTCCTCGCGCCTGTCCTCCTGGAAAGAAGACTCAACTTCGGAGATCATCGTGTTGAAGATGTACGTGTCGACTTTGCCGGTAGCTGTTGTGGCCGCGTGAACTTTTGAAGGTGACTCGGTGCCGAAGTCCGAGTCGGTAGACCGTTCCATGATAAAGCCGTTGTTGCAATCGGCACCGAGCTCCAGCCACGCCGCCTTATACTGCACAATATTGGAATGATTCAAGCTGGCGAAGGTTTTCACCTCCGACAGGTAATTTCGAACGGAATTGATGCCTTCCGCCCGGATGTAGATCTTCTTTACCGCGTACTCCGTTCCATCTAGCTTGTGTTTCACCCTGTAGACCTTAAAAAGATAAAACAGTAGGTATTAGTTTTTTTTAAACAATCCATCGATATCAATAATTTGAATACTTGTTAGATATTGATAACACTGGGTAATACTTGTATACTTTTATCATGTGAATATAGTGCTGGTTTTTTTACTAACCCGTGCTCAAAAGCTGCCTACATCTATAGGTTTTTGAAAAATAATTAAAGTAACATTTAATTTTGTACTTTTACACACTATTCTAGAAAGAAGTATTTCCTTGTAAGGGTGTGCTGCTATTACTTTCGTTACTCCTAATAACTTAAAGCAAAAATTAAATTCTCTCAACTAACAATTTTAGAAAAAAATTTAATGTCAAATATGTTTGGAAAAAATCAATAATATGTATAATAATATAATATAATATGTAAAAAAATACAACTTTTAAATTGAATAAAAGGTTGACACCAGTTCTTTGCCGACAGTTCGGCCGTGGTAAGTAAAAAATGTCGTATCTGACAATTTCCCAGCATTTTACATTTTCACGTAAAGTCTAAAGATGGAATGATGTATTGTTGATCTATTAAAGCTAAAATATAGAAGAACATAGCAAAGAATTAAAAAAAGCATATTAGAATGCTTCTATCTTTGAAGCATAAGCACAGCACATTCTTAAACTCAACATTTTACAACTTTTCACAAATGTAGATACAACCTTTTACATAAGCACAGCAGAATTAATCTTACAGGAAAATAGATACACAAACGATACAAATCTCAGAGACACAAAACCGGGTTAAAGGTAAAAGTCATTAACATTTTTGTGTTTTAAAATGCTTATAAATAAATGTGTTTACATATTAGTGGATATGATTAACAAGTGTTCAAAATATTCTCAATCAAATTGATTTTCTAGAAAATATTGTTGTATTTATTATTGGTGTTTTATTTATTAGTAGTTAGTATAAGTTAGTTTATTTTTGTTCGGTCTTTTTAATAATTTGAGATTTTAATCGTCGAGATGAATTGATTTTATAGGTAAACAGAAATGGTGCCCATCCCTTACAGGGAAGGTTCAGTTTTAATTTGATAACTTCATGAATTTTTATGTTTCAGTGCTATTAAATAACACAAGTTTCTCTCAAAAATAGTTCTTTGATATAAATGTTTTTAAATACCTAACATGACTGGCAACTTGTATTACTTGTATTACTTGTATTACATGTATTTAAAAAAAGTATTACCAGTTATAAAACTCATGTTTTCCGTGTAATCTGATATGTATTAGAATATTCATAATCTTCAGTTTGAAAACAAGGTTTAAGATATCACATACCAAAATGAGTATCAATATTTTAATACACTAAAGGTTTATAGATACTAGAACTGATAACTTAAAATAGAACTTGCATGTTACTGTCATAGCTGCCAAAAACATGTTTACCTTCAGGACACATATCAAATAACATAATATGTACATAGCATTATGCCACAGCGTAAACAAAAACATACCATTGAAAGAGCCCCATTATAAAGAACAAATTGAAAGCATATACAGTCATTGGCTCCGAATCAGCAAATCCACAATATATTCAATATAGCTTTTCAAAGCATTACTGCAGCATATTATGCCAGAAAATAATCTCAAAAATGCCATAAACCAGCTTAAAGTCACGCTTCTAAGTAACAATTATAACATCTTTATTGGTGATAACACTGATAACAAAGAAAAATAATCTAAATATGTTGCATATTCATTAGGCTTAAGATAAACAAAAACCTGCATGAAAATTATATAATAATATATAAAAATTATAGAAAATTGTGGTAGGATAATTTCCAACAAAAAAATCGGTCACGATTTTAAAGGAATGGGAAAATAAGCCATAAAGAAAAGACCAACAAACTTTTCTGGTGGTTGTCATCCCAATATCAAATCAACCATAACTCAATGAAAGCCACAACAAGGACTTGCAAACTGGATAGTTTCAAAATACATATTTTGGTATTTGATTAGTTTGCTGATCAAAAAAAGCCTACCTTCATAATGGATGCGCCACAAAACTTTGTTGGATTACATTTATTATGCGTTGCGGAGGCATGCTGACAGGTAAACCCCTTCCACTACCCGAAGATGGCATTTAGCTGTCACATAGGTTGATTTATGAGAAAATGTTCTTATACTCAGTTTGGCTATTATCTATCCACTAATGACATCAAATTTGGTACATTATTGAATCCATGGACACATTAATTTTTTGTTAAATTTGGTGCGTATAATTTAATTTGATTAATTAATTTAAGTTGATGGTTGTAGTTTAGTTTTTAGATTTTCTCCGTTATGCAAGATCTTATGGAAGTTTAATGTTACTTCTGATGTATTGTAAAAGCAAAATATACAAAATTGAATCATGCTAAATGTAAATATAACGAGATATAATAGTTACCACACTTGACAGAAAAAAAATTAATCAATTATCTTTTGAGTCACAACATTTCACATACATATTTTCAAGTGCTTAAAATGTCAATATAATACAATAAGCTAAGCTAAGTGACTATTCTGACCAACAATGAATAAAATCAAAAAAAGTGATAAGGTAAACGTCCTAAATTCCGAGATATTTCTCTTCAGTTGAATAAAATAAGAAATCTACAACATTAAACGTTATTTTAGGACATCCGGTTTGTTGATTTGACATTACAATTATCAACCCACAATCGTTTCTTATTCTACCAATGTTCTAACGGTCAGAATATAATCTAAAAGCTTGACTGATCTTGATAATTAAGTGTTATGCGATTTTTTCTTAATTCAACTCCTTTTTACATCGCTACAGAATAACAGTAATTAAGAAAATTCTAGTAATATCTATTTAGGTTGACTAAAAATGCTTTATATCTTCATAAAAAATTTTAAAATACAATTTTGTTTCAGAAAGGTTACCAGAAACAGGTTTAACTTGACCAATTTTGTACTTGAAAATATGTGAAATGCTATTGATAAAATTGATTAATGATTGATTAAATTGATGATTACATTGCTTCTATCAAGTTATATGGTATGTGCATTTATTATGGTAAACAACTACAAAAACTTTACTCTTGGTAAACTGAACTTATTCCAAATTTTGAGGTCCATGGGGCATCGCCTTAATATGTTTTGATAAACCTCAAATTTCACAAAAGTACGAATATAAAACTACAAATTGAGAGGGTCCCCAAAAACAATAAAGTTATACTTTCTCTATACAAATAATGACCGCCCTAATATACCTACATATTGTAGTGCAAAATGAGTATTGAACTTTGTGCAATACTATCACACACAATACAAATCTATTGCACACGATGATTGCTAATTTCACACAACAGGCATTTTTTTGCAAATGACTCAGGAACATAAATTAATAGAAATTATTTCCATAGAATCTGATTTTTTTTTCAGATATTTGACTTATCAATGGTTGTCCTGATTAACGTTGATAATTATTTTCTAACAAAGAGCAGAGTCTAAAATTGTAACATACATTTCGAATTAACTTTTAATAGTAGCGCTGTTAGCACATAATTATTTTACTCAAAATTAAAAAAATATTAAAATTGCCACTTACTTTACCAAACCCTCCTCCTGCAATGTACTCAATTTCATCAAATTCCCTGTGATAGTGAGACCATTCGTTGGTGATGTCAACATTGGGCCAAACAGGGCATATTGGCGTTACGTGGTCACCGCCAATGGCAGCTTTAAGCAGCTGATGTAAAGCTCTTTGATACTGGTTCCTCATCCCCTCGAATTCATTCATATTATAACTTTCATCAATTAATTTCATGTTGTACAATTTCTCGCAAATAAAATGATACGTCCTGGTTGCGTTTTCTTGATCCGGCTCGTACAAGTAACACAAATTTTTGACTAGAGATTCAATAAGTATGCTTATAGATGTCGACGTTTTCACCGGATTTACCACGCACACCGAGTCATTGCAGGAATTGCCTTTACGGGGCTCTTCCTGCGATTCCTCATCGTCCGATTCAACGTCTGACTGTGCCATCCCAGATTTTGCCATCTTCTTATCTGCCTTCACATCCCTCGATAGTCATAGAATTTTCTAGAATATGCCACATAACTTACTAGTTATGTTTCGTCGCCGAATTTCTTCGTGGTAAACTAAAAATACAAATAAATCGTCTATAATTTCACTAATGACAAGAACCAACACACGCTGACGACGTACACGAAATGACAAAATATTTTGGTTATCAGCCGTAATAACTACTTATGTTGCACAACATGACAATGGAAATTTGCAAAACGATAAGAAATTCGACAATATTGATTTACTTTATTCTTAAACCAAACAAATCTTGTAGCATTACCACGTGTATTATTCTCCTAATTATGTAATATTACACAATTATTTCAATTACCTCGAAAAATGTTCTAGATTTTTGTCCGGTTTTAGTACTGTGACTTCAACTTCCAATGGTTGGTTACCGACTGCGTACGCTGTTCACATCGGTTCGTCGCGGTGACTCATACGTGAAGTTGGCGCTGTCAGTAGTTGTCAACATGGCTCCGATGGCTGCCCAAGGTGAGGTTAAATCCCCAGAAAATAAAACCGACACTACAAATTTATGGTAAGACTTACAATTATTATGTAACAACGATTATGCGGAGTATTAAATGTATTAAAACCGTAGGGCATCCATTTTGAAGGACGTCCAAAATCATGGAAACCCAAAGCTTCCCTCTTGTAAGCAAATTGTTCTTTTGGGGGACAACGAAACCGGAAAGACAACCCTTGTCGCTAAACTTCAAGGCGTCGAGGACCCCAAGAAAGGATCCGGACTTGAGTACGCTTATATAGATGTTCGTGACGATTATAGAGATGGTAAGTTCAATATTACGTTAGCCGACAGTTCTTTGCTTATGCTTTCATGTATATGATAATAAACGTGTGCTAATAATTATCAAACAAGCCACAAAAAAATAACAACTGTAACTCATATACTGGAATTTGCGGTAAAATATGTGCAAATACGTGTATGTCAAATTTAAATTTAAGAGCGGTGTCTTGACCTTGAAAAGTGATTTAGGACCTCTGCCCGGAAGTTAGACAAGCAGGTTGGTGTGTAATGAAATAAATTTCCTAAAAAACTGTTGAAATTACGTGAAAAGCCACAAAATTACCTGTTTTTAAAGAAGACCAAATGTAAACATAACACGATGTTTTGAAATTTTTGTGAAACATGATAGGTTTACTTTACCGTTTTTATTCTTTAAACACAGGGAATTTGGTGTGGCTTACACACCAACCTGTATACCTAACTTCTCTTCGGCCGAGGTTTTATATGACAATTTTCAAGATCAAGACTGCACTGTTTATTTTATATTATTACGTTTTAAGTAGAAAATTCGGAAAACCGAAAATTCAAAAGTAAAAATCATAACAACTATAATCATTTGAAAAAAATATATGAGAAAGGGCTGGTGATAATAAAGGAAAAATTAAAAAAATTAGGAAAAGCAGAATAATTGGAATCATATATGTGAAATGTTTTGTCTAAACAAAGACTATTCTACCATTTTGTGACAAGAACTGCTGGTAAAAATTTTGGATCAAAACCATACATTTTACCAAATTTATCAAATAAGAATTTTGAGTTTTTGATAAATTCAAATACCAAAAAGTATGTTGAATCTAAATCAATTCAATAATTTGGGTGCTAAATAAAGTAGTTCTGAGATATGCTAAGAATTTTTTATTGCTCCAGACAATGTAAACCAACTTTTAAAAAAATGTGCAAGTATTTTGACTTTATCAACACTGATCATTTAGAAATATTGCTAGGAAAACTAGGGCCAAATAGAATGCATTAAGACATTTCTTAAAATATTGGCCAAGTTTAATAGGGTTTTTAAAGAAAATGTAAAAACAGTTTCCCAATAAATTGTTAAACCAGTATTAATATCTGATTAGTAAACCATAATATTAATATCTGATTTTGTGCTATAAATCATGCTATGGAGCTATGAAACTACCTTGAGCGGCCAAAGAATAGCGAGAGAAGGTTCGGAGCACCGCTATATATAAGCAATTAATGTCCATTATCTATTGAGAAAAGTACATATTGCTACCTTCCTTTGATAGTAATTCATATTTTTTTCTTTCTTTATAATTTAACTTGGTAGATTCTACATGACTGTATAAGATCTGTTCTATTTGTGGTTTTTTAAATACTTTTCTTGTTTTAGTTAATATAACTAATAAATTTTTCTACTGTGCGTTTGTTATAAACTCATAACGAAACAGCTTTCGGTGTCATTATGAAAACACTAGATCACAAACTTTTAGTAAGTTTTAATTTTCCAAGATTGATGATTTTTACGTCTAGTGTCAAATAAGGTTTACATCTCAATGGCTATTAGCTCGCGTCAATCGTATTTGTGAATTTAACCCCAACTACCAACTGTTGAATATAAAACTACTCTCGATTGTAAGATGACAACCGCAATTTTCGAAATTTATGTGAAATAAATGTCGCAAAGTAGAAAAATAGTATATAACACTCGTTTTATAAGACGTATTGGCGCACTCGTTCCATGTGGGACACACAACTCGTGCACCAATTTTTGTCTTATAAAACTTGTATTATAATATACTATATTAAATCTCAATACAATTAGAGCTTTTGTTGCAAAAATATCGATAGTTTATTTTTCTCTTTAGAAACTATAGTAAACAATTGAATTAGAGAACTTCTAAATTCCAATTTTAATACTGGTTCCCATTTCCCAACAAAATCTTATGTCTTTAGTTGCAAATCTTTTAATGATGAAAAGTAAATAAAAATAACTCATCAATGCAAACATTAATTTATACAAATTTGTCGCGTTGACTGAACAAAAAAAAAATTTAAACCGTTGAGGTATAAGTATATCATTTATTAATAAATATAAATGTAATTATCAAATCTCTGTAATAAATATAAATGTAAAAATCACACTATAGCTATAATACATACATATACACTCGTAAATTTATCATTTGGTATTCTAAGACTCCCGTCTATAATCATTAAACCGATCGATTACAATCTGAGCATTATAAGTAACGCAGCGGCAACTAAACCGCATTCAAAAGATGCGCAACGAGAATTTAAATATTTTATACTCGTCACAGTACTGTTCAATATCGTCACTCTGCAGTATTATCTTCGATGGCACGTACTGCTCGTCGTTGATGTGCTGCACGTCGTTCACCTTCCCCATGTACGGCTTTGACTTATGATTGTGAAGCAACGTCGTCTGATAATAAAGCTTATCGTCGGTTCCGCTCATATTCCAAACGGTGACCGTCAACTCTTTCGTCTTTTCCGAATAGAACAGGCTGTAGAGCAGGTAGATCGACGAGACCCTTATGATGCCCAAGTCCTCTTGATCTGCGTAAGAAGGCAGCTGCCATTTGAACATTAAC
Organism: Melinopterus prodromus; assembly: GCA_964023965.1. Classification (NCBI taxonomy): domain Eukaryota; kingdom Metazoa; phylum Arthropoda; class Insecta; order Coleoptera; family Scarabaeidae; genus Melinopterus; species Melinopterus prodromus. The sequence continues at coordinate 14,360,113 of OZ030393.1, forward strand.
TTCCCTGTGTCAGCGCAGAAGAAATTCTCTTTGTGTTCCGATTGAATGTGAGTTACGAGTTCGCTCAAAACTCCTGTCCATCCGCATCGCTGTTTTATGTAGTTTCTGCCAATGATCTCTTTCCTGCAGCATAAACTGGAAGAGGAAGAAAAAAGTAAATATTAGTTGTGTTTATGTTTTTGTTGGGTTCATAGATAAATAAAAATATGGCGGTAATTGATAAGGAAAGTTCAGTCCAGTTCAGTCGCGTCCCAAAAAATGTTGGAAGAGAAAATGTCAAGCATTACTTACAGCGAATAGCTAGCGTCCGTTTTCTGTTTAATTGTCAGGCTTTTCGTAGAGAATATGCAGTCGTTGATTTCCACGGTACTTGCCATGTTTGTTTTCGATATTTTCGATGGAAACCCGAATTGAAAATCACCGCCGTCCGTCAAAAACGTCAAAATTTGCGATTGTTATAAGTGGTTATAAGTCGTAACGCGCTGAGTCATGCGTTTTTATGTATACAACACAGAAGCCGATGCAGTATGTCGTACGTGAATATGTCAAAACAGAACGCCAAGGTTGTTCGAAATGTTTAGGTCGTGTTCCGTTGATACGGTTATTGTTTGCGTCGTTGCTATCGCGTTGCTATCTATATTTCCCTCAGTTTTGGTATTATCTGTCGATGACGTAAGACGCTGGTATTTTGTAAACTTATACCGATGAGTGTCTGGTGGCTTGAGCCTGCCAAACAATTGTTTTCCGTGTCCTAATTGGTTCTATTATTAGAAAGTAGTGATATCGCTGCGACTGTCCGCGAGATCGCGACATACTACATACTGCAGCGTGTCAACAAGTCATGAATCGATGTGTTTGGCCTGCAGAAATTGCGACTTTAGATAACTACGCCGGTAGTAAAAGTCGCGTAAAAAACAGAGACGGAACTATAAATTTTCGAAGAGAATTTGAGCGTGAAGAAAATTTGATCGTGTGGATCTGACTAAAATTGGGTTATGTTGGGTAACGAATTTAATAATAAACGCTACGCATATCTAGTCAATCTAGTGTTGTGTTGTCTCGTTTTATTTTCCTATTAGCGCTTGGGAAGTCTTGAGCGGATTTCCTACTCGCGGTTGCGACGTCGCGTTATTTTTTATTTATTTAATTTTATCTGAAGATATAATTACGTTTTGAATTTTAATTCAAAGTCAACAAAAATATATTAACTGTATTTAAAAAACACATATTCGCTTACTTCATTTTAGCTTGCTTGGCCAATTACTACTTAAATTATTTCACAAAAATCCAGTCATTGAAACTAAATAAGGGTAATTATTTAGTGCGAATGACTGGCAGACCTTTAAAGAAATTGAATAAGTGATAAGAATTAAAATACTGTATTTGTTTATCTGGTAAATTTTTAAGAAGATGGCTCATTTTAGCACATTGTCCCGCAATTTTTGCGTTTTTTTCCTTTTCGCAGTTTGATGTTTTTAAAAACTAAAAAGGGCCAATGTCAGGATAAAATTCTTGACGTTTGAAAGATAGCATATAATACATGCTCCCCCACTTTTTCCGACAAACTTTTTTTTAGATAGTACACTACCTACTCAGTAAAAAATACGGGAAAAGAAGTGGTACAGCTGTATATCATAATGGTCATTGTACGTAGTGTGTACCCGTTTTTGTGGCGACGATTCCCGAGAAACTACTAAAGGTATCGGGAGAAAACTTCATATTTAGAAGTTTCACGACCATACTTAGAGCTGAAAAGGTTTTTGTTCAAAAGGCTTTAAAGAAATAGGATTTTTACTGTAAACATTTTTCAAAGATTTTGCTAATGAGCCGCGATTTCTGTAACTTCGTCCAAATAGTTAAATAATAAATTAAAGTAGAGGAAATTTTGTACAATTTATGTCTATGACATTTTTTGGCAAAATTAATAGTTTGGCGGCAGGAGCAGAATCAAATTGAGATCGGTCGTGCCTGTGTTAAAACTAGTTAGCCAGAATTTGACAGATATTTTCATTCTAATGACAGTAGGTAGTAGGGTGTATCGAAAAAACGTTATTCTTGAAATTTAAAATTTCAAGTTGATAAAAAGTTGTCCCTGTGGACCCTCAAATACCACAAAAAAGATTGGCCCAATTGAATAATCTTTACGTCTCCCGCAGGAAGCCTAAAGTTTATGATTTTTGTATAAATACGAATTTTTTCATATTTTTTAAAATAAAATATTCAGTGGTTTTTCTTTTTCAAAGCCCACATGTCCGCACATAATAAAAAAATTAATGACGAGTAAACTTTTATCAACATTTAAGCACATAAATTATACCAAAAGGGTATTTTTTCTAAAAGTTGTATCGAATCTAAATAAACTGCGAGCAATCTAAATGTTGCATTAGAGTAATATATTTGTATAGCTAATTCAAAGGAAAATAGTTTTCTACGTCTATCTTGGTCAACAAAGAACTAACTCGAACAAGTGAAAACTGGTTCTAATAATATGCCCTTTTTTTGTACAATCTGAGACTCAAATCATCAAAATTCAAATTGTGTCTTTTTTGATAGAATAATTACATTTTTTACCTTTTTAGCAGTTTTTAGCACTCAATAAGGGCTCAAGTCAATATTTCTGCCTTTAGGTTCGAATTCTACGGGGGGAAAAGCACACCAGAAACAGTTATCATGTGGTAGATCTGGCTCATAGTTGATTAGTTTAGATTATTGTATTTTTGACAAACTGTATTATTTTTTTATTAGAAAATTACATATATTCTCGATTTTGAGGTCCTTGGGGGCACTTGTTATTTAATATGTAAATAATATGTATGGATATAAAGGAACAAATTAAAGGTCCCTGCAGAAAGAAAAGTTGAAACATAAGGACCAGCCTAAATTACAAACATGTCTATAATAAAATGTCCCTAGTACATATTTCAATAGTTCCTGCTTTTTAGAACAATAGAAGTGACATTCGATAAGAGTACTTGAATCAAATGCACCTTTTTATCAATATATTTGATATTAATAACATTGCACTTTGATACGGAAAGCTATTATTAAGTAATCCGATAACATGTCTCCGTTATTCATACGTTTCATCATCATATTCATTATCCGAAAAGATCAAATTTTAGTAGAATGTTAATCCTTAGTTAAAAATGTTTATTCAAAGTGGATTGACCTCAATGTATTGGCCGATAACTGAACTCAGGTATGTACAACAATAGAGGGAGAAGTATGATAGATCATATCTAATACAAAGAAACGTTTAATTATAGTTGTTGTTATAAAAAATATACATACTTTTATATCCACCTTTGAATGTAGCTACTTTAACAAGTAGTTTATGAATGTTGATACTCATTGTACATTATATCATGTAGGTAGTAAACAAACAAAAGATAAATTCTGAGCGTGCATATAAACAGTTATGAAAACTTTTTGTACAGTACTTACATGGTATATTCAAAGTCGATTAACTTTCGCAAATTGAGAAACTCGTGCCTGCAGATCAAATTGATGTTGCTGCCCATTTTCTTTAGTTTTAAGTTATGACTGGAGTAAACCGGAGAAACAAAAAGGTGTGGATCTAGTTGGCCGATCTAGTAGCAGTTATGCACGTACGTACTTGGTGGGCATTGTTTTTAACGTGTCTAAATAATCTGGTGTGTAGCGCCTCCCACCACCAAATTTTAAGTAATTAAACGGTAATCTATCTGCAACGTGAGTCATTGCGTCGAGTTTTCGAATAGTTTTATAGAGCGATCGCTTCGGGGATTCCGTGATGTTTGAGTATGTTTGTTTATTTGCTTTGTAGTATTATATTGTTTTATTTATAGATAATGACATCGTTTATTTTATATTACGCTTGTTACAATATTTGTTCTGGGATTCCATGAAAATTATTGGCTCTTGTCTGTCAAGGGTTTTATAGCGATTGATAATGATTATCGCTTATTCATACAATGATATATTTGTTCAGGGGATCACAGAATTACGCAGTATCGGAAAATATTGGTTATTCTAGATTTTACTTGTGTAATTTTGTGAAATACCCTACTTTTTACTTTTTTAAAGACGAATCTACTTGTTTATTTTTATTTTGATAAAATAATGGTCTACTTTCTAATAGTTTTCTAGAGTTTTTTTGAGATTTTCTCAATAACTGTCGGTTTTTGTTAAACAAACGGGTTATTATTAAAAATGTTTACAAAAAAATGTTTTTTATATAGTGAGTAGAGAAGTATGAATAAATTCATTGAAATTTACACTTATTTTCAAAAGACCTCGACTATTATTATATTTTAATGCAATTTTTTTTATGACAATGTCATATTTTTGTTACAGAGTTTGAGAGATCTTTTATTTATCTTTACTGGAATGGTAGCAAACAAAAAAAAATCATCTACATAATAAATCGAGAAAAACAAACAAATTGTGAAATATTACAATTGTTCGAACAGCAGTAAAAACTTTGCGTTTTCGATTAATCTTAACTGACATAATTTTTATCGATTATGAACTATTTTTAAGACGCCTTTACTTTGATAAAAATAGAGGCTTTTGCAAACTTATTTCATCATTTATTCATCAGGCGTCACTCAAGATGCCCACACTCTCGGCATCCAAGCAATTTTCGAAAGATTTTGGCTATTAGATTTAATTGATGAAATGATGAACGTAAAAACATAAATTATTACTTAATTCATATTTTTTATCTTTTGATTACAAAAAACGGCATCAGTTATTCAACGGTATGTAAAACAAATGCGTTTAAAACAACTCCCAAAAGCTCTGATGTATCATCGAAATGCGTTTGAAAAGAACCTCTGATAAAAGAATTGCAAATTATTGTGAAAGAAAAGGTACGCCAAGTAAATTTGCGATTTCGCAGGAGTACAATCAATTGCCAATAATTGCGAAACAATGTCTATTGTTTAGCAATAATTATCAATTCCGGGGATGCACTGGAAATTATATTCTTATCACCAGTGTAGATCTGGTGTGTTGGAGTGTCGTGGATAATTCTAGAACAAATAATTAAATTCAAATTCGACAAGTGCGCTGTTAGTCAAAAGCGCATTTGTTCCGCGCAAGAATCTGTTTTAGTAAATTTCGAAGAAGACAATGTTACTTTAAAGTTTCATATTTATTTATATGACTTGAAAGAAGATGAAAGTTGTTTGTTTATTTCTTAGAGGCGTTTGTCGTTTTTGAATTAATGTTTTTTTAAACGGTTTTATCAGACGTTCGAGAACACGTTTTTATATTTAAGCGCAACCCTGTTTTGACATTAGTATTTGATTAAAAGGTACCATTTTGTCTTTAATTAAGTAGAATACTGTACCGCACTGTACAGTACTGAAAATTTTTTTATTCCGCAATTTTTAGGCTGTAAATACAATTCTTAGTAATACTTTTTATGTGGGCCTGCCTATTCGTCTTTTTTTCAAATAAAACATACAACCGTTTGAAATATAAGCAAAACAAAGATAAACAATAAAACATAAATAAATATAAGTTAAACAATTAAATTCGACATAAATAAAAGGAATAATCAAATAAATCGCAATAAAACATTTTATTGTTTGTTTAGAATTTAAATTTAGTTTTGACTGAAATACTTTATATCGGCTTATTGGTTTTTATCCTGAAAATTTATTCCTGAAGAACGTAGACCTGCTTAACATATGTGACAAAAAATTCCCGAAGAGGTTAGAGCCGTTTAAAATAATGTTTGTTAATATTTCAACCTGCTGTAAGTTTTTAGGTAATTGAAAAAACATATAAGTCCATATAAAACTTATGACATTTACTATCTCCAAACAAAAGTTTTTATCATGGTATATTATTTATTTATTTATTTAATGACAAAGGGCACCCAACAGGAATAAATTCCCAATTACAGGGTACCACTACACACATATAATAATTTTACAGTCCACGGGGTACGGCATAATTAAATTCAACTATTCCAAAAAAAAGCAACAAAAAAAACCAAAACAATTTCTGAATAAATTCAACTATCCTAACAAAATAAGAAAACAATGCTTAACTAGAACAAATGTTCTATCGCCCTCAAATGCCCCCTCAGACCACTCAACGATGAGATAAAATGTAAATTATATGCCTGCGGCATACGTTGAAGTGGAGAATTAAAGTGATAATTTGTAGTAGCTGATTTTATAATAACTTTTCCCTCTGTTGACATTGATATAGCCATTTGTTTTTATTGAATAATAATAAATATAAAACGCCCCTGTGAGGTTATAATAATAATAATAATTCTTTATTGTACCAAAAACGTAATAGACATAAAAAACAGAAACACTGCAACTTATTGTAACTTTGCTACTCAATATGATAAATTTGTAAACTCTTCAACATCGTATAAGGCTACTCTGGTACGAAGTACTTTGAATCGTTGTTTGATAACAGATAGTATAAAATAATAATGATAAAATAATTTATATAATAAAATAATTTCTCTTGCTCTCTTCTTAAATAAAGTTGACTTCAGGTTTTTGTGGTTTCTGGTAGTTGGTTATAGATTTTGAGCCCCTCGCACATTAGTTGCACAATATTTATACTTCCATCAGACGTGTGGAAAAATTAATTTATAATGTATTTTAATAACCTGGTAAGTAATAGTATTAAGACACTGAATGCACAAATTTTAGTATTTGAGACAACCAATAAAATACCAAATAAAGATAGAAATGCTTGGAGAGCAATAAAACCTATTTGATTTTGTATAGAAATAGAATACGATAAATATTAAGTAAATTTACAGGACATTTTGGGTTTTTTTGATTTTGTCTGAAAATATCTGGTAAAACTGGTGTTTTTGTATCAACCCTGCTTCTTAGGTACCGGTTTCGTCCAACTTATGGACCAATTTATCATCTGCAATCTGCAAGAAAAATAGAATGGTTATTATATAATGTTGGCTAATAATAATACTCTTGAATGTATAAATAAGTTAGTACTTTCTTTCATATTACTTTTCTTAAACTTTTTCATCCCACTACCAAACATTATAACTTAATTTTTAACATTATAGTCACAACTCACAATATGAATCATTAAAATTGTATCAATCATTCCCAATATTTTCTTGTCTACTTTTCAGATAACACACGACTGAGCGTTTGGGTTCTCGATGGAGATCCAGGCCACACGGAACTATTGAAATTCGCCCTCAACGAGGAGACCTACGAGCACACCCTGGTCATCCTAACGGTGACCATGATGCAACCATGGGGAATCCTCGAACAGCTCCAGCACTGGGCTTCTGTTTTGGCCGACCATGTCGACAAGCTGAAGTTAGACGTCGACCACCGTCAATCTCGAAGGTATAAATCGCATCATGTCAATTCAAATATAAACGTATTCTTTATCATTCTGATGATGAAATTTCGCCAGAATTTTTAGTTATTATTGTATCAATAAAGATGTATCTCCTAAAAAATCTTTTAGGCAACATATAGTAAAGTCCTGGCAGGAATACATGGAGCCAGGTGATGAACTAGATCCATCCTCCCCCATGAAGAGAAGCTCCAGGAATTTGGGAGATCCCGAAGACCAAGATGGCGAGGAGAACACCCCTCTTCCTGAAGGAACGCTGACTAACAATTTGGGGTTGGATATTGTCGTTGTGGTCACCAAGGTATAAAATTTGTGATTTAGATGATTTATAATAACCCAGCATTGAGTAACTTGTTGTTTTTTGTTTTCGCCAGACTGATTACATGCAGACTTTGGAGAAGAATCACGACTACAAAGATGAACATTTGGATTTTATGCAGCAGTGGATTAGGAGGTTTTGCTTGCAGTATGGTGCCGCTCTGTTCTATACAAGCGCAAAAGAGGATAAGAATTGTGATCTTCTCTACAAGTACTTGACTCATCAAATCTATGGGTTTCCATTCAGAACGCCTGCGTTGGTTGTCGAGAAAGATGCGGTGTTTATGTATGTATAACCGCTTTTTTACCAGTTTTCTCCGAATAATCATTTTAACTTTTTGTAATTGTTGTTTTGAAAAACAGTGTTTTGGTTTATTCGGTTTGAAATTTTAGCATGGTGGTATTATTTATATTGTTTTTCATTTTCTTCGCTGCCAATGTTTTCATGCTTTTTCGCTATTTTTTTTTTAAAGTTCCATTCCTTGTTTTAAAATAGGTACTTTGGTGGACTACATATAATTTTAGCTTGCTTGTTTTTCAGTATGGGTGATGAATTGTAAATTGGCTAGACTTACTTGACATTGTGCTTTATGCGGTGGCTCCATGAAAAAAGACTAAAGTTGATAAATCAGGGGATCTTGGTGGTTATTCTCCTTGTCTTATAGTGTTCTATCTCATCTAAAACTGGTCTACCACTTTTATGTTTTACACTTCTTTTTTGTTAACGTGTGCAAATTTTTTTCAATTGTTTTTAATTGATAATTTAATTTTTAAAATAGTCAATGATTGAAAAGTGGGGCTTGACCTTAAAAATTTACATATAGGATCTCTTCCCAAGAGAAGTTAGGTACGTATATTGGTGCATAATAAAATAAATATTCCTAACAAACTGGTGACAGCGTTCAAATCCACACCAAATTCACAGTTATGCTTAGATTTCTTCTTCTTTAAAATCGGCAAATATGGCGTGCTTCTGATGCAATATCGCCAGTTTTTTTGGGAACATTTATTTCATTATGCACCCACCTGCGTACCTAACTTCTCGTAGGTCTAATATGTTAGCGTTCAAGGTCAAGACTCTGCTATGTTATTTTAATGGAACATTTTTTACTTGTTAAATTTTTCTGATTATTAAGTACATGGTTAAATACAATTTGTGACTCATGAGTTTGCTGTTTGACACCACTGCTGTAGAGCAAGGTAGATATTTTGGACTATCAACAAATATTTGCTAAATGTTACAACTTGAAATAAGAATTTGATAGAAGGGAAGGACCTAGAAAAGCTGAAATACAAAATAGTTTTTAATCAAAAGTAAGAAGATTTGCAGCTACTATATACTACTATAGATTATTTGTAATCGTTATATTGTATGTTATATTATTGTACGTTTATCATTAGTCTCAATTTCTTGCCAAAGACAAGCCTTGATGTAGTTTACTTAAAAATCCTGTTCAAAAGCCAAGTAAATTCATCATAAATAATCATCTCTTCACTTAAAACAAAAACACAAGGGATCTGAATAAACAACTAGTAAGCTTAAGTAAGATGTTTAGGGACTGTTGGTGTTATATGTTTTGTTTTGTGTCCCAAAATGATTATATTCTTGATTTGTTGATAACAAGACATAATATGACTAATTAATATGCTTATAAAAATAGGGAAAATGATTAAAATACTTCAAATAGCTTTTGTTACAAAACAAATAAAGGAATTACAATAATTATAAGGTGAAATGCAAAGTTACTTCACAACAAAAAAGAACGTATAACTTTATCAAAGAGTGCGCTGTTTCGAAAATATGGTTGCCTTTTTTCATATTTTTGTATTGATAAGGAACAATATTTAACATTGATAATGCAGAGTTAAAATGAGTTTTATAAACATTTTAACTGTATGTTACCAACCAAAATTTAATCAGCATTGTAGCATATTCAAGGCTAAAAGAATTAGTATTTTTTTTCGTGCCTAAACTTTTTTTATTAGACATTTATGATGTGATGCAATTTTATTTTTCCAGTTTGAATTTCTTGAAAGAGGAGATTATAGCTATTAAAGAAACACTTATTTTTTCATTTTTAGTCCATCTGGTTGGGACAACATGAAGAAGATAGCAATCCTCCACGAGAACTTATACACATGTCAACCGGACGACTACTACAGAGAGATTATCGTACAACCGACAACTCGTAAGACTGTCAGTCGTGAGACGGAACTCTTGGCCGAAGACGAACAAGGTTTCTTAACCAGACAGCAGCAGGTTCTGCTCACCGGCAACAACAGCCTGAACATTTCCGGACGACCTGGCGAGGCCCCCATTCGTAATCCAGTCCTTGGCATTGGCACAAAGTCTGTTCGATCTCCTGTTGTCCCTGTGCAGGGCTCACCGAACAAAAAAGTAAATCAAAATAACAATTTTCTAGTTAAGGGTGCCGAAACGGGTGCGTTCCGCACCAAGGAAGTTCAGCAACGAGCTTCGTAAATCGTACAGATCTTTTAATTTTGCTTTTAAATTTGAGATATTTTGCAGTCAAAGGGCATTAATTGAATGTAGCTACAGCATACGAACAGGACAACGATAAATAAATAGAGAATACATACCTCTCCGTTCAAACGCACAAAAATCGTCGTTTTTGCTGCTTCGTACCGATTTTCTAATTAAAGCCATTTCTTGGATATTTTACTGAATGTATTGATAGGTGATTTTACTATGCAGTGGATGAAGCAAGGATTTACAAATCCAAAAACAAAATTGTAAGTTATTGTCTATTGTTCAATTCTGACCAATTTTCGGTATGTATGTATTCCCTTTTTAGTTATTGTTGTCCTGTTCATATGCTGTAGCTACATTCAATTAATACCCTTTAAGTGCAAAAAATCTCAAATTTAGAAGCAAAATTAAAAGATCGGTACGAAGTACGTTTTTACAATTTACGTGTAAAATTCGCGGGTGCGTTCCGCACGCGTTTCTCCGTTTCGGCACCCTTAATAAATTTGTTAAAACAGAAATTATGAAAGCAGATAATAGCACCAGACAAACAATGATTATTTAATTTTTTGAAGTCAGTGCATGTTAGAAATATCAGGAATATCATGAAATTTGGTGAAAGTAGAAATAGAAATAACCTCGAAATTGCCACCAAATAACCAACTTTCTAGTCACGTTATCTATATTACTTATATGATCATTCACATTATCCCAATTTCAAACTATCGATCCAGAAAAATAACCTATTTTGCATCAATTAACAATCATAGTAAGTCGATATTGTTGGTAGTTTTTGTAAGCTGAATACAAATCTGTATTTAAAAAATACTGCAAGCTAAGATTAACCAGTATAGCGCATCTAATTTTTCATGACATCAGCATGTAGCTATAGTTTTTGTTATTATTTGACAAAATTTACAAGATCACTCTAGGACTTACCCCATATCAATCTATTCTTTCGCCATATTTTATTATAATCGAAGGACTACATGCACTACCTAATTGTTCTAACACACGCTGACACAGTTATCTATTAAAAAGAAATAACTTACTATTCTAAAGCTGATGAAATTCATAATAATATTTATTCATTGTTTTTTTTTGTTTTTTTTCCAGTTGGATAGTACAAAGATTGTCAGCTCACCGGGCGGTGAGGGTGTACTAGCTAATTTCTTCAACTCATTGTTGCACAAGAAAGCGGGGCCTCCGGGATCTCCTGTACCTGCGACTGGTAAGAGTCCCGGTCCGGAATCCCTCGCAGATAAGGCAACAATGAGGTCCGATGCTGCTGCAGAATTAGACAAGCTGGCCAAAGGAAAAAAGGGGCCAGGGGGACCTAGTGGAGGTGTTGATTTCGACGCATCAGATTGTTAAACCAACCGTCTGATCAGCTGTTAGTTGAAAATTATTATTTATGTCTTTGGGATGCTTAAAGCTTCTTAACTTCTTCGTAACAAGTTTATAACACCTCTGTGATAGAATAAGTATAATATTATTACATATTATAATATTATTAAGCTTGAATATCTGTAACGAACAGTGATTTGGGTGAGTTAGCTAATTTTCCAGCATTTCTTTCTTATCCATACATATTTATATTTTGTTAAAATGTCACTAAAAAGTGTAATAATAAATTTTTTTATTTGAATTTTTGTTTATTTCACTGCAATTATTTCATCTGCAAAAAATGTCTACATAATAACAGAAGAATGTCTACAAAATGGCTATTGAAATAAAAGAATCTACAAAAGGTCTATTAAAATCAGAACAGTTTATAAACAACGAAAAGGTAAGTGATGATATAATTTTATTTTTAATGATGTGCAATTTTAATACTAAATTTTAAAATATAAATATTAATTACACGACAACTAACATATAATACAAAATTAATTACTCACGCACAAGTTATCTCAAAATTGTTTATTTATAATCCTGTCAATTTTGAAGTAATTCAGTAATTATCTCTAACCGATATCTTGTAAATTTTTAGTACAATTTATGTATTTGTATGTGGCACGCTTATTTGGCTGCTATTCGTCGATAGTGCAGAAAGCAAACATACCGATCGTCTTCAAATCTGACATAACAAACACGAACCTAACCTACAAAATTGTTTGGCAACTGAAACGTACACCTAACCTAACATTTGTTACCGTATTTTCTTTTCCACGATAACTTTATCACGAGCGCAATGAGTAAACGAAGCGATCGAAAAGGTCGGAAGCGTTATGAAAGTTCCAGTTCGGATTCCGGTAGCGTGGACAGTGCCGAAGAAGCTAGATTAAAAGATTTAAAGGAAAGAGACGAGTTTGCAGAACGCCTGAAAAAGAAAGATGAATCCAAAGTCAGGAATATCGTTCATGCCTCCGATAGGAAGGCGTATGAAGAAGCCGCGAAGCGGCTTAAACTTGAAAATGAGGACCGTGAGAAGATGATTCCGGCCTTGCGTGTCCAGTCGCGGAGAAAGTACTTGGAGAAGCGTAAAGATGATAAACTGCAGGAGTTGGAAGCGGATATTCAGGACGATGAATATCTTTTCGAAGATGATATGTAAGTTTTATTTAATAACATCAATTCTAACTTGAATATAATAAGGGTACTACGAGTACCAACATTATTTTCAAAATGCAAGATTTTCATGAATTGACATTGGGATATATAATACATTATTAGGTGCTTTCGATTTGAGGGCATTTTGCTCTGGTGCGTTTCGCACAAATCGAACGCGTAGAAGTGTAACTGCATCAAGTTGGTGTAAGAAGCACCCAGCGTGTTTTTTCGGGTGCTTCTTACACCAACTTTATACAGTTACACTTCTACGCGTTCGATTTGTGTGAAACCCACCAGAGCAAAATGTCCTCAAATCGAAAGCACCTAAAGTCTTCCTTTGGGATATATTACATACATTCTAGATAGAATAACTACAACAAGCAGTGAACATATTTGATCCTGTGTAACAAAATCTAAAAATCCAATGATAGTACAATAAATCTTTACTCCACTATATTTAGTTGCAATGTGTGACTGTTTTTGTTCGAATGTCCATTAATTATTTATATTATTTTTCCTGTCTGAACCTGGTGAATGAAATTTAATAGTATGTTTGAAACAGTTAATAGCTAGTAGTTTTTGTACTTTCTTCACTAATTGAAAACTCCAGGGCAATAACCGGTAAAGTTATAAAGTCAAATCTTTAGGTATATATCGTATAATAATTATATTGGTTGTACTATCCAATTTTGTGTCAGATTTGGAGATTTGCAAATTGCAAAATAAAGATTTGGAATTTGTAAAATACAAGAAATATGACCAAACTACAAACAGACTCTTCCTTGTGGTTGCAGATTATTTACCAGAACACTTAACAAATAGACATAAGAATAAAATCAGTTCCCAAACATAGATATATTTAACCCTTTAATAGTAGGTATAAATATCATTTGAAATTGGTGATTTCTCAATTTTAAAAACAACTTTAAGTTAAACAATAAAATATTATCATCATGAAAACATGATATGTTCTTTTTAATGTAGAATCTGTATTTTTTGTGTAGTGCAATAAATCATTTATTTATTATTAGGTTTATTCGAGCAGCAGTCAGAACAATTAGGTATTCTTGTATGCAGACGCAATGGAGGTTTTCAAAGAGCAAAATCCCTATTGCGCATACGGTATAGAAAGAATAAGTGCTTTATGCACTTATTTTGGTACTGCTCGAACAAACCTATTAAAATTATATTTTATATAATTATATTTCTATATATTTATAATATAATTAATATTAATTCAATAAAAATAGATTAAGTCTAATTTTTGAAGACTTGGTTTTGTTTCTTTTATTTTCATTTAAATTTTCCATTCTTATTTTTATACATATTTTCATTTATGTTTTACAGTACTTCTATTAGAAGAAACTAATAATTTTTTTCTATTTTAATTAAAGTTATACTAGTTATGAACAATTTTGATTATTTTTCAACCGTGTTAGATTTAATTATGTATTTAACATGATTACTTTTTACAAAAGTAATATTAATTTGCACACAAAGACCATATTTCTTTTTCTTTATTTTTTGGCACCTAGATCCTTGAATCGCTTACTGAAGTTCTATCTCATCCACAATATATTATTGCTTTTAGTAGAAACTGATAGAAAGTGATTTTTGCTTCTCCCTTTTTTAATAATTTAGCGTTATGATTCACTGCAACTGCAACCACTGAATAGGCAACAAAAGATACAAATATCTTTTATTTATTTTTCACATACTCAAATAAAATTGATACTATTATAAATCCATAATATTCGGCAACTTTATTATTTTAGCCTGACAGAACGCGAAAGAAAAGAACGCAAGCATAAAAAAGAACTTTTGAAACTCGCGCAGGAACATGAACACGCCAGAGAACTGGAGCGGGTCCAGAGATACCACATGCCCCGCGACTTGGGAAAAGGTTCCACGGCGGACTACATCGAAGTTGACGAGCTTGAAAAACTCCCCCAATCCGAGCAGAAAAAATGGGAGAAGGAACAAATGGCGTCCGCTGTGTTCTCTTTTGGGGCAAGATCTGGCGGCAAGAAAGATGAGTACGAACTGCTCATCGAGGACCAAATTGAATTTATACAAGCCCTACAGATGCCAGGTAATAAATAGGCCGTAAGCATGCTTGAGTGTCGTTAACTTTGTATTGGTGTGTTAGGTAGTAAGGAGAAAGAGAGTAAGGAGCCACAGATGACTGAAACAGAGAAGAAACGGATGGATATAGAGGAAACTAAGATAAGTTTGCCTGTGTTTCCGTTTCGAGATGACATTATTCAGGCGGTTCGGGACCATCAAGTGCTTATTATTGAAGGAGAGACTGGGTCGGGGAAAACTACGCAGATCCCGCAGTATCTGTATGAAGCTGGCTTTACAGAAGGAGGTAAGAGTTACAAGTTACACTGCTATGGTAGATTATAAACCTGAAAAATGGAATTTTTATGTCCAGTCCACTGTAATGTGAACCCACATTTTATAAACTAGATTAAAATAACTCTAAATTTTCATCACAAAAAGGTGTTAAATAAAAATTATATACGGTTTGGGCTTTTTAATGTATCATTATTTATCTAGCATTTGATTATCTTAAAAAGTATGCCTCTTGCGGAAGAAATAATGCTGTATAAGGCCTAACAGAGACTCCCATTACTACAATGCTGGCTTCTCCTTTGATCAGTTACAAACATGGATAAAATAAGAAAATAATGCTCATTTTAATGCTGATCAATTGTCTAAAAAGAATTTATTTTTAGCTTTTAATGAACTTAATAAAAAACATTAATAGAAACATGGACTTCAACCTCAATTTACACAAAACAGGGACCCAATTCTCGTCATCTTTTTAAAGTGAATGTATGAGTTTTTGAATGGAGTAGGGATATCACCGGTTACCCTCTGGTTCGTATCTAGGTTGTTGCTAAGAACAATATCGCACGCACCACGCCCATACTTTTCAATCAAACGTATGGGCGTGGCGCGTGTGGTATTGTTCTTAGCAACAAGCAAACTTGCTCATAGATACGGGCAACCGGTGATATCCCTACTCCATTAGAAAAGTCACGCATTCGCTTCAAAAAGATGACGAGAATTGGGTCCTTGATTTAGTAACATAATACAACTCACTCATATTTTCTATTATTTCGTCAATGGTCAATGTATTTATATTTTGGGTTCTTAGTAATATCGATGCAACCAAGTGAAATACTGCCAAGAAGAGAAAACCCATCATGCTGTTTGTAGTACGTTGTTATGTTCTCGACCAACAAAAATCGAGTGATGTTGAGTAAGTGAATCATAATAATGACCAAATTTGCAGATGTGACATATGTGAAACCGAGATATGAACCAAAAAGAATACATTTTAACATACATATGTCCTAAACTGATTTATTAATGAATTATGGCCTGAGTTTGTTTCAGTTACTTGATACCAAATATACAGACGGCATAGGAAAAAGTTGTAAAAATCTGATGTGGCCAGGCACATGACTTTATCATACAATAGTTTTTAATGCAGCCACAATCTCGTTCAAAAATAATTTGCTCATACAGCTAAACTATTAATGTTACCAAAAAATGTCATAGACATAAATTGTACAGAATTTCCTCTACTTTAATTTACTATTTAACCATTTTGACAAAATTACAGAAATGGCAGGTCATTGGCAAAATCCTTGAAAAATGCTTAGAGGAAACATCCAGTTCCTTTGGACCCTTTTGAACCAAAAGCTTTTCAGCTCTAAGTTTGGTCATGAAACTTCTAAATATGTAGTTTTGTCCCGATACCTTCAGTTGTTTCTCCGGAATCGTCTCTCTACACACACACACATACACACAAACATTTTTTGTACCTTGGTAATGAGTACCTAGGTTTTCTTTAATTGGTGCTAGAAATCAAATTATAGCATAGGTTGTGTGTGGTGCCAAAAAATTATTTTCATGATCTGAGACAAGAGCTTATTAATTTTTTTGTATTGTATTTTCTTTGTTTATGCTTGATTACTTCATTAACAATTATTTAAAGAGAATTAAACTACATACATCTCTAAAATTATTATATTTAGTTATTTATTGCTTCCAAAAAGTCATATACAGATCGTACACAGCTATGCACTTATTACTCACACTGGTACTATATACAATGACGGCATTTAAAATTTTCTTCATGCCTGATTACTGATCAAGATACAATACCTACAAAATAACAAAATATAAATCTAAGCAACACCAGTAGTATAGAATTTTGTTTCTTATGTACTTACCTATACATTTGCTTCCAGAAGACTTCATTTACATTATTTGAGAGTAATTGATATAATATAGATACACTTAGACCAATTTTATTTTACCCATAATTTGTAGTCCACTAGAATTTCATTTCTTGACTTTTTTATCAGATTGTACACTTTTCTTGTAGAAGCTTAATATAACTACTATTGGATATATTTGTAGCACTAAAATGTAATTAATCCATAAACACTTCTAATTCTTCTAATTAATTCTCATCACTAGAGATAGTACCTACTTTAAAACTGTCCCAAAACAATCTTTAGGTTAGATTTAATTGAATTCAAAACTGAATTTACTAATGAGAGGGGGGGGGGGTTTGAATTTTATTGCACTAGTAATACATTATATGGTACAATAAGGTTAAACATCGCTTGCATTATAACATTTTCTATGTATCATATTCATATTTATTTAATGTACAATATTTATGATCTTAATGCTCAAACTATTAAATCTGATGCTCAAGGTATTTATGTTAATGGTCATCATATCTATTTAAATAATCCACGATTAAATGGCACCCCGTTTTTTATGTATAATATTCTACCTATTATTGTTACTCGGACGCATGTTCTTACCTTGGACACCAACAGGTATAAGAAAGTATAGAGCAAATTTGTTATCATCTAAGAACATAATGATCGCCATTTGTACGCATAAGAAAAGGCCACACGAAACCGTGGATGCTGCGAAAATTAACCATGCGAGTATGCATTTAGTTAATCCCTGAAAAAAATACTGATAAGTTGTAGAACTACAAATCGGCTGAACGAGATTACAGTGGGAATTGATGCCATCAGAATGACGTTGAATACAAAATTTATCGCGCCTGAAATCGTTGTTGCGGGGGCCCATAATATGTGTTCAACATCAAACCATAGCGCGCCACAGGTGATACGAGCTATTGACTCAACCTACAAATACAATATGTAATATATTTATCTTCAATCGGGCTATTCCATAATCCCAAAAATTCCCATTTTACCATCATTTTACTCACTATTTTAATTTTTCTTTTGTCACACGAAAAGTACAAAAATGTCTATAGTTATATCACCACTAACATACAGCGTGTCCCACTTAAGACACACCTTCATCTTTTTTATTTTTACTCCAATTTTGTTTTTTTTTCTTTCAAATATGGAACACATATTGCTGTATTTACTGCCAAAAATACAATTGCCTTCTATAAATGCAAGGCACCTTGTGACGTCAAAATAAGTGGCAACAATCAAGAAATCACTTCAGGGATTTTGTTATCGAAAAATTTAACTAGTAATAATTGTTCAGAATTGCCCAAAAACCCTAAATCCAAAATTTCATGAAAATGAAAAAATATTTAAATTTTATTCAAAAATTATTCTGAGGCCGTAAATATTATTGGCATAGGCAGCTGCGCTTAAAAAAGCTGTGCTATGGAAATTTTGTTTGAATTAAAACCTGAACTGTCAAAGTGCTTTGTCGTATTTAATTATTGTCTGATTAATAATGCTTACACTCGCCGAAAAGGTGGAAATAATAAGATTAATCGGTGATAATGCGCGATCAGCAAGGGAAGCAGCTGAAGCACTTTGACACTTCAGGTTTTATTTCAAACAAAATTTCCACAGCACACTTTTTTAAGCGCAGCTGCCTATGCAAGTAATATTTACGGACTTGGAATTATTTTTGAAGAATTTCAATATTTTTTAATTTACATGAAATTTTGGGTTTAAGGTTTTTGGAAAATTCTGAACAATCATTACTAGTAAAAATTTTCGATTAAAAAATTCTAAAGTGATTTATTGATTTTTGCATTTTATTTTGCCATCACAAGGTGCTTTGCATTTATAGAAAGCAATTGTTTTTTTGCTGTAAATAGAGCAATATGTGTTCTATATAGTAATGGATATAAATGATCAAATTCAGACGGCCCTTTAACAAAATATCTTCAAAAATAACCACCACCTATAGTCAATATGCCAAACAGTATTACTAAATTAAGCGTGATTTATAATGCCGTGACATTGATAAGAAACAGCGCTGAAAGAAAAATACTCACAAATTAACAAAATTAAATTTTTTTTCTCTTTTTCTCAAATTCGATATTTGTTAGTAAAATTACTCACCAACACTGCAACCTAGCAAACACTGCTAGGAAGCGGCACCGTAATATAGCGCCGGGTGACGTCACAAAACATTATTCCATATATAAAACACCGCTTGCTAGGAAACCGCATCTATTGGTGACCATGAGTAACGTTTTGCTGGCGTCATTACCGTCATATTACGGCCGCTGTATTACGGTACCGCTATCATACGAAAACCTGTTGATATAACGGTCCGCGCTGACGGTTCGCACCGACCATCAGCGTTGCACTGTGACCGGCCTAAGAAGTATCTTCTTAGCACTTGGTTACATACTTAGTCCTGAACACGTCTCTTCCAACAAAGTCATCAACGCGGTTTCCACCAAGAAAACAATTTACCAAAAGATAAAATACACTGCTCAAAAAATAGGGGAACACTTTTTCGAAATCTGTAACTTTTTAAATCATACTCAAAACAGTGTTACAACTCTTAGTAACTTCTAAGTTACACTTAAAAATTTAATTGATAACGCAGAACAAAATGGAAATGACTGTCATAGTATCGATGACAGTCCGGGTTTCTCTGGATTGGTGAGGTTTAATACAGTGTATGCCCTCCACGAGTACGAATCACTTCCACACACCTGCGTGGCATGCTTCGCACTAGTCTGCAAAGAGATTCTTGGGGTATGCTTTCCCATTCCTCGAGGGCTTGTGTCTGTTCCTGTATGGTTAATGGTGGATTAGGGCACTTGCCAACACGTCGGTCAAGCTAATCCCAAACGTGCTCAACAGGATTCAGGTAAGGACTTAAGGACCTGTAATCCACGTTCTTGTAAAAAGTTTCTGGTGATGCCGGCGGTATGTGGCTTTGCATTGTCCTGGATTAGGATGAAATTTTGACCGACGCCATCAGGCACCACATGGTCCTCCAAGATGTTTTCGATGTAATTCATGGCATTTAGTCTACCAGGAACCACAACAAGATCAGTTCTGCTGTCTATACTGATTCCAGCCCAGACCATCATAGATCCACGACCAAATCTATCCAATTCCTAGTGTAAGTAGCGGCTGCGTAGCGTTCCCCAGGACGTCTATATACACGTACTTGGCCGTCGCAACGAGTTAAACTAAACCTGGACTCGTCTGTAAACAGTACAGGCGTCCAGTGACGAAGTTGCTAATCTCTGTGATCCAAAGCAACCCTCGTCTTGGTCTTCTTGGTTTCAAATGTGCTTCGTTTAATCTGTTGCTAACAGTTTGCTCAGAAATTTCTATTCCATGTGCTCGTCTTAGGCCGTTTAGGAGGTCTCGTGCTGTAGCAGTGCTCTGACGTAGAGAGGAAAGAACAAGTAATCGGTCTTGATTTTGAGTACTTTTTCGATTTCGACCTTGTCCAGCTCTCCGATTCCATAAACGCTGAATAACAGAAGGGGAAACTCGAAGGTCCCTGCTAACACGTTGAATAGAGTGGCCACGCTGAATAAGAGCGACATCACGAGCAACTTGCACTTCACTAAGATGCCGATGCCTTATTTTATTTCTAATCAACGAAAATTGACAACTGAATTTATTTGTCATCTTTACTAGGCTTTAATACGTAAATTTAAAGCAAAGTTGATAGTTTTTCGATTTTGTTTTGCGTTATTAATTTACATTTTTTAGTGTAACTTTAAGTGCATACCAAATTTGATTTGCCGAGAACTATTATTTAAGAAGTTACAGGTTTCGAAAAACAAGTTCCCCTAATGTATTTGGGCAGTCTATTAAAATGCGTTATCTGAGCATTAATTTAAATTATAAAGGGAGTTAATTGTTGCAGAAATCTGCGTTCACTAATAAGAAAATTGGAAAAATTAAAAAATTACCGCCATCTTGTATTAACTATTTCCAATTTTCATATTAAGTTAAATGTAAAACAACTTTTCTCTATGATGTTTTACGCTTAATTGCAAAAAACTGATACAGTACTCATGAGCAAATTTAACTATTTCTTGCTTTGGGGTGTGGCGCTTTTAGGACATGCTAAATTCTTTATAAAACATTTTTTTCTGAAAGTTTTGATGCGTTACTAGTATTAGGTCCATCTGTAATACCCACACACTGTATTACTGGGGAATTAGAAAGTGACAACAGTATATTGAGCCAGTAAATGCAAGACATAACCTGGAGATAAACGTCGGAATTGTAATGGATATGAAACACGAATAAATAAATACTTACAATGAGGTATGTTGCGCATATGTAACAACCAACGTTCAGACTCATGAAACGTAGAAACTTTTCTTGTAGAAGCGCGTCCATAACTGCTAGAAATTCTTACACAAAATTCATAAACAAAAATCGCAGTTATCTATCTGTATTTGACCATGCTGAAAAAGAAAATCTCGTATGACTGTTTCAGGCAAGTTTCAGTAACCCTAACGAACTTACCGAGTTAACACTACCATCTATATAGGTAGCGACAGTTATCCGTTGTCATTTTGACAAGTATCCCTTTTTTCCCCTCTCTGTTGACATGTATAATAGAAGGTGAATATTATTGGTCGGTGATTAGATGACGTCAGTGCCAACTTTGGCTGAAGTTTTGGGTGTAATTTAAGAAATAAAACAAAACAAAATTTTGAACAGAACGACATTTATTATCGACGCTTAATTTCAATAACAAAAACTGATATTCCCGTGGGCTGTTAATATACATAGTAAATATCTTACTAGATTTTTCAAATGATTTTATACTTTCAATCTTCATGGGTGATCACTCTAGTCTGCCTGTTAATTACCATACTTCAATTCCATGTAGTAGCTCAAAATAACAATCACCGGGTAGATACATGTAACTGAAAAGGGCGGTTAGTTCATCTGTATGTATTTATAGGTTAGTTAGTTTCAAATATATTTCAGATATTATCTGGTGGTTTTCAGAAATCATCAATTGCAATTCAGAAAGCAGAAACAAAAATACAATTTACTAAACTGATGATTTCATTTTGAGTAAAGCATTTTTTGCATTTGTATTTGTAACAGTCAAGTAGGGAAATAACTTTTATATGGCTTAGACATGGCAAGTTTAGTGGCGGACAATACTTTCCGCCAGTAAACTTACCATGTTGAAACGGTGCTCATAATAGTAGAAGCCACTTACGAACACAAACGAAGCACGTCAATGTTATTACTCCGATTTGCCCCCACACTCCAATAGTGAACGTCAACAGGAGCATGACAGAAAAAATAATCCTGCCTCCAACTACGATCAGACCTGCTAGGATGAGAATGTCATTCTTCTGCAGAAAACAAAATTCATATGTAAATAAGTACGATATGACGATTTAAGGTGGGGCTAGAATTGGGGTAGGCAACTAACTGTACTTCGTGACTTAATCAGATTTACACCGAAATGTTCAGGTATTTCCATACAAATTATAGGTTAGACTGAACTTCGAATCTTTTTAATTGATCGCAAGAATACTACCTCTTATAAAGCAAGAAACTTACGAAACTTGATCAATGTGGGAAAACCAAAATTGTCGATTTAAACGCTAAGAAAGACTATAACTTGCTCTTACATCTTATATTTGCTAAAAATCTTAAATTTGCTAAAAACCTTTCAAGAATAGTCACGGCAAATGAAATTGTTTGATCGAGTCAAATTTCAACTTTCATAATAATGCCAATAAACATTTTGACGCATTTTTGTTTTCTTCTTTAAGATAAAATTGGGATAACTTTAGAATTCATATGATATGGATGTTTATTATGAATGTAGACTAACTGTTTGCAATTTAAATAATACGATTATTGTTTACAAAAATAGGTATATGACTTGAGATCTAGTTATAAGTGCGTTTTCAAGTAAAGACGTTATTTATTGTTCAAAATTGAGGAAATATTGAGTGCAACTTCTTAGAATATTAAATATTCAATTTCTTGTCATGAAAAAATTCATATTTTATTTTTTTCTGTTTTTTCTCTGTATTTTCTGTTGAGGGTGTAGTACTAAAAAGATTTAAGCAAGCTGAAAATGTTCATGTTTGCCTCCATATTGAATTATATCAATTTATTGCAAAATGTGTTCTTCCTATTGTAGCAACATGTTGGTTTACACCAACATTTTATTCTTGACACTTAATTTAATCAGAAATGGTGCTAATATAGACTAAAGTTCTTAGTTAAAAACAGCACCTCTATTGTTTTATAGTAGATCAATGCATACATTTAGCCAATCATAAAAAAAAAATCTGATGTGGCCAGGCACATGACTTTATCATACAATATATAAAATTAATAGTTTAGCTGTATGAGAATCTATTTGACTGAGATAAATTATGTCTGCATTTTGATAGTCAATAGTATAAATCGATGGTATTGTCAAAGCACGCTACCTACTGCCATCAGAATAATAGTTGCCTAACTCACAAGTGCCGAAAGTACGGAATAGCACAACGAGAGGTGATATGGAGGTGATGCGGCGCGTCACCGATGACGAAGCGTCGTCGTCGCATGTGAGCGAGTCGCGCTAGGTACTTTTCGACAGCAGTGACATCAACGTTATTTGTGTTGCTTTTTGAGAAATACGTATTTTTAAAAAAATTAAAAAATGGTTATATTTCGGTATAGAAAATGTTAGGTTGATACCACTTCTACGAAATGTCAAGTTTAAAAAGCTAATTCAAATTCTGACAGATTTATATTCGTTCATGACACTGTAGATGACGTTCCATAGCGGGTCTCCGAGTGTGACAGCGTGGTGACAGCCATAGACATTTCTGTGGTGACAGCACAAAAAAATATTTGTCAAAATCCTGGCTACTATGTAGTTTAATATCCATGCAGATGCGACCGATCTCGATCAAATAGAATTTGCTCTTGCAGCTAAACTATTAATTTTACCAAAAAATGTCATAGGCATAAATTATTCAAAATTTCCTCTGCTTTAATTTATTATTTAACTATTTTGACGAAATTACAGAAATGGCGGCTCATCTGCAAAATCCTTGAAAAAGGCTTAGAATAAACTACCAGTTCCTTTGGACCCTTTTGAACCAAAAGCTTTTCAGCTCTAAGTTTGGTCATAAAACTTCTAAATATAAACTTTCGTCCCGATACCTTTAGTAGTTTTTCCGGAATCGTCGTCACAAAAATCGTTTACACACGCACACACACACACACACACACACACACACACACACACACACACACACACACACACACAGACATTTTTTTGTACCTTGGTCAAAAATGTTCAGGGGACCCAAAAAGACCTATTTCCGCTAAAATCTCAATTTTTTTTTCGGCATGATTACAATACTTTATCTTACTGCGTATGATAAAGTAAAAAGAAAGCACAAAAGAAAATCTTTCTAGAGGAATAAGAGAAGAAGCGAAAACGGAACAGAATAAAAAGCTGCGCTAAAAAACACTAAAAATTCCAGATGCAAGAGACATTAAAGTACAGAGAAGGGAGAGAGGGTTGACTGAAGAAACTACGGACTTATTTAATAATGTGTTTCATTACAAATGGTAAAACATAAATGTTTAACATTCCTTAATAATAAATCTTAATTTAAAACACTTACTTGAATGTTTATATTTGTGGGTATAATGTACTCTGGTTTAGGAGCACTGTCTGAAATAGGTTCAGTAAGGTGTCGGATTTCGGACCGAAATATACTCAGTGTTGGAGTTAGGGAAAATTGTTAAAATTATATAATATAATATAAATTACACTCCTATTCTCATTTTTACTTTATCATACGGAGTATGCTAAAGTATTGTAATCATGCTTAAAAAAAAAATTGAGATTTTAGCGGAAATAGGTCTTTTTGGGTCCCCTGAACATTTTTGACCAAGGTACAAAAAAATGTCTGTGTGTGTGTGTGTGTGTGTGTGTCTGTGCGTATGTATGTCTGTGTGTAAACGATTTTTGTGGCGACGATTCCGGAGAAACTACTAAAGGTATCGGAATGAAAGTTCATATTTAGAAGTTTTGTTACCAAACTTAGAGCTGAAAAGCTTTTGGTTGAAATGGGTCCAAAGGAACTGGTAGTTTATTCTAAGCCTTTTTCAATGATTTTGCAAATGAGCCGCCATTTCTGTAATTTCGACAAAATAGTTAAATAATAAACTAAAGTAGAGGAAATTTTAAATAATTTATGCCTATGACTTTTTTTGGTAAAATTAATAGTTTAGCTTCAAGAGCAAATTCTATTTGATCGAGATCGATCGCATCTGCATTGATATGAAATTACATAGTAGTCAGGATTTGACAAATATTTTTTTGTGCTGTCACACTCGAAAACAGCTGATTTCATCAGAGGTTGGAGAACCGCTATGCAACGTTGGCCCTCTAGTGCGGCAGTGTACAAAATACAAAATTTTAATAAAATAAGATCACCAATTTGATTGTTTGTTGATAAGAAATATCAACCCGTTGTTATATCTAACTGTAAAAACGATAAATTGAGAAAATTGTAAATAAAGTATAGCGATGAGTGTAGTTTTATTTAAGTATGTTGGTACGGATGTGATATCTACAGTCATGAACAAATATAAATCTGTCAGAATTTGAATTAGCTTTTTAAACTTGACGTTTCGTCAAAGTGGTACCAACCTAAAATTTCCTATACAGAAATATAACAATTTTTTATTTTTTTTAAAAATACATAATTCGCAAAAAGCAGCACAAAAAGCAACACTCGTCGCGCTATTCCGTACTTTCGGCACTTGTGACATAAATAACTATTATTCTAATGACAGTGTCAAATGCTGATGCATTGACAATACCTACGATTTATCTCAATAAAATAGATGGTCATGCAGCTAAACTATTAATTTTATATATTGTATGATAAAGTCATGTGCCTGGCCACATCAGATTTTTTTAAATGAAAAGCCAGATATCTTAAGTACGAAATATTTGCTTAAAAAAGTTGACATAGTACCTAATTAACACCACATAAATATAAATTCTAGAATAATAACAGAATACGTTACTACTAATTATCCTAAGGGATTGGTCCGTAATGTTTTGTTTGGTGAACAACGGGCCAATACTAGTCAGAGTCAGAATAATAATTGTCGTATAAAGACGGAATTAAAATATTATAAATTACCCAATATACCAGGTCTAACTAATAAGTTGATCCCTGTAATAAAACAGAATAATTCAAAGATTGTCAGTTACAATAATAAAAATATTGGTAAACTTTAGACGAATTTGAAAGATTGAGATTTCAAAAATCCTGATGAATTTGAAAAGTATTTTGTGAGAGGATTAAATTATAGGGTGGATTGCGGGGGGTGCAGCATGGTGGGACAAACCAATCAATATTTGAAGAACAGAATATAGCAACATAAATATGATTGTGATATCAAAAATCTGATGTGGCCAGGCACATGACTTTATCATACAATATATAAAATTAATAGTTTTGCTGCATGAGAATCTATTTGATTGATCAGTCGTGTCTGCAATAAAATAAAACTACTACTGGCTACTATGTAGTTTCATATCAATGCAGATGCGACCGATCTCGATCAAATAGAATTTGCTCTTGAAGCTAAACTATTAATTTTACCAAAAAATGTCAGAGGCATAAATTATTCAAAATTTCCCCTCTTTAATTTATTATTTAACTATTTTGTCGAAATTACAGAAATGGCGGCTCATTTGCAAAATCCTTCAAAAAGGCTTAGAATAAACTACCAGTTCCTTTGGACCCCTTTGAACCAAAAGCTTTTCAGCTCTAAGTTTGGTCACAAAACTTCTAAATATGAACTTTCGTCCCGATACCTTTAGTAGTTTCTCCGGAATCGTCGCCACAAAAATCGTTTACACACACACAGACATACATACACACACACACACAGACATTTTTTTGTACCTTGGTCAAAAATGTTCAGGGGACCCATAAAGACCTATTTCCGCTAAAATCTCAATTTTTTTTTTCGGCACGATTACAATACTTCATCATACTGCGTATGATAAAGTAAAAAGAAAATAATTTAGATTTAACTTTTTCGGAATCCCGGGATCTAGATTTATACTACTGGGATCCCGAAAAAGCTCATTATTTGTCGTGTTCCCGGGATTGGAAGCCCTAATATCCACCCCATTCTTACACCCGTTTATTTTTCTTGACTAGTACTTTGATGGAATGAAATTTTGATAAGTGCTAATACCAAGAAAATCGGGGTGTACCCGATTTGACGAATCGTGAATCAAAAGAAATCGAGAATAAGTGTAATTTAATATTATAAAAGAAATAATAAAAAACTTTTTGATTTAGTTTTACTAGATTTCAGAGCATTTGACATATTTTCAAGTAGTGAATTTATCAAAAATACAATAATCTGGCCTAAGCTATGTGACTGACTATCCTAACAATGAACAAAATCTAACAAGTTTTAACTGTTTCAGGTATGCTTTTTTGTCGTAGAATCTGTCACCTAGTCTTGTCAGATTCTGGCGAATATTTTCTGTATTATTTCCATATTATTACTAAAGGTATCAAGTCCAGTCTAACGTATGGTTTTAATAGGAACACCTTGGTTGCCTATGCTCATTTTAGCGCCATCTTAAAGTACTCGCTTACAATTCGTATCCCAACGATGATCAGAACGCTGAATAGCATCCCTATTGCACCGCCATATATCAGGCTGATACCGGCAGCTTTATAATGTTCAGTGAGAATAGAACATTGGTATTTCGTGATCATTTCGATGCAGCAGCATGGCGCAATCATGCATAGAATGCCTAAGGCTAAATATGATACCGATTCAAACTGAAATCATGGATGGGGTTAGTAGAGAATTAAAGACGGCGTTTAACAGGGCAAGTTTAGTGGCCTCCATATTCAATTTGTTACTTGCTGTCAAGTAGAAAGTTTGCAACTAAACTTGCGCTGTCTACACAGTGTTCTGCTTAAGGATCACAAATGTCAAAACTGGCCAAAGTTAAACCCAGCTGGATATTTGTGTACTCCTTTGTTAGGAAACTTCTAGATCTATTATGCATTGCTCACACCTGGTTCCTTTCTACATCAAGTCGCAACGGACCACTGCGCCCGTCATTACTGTCATTTTGACGCATCCGTTGCGACTTGATGCAGGACGCATTTAATTCCCGCTCCCGCTTTGCAGGCGCGTGGTCGCGCTGGTGTGAGCAATGCTTTAGTTTTTTTCTGCAGTAAAATGCTCAAGTTGTTTCTTTATATTTATTCTTAACTTCTGTGAAATTTGAGATGAACGAATGTACACGTGCCCCAAGGGGCTCAAAATCGACAACAAGTGTAATTTAATAATAAAAAAAAACCTTTTTCTTTGGTTTTACTACAATAAATTTACATATCGCAGTTATTAACTAAATAGAAAAAAACTAAGTAAGAAAATTATCTTCAGCCGTACCGAAGTTAAAATATCCCCAACCGCAAAATAATTTTTAAAAAAGTTATCCGATTTTGCCCGTTCACGAACTTGTCCTTACTTTTTAAGAGATAAGTTTAGTTTGTATACCAAATTTCAGATCAATTACAATTACGTCAAAATTAATCATTTGCATACTTAAAAGAAAATACCATAAATAGAAAATAGCAGGTTATGGGTATGTGTTTACTTCGGGGGCGGGGTTCGGATATTAGTGAAACTAGTCATTACAGGAGACAGGTTAACGGGACGGGAAAATATTCCCGATTCGGAGACAGGGGAATTCGATAATACAAAATTAGCATATACCTGAAAAAACTAACATATCTGGAAAAAACTACGTCGCCAACTACGGCCAGCAGAGGTAAGCAGTTCGATGTATTATCAACAGAATACAAGGGGCCATCAGACAATACCTTGAGTTCTCTCACCAGCATGCAAAGGGCCAGCAGAAAGGCGTCTGAGCTATCTCACCAGCAAGCAAGGGGCCAGCAGAAATAGACTGATGAGCTCTCCCGCCAACATACAAAGGGCCAGCAGGGAGAGACTGTGAGTTCTCCTACCAGCATACAAGGGGCCACCCGGGAGACTGATTACCAGTGGGCAGAGGGAAATACTCGGGCTTATATACCGTCAAAACGACCCCCACCTGACACGAAACTGGTCTACGAGATTCACATTTCACATACCAAACCAGTCCTAGTTGACGTATTAGACGGTCAGACGACTTCAAATATATACAAAGACAAGATTCTCCAAAAGAAATGGACACAAGTAAAAGTTATATAATCAATAAAAACGTATTACTAACAAAATAAACTTGCATTTCTTTGTAACGAACGGAGTTTCGTTACAAACTTGAGTTTAGATTTTGAGAAAAGCAGAAAAACTGCAAAAAAAAACAAAAACACATTTTTTTTATCTAACTAGACACTATTTGGATTTTCTGCTTTCAGATTCAGATTATACGGGAAAAAATCGTACCTGAAACACTTTTATTTGTCCGATTTTATCCTTCGTCTCTACTCAAAAGGTAGTACATATATTTTTTTAGATAACCCAATAACTGTGGTATTTAAATTTATTGTGGTAAAACAAAACAAAAACTTATTAAAAAAATGTTAAATTCTCGATTTTGACCCCTTGGAGCACGGGTAGTTTTAATCGATCTCAAATTTCACAGGAATTAAGTATGAATATAATAGAAGCACCGCAAAATGTAGTAAAATACCAATTTGTGACATGTTTGAATTTTTTTACATCAACGATATGCAAAAGGTAAGGATGTTTTTTTACATTGTCTACAATTCTAGTAAATATGTAAACTTTGCATTGTATATAAATATTAAATATTGATAGACTTACAAGTATCCATCCGGCACTAATGTAAGAGCCAGTCTTTAATCCGGCACATCTGCAGCATTTCTTCACTGTTAATTTGTCCATATTTAGGTGGCCCAAAAATCTAGACTGCCCGGTCTAGTCTGAAATCATATTTCAGCTATACAACCACGTGGGCTTGCCATGGGTTACTTACATTTACAGCAATTTGACGAAAACCCTAAATAATATAGTGATGACAACATGACAATTTAACGTCGATTTGACATATGTAGGACGTAACAAACTTGTCACAAATGTCAGCAAACATCTCAGGTACAAGGTGGCGCAAAAATTAAGACGGTATTACATTATGTGACCTGGAGCCTAGAACAGAAAAACGGTTTTTTTCATTATATTTTTATTTAGACGTTTAAAAATATATATCCCACAGGTAGTGCTGCAAAAAGTGTTACAGGAGATTAAGGGGGGTAAAATTGTATTTTCAAGGCAGTTGTTGATCATCAAAATTATAGTTCGAATTATTTTTTACATTGCGTTTGGTTATGCCTCAGCTGCGTAAACAGGAGCCTTTGATCTTTCCTTTGCAAGTTTATCGGCAGTTTCATTTTCATTTCCTGCTTGATGGTATAAATAGTATTTTTATTGTACCCTTGTTTTCATATTAATAATGACTTACTACTATTAAGTCAGAAAAACAATCAGAAATTGGTGGTTATCTACAAAATAATGACTTTTAAGGCTGTACTATTCTACTAATGAGGAGAGTATTGAGTAGATTACTCAATACTCATTTTTAAAATTTTGAGTACTAAATAGATGCTCAATAATACTTTTTTTTTCGGTGAGTATTGAGTATCTAAATAATCCCAGGTTTTGCAAAACTATGCGTCGCCCCAGTTATGTCTCCAGTCTAGCCAGAAGAATAACCAAATAACATGTTCAAAACCGGTAGCAACTGTGTGTACCCGTTTTTTTTTGTGGCGACGATTCCGGAGAAACTACTAAAGGTATCGAGGCGAAACTTCATATTTAGAAGTTTCATGACTAAACTTGGAGCTGAAAATGTTTTAGAGCAGAAGGGTCCAAAGGAACTTGAAGTTTACTCTAAGCTGTTTTCATTGATTTTGCAAATGAGCCGCCATTTCTGTTATTTCGTCAAAATAGTTAAATAATAAATGAAAGTAAAGGAAATTTTGCATAATTTGTGTCTTGCCATTTTTTGGTATAATTAATAGTTTAGCTGCATGAGAAAATTCTATTTGATCGAGATCGGTCGTGTCTGCATTAATATAAAACTAGTTAGCCAGGATTTGACAAACATTTTGATTCTAATGATGATGTTTTGACAATACCTACTATCTATAAAATCATAATATCTGTCAAACCGTGGCTAACTAGTTTTATTTTAATTCGGACACGACCGCTCTCTATCAATAAGAATATCATGCAGGTAAACTATTAATTTTATATATAGTATGATAAAGTCATGTGCCTGGCCACATGAGAATTTTTACTTTATCATACGCAGTATTATAAAGTATTGTAATCGTGCCGAAAAAAAAAATTGAGATTTTAGCGGAAATAGGTCTTTTTGGGTCCCCTGAACATTTTTGACCAAGGTACAAAAAAATGTCTGTGTGTGTGTGTGTGTGTGTGTGTGTGTGTGTGTGTGTGTGTGTGTGTGTATGTGTGTGTGTGTGTGTGTATGTGTGTGTGTGTACCCGTTTTTTGTGGAGACGATTCCGGAGAAACTACTAAAGGTATCGGGCCGAAAGTTCATATTTAGAAGTTTCATGACTAAACTTAGAGCTGAAAAGCTTTTGGTTCAAAAGGGTCCAAAGGAACTGGGTATTTACTCTTAGCATTTTGCAACGATTTTGCAAATGAGCCGCTATTTCTGTAATTTCGTCAAAATAGATAAATAATAAATTAAAGTAGAGGAAATTTTGGACAATTTATGTCTATAACATTTTTTGGTAAAATTAATAGTTTAGCTGCAAGAGTAAATTCTATTTGATCTAAATCGTGTCTGCATTAATAGTAGGTAGCTAGGATATTTTGAACTTTTGACAGTATTCAGAACGTCAGGCGATTGCGAAACGTCAATTCAACAAGCAAATGTATGGAGAATGCGATCAAACACGCGCGCACGTACGCTATGTGAAACGATATTGGAACATCTTGGTGTTCAAAACTCAATGTGTATTTCAAGTGCGGATAGGAATGTTGTTATGTTTTCGCGAATAAACGCAAGAAATATTGCAAGATGGTATGTTAACCTTAAAACTTATTTGGAATATTGAGAATAATTCTTTATGATATTTTGTAGTTAGCACTGAAGACGTGGTAATACCCGAAAATATAGTATGCTAGAAGCCACCATAATATAGCAATCATCAGAATCAACAACCTTTTTACTTTATCATACGTAGTATGACAAAGTATACTTAATCGTGGCGATTTTTTTTTAGATTTTAGCGGAGATATGTCCTATTGGGTCCCCTAAACATTTTTGAGCCGCTATTTGTGGAATTTCGTCGAAATAGTTAAATAATAAATTAATGTAGAGGAAATTCTGAATAATTTATGATCTCGATCAAATAGAATCTCATCCAGCTAAACTATTAATATATGGTATGATAAAGTCATGTGCCTGGCCACATCAGATTTTTTTTCATTCTAGACTGATTGACCTTGTGGCCTTGCCATTGTTTTCCAATTAAGTCATGATTTAGGGTTATATCAATTTCCTTAACCTCTTTGGGAAAGTTTATGATGGTTTCGTTTATTGTAGGAGCTATAAATTTAAGCTTTTTTCTGTTTGTGAAAGGCATTATGACCATTTTGTGTGGGTTTATTAAGGGAGGGGGGGGGGGGCTTGTATAGATAACCAAAAATTAGGAAAACTTTGGGTTTTTTTCTGAAATAAGTATGGAATATTTTCATTTAAAATTTTTGCTGAACATTCTTGAGTATATTGAGAAAACCATAAATTTTTTTATTGCAAAATTTTACTTGAGGGCGTCTCGTCCACTTACCGAATTTTAAAGTATAAAAAATGTATAACAAAAAGCGAGCTTTAGAAAAAAATGCGATTGAAGTTCGTGGTTGACAAAAAACGTATTTTTACTTTACATTTTCGATTTTTTGCTATTCAGCCATGTCTGGGTCATAAAAGAGGTAATCTTCGGGGTCAAATCCCCCTCAACAGACTGCCTTTGTATTCGAGCACGTTCCGAGCAGCCCTCCCTACTGTGCCGTGCGCAGTGTTGCCTGCTCAGCGCGCCGAAGGACCTTAGCGAAAGTACCTATATCTAAGCAACCGCTTGGAATTTCGCTTTGAAATTTTAACAGCATATTCTTGAAATGATATACTTTTGATTTATACAATAAATAAAATTCAATTTTTCGACCCATTTATAGGAGGCTCCCCTCTTAAGTCACTTGCCGTTGCACCATGTGCTGATTATTTGGAGAGGAAAACAACGCAATTGTACGCCATTTAAACTCCCATAATATGTTTGAAAGCAATCGTATCCTTGGGCACTTTTGACACATTGTTTAAAATGTCTAAATAAAGTTATACAGACATATCCAGCTAATTATAGACCTAAACTGGGTAGCCTGGGCACAAACTTTCTTGACTAGTGTAATATTTTGTCAGTTACCTTTAGTGTAAATCTTTTGTTGGCATGTTCGTCGACGATTTTATTTCACTGGGTAGGCTGTGGCTGAGTGTGTTGTCTTGGTACTGTTTAGGGGTTTTGGCTGGCTTGGTTTGGTTTATTGGGCTTGCAATTTATGTTTGGGCTTGGGTTCATCCTGATTCGTTTCCATCGTCAGATAATAGCGCAGAACGACCAGTAGCGGATACACATTCACAACTGAAAGAATCAGCACTATTACAATCGACATAATGGCCATGTTGGTTGAAACTGTAAAGTTATGAACTAAAATATTGCATTCTTCACGAAAATGCGCGAATTATTTAAACTTTTTTGGGTAATCTTGGATCGCACTTACCATAAAGGACGAGTCCTAAAATGCTAAATATTTGGAATGGACAAACATTCTTTACTAGTGTGATTGCTGTCCCTACTATGCAGATACACATTCCATACATTGACGTACTAGCTGTTACAATAATCCAAGTCAGAATAAAATTTCTGTACTCCTAAACACACAGAAACAATAAGTGTTATAGGCACGTGTTTTCTACATAATACGTAAACTTATTATTCAGGAGTAAGACCCAGGATAGGCAAAAATTAATAGTGTCTGTATTTACCGTATAAACTCCCATAAATAACATCATGCTCAGTCCAATATCCAGCATGGCGGACAGAATAAAAGGTTCTGAAAATGATGTAAGGTCCATTAGGATTCTCTCTTCCTCGGCGCCAAAGGATTCAAACATCATAGCCACCCCAACCCCTCCGCGTATACACGATTGTAACTGGAATCACAAGCACAAAAGACAGCAACTTACGTATATTAAATGTTAATTACTTTAAAGCACTTACAAGGAAGTAGGCACTGCATAGATAGGCTCCACACTTCGGATTCAGGTGCCGGCAGGTTTTAATACGCGCAAAAGCTTCCATGATTTTTTAAAACTTACTACACAATTTGACTGACGCACTGTAAATAATATAGATTAGTATTACTCGGATTTTATAAACCAACTTTGGTTTGTTTGCACTTACATTAATTTGGTTGAGAGAATAGAAACCCAAAAAATATCTGATTTTCCCTCGTTGTCAAGTTGACGCGTGATTTATAGATGTTGATTGACATATGACAGTTAGTGATCCGAAGTGATCATAGCAGGACTGCGTTCAGGAGCAACGCTCCGAGTAGATGGAGCGCGCTCTGGTTACTCCACTACCGTTCAGAGCAGTTACTCTCTGTTGTTCAGACACAACTGCGGTAAATTAATTGTAAGTAGAAGCAAACATTGCGAAGTCATGCAAAATTGGATACCATAGAATATTGAAACCCCATACTTTCTGCGTCAGATTGTAAATCAGAGCAAATATTACCATGTTTGAGAAAACATACCGTGTCAGATAGGGCTCTAATAGAAACCGAATGAGCCATAAATTTGTTGTTAATCATCGGATTGATGCGAACTAAAAAGCAAGAAGATCAGTGATGATTGAGTCTGGCCTTGCATAAGACAAATTCGGAGTAAAGCAATTGATTTTTTTTAAATATTGAAGACTTTGGGGACGTGGATTTTGTGAATGGAAAGAGCGTTGGCTTTTTTACGCATTTCTTTGCGCTGAATACGAATCTGAACTCAACATTTTCGTATCACGTAGGGGTTTCGATGAAGTTGTGGTCAATGATAAAGGCATGTGCCTTTATCGATGACATTTCCACATTAAATGATCTACCAAATTAAGAAAGAAGAAAATGGCGTTCCCATTTACAAAGGTCGATGACGTCATAACTCAGTAACAATTGACGGTCGGAACTTTTCATGAAAATGTGTATTTTAATAATAAAAAGTCGACGTCGTCGTGGATTTTTAAAATGACAAAACATCTCAGAACAGTTCCCATGTTTCCATATGTATGCTATAGGTTGCAGAACTTAATGCACATTATATTATTTCTAGGGCAGATTATAATTTTGTCATGGTACAGTTTAGATTATTAAATGCACTCATAATGTTTTCGAATAGGTACTGATTTATTTAAACCATTGGAAATACCGGGTGGTCGTTTTAACTTGAGACTCCTAAATAACTCGTGAAATATGCATGGTACGACAAAAGTGTCTTGAATAAACTTGTAGGACTCAAAGGGGGAAATGAGCTGACGATATCGGTTTCATTGCATATGGCGCTGCAATCGGTGAAACTGAGGCTAACTTCACTTTTTTAAATGGGAATACCCAAATTTTTTATCAAATTATGTTTTTCCGCTAAATAAAAACAATCTTTTGTCTGAACATTTTTTTCGTACGATGCATCTATTAAAAGTCATTGACGATGGAATTTTGTGGCGGCTGCGGTAGTTACTACCGCTGCCACTGCATGGGATGCGCTCGCAGTCTGGCAGTCAATGCAACGACTGAGTAGACACTCACGGTACAACGTAGGAAGGTATGTGCGTAATCGGGATACGTTTTGGTATCTCGCGCGTTGCGCCGTCATGCGCATAGGGTTTGTATACGAACGAAAAAAATTCATCTGACGAAAAAAAGTTTCAGACAAAAGATGCTTCTTATTTAGCGTAAAATCATAATTTGATAAAAAATTTGGGTACACCCATTTAAAAAAATGAAGTTAACCTCATTTTCACCGATTGCAGCGCCATCTGCAATAAAAGTGATATCGTCATCTCATTTCCCCCTTTGACTCATATAAGTTTGTTTAAGACACTTTTGACGTACCATGCATATTTCACGAGATATTTAGGAGTCTCAAGTTAAAACGACCACCCGGTATATATATTTTTTTTTTCAATGAATAGGTATTTTTTAAGCTGCTCATTATATATTCATAGAGGTAGCGATTGTTTTGCACATTTATTTATTTAAGTGTACAAATATATTATAAAAGGAACATTCAAATATATAAATGCACAATATTAGTTATTCTGATGTACAATTATATAAATTTATTGCACATTCATTCTTTTTAATGAACAAGTAATTTTTTTATTGGACAAATATTTGTATTGGTCAAATATTTTATCAAATGCTTACAATAATATATACGTTTTATTTTATACATTGCGCATATAATTTGTACTGAAAACAATTATTGATAAAAGCGGTCTACTACTATAGATTCCAGAATCATTTTCATAGTAAATTCCGCTACAAAGTGGTCGTTTTATTTTTGCGTTAAATGAGTGAGATTTGAGGAATGAAGGATTAAAGTCTAACTTCTACACCTTTTCGATGGTTTTTCATTAATTATAAATTTAGTAACTAATTCTTAACATTTCGCTGTACCTACATCAAAAATCTAAAATGACTGGACAATAAGGATTTTTTTTTTGGAGTGAAACTACATTATATTTTAAAATACTTAATAACTACAAATATATACATAATAAAGCCGAAACAGAATTATTGTTATTGTAGCCTTCTCTATTGTGTTGATAGTGGGGGCTGGGAGCATTAGCTTCAATTTCTTCGAATTTTTTAGACTTCAAAATTCCTGTAATGTCCTTAACTGGCACTTCTCATTCTTACTGAAAATATAAAAGTTGAATGTATTGGGCGAATACTTTTTTCGATTGGCAAGATCGCCAATATAGTTACCCTGGCTGATGATGATTCTTTATTGTTGCACTGACGATTTAACAAACATTTTTTCTCTGTAAGGACCATACTGCAAATCCATGTAGTGACTAAAAAGGATTATGACCGGATACACGTTCAATACTGTAAAAACGAAATGTATTAGTATATAAATTAAAGACACTGGGCATTAACAGAAAATTATATAAAATCGAGAAATTAATTCCACAGTGGTTCCAATTAAAAACTACAGAAAACCCTTGTTTAGAATAATAAAGGACTACTACGTGTTAGGATCACTCTATTGGTTTTCCTTATTATTTGACAAAGACAATATCTGTAGAGCCAGTTAACTGATAAAATCCAATTTATTGGAAAGGAATTGAATACATTTGTCCGGGTACAACTTAACCGTTTCTTTATCAGCAGGCTTAAATGCAACATCCTGTACAAATGAATACAATATTGGTTTGTTGAAAACAATGGACATAACACCTTGTATACAAAACATTTTTCTATAGAATTGGTATTATTTGGTTATCTAATGAAATTAAAATAAAACAGTATCGCACAACCGATGTAGCATAACATAGAGTTTGGGTTTCATAAAAAGTCTCACTTTTGTACAAAATGTCACTTAGAGCTTAAATTTTGATGAGTTTATTTACAATGTGCTGAAATAATCATCAAGATCGGTAAAAGTTAGGCAATTGTTTAGGTGGTCCATTTTTTTGCCGGCGAGTCTATACAGGCTTAGCCAAAAGCACATAAAGAATCCTCCAACCGTAAGAAATTTAAAAAAATTGTTCAAACAAAAGTTTTTTGGCTTTAAACAAGCTATCGTCTAAATATATTTTCAGTATTTTCATATGTTCATTTTATTATTGAAATTTGATAACCTTTCCTTTTTTAAATAGAACACTAGGTATATATTATTACATTTTTAATTCAGAGATTAACTCTAAGAATTGTTAATAGCAATAAATTTTGTGTATTTTTTTTTTAAATTATAAGCTTTTAACCAAAAATAGTCAACATTACCGGAACAGCTTGTTAATTTTTTAACTGCTTTTTTTGGTTTTAAGCAGCCTCTCGTTCAAATATATTTTTAATATAAGGATTTTTTCTAACAGAACACCCTGTATATTTTATGTTTTTGCTGAATTTAATTCTAAGACTTTTAAGTGACAATTATTTGTTTATAAAATGCGTTATTTTTTATTAGTTATAAGCAATTAATCAAAAATCTTTTTTAGGGGTTTTTTGTAGCTGAGGAATTGTTTATTGTGTTCCGTGTGCTTTGACTATTTTATGTTAATTTTTTGCTTATAATTAAAAAAATATTGCATTTTATAAATAAAAGATTCCTATAAAATTTTTTTAGAATGAATCTTGAACTAAAACATATACATAATAATATACAGGTGTTCTATTTTAAAAAAGGTTACTAAATTTCTGTAATAAAATAAGCATTCAGTATATTGAAATAGTATATTATAATACAAGTTTTATAAGACAAAAATTGGCGCACGAATTGTTTTGGGCACGACGAGCGTAGCGAGGAGTGCCCAAATGGAACGAGTGCGCCAATGCGTCTTATAAAACGAGTGTTATATACTATTTTTTCTACTTTGCAACATTAATTTTTCATATAAATGTCAAAAATTGCGGTTGTCATCTTACAATCTAGAGTAATATTTTTCTTCAACAGTTGGTAGTTGTAGTAAAATTCACAAATACGATTGAAGCGAGCCAATAGCGATTGAGATGTCAGCCTTATTTGACACTTGACGTCAATTTCATCAATCTTGGAAAACTAAAAGTCACTAAAAGATTGTGATCTAGTGCTTTCATAACAACACCGAAAGCGGTTTCGTTATGAGTTTATAACGAACGCAAAGTAGAAAAATATATTTTTCTACTTTGCGTTCGTTATAAACTCATAACGAAACCGCTTTCGGTGTCGTTATGAAAATACTAGATCACAAACTTGTAGTAACTTTTAGTTTTCCAAGATTGATGATATTGACGTCAAGTGTCACATAGGACTGGCAACTCAGTCGCTATTGGCTCGCCTCAATCGTATTTGTGAATTTTACCACTACTAACAACTGTTGAAAATAAAACTACTCTAGATTGTAAGATGACAACCACAATTTTTGAAATGTAAAATTAATATAAAATTAATGTGGCAAATTAGAAAAATTAGTATATAACACTCGTTTTATAGGACGTATTGGCGCACTGGTTCCAATACCCCGTGCGCCAATTTTTGTCTTGTAGAACTTGTATGATATTATACTATTTTCTACTTTGTGTTCGTTATAAACTCTTAACGAAGCCGCTTTCGGTGTCGTTATGAAAACACTAGATCACAAACTTTTAGTAACTTTTAGTTTTCCAAGATTGATGATATTGACGACAAGTGTCAAATAAGGCTGACGTCTCAATTGCTATTGGCCCGGCTCAATCGTATTTGTGAATGTTATCACAACTACCACTTGTTGAAGATAAAACTACTCTAGATTATAATATGACAACCGCAATTTGCGAAATTTATGTAAAATTAATGTCGCAATGTAGAAAAAATAATATATAACACTCGGTTTATAAGACGTATTGGCGCACTCGTTCCATCCCAACAACTCGCGCGCCAATTTTTGTCTTATGAAACTTGGATTATAATATACTGTCTATAAACGATAGCTTGTTTAAAGCCAAAACACTTTTGTTTGAACAAATTAAAATTTCCTACCGTTGGAGATATATTTAGGCGTTCCGGTAATTTTGGTTAACCCTGTATAGAGGGAGATACATATCGCCACTTAAATTCATTATAATCCATTTGCGATTTTTATTTGTTTATAACTTACCAGTCAGTACGAAGAACGTAAACACCACTGCGACCAATTGACTTTCTGATGATACTAGTAACGCGACAGCCATTAACGGTAACAGAATGAGGCAATAGATGGTGAAACCGCCTATATAGACAACGCAAGGGAGAAGAATACCCTCTTCTTCCTACAATATTACGTCATTCGTTAGCAAGCGATTTTCCGATTGCCCGTTTAGTTATATTACTTTTGTTATTCCTAGGAAAAGTATAATGATGAACGTCAGATCCAGTATACTCGATATAAGTAGGTTGTCCGCGAATGACCCATTTGACCATACGCTCTCATCGTCGCTGTCCATTAGATTGTCGGACATGTAACAGTATATGGCGACTCCTAATCGTGCCAACACTTCAAACTAACAACAGAGAACTTTTTTATACACACTGCTCAAAGAACTTAGGGGGACACTTTTTTCGAAACCTGTAACTTTTTATATTATAGGCAAATCAAATTTCGTATACTACAACGGCATATTATATTTAAGTAAAGAAAATTATAAAAGCAATGTTACAACTCTTAGTTACTAGTAAGTTACACTTAAAAATGCAAATTAATAACGCAAAACAAAATGAAAATGACTGTCATAGTATCGATGACAGTCTGGTTTTCTGTGGATTGGTGAGGTTTAATACAGTGTATGCCCTGCACGGGCACGAATCGTGCGTGACATGCTTCGCACTAGTCTGCAAGAGATTCTTTGGGTATGCTTTCCCATTCCTCGAGGGCTTGTGTCAGTTCCTGTATGATTAATGGTGGATTAGGGCACTTGCCAACACGCCGGTCAAGCTAATCCCAAACGTGTTCAATAGGATTCAGGTAAGGACTTAACGCCGGTCATGCCATGACTTGTATGTATTCCACGTTCTTGTAAAAAGTTTCTGGTGATGCCGGCGGTATGTGGCTTTGCATTGTCCTGGATTAGGATGAATATGTTTTCGATGTAATTCATGGCATTTAGTCTACCAGGAACCACACCAAGATCAGTTCTGCGGTCTGTACTGATTCCAGCCCAAACCATCATAGATCCACGACCAAATCTATCCAATTCCTAGTGTATAAGTAGCGGCTTCGTAGCGCTCCCCAGGACGTCTATATACACGTGTCATCCAGAGCAACCCTCATTATCGTTGCTTTGAGATGCTGCGTAAGCCGTGGTGCGCGGACAGGTATTCTTGGTTTCAAATGCGCTTCTTTTAATCTGTTTCTAACAGTTTGATCAGACATTTCTATTCCATGTGCTCGTCTTAGGTCGTTTAGGAGGTCTCGTGCTGTGGCAGTACTCTGACGTAGCGAGGAAAGAACAAGAAATCGGTCTTGATTTTGAGTAGTTTTTCGATTTCGACCTTGTCCAGCTCTTCTAACATATTGGCCAGTCTCCCAAAACCGATTCCATAAACGCTGAATAACAGAAGGGGAAACTCGAAGGTCCCTGCTAACTTGTCGAATGGAGTTGCCATGCTGAATAAGGGCGACAGCACGAGCTACTTGCACTTCACTAAGATGCTTCATTTTGCTTCTAATGGCTTCTAATGTTCTAATTAACGAAAATTGACAACTGAATACATATGTTATGATTAGTAGGCTTTCATACGTGAGTTCAAACCATACTTGACATTTTTTTGCATTTTGTTTTGAGTTATTAATCTACATTTTTAAGTGTAACTTAGAAGTAACTAAGAGTTATCACGTTGTTTTTGTAATTTACTTTAGTTACGGATATGCCCTTAAAGCATACCAAATTTGATTTGCCTAGAACTATTATTTAAAAAGTTACAGATTTCGAAAAACGTGTTTCCCTAATTTTTTGAGCAGTGTATACATTTTTATATGTTTTGTATTTTTCACGTCGATTGAGAGTGACCCCACGCTGAAAATTGTGAGCGTAGAGCAAAGCATGCTGTTTAGTTTTAACTCACAGGTGCCCTACGTATGCACACAATAAAAGTTGAAATTGTTGGGTCATTTTCAATAATTGTGCAAAATATCAACGCAGTGTAACAAAAAGGTATAAAAATGTTTTTAATTGTAATCGGTATGATGACGCCCTTGAAACTTACAAGCAGGAATGTAGCAGCGCAGTATGAAGCTCTTTCTAAGTTATGATGACCCCAATATGTCACTCTCAGCTTATCCATGTCTCATAATTTCTTAATGGGTAGATGATGAAATTTAGTCTCCTCCAACGAAGTGTGATTTGCCGCCTCGTATAAAAACACATATAATTTGGTACCTTTTCCGCAACCACTTACATCTTTCAAAAGTTTCAGTCTGTCAGACAACTGTCAGTGACTGTCAAATTCGTATAAAAACAGAATAGGTAACTACACAGATAAAAATTCTGTTTAACTTAAAT
This sequence comes from Melinopterus prodromus, assembly GCA_964023965.1. NCBI lineage: Eukaryota > Metazoa > Arthropoda > Insecta > Coleoptera > Scarabaeidae > Melinopterus > Melinopterus prodromus. The sequence goes on from OZ030393.1 coordinate 14,402,455, forward strand.
AAATTGTCGTTTGATAATATATGTATATTTTATGTCCTACATGATCATAAAGTGACAATTTACATCTTAGATACCGGGGCAAAAACTGCTCCTTAAGGCCCGCGATGGCGTTAAGGATTCTTAACGCCCGTGCGGGCATTAAGGGTTGCCATGGTTATATGTCAAATATATCAAATTTACGTCATGCAAAATGTAAATTTTAAGTCGTTAATGTCAATGGCAATTTAGGTTATTAGTTTGACAATTAATTGGCTGTATAGTCACTCGTCAATGTCAATTAATGGCGATTTAGGTCATACGTTTGACAATTAATTGACTGTATGTTCGTCAATGTCAAATATTAGCGATTAAGGTTCTAAGTTTGACAATTAATTGTCTGTATTGTCACTCAACTTCGAATTGTTTGTATTGTTAATCAACTCCGTAGATACGCATGTCACTTGACAACGTCAAAATATTAATTAATATTATTCAAACGAGGAAACAAAACCATTGTAGGACATAAAATCTTGTATGCACCTCGGGCATTACTTGATGTTCATACCCTCGGGCGACTTAAAAAGACTTAAAAACGGTTACCCTCGGGGCATAAACATCCGTGTAATGCCATTGGTACATAAATAACTATTATGTCCTATATGATCATAAAGTGACATTTTACATCTTAGAAACCGGGAACGCGGGCATTAAGGGTTGCCATGGTTATATGTCAAATATATCAAATATGTGTCATTCAAATTGTAAATTTTAAATCGTCAATGTCAATTATTGGCGATTAAGGTTATTCTGTTTGACAATTCATTGTCTGTAGTGTCACTCAACTCCAAATTGTATGTCAATTATTGACGATTAAGGTTATTCTGTCTGACAATTAATTGTCAGTATTGTCACTCAACTCCGAATTGGTTGTATGTTATTTAGCTCCGTAGATACGCATGTCACTTGATTACGACAAAATATTTATTAATATTCAAATTGGAGGAACAAAACCATTGTAGCACATAAAATTGTGTACCACGGGCATTACTTGATGTACCACGGGCATTACTTGATGTTTATACCCTTGTGCGACTTAAAAAGCTCTCTGGCATATCGGCTCTCGTGTTTTCTAAACAGGCACCCGCAGGGCATATACATCCGTTTAATGCCCTTGGTACATAAATAACTATAAAATATTTATTATGAAATGGAATTTTTGAGTCGTACGACCCTCTGGACCAAGGAACTGGTTCCCAAGTAATAAAGTATAATTTTATTGGGCAAGTTCCTGTCAACTATTCACCATCAAACAAGTGATAAGAACTTGCAAAGAAAATTGTAAAAACGTTGATAGTGTAACTTAATACAAAGCCATACGAGCATACAATAAGAAGGTCGATTTTATTGATACATTCTGAAATATACATTTAATCATTCTGATGTCATAAGCCTGTAACAATGGCGAAGTCGCCGGAATGAATTATTTGAACTTAAAAAGATTTTCAACATGTTTTGTGCTCGTGATAATCTTGACTACAATAAACCCAACATAAAGAACATAAATGTTCTGTTATGTCTCGTGTTGCAAGTCTTAAAAGTTAAAACTAATGAATTGAATAATAAATAACCGCTATATTATGGTATATACGTTTACAAATAAGATTTCCTTGTATTATTTTTTTTTTATTTTCCTACTACATAACTAATACTATAAATAAATTACTGGGGGAATAATTTGTATATAATTTTAGTTGTAGATACATATATAGGCAGGACAGAAATAGTTACTGTGGTGTTTGACATATCATTACGGATACTTCTCTTCATTGTGGGCATTCTTATCTCTTCTCTTATTTTGACGGCGTATCGTCTTTTCGTTACTTTTATCATCTGCTCTATAATATCTATGCATGTAGTAACTAAAAATTACCATCACCAGATACATGTTAAAGCCTGAAATAAAACCGGTGCATTTTCTATTGCTACATTTTCTATTGCTAACTATCCTATTTTACACAAACAAACTTACACATACTCGTCACCTGCAGCACAGACATCCATAACTTGTTGTGATACACAAACAGAGCCAATATCATCCTCAATAGAGCGCTGAACGAGATTGAACCTTTCAGTATCAACCAAGCAAGGATGAGGTTCAAGTTATTCTGAAATGAGCATTTATTGGTAGTCTTGCGGTGAACTATGTTTTTATAATTTACCGCACATATCCCTACCAGCATTGTTACATCTATAAGCAGCAGTACCACGGTAAAAGATATCATGTAGATGCATATTACACGATATTGCGGATACAATATGGTCAACGCAATAGCACCTATTAATAGTAGTGCACTGCAAACCTGCAAGCATCAATTAATTTGCACGCATTTGTATTAAGATTGGTTCATCACTCATCACATTATTAGTGTTAGTAAATTAGATTTTGATTAAAAAATTAATAGTAATACCCTGGACTTCTGTGTTTCTTGATCGATGTTTTAAACAATATGAAAAGTCTAACAAAAATATTTTTTAAATATATAAAATTGCGATTCCAGTGTGTAGTTTTGTATGTTAGGTTGAAGTATCTACTTTTCAATGGTGTAGTTTTCCACGTTTTACAAGATGTCTTTTTTGAAGGAAGCAAATGAAAACTAGCCCACAGAATGGGTGTTATCGCAAATAACCCGACTCACGGGACCACTTGGTGTCAAAAAAGTCGAAGATTTAGCTATTTTCAAAGCGAATTTGGCTAGTGTTTGGACTATTTTTCCTTCCAACATTTCTTACAATGAAATATGCTGCAGTTAGGTAGCTTCCCACGGTAAGGTTCACACAGAACATACATTTCTTCATTACTAAACGGTCCATGATTCTACTTGAATTAAAACTAAAATTAAATTTTCTTATTATCATTCTATCAGCGACTCTTCATTATCTGCATACCTATTGACATTATACACGATGAATTTATTCTAATTTAACTCGTAATTTCGTTGTAATCACATGAAAAATTCCAAAGAAACAGAACGTCACAATCTAATATCTAACTTTTTCGTTTGACATTCTCTGTCAAATTTCTGACCCATTCCGACCTCTGTGGTCTGAGATTCTATGAACGATGACAACGATGACATATTTTCGTTGGATATGGGATTTCGACTTGACAACGACAAATCGTAATAGTATATTATAATACAAGTTTTATAAGACAAAAATTGGCGCACGAGTTGTTTTGGGCACGACGAGCGTAGCGAGGAGTGCCCAAATGGAACGAGTGCGCCAATGCGTCTTATAAAACGAGTGTTATATACTATTTTTTCTACTTTGCCACATTAATTTTACATGAATGTCAAAAATTGCAGTTGTCATCTTACAATCTACTATTTTTTTCTTCAATAGTTGGTAATTGTAATAAAATACGACTGAGGCGAGCCAATAGCGATTCAGATGTCAGCCTTACTTGACGCTTGACGCCAATTTCATCAATCTTGGAAAACTAAAAGTTACTGAAAGTTTGTGATCTAGTGTTTTCATAACGACACCGAAAGCTGGTTCGTTATGAGCTTATAACGAACGCAAAGTAGAGAAAGAAATTATTTTCATCGGCTGATAAACTAAACCCGTTGACCCATGACCCTGTTTGATGTCATGTCAGGCAATGTCAGGTCTCTACATTAATAAGCTCTTTACTGGGGATGGAATTCCCAAAGCAAAATTCTTGGGGTTGTAAAATATGTCCAGCGTCGGTGATTTCCGTAAGTTTTCAAAATAGATCGACTATAATAAACTTGAGGGTTATATATTTTGTTCATTACACTGTAGGTGTCATATGCGTACCAACATACTAAAATAAAACTACACTCATCGCTATTCTTTATTTACAATTTTCTCAATTTATTGTTTTTAGAATTTGATATAACAACGGGTTGATGTTCCTTATCAACAGACAATCAAACTGGTGATGTTAGTTTACTTTTCTACTTTGCGTTCGTTATCAACTCATAACGAAACCAGTTTCGGTGTCGTTATGAAAACACTAGGTCACAAACATTTGGTAACTTTTAGTTTTCCAAGATTGATGATATTGACGTCAAGTGTCAAATAAGCCTGACAATTCAATCGCTATTGGCTCGCGTCAGTCGTATTTGTGAATTTTACTTCAACTACCAACTGTTGAATATGAAACTACTCTAGATTAAGATGACAGCCGCAATTTTTGAAATGTATGTAAATTTAATGTGGCAAAGTAGAAAAAATACTATATAACACTCGTTTTATAAGACGTATTGGCGCACTCGTTCCAAAACTACTCGCGCGCCCATTTTTGTCTTATAAAACTTATTTATTAGTATTATAATTTACTATTTAAATTTGTATTTTGCCGCTCTAGAGCGGCAAAGTTTCATAACGCCGGTTACACACTGGGCGGTTTTTGCCGTGGCGGCAAATTTGCCGTCGCCGTCGTTCCGGCAGTAGTGTATAGAATTGATTGGAAGCTTTCACACTGAGCGGCATAAATGACGCGCGGCCGTCTTGCCGATGACGGTCGCTGTGCAGCCGCCTGCTGCCACTAGACTGGCGGTAATTTTGTCGTTTCACATAGTGGTGTACGTGATCAAATGAGAGTCTACACATTCGGCGGCTTTTTACCTTTCTAACGAACGGCGACGACACATTTGCCGCCACTGCAAAAACCGCCCAATGTGTAACCGGCGTAACGGCACTCCAACTTCGAACGAAATCAGCTGTTTTCAAGTGTGACAATGGTGTGACAGCACAAAAAAACCTTTTTGAGTGTAGTTTTATTTTAGTATGTTGGAAAGCATGTGACAACACAATTTCGATTCGGTTTGACGTTTGTGATTAAAACGTCAACGGATTTTATTTGTCAAAAGCCAATATGTCAGAGATTAGTCTTTAGAAACGGGTGATTTTATTACGATATTGTTGTGTAGGATAAAAAATTATGTGTGCACCACGCCCAGAAAGTGGTTTTCCAGGCCTCAAGAAGTGCCCAACTCTTCTCTCGCCCGGAAAAGAACCACTTTCTCGGCTTGGTACACAATACATACTTATACTATTACTCAAAAATCAGCACAAAAAACGTTGTATGTCAGTCCTGCTGAAAACTACACAGCGCGACTCGCTCACATGCGACGCTCCGCCTTCCGCTTCGCGCCGCATTACCGCTCGTCGCGCTATTCCGCACTTTCGGCACTTGTAACATAAATAACTATTATCTACGACTCACCTATACTAAGTTCATTGCATACGTATCTATGACTATATAATCCCCATCATAATACGCGCCAATGATTATAATGACACTAGCGTTGTATAATAATGACAGTTCGTTCAAATAATGACCTCATTATTTGAACGAACTGTCATCATTAAACAACGCTAGTGTCAAAGTCTGTCAAAACCAACGTGGATGACAGTTATGTGACAGTTCGCCTCGCTATCATTGACAAATACATTTAAAATATTTGATATAAATGGAATTTATGAGTCGTAGATAAAACGTCGTATTTAACTCGCACATAACGGATCTAAATCGCTCGCAAGACTACACGCTCGCCTACGGCTCGCATGTAAACTTCATGCTCGCGATTTATATCCATAATTATGTGCTCGTCAAATAATATATGTACTATTAAATATGTTCATAATCGCAATCACGATCTACTTACACCGGTCTGCTTACTTCGTGACATTTCTGCGCATGACGTCACTGTGAGAAGGATGGTGACACGGACACCTAGGCAAACAACTAGATGCGCAAGCTTTTGACTTTTGTAGGTGATTTTGGTAAACAAGTTGACAACCATGCCAACTAGTATTGTCAGAAAGGCTTGAACGTCACAACAACATATTAGCTACCATCGGAACGAAGGTACTTCTCACAATGACGTCAGCGCATAAATGTCATTATAACCGTGACAACAAACTTGCAGGCGTGGCCGATGCGCGTAAGCAGACCGGTGTAGTGGATCGTGATCGCAATATTCAATATAATTAATATAACTAGATAATTAATGTAATTGACATTAAATTACATTTCTGGTGTGAACCCTACGTCATGTAGATGGCATTTGATAGGTGTCATGATAGGCTAGGTTTGGTAGCGTTGGTTACTTCCTCTCCTTGATATGACAATTTTCCAGTTGTCATAGGCCTCAATAGCTCAGTTGGTAGAGTATTGTGCTAGCGACACAAAGGTCCCTGGTTCAAATCCAGGTAGTGGCTGTAATTTTTAATTTATTTAAAATTTACATCCCGCCTGTATATCACCATTTACTATAATAAGATATATTGATTTCCGGGTGGAAACCGCGTTGAGGACTTTGAAGTAGTCGACGTTTCGTGCTCTGTTGCAAGAGGCATCTTCAGGACTAAGTTATCAAACCAAGCGCTAAGAAGATACTGTCGTCTGTTGGGGCGGGTCTTTATATATGAGGGGACTGGTGTGACCAGATGGTGTTTGGAGTGGGGGTAACGTAGTGGAAGGGGTGGGGTTAACAGGTGGGGGTAACGTAGTGGAAGGGGTGGGGTTAACAGATGGTCGGCCATCAGGTAGAAGCGGTTGGGACAGGACTGATTTCCAGGTATGATGTAAGTGAAAACCATCATCTCTATTAATATTGGAGGGGTGTTTTAGGATTTCTATTGATTCACGGATCCTTCTAGGGTAGTAATGGGATTCACGGGCGAGGACTTTGGTTTGTGCAAACAGGATGTCATGTCCCGTGTTATATCTGTGTTCAGCGAGAGCTGAACCAGCGATTTGTCGCAATCTAGTGCAGCGTTCGTGCTCAGATACTCGGACGCTTACTGATCGCTTCGTCTCGCCAATATAGACACTTCCACAGGAGCATGGAATCCGGTACACACCAGAGGAAAGAAGAGGAGGGATTTTGTCCTTTGTAGAAGGAAGTAAGTCCGATAGTTTGGAAAGGGGTTTGAATATCGGTTTTATGTTGTGCTTGCGGAGGATGCGTCCAATACGATCTGTCGTACCCTGGACGTAAGGAAGAAAAGCGGTTGCGATTGGGACGTCGGGATGCTGATGAGGTGTGTTATCTGTTGGGTTTAGGTGTCGGGAAATGGTTTTAATTATCGAGGACTTGGGGTAGTTGTTTTGGGATAAGACTTTGGTTAAGTGGTCAAGTTCGTTTTGGAGGTATGTGGGGTGGGTAATAGAAATGGCTCTTTTCACAAGGGTATTGATGACAGCTTGCTTCTGAGCGGGGTGATGGTGGGAATTGGCATTGAGGTATCTATCGGTGTGAGTGGGTTTCCTATACACGGTATGTACAAGGGAGCCGGATGGAGTGCGAGTAACTAGGATGTCGAGGAAAGGGAGAGAGCCATCTGTTTCCACTTCCATGGTGAAGCGTATGTCTGGGTGTTGCTGGTTGAGGTAGTCGAGAAAATTGTTTAAATATTGCCGTCCATGTGGCCAAATTACGAAGGTGTCATCCACGTATCTGAACCAACATTTGGGCTTGAGGTTGTGGGATTCGAGGATTTGTTGTTCAAATGCCTCCATGAAAATGTTGGCCACAACAGGGGATAAGGGTGAGCCCATGGCAGCTCCCGAAACTTGTTCATAGAACTTGCCTCGGAACTGGAAGTAAGTGGAAGATAGACAAGCACCTACCATGTCAGCGTAACAAGAAGGTTGGTTATCAGATGTAAGGAGTTGTGTAATTATGGTGATGGTATCCTGGATTGGAACCCTGGTAAATAAGGACTCAACGTCGAAACTAACCAGGAGGTCTTGGGGATCAAGGGACAGGTTTTGGATTCTTTGCACAAAATGTTGGGAATTGAGGATGAAGGAGTCCGTGTTACCGGTATATTTGTGTAGGATGTTGGCAAGAAACTTGGAGGAAAGAGCATAGGTAGGACTGGCAATTGAACTGACTATAGGGCGTAGCGGTATATTAGGTTTGTGGATCTTAGGTAAACCATACAGTCTAGGAGGTCGGGAATTTCTCGGAATAAGGGCTTGTTGTGTGTCTTTTGGGATGGGAGATTGTTTGATGAGATCTGTAATCTGGCGGGATAGGCGGGAAGTAGGGTCACGACTAAGGATACGGTATGACGGGTCGTTGAGCAGAAAATTCATTTTCTCTTCATAGGATTGGGTGTCAAGGATGACAGTAGTGTTACCTTTGTCAGCTTTGAGGATGACGATATCAGTGTTGGATTTTAGGGATTTGAGAGCGGTTAGTTCGGACTTGGAATAATTTGGTGTTGGGGGTTTGGCATGTTTAAGGATTTTAGTGGTTTCGTGACGTATGGGATCGGCAACGTCGGGTGGAAGTTTAAAGATAGAGGATTCTACTGAGGAAATGATGGATTCTACGGGAATATGTTTTGGAGTAAGGGCGTAATTAAAACCTCTTGACAAAAGAGATTCTTCGTCTGGGGTTAGGACATGTTTGGAGTGGTTGACAACGGTATGTTTCAGGGATGGTTGTTTGGGCATGTTAGGAGCGGAGAGGTTGTTGAATTTGCGTTTGTGGGTTTCGGTAGTAAGGGTCCGGGTTCGATCAGCTTGAGCTGCGGAAATTCGGTCCAGGTGAATTTAGATACCATTTTAGACAATTTAGATACCATTTACTATATATAATTAATATAGTCCGGGAGGTAATAACAGAAATGTTCCGATTCATTTTCGCAAGCTTCATGTTTTGTGTATGAGTTAAGTTTGTAATGTATAATAGTAATCTGAACGTCTGCCGGCGCTTATCCGCGACAGCGGGTTACAGGAGGGTTACAACTCCAGCAAAAAAATAATTATAAAAAAAATTATAGCTGCATACGCGAAAGTGATTGTATGTATCAGTTGAAACATAAGAAGCATAGAAAATATCGTCTGCCACATAAATTCCTCACCAAAACTCGTCTGCCACCCCCATAAGTAAGATAAAAAAATAAAAAATTATGTCCGCAAGGATGAAATTGATTGAAATGCTTCTTTTTATATCAGCAAACCCAAAAATAATAGTCTGCCACTAATAAGTTACCACGAAGGTCGTCTGTCAAGCCTATGAAGTTGCGCTCAGCATGCACCGCGCGAACACCACGGCCTAGACGGCGCGGCGGCTACGACGATGCATTTTTATCGGCCAGAAAGACGATCGTTATTATAAATTATTAAACGGCTAACATGAAGTCCTTTTTATGTTATATATGTATATGTATATGCAAATGATTGTTGAGTAAATTAATTTAAAGTCTGGTGGACTTATGTGGGTGGCAGACGAGTTTTGTTGCGGAATTTAAGTGGCAGACGATATTTTCTAAGCTTCTTATGTTTCAACTGATACATACAATCAGTTTTGCGTATGCGACTATAATTTTTTTGTATTATTTTTTTTTTTGCGGGAGTTGTAACCCTCCTGTAACTCCCTGTCGCGGAAGTGCGCCGGCAGACGTTCAGATTACTATTATACATTACATACATAACGCATACAAAAAAATAAAACTTGCGAAAATGACCCGGAAATTTCTGTCGTTACCTCCCGGACTATAAGGTAAACACCAGTATCTACAATCGTTTCCGAGATATGTCCTTCAGTAAGTTAAGAAGTGTTGTCATATGTAATACCCATCTTCGTTTCTAGCGGAAAAGCAACAGAACTGTTGTTACTATATATTCAAATATACGCTAATACGTTTTGGAAAAATAAAATCCAATAAAATCTTTTATTAAAAAGAATCTTTTTTCTTCTGAAGAACATATATCAGAAACCGGTAACATTTGGGTACATTGTTTTTTTATCATAAAGTTGTTACTTGTTGTTGACGAATTGTAGAAGATCCGTCAAACTCAACCTAACCTTCATTTTCGTCAGACAAATAGAATGTAACATAATATCACATACCAGATTTTTCGAAATCATTATTGTCAGTCTTGTCCTTCCTATGGTCTGGCAAGAGCGAAAGTTTGGATAAAGTTTCTAGAGATGTTTTAATCATCTACAATAAATATCATATGCATCTTTTTCGTACAAGTATGCGTTCTTACAACTGAAAGTCATCACCTACACGTAACAGAAGTATGGCACACTGAGTCCCAAAAAAAATTAAAGAGAACTTAAAATGAGCTACATATTTTATGATAAAAAAATTTAATACACATTTAGTCAGCAGTTGGTCGTTTGTGGTATATGTTTTTCAGAAGATTTTATTATAGTTTCAAGTTTTTAAGTAGTTTATACATTTCTACTTAATCGTTCATAAAACGACCATGGTTGAACATGTTGAATGCCCAAATGTTTGTTTGTCCACACTTTGAATAATAATACAGCTATAGCAACGATGATCGGTGGCCACGTAACTCTCTTTTCTTGCTGTATTGCATAGCCATGTAACGACTGAAGATTACCAGTACCATATACAGATAAAGTCCTAAAAGAAAATAATAATTATTATTAAGTGATTATTTAACCACAAAAGGAATCTAGTGTTTTCTCTATTAGAATCTCATGGTTGAAATTGTAAATTGTGTAATTTTTTTTTAAGTTAGTTCTAATATGTATATAAATTGTAAAAATCTCACAGTTTGAACATTAGAATTTAAAGAGAATTGAAAGTGTCTGGCATTAGACCAAATATCGAATATTTATAGAACCGTGGATACATTTAATGTTTTTGTATATATTTTTTAGATATTTCTTCAATCTTTAAGGATCAGTGTAATGTCTCTGCTATAATTTGCTTATTCAAATTTCATTGCTATGCAAATCACCACATACAGATCGAATATTTTCATAATTACCAAAAACTGATGACATGTCATAATATTTTTACTTTATCATACGCAGAATGATAAAGTATTGTAATCGTGCCGAAAATAATTTTGAGATTTTAACGGAAATATGTCCTATTGGGAAATTTTTTACTAAGGTACAAAAAAATGTGTGTCTGTGTGTGTGTGTGTGTGTGTGTGTGTGTGTGTGTGTGTGTGTGTGTGTGTGTGTGTGTGTGTGTGTGTGTGTGTGTGTGTGTGTGTGTGTGTGTGTGTGTGTGTGTGTGTCTGTGTCCATTTTTGTGACGTTTCCGGAGAAACTACTGAAGGCATCGGGACGAAACTTCATATTTAGAAGTATCATGGCCAAACTTAAAGCTAAAAAGGTTTTTGTTCAAACGAGTCCAAAGGAACTCGATGTTTCCTGTAAGCCTTTTTCGAGGATTTGAGCCGCGATTTCTGTAATTTCGTCAAAACAGTTAAATAATAAATTAAAGTAGAGGAAGTTCTGAATAATTTATGTCTACGGCATTTGTTTGTAAAATTAATAGTTTATCTGTCTGAGCAAATTCTATTTGAACGAGATCGGTCGTGTCTGCATTAATATAAAACTAGATAGCCATGATTTGACAGATATTTTAATTCTAATGACAGTAGGTAGTCTCAAACGCTCATGTTTTGGCAATACCTACTATCAATAGTATCAATGTCAGTCAAATCCTGGCTAACTAGTTTTATTTTAATGCAGATACGACCGATCTCGATAAAATAGAATCTTATTTACTGTTAATTTTATATATAGTAGGATAGTCATGTGCCTGGCCACATCAGATTTTTTTCAGTTGCCTGTAATGTAGCGCAACAATAAAGTTAGAGAGTTGCAGTGCAATATGTTTCGGTTGAACAATATAAACTAAAAATATTACCAAAAATTGGGAAAAGATACAGCGCCTGCAAATCGAAAATCGGTCCGAAGCATACACTTGATATCGTAGCAAAAAAGATAACTGATCCTTTGCTAAGCAACCATGATAGAACGAACCCTGTTTTACGCTAAAGAAATACGATTTGATAAGAGTGTAAACAACACAACAAAACATCAAATTTGTTACCGATTTCAGGCCGACGATCAGGATAACGTCCAGTACAACGAACGCTCCAAATCCTAATCCCAATGGTAGTATTCCAATGGTTCCCAATTGTCCAATAACAAACACGGTTATAATCATAATTGTTATGCTACTCATCTAAAATAGCCTGAACAATAAATTACCTGAAGTTAAGGGACGTTCCAAATCCGCTGAAAACTAATATGCAATATAATAATTTATAATTTTCTATCGCCATTTACGTCTGCGTCCTTGGGGTTATGGAGTCAAACAATAATATACAACCTAGGCTTTAAAGATTCGCTAATAATAAAGAAAATTCTGGAGTACATTTGGTTGCATATGCATTTTCGCGCATTTTAAACGTCACCTTAATTTGGTTCAGTGAGATAAGCTCGGGGCTTTGAAATTGTGCCCTTTACGTACACACCCGATACTTACGAAATTGACAACAGCGCAAATGTACGAACCAATTTCGGTATTTAAGAAGCACATGCTTTTGGACATGGCTAATCTTTCCATCGAATTGCCCACGTGAACGGAAGTTCACGCGGTTCTACTTAAAATTTCGATATTCGAATCACAACGGTACGAGGGTTAACACATGCCAAGATGACAGTTGTCATTGACCAGACTGGATGCCATTGATAAAAAGACATCCCCTGTAACAAAAGGATTTCTTAAAAATCAAAAAGTTCAAAAACTGGAGGGTTGATACACTTCTTGTTTGGTATTTCGTGAAATATTAATTTTCACAGATCGAGATCAGCGTTTCTGAAAATGCCCAAAATGATCGAAATGCCAAATAGGCCAAATAGCATGCCAACTTGACCATATCCAAGATATGTCCACCAGATGGGTAATAAGTGTCTTATGAAATACTCACCTTGTGTATTTTTTGCGGAAATGCAACAGTACTCCGTGTTTTCAAATGTACTATTATGTACTATCGTGAGCATAACAAAGGTGGACACCAAAAATTTGCACTAATTAAACTTGGCTTTGTAATGTCATGTTAGTACGTTTGTCTTGTCACATACTATAAATGTTATCTTGAATTTTGACGTAAGAAACAAAAATGAATAGAATGAATTTCAAAAGGCAATAATTCAAACTCGACTACATAATGGAATCAGCATTCGAGAAATTGCTACTGAATTATGTGTAGGCAAGAATGCCGCGAAGAATAAAATTGTGGAAACCGAAACAAGTTTGTAGACTGAAGTCAAAGTTAGATTTCATAGGCTAACAAATACAGTTAAAGTAAATGTTACACCACTAAAATTGTTGAGAATATAAGTGGCTAATTTCACTTTGGTATTCCCGTTGTTTTTTTACTCACGATAGTACATACATATGCTAGTAAAGAATACTAGTTTTGGAATTGTATATTATAATACAAGTTTTATAAAACAAAATTTGCCGCTCGTGTTTTTTTGGCACAACGAGCGTAGCTAGGAGTGTACGAAAAAAGCGCATATGCATTTATTGTAGATGATTAAAAGCACAAAATGACTTACTTTTAAAAATACATTTTTCGGCGAAAAAGGTGGGATATCCTGTATATGCTACAAACGACAGTGTCTACAATAACTATACCCACTACAATAAATAAAAAAAATCTTTACTTACTCTATAGTCTTTGGTATAATTATTAACATTAAAAATGATAAACTTTTTAGTGTAGATGGGATGTACTGAAACAAGCGCGGGTAAAATACAAATGATTATACTGACCAATAATAAAAAATATAAAACAAATTACAGCTGTGTTTGTGGTGAGTTTTTTCCGTAGAATCGAACCCAAACCAGACATTGAAAATAGTCTACTTTTAAAGAAAATCTGTGCCCAAAAACTCAATTCACAATATCTGAATCTACGGATTCTTCAGTTTTGTGTTAGTGAAATAAAAATAAAACGCTTTTGTACAACCTTCTACCATTTATTTATGATTTTTATTTTAACAAGAAAATGACTAATTGTTTTTCCTATCAATATTGATAAAATAAGAAGCACCCAAAGAATTTGTATTAGATACAAAAAAATATTTCAATGAAAAAGAAACAGTAACTGTCATTTAATTTAGCCCTTCTCTCTTGTGCACGTTATTTAGTTATTTTAGGTATTTATGACTTAATATGTAACTTTAATATGTTTAATATGTTAGACACCATGATCTGATGATGATATTAGTTTAACGAAAGTTACATACCCCGAGAATTTTTAAATAAACATTTGCCAAGAAGACTGAAATTTTCTTTGTTGCTGACAACCAATAATGTATATTGAATATCTACAACTTATTTTTATATCTGCGTGGCATTTAAACAACAATATTAAAACAAAAACTATTGTAGAGTTTTGCACAACTGGTTCTGAAACATTTATATACCATTCAACAAAATAAGTAATTAAAAGACATTTTTCCTCGGCCTTGGACGAATATTTGTTTTATTGTTCGAGCACATAATATTGACAAATTCACTGTTAAATTTTATTTTCATTATTATACATATCATCGTACTGTAGTCGCCAATAGTAGCTGTAAGGTATCAATACCATGTAAAAGTGCGCACCTAAAACAGAAGTTACAGTATTTAAGACAGTTTATTTGATCTGATAACGGCGGGAAATACAAATTTTCAACTTTTTTTTAATTCCGGGCGTATGTCCGCTGTTGGATAGAAAATTGTTGAAATGTTCCCCATGGTAATCGTATGGAATTTTTTTGTTAGCCCAGTCAAATTAAACAAAAAAGCATGATTGATCATCATGCAATTAAAACTTTATCATTGCCAAGATATGTTGATAAGAAAGTTAAGATGTGTCTTGTGTAATACTTGTCTGTTCTTTTGCGGAAATGTAAAAAGAAAACGAAAAAGCAAGAGAAGTATGTATTTATTTAAAACTCTTTTTTTACACACTTCACTTTATAATATGTATATGTATAAGACGTTTTTCAGCCGTATAACGTAAAATCAGTTACTCGTACGAAGAGGATGAATAACCTTTATTGTAGAAAATCAAAAGATCTGTTCAATCTCAATTCCATCTTTCCCCAATCGTTTTTTGTCAATATGTTCCGTCCTATGGTCTGGAAGTTGAAAGTTGGGATAAAATTGCTATATCTTTTAATCATCTACAATTAATGTCATATGATTTTTTCGTACAAGAAACCATTTTTACTGGATACGGCTGAAGGTATGACCTACACGCAAGAGTAGGACGGCACACACTGTATACAGGGTGATGCCTTCATAGTTGCGAAAATATACAGGGGAATTTGAAGGAGCATCATATTTTATGATAAAAAATCTGATGTGGCCAGGCACATAAAATAACTTTATCATTTCACGTAGCAGTGTCCAACGCTGATGTTCTGACAATACTGTCAATAGTATCAAAATATCTGTCAAATCCCGGCTAACTAGTTTGAATTTAATGCAGACACGATCGATCTCGATGAAATAGAATTTGCTCATGCTGCTAAACTATTAATTTCACTAAAAAATGTCATAGACTTAAACTATGCAAAATTTCCTCCGCTTTAATGTGTTATTTAACTATTTTGTCGAAATTACAGCAATTGCAAAATCGTTGAAAAATGCTAAGAGTATACCTCCAGTTTCTTTGTACCTTTTTGACCAAAAATTCTTTCAGCCTTTAGTTTGGTCATGAAACTTATAAATATGAAGTTTCGTCCCGATACCTTCAGTAGTTTCTCCAGAAACGTCGCCACAAAAAACTGGTACACACATACACACACACAGAGATATTTTTTTGTACCTTGGTCAAAAATGTTGACAATACTTTGTGTCGTCATACTACGTATGATAAAGGAGAATTCCAATAAACATGTAGTTAATAGTTGGCCGTTTTCGATATATGTTCTTCAGAAGAAGAAAGAGTTTGATATAAAAATACCTACCTTGTTTATTATGGGATTTTTCCAAAACTGCCGTCCTTTACTGGAAATTATTTCAATAAATAGTTCCATGTGTGTTGCATTTTCGCAATAAAAAACAAGGAAGTATTAAATAAGACACTTCTTAACCTTGAGATGGACATATTGTGGAAATTGTCCAGTTTTAACTGGTTGCTATTGCATTTCTTATTATAAAATAACATGCTCTATCATGTTTTCAATGACTTGGGTAGCGCAAAAGTTTACCCCGCGCATAAATACATTGTTTCTCTTCCTTGCTTTTGACGTTTTTCTAGGACCTATAACTTGAAACTGACAACTCGTACGTAAGTGAAATCATAATTAGACTGCACTATACATTCCAAAATACGTTTTAAATTAAAAATAAAAATCTTATAGATTACAGAATTTGAGAATTATTATTAACCATATTATTAAAGAATTTATTCTGAATTCAGCTATACTTACAGCAGAGTAAGAAATGGAGGATTGCAATCTTCCCCATGAGCATGAAAACGAAAGAAATCCATGTGGCATGCACGAGAATTGCGCCGTTTAGAATTACCCAGGTACAAACGTAAGCCGGTATCATCTGCAAATAAGAAACTGTCTTAAAACATTCTTTTCCCCACCTCGCTCTTATCTAGAAAACAGCAATACCTACCCTTTGTAAACCTCTGAAGAAAACTATGTCGCCCAGCAGAAGCCATAGAAATCCTAAAATTACTACGCATATAATCTGGTCGTTCTTGCTTGGCTCCTGCAACCGTACTGTTAGCTTTATGATTATATAGAAGTGCTCCACCTGAAATATACAAGGTGCCCCAGATTTAACGGTCTTAACATAACACGATCATACTATGGAGCCCAAAATAAAAAAAAAATATGCTGGTAGGTCAGTGAAATTAGACTAATGAAGCTGTTGGTAAATAATTACAAATTTGACTAATTACATCATACAGTCGTCTAATGAATGACGTTCGTGAAGGAGGAGGGTTTGTCACGTTAGTCATATCCAACCAAAGGTACCACCCTCCTTCTGAGTTTGAATTTTTCCGAAATGAAACCTTATTTACTGGAATCTTGTTCATTTATACAGGATGTGTCAACAGTGCGATCTCGGAAGATTGTGCCTCTGTTAATGAAGATATTTTAAAACTGATTTCACTCACATGACAGAACGCCGATGCCCACAATCTAAAATTATTAGTGTGTGTACAGCCTGTTCCATAAGGTAGTACCAACGGAACAACCTATATTTCGGTACATATTTGAATTCCTCGCTAAATTTTACGCCAATGAAACATAACATTACCTACACTAAACTTTATACTTTTTGGTTTATTGGCATTTTTATGGAAAAACAGTAGTCTAAGAAAAGCTGTAAATCTCAATAGCTGTTTTTAATTTTATTTTGCACGCGTAGATTAAGATTAAGTAACAAGCGTTCTATTATCATGATTACCTACCATATCCATATTGTGTACAGGCTGGTCATAATCTGCAGCAAAATAAAGCAAACAGCTTTTCCTAAGAAAGTTAATTTTTTTAAATGGACCACCCTGTATCTAATTCATTTTTTGAATTCTGCGCATCGTTCTCTACACAAAAGTGCTAGTACACACTAGTGCTAAAATAAACCATTGCTGAGATATACTAGTCTAATTAATAAAAAAATCGATTTTTCTATCAATAAGTGCTTCTACACCTACATTAACAATTAAACCAGTCAAGTATTTACCTAAAGTACTGTTTTCTTGCATAGTTTCATCTTTTTTTAATAAAATAAAACATTTTATCACATCTGCAATTTAATATTAAAATTTGAAATAAAATTTTACTTATACCTTGTAGGCTGTGAAAAGCTGTGCTAAAGAAGTTATTAAGGTATCTGTCAGTGGTATCTGCCAACTCTACTTGCCAATAAAGCATTTTTGTTGCATTCGCCAAAAACCCACACCATGTCAATTAGTTCCTCCTGGGAAAATTTCGCCATATTTCCAAAAATTATGCTAATCTAACTTAACAGCCCTAACAATATCGCCACCACTGACAGCTAGATACCTTAATACGTTGCAGTTAATATTAAATAGCAATTGTGCTAAAATGTTTTATTTTATGTAAAAAAATTATGAAATCATTCGAGAAAATAGTACTTTAGGTAAATACTTAGCTGGTTTAATGGTTAATGTAGGTGTAGAAGCACTTATTGATAGAAAAATCTATTTTTTATGAAGAAGACTAGTATCTCTGCAATGGTATATTTTAGCACCAGTGTGTACTACTACTTTTTTGTGCAGAACGATGCGTAGAATCCAAAAAAATAATTAGATATAGGCTGTTCAATTTAAAAAAAATAATTTTCTTAGGTAACACAGTTTGTTATATTTTGTTGCAGATTATGACCACAATTTGGTATGTACACAATTTGGATATGGTATGCAAAATATAGTTTTTAATGCTATAAATCCTTACAAGTAGTGGTATTAAATTACCGGGTAATATGAGCGAGTTACAAGAAAACTATTAGTGTTCCGGTACTGTTTTATAAGATGGCAGTGTTATACTTACAGTAAATATAAAACAAACGGCCAACGAGCCATCCTTCAAGCTGCCGCCGCAAGGGCATGGCTTCTTGAACGCTAATTTGTCCATTGCCAACCCAAACCATTCGTATGTACGTTTAAGCTTTCAATTGTGTAGTTATGTAATCGCGCATTAAAATTTAACGGGCTGACATCAAAATAATCTAAAAAAATACAATTTTTATTAAAGGACTCTTTTTGTTTGGTGTCCCTTCCAATACGACTCAGCGGCACATTGTGGAAGTAGTATAACTTGATTATCTTCCTCCGCTTTTTTGACAAGATAATGGATGGTGTGAATAAAAATGATTACATATATAGTTTATACTCAATATGTATTTTGAGGTATAAGAATAAACGTCTTTGTCAGTACATACTCATGTTTCGTATGAATTGATAAAATCAGTGTTTTTAAGATATGTAATCAGATATATGCTTTGAAACTGAAAGAGCGTACACTAAGCGTACTCAGTTCAGTCTTTTCTGTGAAACTTTTTTAAAGATTCTATGAAATTCGAGTTATACATTTTATACATTCTCAAAACATTAAAGTTTTAAAATCTTCTCGAAATACCTGTGACGTATTAAGGAGAAACTGCGCAACGTATTAGGAGCATCTGCTGCATGTATTAGGAGCATGTACTAATCCTTAGCTCATTCGCTTTTGTTCATACAAACTGAAGCATAAAGTCACACTTTATGCTGAGTTTATGCTGAGTCAGTTTTATTCATATTACTCAATGCCTACCACTATTCACAGGGGCTAAAGTTAAATGTCTTTCTTGAAGCCAATGTCAACTTTTGTCCTGGCCACAAAGATCTTTGTAGTTTTTTCCTATCGGGGAACATGTATCCAGGTAGTCTCACAGGTAGCCTTGGATGTGTATCCCAAGAGAAAATTGATCTTCTTATCAGAAGGTTGTCTAGAAGCGCTAATCATTACGTGTAACCTGCAACGTCCTGTAGATGTATGCCACTCAGTATATTATTTCCAAATATTGACGTGTGGTTTAAAATTGCTGCTTAGAAGTTTTCCGAAATTATGTTAGGTATTCATTGTTTTCCTCAGATTATTTTGATGTATGCAATTTATCTACTTATGACTTTCATCTGTATGGAAGAATGCTATACGCTCACAATGTCACAATGACATTGTCAAGTACATAGTAAGTCTACAGTATGATTTATAACTTGTGTTAAAAGTTAAAACTAAATTATACAAATTTTTTACAAATATACCTTGCATCTGCGAATGAATGCTTTTATTCTGTGAATGAATATGTTCAACCTGTCAGAAACTTAAACCAATTAAATATGTTTTGACTTTCCACAATATGCCCCGGTACATTTTCTTTACATATGTAATCAGTAGCATTATTGTTGAATACAGATTGTTATTATTATTATTATTGGGCAAGTCGTCTCCAGTCGTCCACAGTCAGTATCTCACTTGCGTCACTCTTTAAATTGTCTTCCCATCTCAACCTCGGTCGACCCTATCTTCTCCTTCCATCTAAGGTAGGTCCATCTTGGGTCCTCTCCTATTATCCATTTGTTCCACGTGTCCTCTCAGGAATTTTATGTATGTCACTATATCTACATCGTCATACAAGGCTGCCAGTTTCTTCTTCTTGTACAGGACCAAATATTCTCCTCAATATTCTTCGCTCAAACCTCATTAATGTTCTTCTTCCCATTTGGTCAATGCCCATGTCTGGTATCCGTATGTCACCAGGGGCTAATCATTGTTCTGTATATTTTTAGTTTTGATTGCTCTTTTTACCATTTTAGACTTTATTACCTTACTCATCATGCTCTGCGGGTCATTTAGCTTATTGATATGGCTTCAACATTGCTATCGCCCATTCTGCAAAGTCTATCCAAGTTTCTATTTGTAGCTACTGGAATTAACTTTGTTTTATCTTTATTAACTGCTACACACAGAGAAAGGAATGCTCAATTCAAATAAAATTGCTTTGCATGAAAACAACGGTTGATTTCCATATCCACGAAATAACTATCCACTTCAACCGAGACAATATTTTCTCAGTACAAATGTGTTAAGTGCTTCGTTCGAGATAAAATTAGTTGCAACGAGTAAACTATTGACTTGCACCAAATAGTCATCAATTCGAAAGGACTATAATGTTGTTTTGAATGAAACTTTGTAGTATTATTTCAAATATTTCAACATTTGGACCAAACTAATATTGTTTTAATGCAACCATATGATGTCTTAAAGAGAGTAATAGAGCTATCGGAATAAGTAATAGGTTATTTTGCTTGGAAGAACCAATGTTTCAGAGAAACATTTGTAATTTTGGTTCAACACCTTTAGTGTTCTGAATAGAGTATTTTGTTCTCAAAGCAAGTAACTGTCATTTTAAACGAAGTGCGTTAAAAATTCAAAGCAAGTAATAGTAATTTACATTCAACATAATATATTGATTTGAAGTGAATGTTTTTGTTGTTTTGTTAAAACTATCTACCGCTGCTGCAAAGGTTACATAAAAAATAAGTCTATCAAAACAAATGCAGAAAGAACTACACGATTATAACAGCACATTACTTTCTTAATCATATTTACTAGCAAGAATAATTCTTCTGGCTGACAAATCTAATCAAAACATAATATGTGGTATTACATCAAAGTTCTTTAAGCAATTATTTTGTAAGACATATATTTTTTTTGTCATGTAGCAAAGACAATGGGTAATAAAAGTTCATATATACCAATACATTAATTTATTATAAAAATAAAAATACATTTCAAACAAGTAGGTGTCATACTGATATAAACCCAATAACTTGTTATAAAAGAAAAAAAATACATTTAAAATACAATCAAAAATACAAAAAAATGTCATCCTGATACAGTAATTAGTACAGTTAAGAGCTAAGCAGTCAACAAGACTTGATGGGCCTTTCTGCAACTGGCCATTATAATACGGTTTCTCACCTTAGATGTTTCTAAATCTCCTCTTAGCTTCGCCGCTTCCCGGAAAACAATCCGATCTCCAATAGCCGGAATAAGTTCTTTTATCTCTTCTTCTGTAAGTTTTGTTATGTTTTGTACAGTTATTTTATGGTCTGCAAAC
This sequence comes from Melinopterus prodromus, assembly GCA_964023965.1. Classification (NCBI taxonomy): domain Eukaryota; kingdom Metazoa; phylum Arthropoda; class Insecta; order Coleoptera; family Scarabaeidae; genus Melinopterus; species Melinopterus prodromus. The sequence goes on from OZ030393.1 coordinate 14,423,920, forward strand.
ATAGAATGCACATAGTGTATTAACATTCGCATAAAAAGTAGATATACGCATATACTTACTGTCAAATATCGGTGGTAGCATACGAAATTATAGTATTTCTAACATCTCGTGATAGTGACACATATTACTTTGCATGTACATAAACATGAGTCACTAGCAGTTTTCTCTCAGAAATACTATAATGGCGTCTGCTACCACTGCCATTAGCACTAATGGAAACGCACCTTTAAGTTTTCCGCACAATGAAACCACCCGATATTTTAAACTAAGCATTTAGTTACTTGGTTCACACAAAACGTCTCTTGCATCAACCAACTAGTTTTACTTGTTTTGAACACCATATTTTACATATATGATCTTGTTTCAATGCAATAGTTGTTTTCATTGGAATATATTGAATTGTTCAATGCAACACACTATATTCTTAAAAGAACTCATAAGAACTTTTAAAATTATCCAATGTAGTTTTACTTGGAAACAAAATGTTGTCGCTTCAAAGGAGAAATTTGTGAGTTTTGATTCAAAAAGATCATCTAAATTGAAAACTTTATTGATTTGTTCGGAGTAAATTTCGGCAAGACAACGAATGTCTTAAACATTTCTCTGTGTGTAGCCCTAGCGTTTGTGCTTGCTATTTTAGGTCTAAGAAAGGTTGTTTAGTTTCGCTTAATAATCTTCCAACTATGTTAATGTCATCCGCAAAGCCAATCACCTGTGTCATCTTTGTTTTTATAGTTTTACTGCCATGTATACTGCTTATGTTCGTTCCGCGTAATACCTTCTCCAGCGTTAGATTGAACAAAGTTATTGCTAACCCATCTCCCTGCCTCAGTCCAACATTCGTGTAGAATTCGTCAGTGAGTCTTCCCGCTACTCTCGCCTGGTTCATGGAACCGGTTATTGTTGCGCATATTGATCAGCTATTCTGGCATTTCAAACTCCTTAACGATTTGGAAAAGGGCTGCTCTATTTATGTTGTCGTATGCCTTCTTAAAGTCTACAAATATTTGGAAGATAGGAATGTCATTATGTTAATTATCTACTTTAATAAGAATAACCGAGCCACAAAGAGGATCAGTAATGACAAGACTGGTACCGGCAAAGTATAAGATTCTAGAATTTGTTACGACTGGGAGCGTATCTTTTTCACGGAAGGAACCCACGTTTTCCGTATACAGATGCAAATATACATATTGTCACATTTAATGTTGCACTGCGAAAAAACATCTTCTTTGGGTGATGTGGAGTGGACTTATTTGCGATAACAGTCTGTTGGAAACGTGGATTCTATGGGCTAGTTTTTATTTGCTACCGATGGGGTTTATGAACGATGTAACTCTGCCACGTTGTTGACATGTAGGTTGTACAGATACAAGGGGCATTATTCAATATTTGAAGCGACATAAACTTGTGTGGATTAACAGCACACTAGCTCTTAGTCTAGTATCTTAGCAGGATTTGGGCTGTAATCATTGAATTTGAGTATGAATGGTTCATTATTTACTCATGTGTAAATAGTTTAGTCGACATTGATCAGAAGCCATTCGACTGCGATTTATCTGCCGTCGCAGTTACAATTCTCGTACTTTATTACCAATTCTTTTCGTTACAGGAAAGAAGATCGGTTGCACCCAACCCAGGCGAGTAGCCGCCATGTCCGTGGCAGCGCGCGTAGCCCAAGAGATGGGCGTAAAGTTGGGCAACGAGGTCGGCTACGCCATCCGTTTCGAGGACTGTACCTCCGAACGAACCGTCATAAAATACATGACGGACGGCACGCTGCATCGAGAATTCCTCTCCGAACCCGACCTACAATCCTACAACGTCATGATCATCGACGAAGCGCACGAAAGAACCCTCCACACCGACATCCTCTTCGGCCTCGTCAAAGACATAGCCAGATTCAGACCGGACCTGAAACTCCTCATATCCAGCGCGACCTTAGACGCCCAGAAATTCTCCGAGTTTTTCGACGACGCCCCGATTTTTAGGATCCCAGGAAGAAGGTTTCCCGTGGATATATATTATACTAAAGCCCCCGAAGCTGATTACGTGGACGCTTGCGTTGTATCAGTGCTGCAGATCCACGCCACGCAACCCCTGGGTGATATTTTGGTGTTCCTGACTGGACAGGACGAGATCGAGACTTGCCAGGAGTTGCTCCAGGATAGGGTGAGGAGGCTGGGGTCGAAACTAAAGGAGTTGCTCATCCTTCCGGTTTACGCGAACCTACCGAGCGATATGCAGGCGAAAATTTTTGATCCCACCCCACCTGGTGCTAGGAAAGTCGTCCTGGCTACGAACATCGCCGAAACTTCGCTGACCATCGATAATATCATCTACGTGATAGATCCGGGATTCGCGAAACAAAATCATTTTAACTCGAGGACAGGGATGGAGAGTTTGATGGTGGTTCCCATATCTAAGGCGTCTGCTAATCAGAGGGCTGGACGGGCTGGGAGGGTGGCGCCGGGGAAGTGCTTTAGGTTGTATACGGCGTGGTCGTATAAACACGAGTTGGACGATAATACCATTCCGGAGATACAGAGGATTAATCTGGGGAATGCGGTGTTGATGTTGAAGGCGCTTGGGATCAACGATCTGGTGCATTTTGACTTCATGGATCCGCCGCCGCACGAGACGTTGGTGTTGGCTCTGGAGCAGTTGTACGCTCTTGGGGCTTTGAACCATCACGGCGAGTTGACGAAGTTGGGGAGGAGGATGGCCGAGTTTCCGGTCGATCCGATGATGGCGAAGATGATACTCGCGTCGGAAAAGTAAGTAAAGTTTTGAATGTCTTTTTTTAATTTAATGCAACGGTCTTGAAGGATTTCTCTAACATGATTTTATTTTGACTGGTTTCGAGTAAAGAAATACAATGCATTTACTTGCGTTAGGCCGTGAGCGTTGGCTAAGGGTTGGGCTGGGGGAGGTGGCTATAGTACTGCAGCCATGTGGCTTGTTGTACTGCCGTCACCCAGGTATTTTAATCGAAGATCTTCGTCCAGTTTATGAACCTGAGGAGTCTTCCGTTTAGATTATGTTTGGGGAAGTTGGTTGTGGGGTTCCCTCTTCCAAGGTTTGCTTCCCTCCAGGAAGTCAATGCCTACGCATTCGAATAAGACATGAGAGGCATCTTCCTCCTCTGCATTGCAAAGTCCGCACAGAGGTTCTTCTTTCAGAAGTTGTATAGTGTGCAGGTGCTTCCTGAGGCGGCAGTGCCCGGTTATAAGTCCGGTCACCATCCCTAGGTTGTTCCTGCTGACTTATATCACCCCAGCGGCTATATGTCTTGAGGTTTTCTTCAATAGTATTTTGCTATGTTGGTGCTCTTGTCGGCTCTTTAGTTACAGCGGTCGGCAACCTTCTCCCGCTCACAGGCAGTCTCATAGGTTTGCTCCGCTCCTGGGCGTCGGCGGACCCCTAGGTTGGCAACCGCTGGTTTAGAGTACCGATTCGTAATCGGCGACCTCGAAAACACCCAAAAAACTCATAAATCACAGCATGTTTCAATGTAGTTGTCCGCCATATTGGATCCGATATTTTGTTTTCAGAAATATTGTGTACAGATTCATAATTAACGACTTCAAAAACCCGCAAAAGCCACGTTCCAATTAAATCAAAGCATATCTTAAGAGCACCATTACCTTAGTGCCCTTATGTATGTAGGTGGTAGAGGCTGGGAACTCCCAAAGCACCTAGGCCCCACTGGGCCCTTTGTGCAAACCTCTTGTGCTCACTCTCGGCTCGTAAACCAACCCAGGCTCTGGGCAAAAGCTACGAGGCACAATATAGGAGCATTACGAATGTAATGCTGTCCATTGTAGGCCAGGGGTCCCCAAGAGCACTGACTATGGTCTTCTAGGACGGGTTATTCGCACAGGATGTGTCTTACCGTCTCCTCGTCCTGCAAACAAGCTCGGCAGGTGGACGTGTCGTTCAGTCGCCTGTTGAACATATGCTTCTGCACTTTACAATGACCAGTGAGCAGTCCAGTAATAAGCCGGAGCTTACCTCTGGGAAGTTCAGAGTATTTCTTGGCTGTCGTTGTGGATGAATACCTGAGTGTCTCCTTGGCCAACGAGCAACCTGGTGTGGTGTCCCACCTGTGAGAAATTGTGGGTAACGTCCTTCAGGATGTTTATTAGGGCAGTGTTTGGGTTAATTGTGACTGGTTCCTACGTTCAGAACATTACTTTCAAAAGAATACAATGTATAAATATTTATCTTGGCACTTGGAGATTGCTTGTATATTATCTTTCTTTTTGCAGGTACAAATGCGCGGAAGAAATAGTATCAATAGCTGCGATGTTATCAGTGAACAGTTCCATCTTCTACCGGCCAAAAGACAAAATAATCCACGCAGATACCGCTCGAAAAAATTTCAACGATGCAGCAGGTGACCATCTGAGTCTGTTAAATGTGTACAACCAATGGAAAGACACCGACTACTCGACGCAATGGTGCTACGAAAATTTTATTCAATACAGGTTTGTCCTTTATCTAAAACATTGCAAACTAATCAGTAATCACTAATATATGATTATATTTCTACAGATCAATGCGCAGAGCAAGAGATGTTAGGGAACAATTGGTAGGCCTAATGCAAAGAGTAGAAATTGATATGGTTTCCAACCCCACCGAGTCAGAATGTATCCGAAAAGCAATAACCGCCGGGTACTTCTATCATGTTGCTAGATTGTCAAAAGGTGGTGGTTATAAAACAGTTAAACATAATCAGGTATGGTTTTTTATCGATAATATTTTGTGATATCAATATTAAATACTTCTTTTTATAGTCTGTATCTATTCATCCAAATAGTTCATTGTTTGAAGAGCTGCCCAGGTGGATTTTGTACCATGAATTAGTGTTTACCACTAAAGAATTTATGCGGCAAACAATTGAAATTCAGAGCAAGTGGCTGCTGGAGGTTGCACCACATTATTACAAGCAGAAGGAATTAGAAGATTCGACCAATAAGAAGATGCCAAAAGTTGTTGGGAGGAGTACACGGACTGAGTAGTTTTATATTGTTAGATTGTATTATATCGTACAAATGTATTAGTTTAACTTTTGTCTAAATAATAGAAATTTATATAATATGGTTTGTTTTATTGTGAAAATTTTTGTCAGTCAATGTGTGCAGTGGTGAAACTGTAAATTTCCAAATGTAAAAATGTATTATTACAAGAGAACAGTAGTTTTACAGAAAAAATTATACCATCATTTTACAATACATGTACTGCAATATTACAGTGCAAACTATAGACTTTCATATGGAGAATTGTAATTGGTCTTGAAAATTTACATATTGAATGTATAATTACTATCATTTTTAGGGCACCAAAGTTATCAATCGTTTCACTGGTAATTATAGCAATTTATTTTTCACTGCTGTATGATTTAGTCAATAGTAAATCTTATTGACAAACTATCTGTAATTTTGATATCTGGATTGGTCCAAGCAGAGTGAACGTGTTTTCCTAGTCATAGCAATGAAGACTTCCACACAAAATAAGGATTGATCTTTGGACCCCAGGGTAGTGTATTGGGACCTACTATATACAAGTGATCTACCACAGCTGGGAAATGTAACAGCCGCCACATTCGCAGATGACCCGGCTCCAATGGCAGTGGGATCAACTGTTGGAGAATCTACTAGAAATGTTCAACAAGCGATAAAGTAATAAAGTATATAAATGGACCAAAAAATGGAAGACCAGGAACTGAAATCTGTCCACATTAATATTACAAACAAAAGAATTGAGGACATACCTCATGTCAAGATTAACGACGCCATAGTTCCATATGCGAACACTGCAAAGTATTTGGGTATGACTCTGGATACAAAACTGAGAGTAGAGCTTGGCCTCAAATACAGAGAACTGTACTGGCTTCTGAGAAGAAACTCTCAGTTGTCAATACAGAACAAACTACAAGTTTTTTACCAAATACTAAAACCGATTTGGTTATATGGCGTCCAGCTTTGGGGTTGCGCGAAAAAGTCCAATATACAAGGAATCCAGACTTTCCAAAATAAAGTACTAAGGAATATGGTTAACGCTCCTTGGTACATACGGAATAGTGACCGGCATCGTGATGTTGGTGTCACACAAGTCATCCAAGAGATAAAAAGATTTGCCACTAAGCATGAATCTTGCCTAAGCCATCACGTCAACGTAGAGGCCATGCAGCTACTGGACAACCAGAATCTAGTGAGAAGACTAAAAAGAACTAAACCCTTCAAATTAGTGAACCAGTGAAATGTGTAAAAAGCAGAGCACAGTGAGTGAAGTGTTAGTGCTTCTTACTTAGGACAAAGAAAATATAAGACATCAGTGGATAGCCTATTAGAGACAAGTACCTAGTTTTACATGTTCAGATTTAAATTGATGGTTAATCTTTTCGATTAGTTTCAATATGACATGCCCACAAAAGATCAAAACACAAAACACTTCGATACTGCAAGTTATTAAATACCGATAATGTAGAAACAATTTAAAGAAAGGAAAACATTTTACAGTGTAATATTAATCTGTAATTTCTTAAAATAATCAAAACTCACGCCAGAGAAGAATAAAAACCAAGCAAATTATATCAAAGAAATTCATCTTAAGTTGAAAAGTTGGTTCATCTTGTATATATTGAAAATATTTATTTGTGATTATTTCAATTACCTGATTTAGCTTCAAGAAATACACTGTAAATAAGTGTTATTTATTGATGTAGTGATACATTATTTTCTTCTAGAAAATGGATTGATGATTGTTGGAAATAAATAAAGGTGGTCATAGTATTTTTTCCATTGTATATTTATGATACATAGCACGTACATGTAATGACAGGAAAGAGTGGTTAAAGAAAGACAGTGGAACGAAACGGAAAAGTCACAGACATAAAAGTAGTACACATTAAAAAAATAAAGTTACAATTACGTTGAACTATGTTTGCTCGTACGGGTTTCCTTATTGCATACTAGACTAATCGAGAACGTCATCCTTTAACGCTAGACCTATTACATTTATTTAAACATTTACTTCATAAATTCGGTCACCAATATGACCGTAGGAACAAGTTACTTGTCGTTCATAATTATTGACAACTAGAGATATGAACTAGAGTTTTTTTTTCATCAATAATAGCCTGCGGAAGCAAATATCAATCGCAAATACTTCCCATCCCAATAATAAATTAAGTTTAATTATCTGGCCGTTTTATTTCGGTCGTAATACGTTTCGTTTTGTTTTTTGGTAATCATTAGAAAAATTATCATTCTTATAACTCGGAATTAGCAATTTCTTCGTTTGAAAATATCTCAATCATTAGAACGTTGACTTGTCACGTATAACTACAACTACTTTAACTGTAAAGTCATATCGTTATTATTATAAACAGAAACCGTTAATTTTAATTTAAGTTATAATACAGGCGATGAATAACATATAATGACAATCTTTTGATTCTGGACGATTTTTAAAAGATAAAAACAGGTGTATACTGGGTGTATCAAACATTGATAACAAACGATATACAGTATGTCCCGAATTGAAATACAAAGAGGACTGATTTATCTAAATAATTCACATTTTTATGTAAAAATTTGGCTTAAAAAATGTTCAAGTTCTTTGTAACTCGATCCAAAGACATAATTTATTGTGCTGTTTTGTAGATGACACATTTTTCTTCAGTAACATAAAATTTAATTGGATATTGGGCTAAAACCGATACATTTTTCAGATGTTTTAGATTTTCCCAAAATGATAATGTGAATTCATATCCAAGAAATACACTCGAATGAAAGCTTGAACTTTAAATTTAAAAGTTATAAAGGTAAAACGAAACTATTTTACAGGTATCTGGCAATTTGGATAACAAAAATCCACCTCAAAAATTTGTTATTCCCTTCATAGCTTTGAAGTTGAAGCTTTCGTTTCAGACTACTTAGAAAAATATGTCCGGTTGTGTTATTTTGTTTGGTTTGAGGCTTTAGTTTTTTAAAAACCTATCATAATAAACATTAATCAATTACAGCTATGTAAGGAAATTGTATTTTCTGTTTCACCCAGTACATTACCTAATAATTCTGTAAAAGAACTACATAATCAAATAAAAAGTACATCAACTCATGGAGGAAGAAAAGAATTCATTTATTTGTCGGCTAAAAAATAACAGTAAAATTACCTTGACCAATAACTAAAATAAATAATACACATAACAGCAGATTACAAACCATTACAACCTAATTTACGAAAAGTAATAAAACTACCGTTAATGCACAATAAAAAATAATAATAATTTAGAGCACTGGTACGGAAAATCACAGATTGTAAAATAAGTTTGCTTCTTTTATCATTTCTTCTTTTCAAGGGGTGAGTATGAAAGTGGCTTTTATGTATAAAAATGAAGGGGAACTAATGTACAAAATACAAGGAAGACGAATTTGCGTTAGAACAACGGAAATCGCTTAGAATTTAATAAGTACCTCGAGAATGTTGCTCGGACTCAATGTACAGATTCGTGAAATAAAAAGTTACGGCTAACCTTAAAATCTACCGTCCGCGTTCAAGTTTTCTTAAAAAACGACGTGATACTTTTGCTGCCGACGGCTGCCTTGGCCCGGGCCTTGTCCTTTATGTTCTGCTGGCCGAGCTTTGAAGCTTTTGGCTCAGGTTTGCTCAAATCGAGCACACTTGAGGTGTTACTTTTCGGCATATCTTCGTCAGGCTTTAATTTTTTGTTGTCTGGATTGTGGTCTGCTCCGCTGCTGCTTTTCCTCTTCAAGTTGATGTTTTGCGGTTCCTCGGGTAAGTTCAAATATCTGATCAGTTTTTGACTAAGATCGTCCATCAGGTATTCTGATACTATGCCGGCAGCGTATCGGAGGTATGCGTTGTGATCCGGAGTTTCTCCCTTGGAGACTTTTATGAATGTCGCCGAGGTGGCCCCACCTGTCACGTGGATGTTCTTCTGTTTTAATATATCGGCTACTCGTTCGGTTTTTTTCTTCAGCCATGCCAACGTTTTCTCTTCATTGTATTTGAAGGCGTTCAAGTCTTCGTCACCCTACGCCAAAAAATTTCATAGGTCAACATAGATTTATTAATTTTCTGATTGTTTTTTGAAACAATGAATGTTATTTTTTATTAAATTATGTTGAATTCTTTATTGCAAGATTTTTATTTTAATGTGAAAAAAAAATGTATTTTCTTCTTTCCGTATTTTATCAAATAATCAAATCAAATAGTTCTATTTGACATTATAAGCAATATACAGGGTATTACTATATTATTCAAAGAAGATCAACAGAGATTTTAAGCTTGTTTTTAAACAATCTGTAAAACATATAACCGAATTTTCTTCATTAGTAAAAACAGTAAATACAGGCCTAGAAGTTTTCATGTAATGTCACACACAGCATTTATAGAAAATGATGATGACACAAAGCAAGCATAAAAGCAAGTTGGCAGATAAATACTGGATTAAGATTAGCAACCTTCTACTGTTACTATGCAACTTTTTTTATTTTGCAACTTGTAAGTCTACTTTCAAAGTGTAATTCAGGCTTTATATTTATGGTTAGTAATCACATTCAGATATTTGCAACAATTTGTCATGTTTTCTTCATTTTAGTAGTGATTTACTTCAACTAAAGATTCACTTGAATATTACTGGCTTTCAGGAGAAAACAAAAGTAACAAACACTAGGAATACAGGAACCCCACGCTTGTGGCTTTGCATGGTTCGTTTCCACAAGTCTTGACTTGAATCGTCGTTGACCCAAAAAATTTTGACAATCTGACGAAGACATTAGTTTACGAAAGGTGGCAAAAATTTATCACAGAATAATTAAGTGCATACTGGCCCATTTATGACAAAAAATTCATAGAAAAACTCAATTTTCTATTTTAAATTAAGTATGTTTAACAAAGTTGCATTAACATTTAATCGCAAAAATATGATTGGATATATACCTACTACAGCAAACAAAATAAATTCTTTCATATACAGAAACACATCAATCTTGTTATGCAGGTTAGTACTTCAACTGCGGAGAAAATAGCGAAAAGACAGCTATAACTTTTTATGGCAGAACTGTTTAATGAAACCCATACCAAAGTTAGATAATTTTTAGAACTTCAAGCAAGAATTTTTCTTCAAAATATCGATTGTTGTAGTGTCTATGGTTTCTCCTCTACCTCGCAAGTTTTAAATATCTATGACCTTAATTAAGTTGTACTTAATTACAGTACAAAACTCAATTTTTATTTTCTACATTGACGGTAGTTTTGCTTGAAATATATGAGATTTGCTGAAATTTATTGAGGTATGATAATTATTGGGAATATATGAGACGATGGTCAGTTGCAGAAAGGCTCATCAACTCTCAATCACTGATTATCTCCTTAACGACTGATCGGATCGACATTCTGATTGGCTAATAGTGCGACGTTTAGAGCTAATCAACGTTTAAGACTTGATGGGCCTTTCTGCAACCGGCCATTATCAAATATATAAGATCAAGCAATCCAATTATACCTCTCCCAGCAAATCAGTCAATGCATGTCGCAAATAAACATTGCTGGGTAAGCCCGTAATCAGAGTAGTATATAGAATTCTGAATTATTGACTAAAATCAGGCTATTTGTCTGTGATTTGGGTCTGTGATTTGGGTTTTTGTTATTTGTTATTTAGAATATTGCATGTTGCATATTGCAGATAAAATAGCTAAGATTTGAACCCCTTATTTTTCAACCCCTAAATAAAAATGACTAAACAAACAACACTGAAAGGCTGGGTACACGTAAATTTTTCAATTAACCTACAATTATTGAAACAATAGAAGATCAGGGGTCCACTAATGTGACAAGATATTAAAATACAAAATAATTAGGGATCAAAAGCAGGGTGGTTTTTAAACACTTAAAAAAACATGCTTTAAACATGAAATAAAATACGTTTTAAATCACACACACAAAAACATGTTTTAAACAAGGAATAAAACTTGTTTTAATCATGTATATATTATGCAATTATTTTATATGTAAGCATTTTAATTGGTGTCTTTTAATTCCTTATTTTACTTGCTACCACTGATATTGTATTACTATATTTTATTGAAAAACAACAAAACTGTTGAAATATCAAGAGTTTAAAACACATTTAAAACGCAACATTTAAAACAAACTGTTTAAGACATATTTAAAACATAACAATTTAAAACAAAATATTTGAGTTAAAGTATGTTTAAAACATTGCTTTCAAACAAACTGTTTTAAACATAACAACCGTAAGGTATCGGACCAAAGCTGAAACGCTTCTTGTTCAAAAGGGTCCAAAGGAACTGGATGTTTACTCTAAGTCATTTTCAAGGATTTTGCAAATGAGCCGCTATTTCTGTAATTTCGTAAAAATAGTTAAATAATAAATTAAAGTAGAGGAAATTTTGTACAATTTATGTCGATGAAATTTTTTGGCAAAAATAATAGTTTAGCTGCAGGAGCAAATTCTATTTAATCAAGATCGGCATCTGCATTCATATAAAACTAGTTAGCCATGATTTGACAAATTGTTTCATTCTAATGACAGTCAGTGTCAAACGCTGATGGTATTGACATTACCTACTGTCAATAGAATCAAAATTTCCTAGCTAACTAGTTTTATTTTACTACAGACACGGTCTCGATCTATAGAATCCCATACAGCTAAACTATTAATTTTATATATAGTATGATAAAGTCATGTACCTGTCCACATCAGATCTTTCTTTATCATACATAGTAATATAAAGTATTGTAATCTTGTCGAAATATGTGGAATAATGTCCTTTTGGGTCCCCTGAACATTTTTGAACAAGGTACAAAGGTCCAGGTCTGCATGTGTGTCCGTGTGAGTGTGTACCAGTGGCGATGATTCCGGAGAAACGACTAAAAGTATCGGAACGAAACTTCATATTTAGAAGTCTCATGACCATTTTTCAACGATTTTGCAAATATATTGCCATTTCAGTAATGTTGTCAAAATAGTTAAATAATAAATTAAAGTAGAGGAAATTTTGTATAATTCATGTATATGACATTTTTTGATCAAATTAATAGCTGCATGAGCAAATTCTATTTGATTGAGATTGGTCGTGCCTGCATTAAAACTAGTTAGCCACGATTTGACAGATATTTTAATTCTATTGACAGTACGATCAAAACATCAGCATTTGACACAGTTTGACACTACTGTATAGTTTGATAAAGTCATGCGGCTGGCCACATCAGATTTTGTATGTTGTTTCTGTCATGCTTATTGACCAGAAAACAATTTGTGACATGTTTTGAATGATTTGCTGATAGAATTATATCAATAAACGCTACCATGGTCAGAATCATTAACAAAATAAATAGTTTCCAGCTTATACTGTGTGCTATTAATTAATAAAGAATACTGTACTATTGATAATGATTACCGAACGCGGTAGCAGGTATGATAAACATCAGAAATTATCAACTTTAATGCACAAGATAAGTGATAACCCAAAAACTATATAATTTGTAAATAGATACACTTGCTCACCGCATACGCATTTTGCATATGCTTTTGATTCCAAAAAATGGAACAAAGTGAAGCAAGTTAGTTGTTAAAAAAGCTTTGCACAATGGTCGCACCTAAATTTTTTGCCAACACAATTGCTATTGATTTTAGAGCAGCATTTTAGACAATTAATTTTAATATTTTGGCATAGTAAAGCAAATATTAAAATCTTACCTTTCTATCAGCTATGAGATTCAAATATTTGAGCCCACTAGATTTCAGCAGTCTTTCTGTTTCAGGGTATTCCTCATCCCGTAATAATTGATCTAACGGTATCGCTTGGCTACTGCAGTACTTCTTTAAATACGGTAAGACTGCAAGGCGTTGAAAAAAAAGTAATTATAAAAATTACATAATCATATTAAATACCATACCTAAAAATATGGGGTCGATTGGTGTGGACAGATGCATTTTTCCATCGCTCTTCACACTTTCGTCGATGAACCATGACCGTTTGCCCTCGGAAAACGTGAGGATCTCTTGTACGGAGTTATTGGCAGGAGAAAATAAGAATACGGCAGATTCACCAGTGTTTGGATGCCGCAATGTCACAATATCAGGTGTCCCGGTGCCTGTATATTGCTCAGATAATTCCAATGCTTCACCTAAAACAAACGAATTGACGTAAAACAAGCGATGAACGGGACCCGGAAAAATTGATTTATAAATTATCGGGGATAAAAAAAAACAAAAGAAAACAAACCGTTTCGCTCACCTTTTAACAGAAATACCCAGGAATTATTCGGCTGCTGTATATTCGATTTTATACATTTCTTCGGCGACGCTTTAACGCGCGGCATCTTGCTTCGATATTTATACAATGTAAACAAAACTATTATTGTTGAGGTACGCGCTCGGCCATCACCGACGCCCGGTTAAAATTTACACCAAAAATGACACTTCTGCATACATTAAATTAGGTTGGTAGGATGGCTAGGCAATATATTAATAATCCAGCCGCCCACCAGCAACGATCATCTCGCGCCGATAAAAATCGCCGCCTAATTCGACGCAGTATTGCGTTGGCCGACACGAATGGTTTGTGTATTTTAAAATTGCGCATAGTTCTCGCGCATACACAAGGCAGTTTTAAGTTTTTGAATGTGGTAATACGTTTGGCGCGATTTATGTCGGATCGTTGAATTGTACTATTTCCATTCTTACAAAAATGCAATCGTTTTTAAAATCCGGTAAATTAACAACGGAGGAAAGAGGATCGACAACCTCGCTAAAACCGAAGAAACTGAAATCGGTGCCGTGGGTTGAGAAATAGTAAGTCATTTGTTTCTAACCTATACAGTATAGAGCACAATAGAGCATACCAAAGAAATTCATGTGTAATTAATATTTTAGTCGTCCGAGGACTGTTGCGGATGTTGTTGAGCAAAGCGATGCTGTTACTGTTCTCCAGCAGTGTATCGAAGGTGCAGATTTGCCGAATTTGTTGTTCTACGGGCCTCCAGGTACTGGTAAAACAAGTACGATCCTTGCAGCTGCGAGGCAATTGTTTGGTGATATTTACAAAAGCCGTATTTTGGAATTGAACGCTTCCGATGAAAGAGGAATCCAGGTTATTAGGGATAAAGTTAAGTCGTTTGCACAGCTTACTGCGAGTGGTACAAGACCAGAGTAAGTAATTTTATTTAATTCACATAAATCGATATTATAGAATTTAAGTTGTCTATGACTATATAATACCTATCATTATACATGACAGTAGTTTTTAATAATAATGACAGTTCTTGGCCACCCCAGTTCTTTTTAATAATGACTTTTTCATCGATAACTGACATAACAATAAGATCATTGTATACATATTTAGGAGTATAATAATCCCTATCACGCGATACGCCGATGATCAAGTCGATAGTAGCTTCCAACAAACGTTAAAATGAGTTGCTAGAAAACAGGTCAACCTTTCTTCATTTGTTCAATAATACTATAATTTTTCGATTTGAGAATCAAGCCGTACAAATAGGCAACCTAAAAATTCTGTATTATAAACTAATTTTCATTATTAGTGGAAAACCATGCCCACCGTTTAAAATAATCATACTGGACGAAGCAGATTCGATGACGCATGCCGCGCAAGCAGCCCTAAGGCGCACCATGGAGAAGGAGACAAAAACGACAAGATTTTGTTTAATCTGTAATTACGTGTCGCGGATTATCGAACCTCTAACGTCGAGGTGTACAAAATTCCGCTTCAAACCATTAAACGAAGCCATGATCTACGAAAGGCTTGCTTATATCTGCAAGGAAGAGAACGTCGAGGCCGATAATGAAGTCCTTAACAAACTCGTCGAGACAAGCGGTGGTGACATGCGACGTGCCATTACATGCCTTCAGAGTTGTTCACGCTTGAAAGGGAATGAAGCTCCGATAAATATAAAGGATGTTTTAGAAGTTACAGGGGTAACATTTTTACTATTTTATTTCAGGGTTTTTGATTTTATTTGTCCTTTTTTATATTAGGTTGTTCCTAGTGAATGGTTACAACAATTTTTAGATGTCTGCAAAAGCAATGATTATTCTCAACTGGAAAACTTTATTGAGAAATTTATGCTTGAAGCGTATTCTGGCTCGCAGGTACTTTTTTTAGGTGATGATATTTAGTTTGTTTTAATTGTTTGCTTTTTAGATTTTAGAACAGATGAATGATTTGCTCATTGAATCTGTGGATTTCAATAACAAACAAAAGGCGATTATTGGCGAAAAGTTGGGAGTATGTATTTCTTCTATTCTTTTTTGTATCGTCTTTACTTATTGTTGTTGTTTTTTAGATGGCCAGCTATAGACTGCAGGATGGTGCGTCTGAATATATTCAACTGTTGGATTTAGGGTGCGCTTTGATGACAGCACATACTACAGCCTAATGTGCATTCTTTGTTATTTTTATTTATGCTATTATAGATTTAAGATATTAGTATTTTTTTATAAACTTTTGTATATTTCATTAAAAGTGCATAGCAAAACGTGTTTTTTTAATTTATATTATACATTAATTCACTGTTGAATGATTAAGAAATGAGGTTTCTTTGTCTGTGGGGCACATCCTCTAAAAAAATACCGTTTATGCTTCAACTACACATTTGGTTGTAAGTTGATGTGAAAGTACAAAGTTTAAGGTTTAGTTCTAAGACAGGATACAGAAAACTAAATTAGAACCACCAGTAGCTAAACTGGGAGTGCTCCCAACTGGAAATGGTTCCTGGTTCAAATCCAGGTTGAGGTATTTTTTCCTTGAATTATCATCACCTGGATGAATTCATTTGCTTCCTAATTTATTTTAAAGTATACTTTATTTTCTTCACAGATAGGATTAAAATTATAGTCACTAACACAAAACAGCAATGCTGATGACGTGCCTTTCTCTGGGAAGTACACAAAGACTAAAACCTTTTTTTGACATTAAGTAGTTTCAGAGCAAAAAAAAACATTGTACAAAATATATTTCTAACCCTGTAATGACTAGAACGTTTCGCTTCTGGTAGCGTTCGGTTGTAATGGTTTGGTTTGCATATTGGTGAATATCCATATTATCTAGCTGAAACTTAATTAAAATTTATTTCATTCGAATCCACCAAAAATTTTAAATTCTAAACGTTCTTTAGAACTACTATCTAAATCAATTTGGTTTGACTCTGCAAAAACTGTTTTAAGTTGTGCTTGTTATATAATTTGAAATACAACAGTGCGGTATGTTGCATACCTGAATGATTTTATTCGTCAACATAATGAACAAAACTGCCCTTTAGTTTTTTCTTTATTCACATCAATTTTAGATTACCGTTATACTGAGCAAATGGGAAAAAAATGCGAAGTTTTAGTAATTTACTTTGGAATGTAGATATATTAAGAAACTACTTAGAAAAACCGTTATTCAGAAATTGAAAATACTCAAATATAACCGAGTATCATTGAACTATTCAGGTATTTACTTTTATCAAAACACTTGATATTTTTGGTAATTTGCTTTGTTATGGAAGTACGCAAAAAGTAACTAAGAATAGCTGTTCAGAATAAAAATTAACCATTGCCAAGTTTCATTAACATATTCGATTGAGTTGGCATCTTCTAACCCAAGTGGATAATCATAATCAGTGGCTACCCATAATCATATTAACCCTGGAACATCACACTTATTGTTTGAGACGTGCACTTTACACTAGCGCTCGGTTTCTGAGACCCAACAGTGCAGTTCCAGGGTTATGGTAATTATAACAATGTATAAAAAATCTGATGTGGCCAAATACATTACTTTATCATAGTTATACACAGTATACAGTAGTGTCAAAATGTGTCAAACTCTGATGTTTTGACAATACTGTCAATAGAATCAAAATATCTGTCAAATTCTGGCTACTACTTTTAATGCAGTAGATATAGAATTTGCTTATACAGCTAAACTATTAATTTTACCAAAACATGTAATAGAAAAAAAATATTCAGAATTTTGTCTACTTTAATTTATTATTTAACTATGTACAGTGATGTACGGCTAATCCGAACAGAAAGTTGGCAGACCCCGTTCGGATTACTCAATCGTTCGGATTACTCATATCATATAAAATGTATCTATAATCCGAACGGCGTTCGGTGTATGGATACCTTTTATTATTTTACATATTTTATATATTAAAATGGTATCTATAATCCAAAGTAAGTTCAGATTATCGATACCTCTCAGTTACACCTATTGGTAGTCTGCTAGAAACCAGAACACGTTTCTGTTTATTTCAGTTAAGAAAAATAATACATAGGTCTACACTGTTTTATTAAAGGTAACATTCACAACATTCAAGATACAAAAAGAAAACTTATGACCTCCTTTAAACTTTCTTAGGTTCTTTGGAACCACTCACTGGGTGATTACAAACGAATCTAACGTGGTTTATAAGGTATTCGTGCTTTTTCCTACATTATGGCCACAGAGATCGAGTATGACGGCCACGTTGCTACAACAACCGTAAACAACGCTTTTGGGTTAATGTTAGCATAACGTGCTTTCTGGCAAACATCTTTACAAAATATTTACTAACACAGTAGTGGTAGTTCAGGGTGAACATATGATAGGGTGCACAAATGCGCGCGCATTCAAAAATATTTATTGTTCGGATTACGCATACCCTATCGTTCGGATTATGCATACCACTTTACACAAGAGGGCCGTTCGGACTACCCAGCAGTTCGGATTAGAGGGGGTTCGGATTAGCCGTACATCACTGTACTGTGGTAAAATGACAGAAATGGCAGCTCATTTGCAAAAACGTTCAGAAATGCTATCTAGGTCCTTTGGACCCTTTTGAACCAAAAGACATATTTCCCCTAAACACACACAGACATTTTTTTGTACCTTGGTAAAAAATGTTCAGGAGACCCATAAGGACATATTTCCAGTAACATCTCATTTTCTTTTTTTTTTGCTTGATTGCAATACTTTGTTATACCTCCGTATGATAAAGTAAAAACAAGGAACAAATATTCCAGTAAAGTCTCATTTGCATCTAGGCACAGTGGCCAAAGTAATATATCTCGGTTGTCGGGATTGGATATTGTTGCTTGTTGCTCTGGTCTACACTTGGCTTAAAATAAATTTATATAATTTAGCACACATTTTGTCAATGCTAAAACCAAATAATAAATAATTACCAAATGGATAACTCCTCTGCTCCAATAGAAAAGTTGGATACGCCATTGTTCTTCCTAGGGATGCCTTAGACATATTTTTTGATGTATTTAAAATTTGCAACCTTAAAATTACAAAGCACAAAAACAATAATGCAAAAATTGTATAAAGGAACCAAGGTACACAAAACTTTGAAGATAAATGTACCTATCTTTTTGCTTTTCACAATGTTCCGTACTGGCAACTTACTTAGCTAGTTACAGGCTTCAAGTTGAACTCAAATCAAAACAACAAATAAGTTACTAACTTTTATTAAAATAGACTAGAGACAATAGATTTAAAAAATAAATAAAAACCACAAATAAGTTAATAATAACTTTTATTAAAATAGACAAGAGACAATAGATTTAAAAAATAAAATTCAACTAAAATAAGACATTACAGGTAATACTGACGTCCACAATTGCAATCACAACAACCTTCCTGTACCGTATATTCCTAGCCCATGTTGTACGGCGGCGGCTGCTGATGAGGGTATGGATTCGGATTCATCTGCCGCTGGAGGTGTGCAACAAGTGCCGGCGACGGTTGCCCCTGCTGGCCGCCTTGCATACCTTGCATACCTATCATCTGACGCATCCTCTGCTGCTGCTGGAACTGGTTCTGCTGCATGTTGTTCTGCATAACCTGCCCCCTAAAATTACGATTGACAGATTTCAGAATTGTTTTTGAAAGATATGAGATTACCACATGCACTTAAAAAAATCAAATAAATTCTTAATTATGAGTCTATAATTTATATTTTTGTCTTTGTGATATATTTGTATGACAGTGAAATTTGGGCATAATGGAATGGTTTGAAGAATCGAATGATTAGTACAGTAGAGCGTCGATTATACGAACCTCGGTAATCCGAATGTGAGCTAATCCGAACGCTTAAAAGAAATAATTGATTCCTCTTTATAGAAAAATGTTGCTTTTGTTTTATATCTTTTATCCAATACTCGTATTTTCTACTATTTAGCTGCAATATTTGATAGTCCGGACAATTCGACAATCCGAATCACCTTCGCTCCCAATTAGTTTGGAATATCGATACTCTACCGTATTTGAATAATTCTGAAAAACGATTAAAAATTGAATAACTACAATGGCCATAATTTTTTGAACTTTTTTTTTGTATCTCTGACGTTGTGACATGTAATTTTGATAGCTATTTCTGGTAGATTAGAAATCTGGCAACAACATTTTCTCCATAACGTCACATCTTTTAGAAAAATGTCAAGAAATCTAGCTTTTAATATATTCTTGCTTTTCAATAAATTTAATGATCGACCTGATAGATTTCGTTGGTAGATTGAAATGATAGCTTGAAATTTAAGGGTACTAAGTGAAGAACCTGTCACATGGTGTTTCTCTCTGTGAAGGTTCACTTCATTCACTTTTTTTGCTAGTTTTTAATTCACAGCTTTTAGTTTAAAATTTAAGATTTCATTTTAACCTATTTCTATCATGTTTTGCATTATTTTTTGGAGCATATTAAAATATTCCAATTGCTGCCATGTTTTACTTTAAAATTGTGATGTAATAGAATTATTTAAGTAGGCTCAAATGAAACTTGAAGCCTGAACATTAAAGGCACACACTGAAAACCCATGTGAAAACTCATCTGAAGTGGTATTCTTTACTGCCAAACTTGGAACATAAACGCTTTTATCCTAAGGTTGAGGACTAGCAGTTTATTTTGCTTTTTTGTAATTTTGTACTGAGACGCAATAAAGGCATTTATTATTTTATTATATGATTTAAATTAGTTGAAATAATAATTATCGAGTGATAAAACACTTGTGTCACTTATTTACAGCAAGTTTTTTCACTTAGTAAATGTCAACCTACTAGTTAAAAGCTGCACGTGGAATTATTAGTTTTTCCATTTACAGCCGTTTCAAATATTAACAATACTGTATTTCAAACAGCTCCAACTTTTTCAGGAATTGAGAAATCCAAGTCCATATGACACATTTTATTTGGACTTTCTACAACAAAGATTAGTAAAAAGGTTTGCTGGATAGTTCTTGGTAGGTACATTTGTTAATTTAAATTATTTTTGTTATTTTTAATATTTTTAATTGTGTTACTTTTTTTGGTTTTGCGTTGTTTGATATCAATTTTGTTATTATTTTTCTACATTTTGTTAATATTTCAAATGGCTGTAACTTCTTAGGGAATTGAAAAAAGTGCGACAGACATAAGCAATAGATAAATAATTCTTTTCCTGCTTCTTGGAAGGTAAGATATGTCAATTTAAATTTCTCTTAAAAAATTTCTTTCAAAAATCAAGTGAAATTCAAAGGCAAAGGAAAGGAGAGACTATTAATTACAATTATATACACAAATAAAGTAGTTAAAATAACCATATGGATAATGTCGCATGTAAGGTTTTTGAAAATGTTTTAAATATAAAATATTGTGTATTTTGACAATATGTACAGTCGATTCCGCTTAATTGGGACACATCGGGACTTAGGCATTTTGGCCCGATTAAGCGGCTGCCCCAATTAAACGAATTTCACATAAAATTAAACAATGCATATTTTTCTTTTAATAATTTTATTTTATAAACTTTTGGAGCTTGTATGTGTATGTAGGTTGGTGGATTTGGCGCGCGTGCGGACTGTCCGAGCTTCACAGACAGAATGTTGGAGCTTACGATGACTTGTAATAAGTGGCTGGCTTTTTATTTTATCCAGCAAAGCAATTTTACTAGAAAGTGTCATATCACTTCTTGGCATCTTGGCAAGAGTCAAATTTTTGTAAATAAAATTGACTTAAAGTTAAGTTTGACGAACTTTCTATGCGCAAGGTGTAGTGGTAACTGAATACGTAACGATTGAGACAGCACAGGACTACACTCCTCGCACAGGCTTAATGTGCAAATTTATCAATTTTCTAATGAAATGTCTGTACACGTGCAATTTTAAGAATATCCCGTATCATTTATTCTACACTGGGTCATATGTGATTGAATGTATTGGGAATAAAGTTCACAGCGCGCAATACTAGTTTAATTAGTAACATAATATGTACTGTGATCTTAAATTTACTGTCCCAATTAAGCGAAATGTTGGCCCAATTAAACATGTAAATTTACTGCTGGTTCCTTGGTTTGGTTTCTGTTCTTTGAGATTTGGCCCAAATAAGCGGCTGCCCCAATTAAGCGGAATCGTCTGTATTTGTTTATTTATGCTGAAATCAAAGCTCTAAACAAACTTTCAAGGATATCATGTAAAAGTACAATTTTAATAGTGAGATCCTCCATTTTACATCAGTTGATAATGCCATTACAGGTAATTACAAGAATTTTGTCCTATACACCTGTCCACTTTCTAAACGATTCTGGTACCCAGCTGTAAAACCTTATATATTGCATTAAAGAACAATCTAGATAAAAACGAAATAGAGGAAAATTATTATAGTGCGTCATGAATGAAACTAACGCCAATCAAAAGACGCATGACCTTAACTCGATGTAGCCTGATGTATAGCCTTAAAGACAAAAGTGATAGGTAGCCAATTGCTTCAAAAACACAAAAATTGCTAAATTTACAATATGTTTACATTTTAACAACTTTTTCAAAAACCTTACGAGATAAGAAGAACCTTTATTATTCAGTACATACCAACACATACAAAAAAATATTATACGTGTTTAATTTAAATATCAGTGAATTCATAATAAAATATGCTACTAAATTTAGGTTTTTAGATAGAAGCCAGCATACGAAATATGGTAATCATACCTGGAATATGGTGGCGCTGGTCCACCCTGTCCCACACCAGCAGTTCCCATAGCCCCACCCATAGCTCCCATGTTGTTCATGTTTGCGTTCATCGTCACGTTTGGAGCCTGCTGCATGTAATTTGGTCGCGGAGCTTGAGCCATGCCTCTATAATCCGGTTGCGGTCCACGCGGCTGACTGAATCCCTGCTGTTGCTGCTGAGCGGGATACATGGCCGTCTGGTTCGGTTGCATCATCTGTTGGTTCGGCTGCATCGTGTTCGGCATTATCGGGTTCTGAGCCGCTGGGTAGCTTCCGTATGGTTGATTCATACCGGCTGGCATATTACTATAAGGCTGCTGGAACATACCCTGGAAAATTGAGGGGTCATTTTGTGGTGGAAGCAGTAAATAGTTGGAAAGGAGGAGACTCACAAAACCTAACGAGGTACCAAAAAATTTAGATTGGGAAATGTCCACAATTCTATGTCAAATGAATTTTTGTTTGAACTGTCAATTTCATAACAATTTTGCATTTTGCTTGTTTTTATTTCATGCTCAGCCAATCATGAGACATGCTGTAGTTTACAGAACAGTAGGCTTAGATCCAGTGGCAACATGTGTCAGTTTGTTGACAGCTGATGATTGTCATACACTAAACTAAAGTTAGGATAGGATAATAGCAAAAGTCTCTTTTGGGTTAACATAGCAAGGTTGGTCAAGCTATATTTTATAGAGGTTATGCCGATCCCTATACCACCCTAATATGTTACCTGCTCTTTGGAGGAGTAAAACGCCAAGGCAACTAAAAGCAGATCTCAGAAACCTGCTGACCGACAAAATCTTCTACGATGTTGAAGAATTCAGGAATTACGTGAAAAATGAGATAGATACACTAAACTTTTATTGTATCTTAAATTGATATATGCGTTATGTGCATTTTTCTTTTCATTTGACTATTTCCCTGTTACAAATTTATTATGGTGAAACAAAGTTTATTGTTATTATCATTATTTTTTGTTCTTGAAGTAGTCCATTTTCAAAGGTGTAGTTTCATATAATTACGATAAAAAACCTCTTTAGCTTTTGCAGATTACAAAAGCCCCAAACAAATTTTTAGCTTGCTATCTAATTTCAAAACCCATACTCCCACTTCGGAAAATCCTGGCGTATACTCTGTCAGTTGTTCCAATTGTCCCTCTGTATATGTGGGCCAGACTGGACGAACTATATCCAAACGCATTTTAGAACATCAAAATAGACATTCTTCAAATCTCTATAGACATAAATTAGAAATAGTTCACAATCTTAATTACAACAATACTAAACTTATTCACCAATGTCAGAAGAACTATAAATTATTATTTAACTTTTTTGCGTTCAGTCGTTATGAGCTTTCAAATATAGGCTTCATTGCAATTCAAACCTATTTTGAACTCCGCGACAAGACACCACTGACGTCACGCCAGCGCCTCGTCTTCGCCCCGCAAATTGCTGTCAGCACAACCTCCGTAAAATATAGCTAGATCAATCTTGGTAAAATAGGAGCAAACATATGTAAACTAGTACATTACAAAATTGTAGAAGCAAACAAGAAGAAAATGCTTGAATAAAAATTCTACATTGGTTCAAAACAAGAACAGAATTGTCAAAACAATGTAACAACCCCAACAGAAAAAAGAAAGAAATCCTACCTGATTTGTTTGCATTGTGTTTGGATGTTGCGGCCGTAGAGTTTGTTGCCTGGGGAACGGATGCCTCTGCATTGGCGGGTAACCACCTGCTTGGGGAGTGGGCCCCGCTGGCGTCTGATTGGGCATAAACTGCGTCATCGTGTGCCGTTGCCTTAGCATACTCGACAAGGCGGCCTTGGATTGATTGATTTGCGGAGGCCGTTCAAATCTATTTACTAAAGAATTGACAAAATGACGAAATTTATTACTTTTATTTAAAGTGTAACAACTAGTGAGTACAAAAATAGAATATGTCCAACATATGATCATTTAAATTAAAATTTGCAGTGCAAGAACACAATAATATCCAGGACAGTCACAATTTTAAAGGAAAATTTAATCAAATTACTGGCACTTTCCGGTGTAAAAAAGATATTGCAAAAATGTAACCAAGTTCCTTTAAAATGAAAACGTTACCCATCTTATGAAAGAGTCTGTACAGGCCATTTCATTATGAATTTAATATTACTTTTTTTTAACAAAGATATAAAACTGATAAATGCTTGTTCGAATTTTTGCTAATTTAATCAATTTTGTATTGTTTTTTAACAAAAATTAATTTATATATATAGAACTTTCCTATGCCGACCGAATATTTGAAATGTCTATTAGCTGAAATATACATGCTATTCTTGTTTACTCAATATAGAAGTCTAAACTAACAACTCCTCAAAAAGTGAATAAATGACAATGTTGCGCCTTACTATGCTATGCAATGCGAACAGAAAGTTCCAGCCACAAATTTGTTTCAATAGGTATAATAAACTATACAATTCTTCAATTTTCATTTTTTAGGATTAAATCATCTGATTCCATAATTTAGTTCTTTTGACGTGAATTGCTTGTTATAAAGAAAATTTAATAATTTCTACATATTGTAACTATTCTCTAATATATTTTCTCTTTTGTAGGTAGTGTGTAGTAGACCAATGTGTTTCTTTTTATGTATATTGTGGTACATCATACATCGATGAACTCGCTGCAATCGATATACACTTTTTTCACTACAAAACTTTCTCCAGATAGTAAAAGTCACTCCAAGCAAAAAGTTTTATATGGACTTACTTGATGTCTCTATTCCTTAATAAGTTACAGCCATTCGAAATAATTGTAAAACTATATCAAATGGTTCTAACTTCTTTAGGAATTGAAAAGCCCAATAAGTTGATATGAAACCTTCTACTCAGAATGACATTTGCTTGTAGAGAAACAAATTTCTAAAAAAGCTACACATGTATTTTGTTTCTTCATTTATTTCTCGATGTAATTTATATAGAAAATTTTGAATTCTTTACTTTAATTTATTAACTTTTATTATTGTTATGGGTATTGAAATATTTTTTGCGGGAAAAAAGTTGGACACTAGGAGTTGTAGATAGTGGTAAGTAAATAAAAATTGTTTTGAGGCTGAAAAACAATCCTAAAACATTAAACACGCTGTTCTCAAAACTAACTTTTTCAAATCGGTGGAGATGATAACAAGAAAGATTAAACTTAAAATTTACAGCATATTCTTCATTCCTTTATCTTGAAATTGGCTCGGTCGGGTTTTTGATTACCTCTTCTTTCTTATTTTTTTTCCTTCAAGTGAATATAATTGTACGTAATATAATTACCAGAAAAAAGAAAACTTAATTATTTTTTTGTGGATAATTTTCCAGCGATATACATAAAACTTATATAAAAACACCTACCATTATTCATCTGTTGTTGATAATACCCCTGCTGTTGCTGCTGCTGGTTATACCACTGCTGCTGATTAGGATTACCCGCAAACTGTTGACCCTGCTGCTGCTGGGGCATACCGCCGGGGCCCTGTCCGTAATTGCCCATGTGCTGCATCTGCGGATTCTGCGGTTGGACGCCCTGCATTCCGGCCATATTCTGTTGCGGCTGCCCCATGGCCTGCTGTCCCATGCCCATCGTTTGAACGGGCAACTGTCCGGCAGGGCCCTTCTTCGTCCGTCTCTTCTGGCCCTTGCCGCGTCCCTTCACGGCCATCGTTCCCAGAGGGCTCTGGTCAACCGACGAAGGGGTGTCAGCCTTCAGGTCAGACTCCTTTTAGAATACGTTTAGGTACACCGGAGGTAAAACGGAAGCGGGGGAGCAAACGTGCAGAGAAAACAAACAGAAACAAAAAATGTACAATTTAAACGCGCAAATAAGAAGTAAAATGCGCATTCACAGTAAGGTGCATTAAAAAGCTATAAGAAAATAAACGTGTGAGCTGAATTAATAAATTTGAGCAATATTTAAATTATCAAGGCTTAATATTTAATTCTAGCTAAATTGGCAACACAACAAATAATTGATTATTATTAAAAGGGGGTAAGTCACATTTTAGTCCTCTTGGGATAATTAACAAGATCTGTTTAATTTGCTAGTTCAAGTAGTTTTGTTTATATGTTTAAGAACGGAAAAATGCAGTCTTCTAGACAATTTTTTAATATTTTTTTATATTTTATTTTACTAAAGTGTCAAAAGTAAGTTAAAAGTATCCGTACCGTTAGTATTTTGCATGTAATAAAAATTTCAAGCTAACTTCAAAATCATTAAACCAACATGTGCACCGACAAATTACGCTTTACAAAACTTGACAATGGTAATATTATAAACTTCCAGTTTGAACCAGAAGTTAATGTCAGTGCCAACTATTCAAACATGTGGGTTGTGTGAGGTATAAGATAGACCTTTTAAAGCCACACGAGCTTTGAATAAATCGTTTTCTTTTTTATTTAACATTGCAGAAGAAAGTTAGAGCGAACCAAAAGTTGATGAAATTTGGTACACCCTTAGCAAATTGTGTAAAATATCATTGAATAACTCTTTTAAAACCAAATAAGATTCTGACGAGATTTAAAGAAAATGTGGAGTGGGTATCATACGCAGTATGATAGAGTATTTTAATCATGCCGAAAACAAATTGAGATTTTAGCGGAAATAGGTCTTTTTGGGTCCCCTGAACCTTTTTGTACTACCAACCAAAAATACTTTTTCCTACTTTTTTTTTATTAAAAATAGTCCTCTGATTTCTCTTTTATTACCATTTTCATATGAGCACATAATAACTAAAACCAAAATAACTAAAAGGAAACCCTATTTTGGTTACAATACAGCACATTACTCAACGAAAAAATATATATTTTTATATCAAATTCAATTTTTGACTTTCAATTGAATTTTTTCCTAACTTTCAAATGTTGATCGACATTTCTTCAATGTGTAATTTGATAAAATAACAGTATTAATTCATTTTTGTGTAACGCTCAATATTTATTAGTTTCATGCTCCAAAGTATTAGTTCGAATGCGCACAACCTTTTTAGATAATCTTTTTTAAATAGCACATAATTAAGTGCGAGGGACAAATAAAATGTGCCGGAGATAGGTATACTAACAGATTTATCGGGTACCGGTTCGAGATCCTCCGGTGGTAGAGGTGGTGGTTCCAAATAGTACGATGATGGTTTCGTCAGGCTGTGCGTGTGGTACTTCAGGAGGCGGTGTGTCTCCTCGCAGGCCAATGGCTGCCTCTGGATGTGAACAGCGCCGAACCATGACCAGGACAAAGGAGCGGGGTTCTTCATGCCTTCCAAAACATCCCAGCTGCTCACTTTTTGTCGGTCAGAAACCTTCAAAAACATTTGTTTATTATATATAACATGGGAAGAAACATACAAACATTATTTAAAAGAAGGCACGAATAAACAAAATGTAACACAAACCACAAGATATTGCTTACCGAAAGACCGTGTTTCTTATCAATATTATCAAAACTGATTTTGTTCCCTTTGCTATCGGTCAGCACTCCAGATGGTTCCACGGTGATCACTTCATTGACATACCTAGGAAGTGGCAACAATTGTCTGATATGCAGCAGAGATGGTGTTTGCCTATCGCCCAATTCCTTCTTCAACTTCTTCATTAGATTCAAATACATCTTCCGGCTGTCCTCCTACAAATCAGAAACAACGTAAAAATTATCAAACCTTAAAAGTTAAAACCGAATTTCGTACCGGACTTTCTGTTGCGTGTGCTGAATGGACTAGAGTCGCCAACATATCTATCACCGTTGTGAACAACTCGCTATGAGTGTGGAGGTCGATGAGACCGTTTGTGACTAGTTGAACAAGGAGCAAGGCCCAGTCTATGGTAACGGACATGTTCTTCTGGAAGGCATCGAAAACGCCACCGACTAAAGAGAACCTTAGTTGCAACGCGTCCAATGTTCGTTCATTGTTTACAATTTCCGGTAAGTTGCCATCACGAGCCAGAGAAACCAGCTAAAAAAATTTAAAGACATTAAATAATAATATACAAAAAAATTATACAAATTACAATATACAAAAAAAGAAATAATTACATTAAAAAAAAAGTTATTGTAGATCACAATTAAATTTTACGAAAATTAAAGAATTCCAAATTTATAAATCTTGTGAGGAGCAATTAGTTTGCATAACAAACTAAACAGAAACTAAAAAGCTATTAATACCAACAATAATTCGTCGGCTATCTTTATTGCTTAATGTACACAAACAGATATTCTCATATTATTTTCATTCTGATTTGCAAAGCTTTTATAAAACCATTAAAATATATAACCAAATAATCAACCCTAACAATAAATAAGCACAATTACAACCAATAAGTTGAAAAATCTGTAATACTACGACAAATGTCACTGATAGAATGCTTGATGCTAATAAGCCAGATATCGTGGTAAAGGATTTCCAGAGGAAGGTGTGCACGTTCATAGAAATCTCGGTACCTGCTGATGCGAATGTTGTAAGGAAGGAGCTTGAAAAACAACTTAAATATAAGGATCTCGCAATAGAAGTTGGACGTATGTGGGGAATGAAAGTGAACATTGTTCCGGTGATTGTAGGTGCATTGGGAGCAGTTAGTCTAAATTATAGTAAGCATGTTAAAGAGTTGCCGTGCAAAATTTCACCCTGGGAAATTCCAGAAATTGCGGTTTTGGGAAGCGCGAATATTTTGAGGAGAGTTTTATCATAAAGAACCCTAAATTTGCTGCTTAATATTTCATCTTTACCTTCTTTTAATGTATATTGTCTATTAATAAATGTGTGTCCGTGTGTGTATGTATGTGTGTGTGTGTTTTTAATGACCTTTGCACAAGGCTGCAAGGGTTTTCTGCAGTTTTCCTTTGCTTTGCAAAGAAAAATGAAATTTTTCTTTGCAAAGCATAAATGGCCTTGTGTTTTTCCAAATTGGGTAGAGCTGCAGTGATACCCGCAAAGGGAGTACCCTAGGCTTCAGCGAAGCTCGGTACTACCAATTTGCCCTGATCCTCTTTATTACTTTTCAAAATTATTAGTGTAATTTTAGTATTTATATGTTGTATCTAAATTATATTATCTAGGTTTCAAATATTTAATGAGATGTATCAGAGATTTTCAATAAATAATAATAATAATCCACGCCTTAACATTCCCCAATAGTTTTTGCCACTACGGGGGCATTGGCAGGCCCGAATTATGATTACTATGACTATGATTACTATGACCCGCATCTGTAGTACATCTTAAGTTGCTTGGCGTTCAGCTTTTGCCATGGAGTAAAGAAAAAACACAGAAAAACCTGTACTCTGAAAGCAGGGCGTGAGACTCGAACTCACGCCCCCCCCCCCAGACTGGTAGCCAAGCGCTCTACCGATGGGCCACAGTCTCTCAGATTGCTGCCAAAACAGCATATCACTAGCTTTTCCATGCTAAGCTGAGCTACGCAGTAGAAATATGGGGCCACACGGTGTTCATGAAGAAAATACTGATTAAACAGAAGAAGGCTGTACGCAGTATAGCAGGTGTAACCAGGCGATCATCCTGCAGACCCTTATTTGCTGAATATGGAATTCTGACAGCGGTAGCATTGTACATTCTAAAAACCGTTATTGGCATCCACAAAGAACGTCGTCTCTCCTTGGTATCAAGAGGGGCCAAGCATAACCACTACACTAGAGGTTATGATCTGTTGGATGGAATCAACAGTAGACTTAGGACCACCAACTACCTAAATAGGGGCATTCACTGGTACAACTAGTGCCCCCGTGAGTGGAAAGATGATTGTTTTGTTCCAAAACTGAAGGCTTTCATGAAATCAAATGTGTTGTACAGTGATGATGAGTTTGTAAGTTATATTACACAAAATAATGCAAACACCATGTAATCCGCTAGTAATTTGACAAATACTGAACAGTACAATAAACTTATTATTATTATTATATAAAATTAAGTAAAAAAAAATTTAAGTATGCTAGGAATTTTATATTAATATTATGGCTGATACCTTTACTAAAATAGAGGAAAATACAAAGAGAAAATATCAAGTACGTACCTGGGAGAGCTGCTGATGCAACGAGGACAGTAGCCCCTCACGTT
The DNA here is from genome assembly GCA_964023965.1 of Melinopterus prodromus. Classification (NCBI taxonomy): domain Eukaryota; kingdom Metazoa; phylum Arthropoda; class Insecta; order Coleoptera; family Scarabaeidae; genus Melinopterus; species Melinopterus prodromus. The sequence continues at coordinate 14,454,037 of OZ030393.1, forward strand.
GCCCCTCCTCCTGGCCTTTCAGGCAGGTCAGCACCAAACTTAAAAAGGGCTGATGACTGAGCAAGTTCTGCGATTCGCCCGATGGCCGCCGGTAGTTCTTCTGCTCCCGGCACCAGCCGCCGCTCTCCAGGACCTGCCCGGCGACCTTTAAAACTCGACTCTGCACAGCACTCGGTAACTTGGATACTAACGGAGCCACCAGCCATATGGAATCCTGCCTCTTCGTCTTTGTCTCCAGCCTAAATAACGGGAATGAAAGAAATGTTTTTCTGCGTCGGAGCTAATTAAAATTAAGACGTACTTTTTCTCCTCGCCGCACTGCAGTGACGATGTACTGGTTAGTTGAAAGACATCGATGGCTGCCTTGGCTACTGTTTCCAGCCATTGGTTTAATTCGGTTGAGTTACTCGCAAGCTGCTTGAACATCAGCTGCAAATCTAGCCATGACATGCGTAATGTCCATTGTTCTAAATTCTGTAAAAATAAGCAATAAGAATCATGTAGTTGGAGATAAACTACTCAAGACTTGATGTTTAGACTTAAGAAATGACCAACATGTGGCTTTTCATTTGGAAATGATGAATATAAGAATGTTATGTGCAAATAGTATGTGCTATATTTTCCTTTTGAGAAGAATACTTGTTGAATTCATTGACACAAAATATGTACTACTGACCACAATCACCCAAAAAGAAAAATAATTGACCAATTAAATTTTAAAACGTATTATATACTCATTCATAAACCACTCTAATTTACTGCCATCATTGTAAACTTTGTAATATGGATATACTGCTAAAATATATGGATATATGTCTTTTTGGGGCCCCTGAACATTTTTTACTAAGGTAAAAAAGAAGTCTGTGTATGTGTGTGTGTACCCGTTTTTTTGTAGTGACGATTCCGGTATATCTACTAAAGGTATTGGGACGAAACTTCATATTTAAAAGTTTCATCAACAAACTTAGAGCTGAAAAGCTTTTTGTTCAAAAGGGTCTAATGGAACCGGATGTTTACTCTTAGCGTTTTTTAATGATTTTGCAAATGAGCTGCCATTTCTGTAATTTTGTCAAAATGGTTAAATAATAAATTATAGTAGAGGAAATTCTAATAATTTATGACTATGACATTTTTTGGTAAATTTAAGAGTTTAGGTGCATGAGCAAATTCTATTTGATCGAGATCGGTCATAGCTGCATTAATATAAAACTAGTTAGCCAGGATTTGACAGATATTTTCATTCTAATGATAGTAGGTAGTGTCAAACGCTGATGCTTTGACAATACCTACTGTCAACAGTATCAAAATATATGCCAGATCCTGGCTAACTAGTTTTATTTTAATGCAGACACGACCGAACTCGATCAAATAGAATCTCATGCTGCTAAACTATTAATTTTATATATAGTATGATAAAGTCAAGTGCCGGGCCACATCAGATTTTTAACACATGATTTTGATGAAAGCATTCTTGGTAGATGTTTCTTAAAATTAAAAAAAAATTGCACCTAAGTCTTTGCTTCTAACTTATGGTCTCACAAAACGTGAATCAAAATACTTTTAACGCTTTAAAAATAGGTACTTGTCTTTCTTAAAAAGAATCAAAAATGTAATACAAAATTGAGTGAATAGGATGGGGTAGTGCCAGGCTAGCGACGGCAACCATTTAACTGAAATTCTTTTTTGTCATTCTAATTTGAATTTATTTTTTGTTACCAGTTTTTGTGAGATTTTATAGAATGTAATTAAAATTGATTGTTGATTTTAAGAATTCAGTATATAATTTGAGTAAAAAAGCAAACAAAAATTCATACCAAAATGGAATGAATTAGCCTTGACATTTGTATACACAATTATGATATAAATATATTCATAAATATGTAATAAAGACAAGTAGATACTTTAATTATTTTATATAGACTACAGAATTTGATGATTTTTTGTCAATTTCTTCGTAAAAACATGTCTTAATAGTGTTTGGGTTTTAAATGTTTAGTTCCATTGGATATTGAGTTAAACATTAAAAGACAAAAAAAATGTGGAATTTGTTGATAAGTACAAACTAATGACGATAGGTTAAATTAATATCTGCTAATTGACAAGCGTAAAAATGCGCAAATAATGCAAATAACACATCCGAGCCCGCTCATTCGTGGACATTCGCATTTATCGTCATAACTTCGTAATTAAGACATTTAAACATAGGAAGCAAGAGACAATTACGAGAGAATTAGTTATGTCATAAATAGAATATAAAATCCTTAAAATCTGTAAAGGAATAATAATATTATAATTTATAATATTCTTATAATATTTTAATATATAAATAATTTATATATATATAATAATAACTATAATATTTTTTTAACAAACTATATGTTCCAATTCAATGTAAAAGATTTACTGATTTATCATTATCATATTATGGGAAAAACACTATATTTCTTTTATCTCTTAACCAGGAGATGAACAAATCCTAAAATAACACACAGTCAGAAATATGTTCGCAAAAGGATCTATTATTAAAAAAGAAAAACTTATTTTAACATTTTCGCTCATATTCTTTTAAAATAAATCAAGTCTTACCTCCAATATCCGTTGGATCATGCTCTTCTGATCCAGTTCGTCTATGGTGGAGCTAGCGTCCGGATAGCAGATCATGTGCAAGAGACGCTGAGCTTGAGAGTGGGACAGCAGCGGGTCGAGGAGATTATCGTTGTGGCACAGTTCTTCGGGGTGACATAGGCATCGCTCAAGCACCCACTGCTGGGAGCAGATCTCGCGCAGCACGTGACAAGCAAATGCCGACAGAGATGCTGTGCTCTCTGCATTTCCGGTGCTCGATTGTCTACTACAACGAAACGTTACCACGTCAGACGACAATTGTCGATAGTTAAAATAACAATAATCATCTGCTCTTGAACGAAAATACAGAATTGACAAAATTTTGATATGTACAATAATATAAATAATAATTTGGTACACCAGAGTCTTATTATGTGTTATATTGCAATCACTGTTTTGTATTCAATATATTCAAAATTTCTCCATTAAAAATTTCAAATTAGCCAAGATGGAAGTGAAGATGTGAAACATAAAAGATTCTACTTTTTGAGTTTTCTCAAAAAATTTCCCTCAAAAAATGAAATAGACAAGTTTTTTGAAATCGTGACATTTGATATTAGAGTGTTAGTTTTAGAATGAAGATTCTCTAGCTGCATAACACATATTGAGACCCTAGCATATAATTTTAAAATTTATACAGGATGCCTCTCAAATAGTTGCTAAATTTTAAAGTTTAAGTACCAAACAGCTGACAAATACTTACAATGTAGGTAAATGTCAATAAGGTATATCCTCCTTCAAAGTTATTCAAAGTTTAGCAATTATTTAAGACACACCTGTATAATCAAAATATCAATTATTTAAGAATACTTCATAACAAACAAACGTACAGCACTGGTTCAATAATAACACTAAGTGGATTTCTGTTTTAAATCATAAGTAACCAAATTTACAACGGCTCTATCCTAAGACTGTAGACGTAACCTCTAAACAATCAAAGCAAATGTAAAAATTACTTTGGCAGGTAGTCTTCTCAGAACGATGCACCAGATAGTTATTAGCTCTGTCCCAATATATGCACAAACTGCCAATTTCAAATCCTTAAAAGTACCACAATACTTTTTAAATTAGTCTGTATCTTAAATAAATAATGATATAATTTTAGTCTATAATTTATTTATCAAGCAGTTTATGGTATATGGAATAATGCTATCGATCCGGAACATGTATTCTGATTGAAGACTTACGTGGGAAAACGTCGTAAAAGGCGCAGTACACCCCGTTGTCAACGAAACGTGTAAAGCAATGCAGATATATATATCTTTGATATATACCGTCAAGATGGGAAAAGAAGAAATGGAAAAAAATTAAAAATAAGTAAATTAAAATAAATTATAAGTCTAATAAGTGCAAGCTTGCGTGTCACAATGAAAGCAAAGCTTAATGTAGAGTAGAATCATCGACAAACCTATGGGTTGTCCGGGACCCGCACACGTCCATGTCTAAAAGCCTGACGGAAAAGAGAGAACAGGAAATTTCAAATGAACGCTAATAATTTAACTGCGCTATACAAGATGTGACAGATACAGTAAGTCCAGGAAACTTCACATCAAATAGAAAATTACCTTATTATCCATTTCTCAGAAAATTATGTTCTTTATAAAAGTTGGTCACAGGTCAAAACAAAAAATGCAATCATCAGATCTGAAAATATATGGCCCTAAAGAGGAATCATTAGAGGAAAGGTGTATTATTTGTGGCAATGTATTAAAATATTACTTGTTGTTGTATGTAAACCAAGTAACATTTTTTGCGAAAAAAAAAAAAAAAAAAAAGAAAAAAAAAAAAAAAACAAGAAATTTTTAGGTGAAATTTTGCATACTTTTAAAGGAAGGTGTAACTTAGATTTATTATGTGGTACTCTTTTCAATTTTAACCGGTTCTCCATAAAAAATTGCAAAATCCGTTAATATTATGTCAAATTTAGTAACAGATTTGTCAAAAATCAACAATCACATAAAAATTTACTACTAGACGGAACTAATAGCTGAGAAAACCCCGCAGAACTTTTACGTGTTTTTTGAGTAGAACGTAGGGGGTCATCTTAATTCAGCTTACTTCCTATTTGACCTAAGAGTCAAGCACCTTTATTTGCAATATCACAGGTGGTTAAGAAGCATTTAAATCGCAAATCACAGCCAGCAATCTTTAAAAAAAAGTTGCTTTATGTATTTTTAGTGTTAGTATTATTAGTAGTTAACCCTTGAATCTGCAGATTTTTAAAATCTTTTGTTTGAAAATTTGGTTACATTTTATAGGCAATTCGTGAATTTGTTGAGACTGCAACTTATATTTTCCAATTTAAAATTACTGATCAGGAAAACAAAATACAATTCACCATTAAAATGTTCCCAACAACAATTTTGAGAACAAACAATAACATACTATATTTCATACTATAGTCGAGCCAATATTATTAAAGGGGTGACAGTGATAGAGATAGTGACATTTCGTATTTTGCAGCAATTTACGTCTATAGGGTGCGTGCAACAAGTTATTGATGGTAAAATCTAAGTTGCATAGAGTTCAGCGGCTGAAAAGAGCCGACGTGGTCACCTTCAAGTTCAAAATAAGCTATTAATTTAGCAATCAGCGTTTTGCTCTGTTTGCTAAGGTCTCGCGGCAATTTAATATTATTTCTACTACCGCAATATACAAAATTTTCTAATCACACCTCGTATAAGGTCTTACCTTGTGTCAAACTGCAAAATTCAACCTAACAAAATAAAATTTTTATAAATATGCACTTTTACAAGTCTATTGCAGGAATTATCTGTAAAAATAATGATAACATTCAATACCAATTTAAGACACATACTTTGGGTGCATTAATGGTTGCTTTAAGGGTCGGTGCGAAACGAAAAAAACGCGTTTTTACGAAGTTGGTAGTATCATAGTAGTATACTACCAACTGCGCGATCTACGGTGACCTTGAAACGATTATCACCACTTTTTACCGTTCATTGTAATTGTTAATTCCCAAATCTTTTGCATTCACGTAATTAAACATAAACGAACAATGATCACAACAGGCAGAACCTATCTAAACTGTAATTACAGAATCAATTTGTAGTCACAATTTGCACGACGAGATGGCGCCAAGTGTCAATAAGCACGATTACAGTACAATATTTATGTGATTACTGTACAAGACGCGTTAATTACAATTTATTTTTGTATGGTTGTTTATACCATTCGGTTTAGAAGAGCATGGGTGTTAAAATCTCTATTTTATCTCAATTGTATCTATTTTGTGCGGTTATTATATACTTAAAAATCATCAATAAATAGAGATAATTGAAATGAGATATTCATTAACAATCTTGACAATTCAGATATTAATTTCATTATCTCTTACGAACGCCTTGTACATTTTTATTTTACATGATTTCTGTGTGGTCAGCTTAATCGGTTGCCGACCGTTAATTGCATTTTGTTACATTGTTTTTAATTTATCTGAAGTTGGTAATGAAGCATGGTACATCTAAATTGCTATATTCCGACCCGTCCATTTAAGTTGGCCTGACAATAATTCAGTGGGTGGGAACTGATTAAGTAAAATATTGAATTTCTTATTAAAAATCGTTATTTTCAGGCATACATTTCTTTTTTATTCTTTTTTCTATGTAGTATATATAGTAAATGTATTATTCATGTCATTTTATGTCCCCTGGTCATGTACGGGGCAAAAAACACAAGTCAGGGGATGGACATTTTCAAGAAAATTTAGGAATAATCAAAGAACAATGGTTTTACAGATCTAATCAATCAATACGTTCATTATTTCATTTCCTACAGGGAATAGGTAGGAAAAATACAATTATCAGACAATCATTAGAAGACATTCATATCATGTGACATTATAAACTGATTTGATAAAAAAAATTTGTTTTTTTGGCTTGTCGGACCTCTTAATGTAGAATCACCCACATATTTTTAAAAATAATTACCTTAGAAATAACCAAATTATAAGATGGCTGTTTATTTAATAATGTTTTTACTTCTAACCAAAAGATTTGTAACAATAATTTGTATGAATTTTGGTAATATTGATAACAACTTATGTACAATCCATAAATTGTTCTGATAAAATAATTAATAAAATAATACTAAAGTTTTTCATTTTAAATTTTGTTTTCAGAAATAGATAATTAAGAAACTTTCCGTCGAAGCTTTCCCGTTAACTTTTTGATCTTGCAAAGCGTTTGACAAACGATTTTTGCTTGAAGCAAAATAATGAGTTACAAGTGTTTGACAAATCAGAACTTAATTGTTGGCTTTTCACTTGAATGGTATTTTAAAACAAATTGTCCTTATCACATCTTATATAAAGCAAAAATCCACCTGCAGACTTAAATTTCCACCACACAAAACCATAAATTTCGCATCCCAAAAATCAAAAACTTCTCATCGCCGTTCACCAGCACAAAAAACGCGCTCATTAGTTAGTACAAATCAAACACACACACACACACTTCCATCATTCAAACCAACCAACAAATCCAAACTTACGTCAGATCCAAAGAAGGCCCGTCCTCGCCGCTCATCAGATCGCTCGTGCCCAGAATATGCGAGATGCTCAGCTCGGTGCCCTCTTTGGCGGTCGCGTCACCGACGATAAGCACCGCCTTGAGAACGGCCAGCACCGGGCCGACCTGTATGTTCCGGTGGGCCGCAGCTAGCAGATGCCTGTCGCAACTGTACCGGACGCCAAGAGGCGGTCTTGGCGCGGTCAGGGGCGGCGATCCTACCGAGTAGAGACCAGGTTGCGGGCCCTCGGCCGTGCGGAAGAGCCGCAGGAGTAGGTGGCAAGTTAGGCGCATACCGCCCTCTGCTGCACCGCCTCCGTTATCGAGAGATTTAACCTAAAACATGTGAACAAATTTATTGATATTATTTTATTTGATAATAATACAGAATATTTTGTAGTTGAAAATAAGCTAAAACATCCAGAAAGATCCATAGTATCCATAATGTGTAATCAAGAACAAAACACAATGTTTTTTTAAATAATAAAAATTACATTGGAAACATTTAGACATACCTTTAAAACAGAAAATTTTCTGACTTAGTATAAAAATCAAATGTTAACAATCCCCAAGATCTGTATAAAGCTTCACACAGATTGCGTACAATGATACTAAATCAGATGTTAACATCAGCCAAGGAGAACGCTTTACATATTCTTTTAAGGTTGCCGAAACGGAGAAACGCGTGCGGAAAGCACCCGCGAATTGTACACGTAAATTGTAAAAACGTACTTCGTACCGATCTTTTAATTTTGCTTTTAAATTTGAGAATTTTTGCACTCAAAGGGTATTAATTGAATGTAGCTACAGCATACGAACAGGACAACGATAACTAAAAAGGGAATACATACCGAATTTTGGTCAGAATTCAACAATAGACAATAACTTACAATTTTGTTTTTGGATTTATAAATCCTTGCTTCATCCACTGCATAGTAAAATCACCTATCAATACATGCAGTAAAATATCCAAGAAATGGCTTTAATTATAAAAATCGGTACGAAGCAGTAAAAACGATGATTTTTTTGCGTTTGAATGGAGAGGTATGTATTCTCTTTTTAGTTATCGTTGTCCTGTTCATATGCTGTAGCTACATTCAATTAAATAATTAACTAATTGACTGAAAAATATCTCAAATTTAAAAGCAAAATTAAAATATCTGTACGATTTACGAAGTTCGTTGCTGAACTTTCTTGGGTGCGGAACCCCGTTTCGGCACCCTTAAACAACAAGGTGGTCTCAGAATTTTTTGAAATTTCCGGACAAAAAGACAGGTTATAAAGCTGAATATACACAGTTGAGGTGAGAAAATGTTTATAAGTTTATTCTAATCTTGTTTATCGATTGTTTATCAATCGTGTTTCAATACGGTAATCAATTCTCAAAATTCATAACATGCTGTTCTCTTTCCCTTTTTTCGATTTTTCACAGTTTTTTTCAGATAGTAAACGTCATATCTACTGAGTAAAAAGTATCATATGGACTTATTAATCTGTAATATTAACAAATAGTATTCTAAACTTCTTAAGGATGTGTACTTTTTAACAAATAGATACAAATAAAAACTGTTACACAGAATGACATTTGGTTTCTAAAAATGTACAAACCTTTTCATGATAGAAAGTATAATAATTTAACCACAGGGCATGATGTGACTCTAAATGGCATGCCACGATTAGAAGAATAACTAGTCGTTGGTATATACATTCATTATAATTATGTGCTATTTCTGAAAAAAAAAAATTTGGAGAATGTTGGGATCCCGTGTATATTCCCTGAGTGACCTAAAACCTGGAACATAATTTAAATTTTGCACATTTAGCACTAATTAGGACTAGATTTTCAAGATATTGTTGCAATACCAGAAGTAAGTTGCGTAAGGCCATATTGTTAATACTACAGTGTGTTCCCAGATCGACACTGTAGTATTAACAGCTATATATTTAATACATCCAAGTTATTATTTTTTTGAGAAAATGTCATTCTTTATAAAGAAATTACGGTTCCCAAAGCCGTTAAAAAAGTTTTTCTGACTATCACTTGGGGCGTGAACTGGGATTTAATTAAAGAAATTAAAGTTTTAGAATATTCTCAAACCAAGAAATTGTTAAATTTGCCAAAAAGGCAAATATTTTTCACTTCTCACAATTAAACTAAAAATGTAATTCATGGTGGACATTTTTTTCTAAATATAATTTAATGCTCAGATGTCAAATTAAAATGTTTATTTTTTTCTCAATTATCTCAGTTTGAATACTTTATCTAATTGTTTGTTCTAAAGTCACATAATTAGTAACAATTACTACTATGAACTGCGTCTGACCACTTGGTTATCAAGAATAATTGTGCCTTCCCAAATTTATTTGTCAATTTATCACTTTTTTATAGAATATGTGAGAATTGGGATAGATTATTTCCAATTGACAACTGACCATAAAATTAACTTTAAAATAACTTCTGTATAAATGTTTTTAAAATTTAATTATGGAAAACTCTTATTGATACTTTACTATTGGGAAACTAAACAATTTCATATTTTTCAACCGATATATAAGCCTATATTTTACATCAAACTAGTTTTCTATAGTCATTGGAAGGATGTATCTTACTTAGTTTATTTCGAATAACCATATTTGTATTGGAAAAAAAGGATTAATACTGATATTAATGAACACAATCAGTTTTTCTTTTGCAATTTTGAGAATAGAATACACCCCTGTACAGAGTAATAATTTGTGTAACATAAATAAAATTGTCTTACCTTCACTAGGCTTGGCAACGCAACAAGGCCCACAAAGTCCTCAAGTGAGAAGCAGTGCCTCGCTATAAGTATGCTGGTGAATACAGCTAGAGCATTGTGAATGCTGACATCCTAAAATAGAAAAGAAAAAACAAGATATAAATACCACTTTGTACTAACTTAACTACAACAAAACAAAATCAATTAAACAATATTTATATAGACTCTTACAAGTTTTGTTTTAAAAAAAAAAAAAGTGTAAAAACCTATTCCAAAACTTTACTATAACAGCACCAAAACAAAGATTGTCGCAATTACAAACAATTACTAACCTGGATATCTAACTGTCCCAAAACGTCAGTATAGTACCCGGGATGCGACATCGGACTACACAAAGCCAACAGAGCGCCCAGCCACTCGGACGCCAAACTATTGCAGCAAGCTGTCATCTCAGCACACATGATAGCGAGATCGTTCAGCCTCTCGTTATCATTCTCGCGGCACACCGATATAATCGCATTACTAACAAACGAATACCTAAAAACAAAACAATAACCCAAACATGTGAGTCCTATGCCACAAAGAAAAAAAAACATGTATTTTACACCACATACGGCAGAAACTGAACTTAAAAATACTTATCATCAAATTTCTTTCATAACAATTAAGCTTACCATAAAAGAATAAAATAATTACAAAATTTGAAGTATAATCCCTACAACATTGACAATTATAGTACACTTTACGCAGCGTTCAAATTAATTTAACAAAATTACTCACACCGTCCTCAAAGAAATTATCACTTAAAGCAATTACGAAAAACTCACCGATTGTTGGCATTTTCGCTGAGTTGCCTCGCCCAGGCTGTTTCTATTCTACCGCCACGCCTTGGGCTAGTGAAAACCTCCTGCATGTACTGGGCGTTGTAAACGTAGTTACTGCTGGGCGTTGGTTGTAATGCTGTGTAGAGAGCTTGACGTATTTTTGGGTACGCGTTGCCAAATGGTTCTACTGTGTGCGGTTTGCCTTTCAGGAGGCTGCAGGATGAGTACAGGTCGTAGAGGTGAGCTAGGATACACCTTTCCGCAGAGCTGCAGTCTCCGGGATTTGTGACGTGTTTCACGACGCGGCATAAGCCCTCGAAGACAGCAGACGTTTGGTCGGGTGACACTGAAAAAATAAATAAATAAATTAATAAAATGTTTTTATTATTGTTTATTTATAAATTAAACTGTTTATAATTAGTAAGAAACATTTTTAATAAACATATAATTTGTGGGAGTATGTGAAAATTGAAAATGTAAGTGGATGGAGGACTTCAAAAACTTGTTCTGCATGGTTGAAGATATTGTCATAATCAATTTTTAACTGACGTCAATCAAGTTACAAAGACAAAAAATAAAAAAAAAACAGGTATTCAAGAAGAAAACCAAATAATTTCTATTAATAGTTTTGTTCTTTCTTGTAAAATCAGTGTACATATACAATGACAATGTGAAAATACGATTGAGATGCAAAATTACTCGGATTGTCGCAGGGCAAAAAACGTACTATTCCTACTGTAAATTCATATCAATTTTTTTTTTCAGAGTAACCTAGCATGTTGTAAGTAAAACAGGCTTATTTTTTTAACTATTACCATCATATTTAAGAGAATGTTCAATCAATGTCATTTTTGTACCTACGACGGGCGTGACGGGTGTGACACGTCACCATGGAATGATCGTAATTGACCTTTGTCATTTCGGACAGTCATATTATTCGAAGATATAACCATAAAAATTATTCACTTACATAACAAGCAACAGTGGTATCGCCGCAGAACTCCAACAACATACAAACTCAGAGACGTCGTATAGTTCCGCATCAGCGTCGAAGAATTCTTTGCTTGGAGCTGCGCCTCCACCTCTGGCAGCTCCTTCAGAATCTGAATACAGACATCAATCAGTCCATAAATATTCAATGCGAGCTCCATCAGATCGAACAGAAACGCTACATGCTCCTGCACAGGCAGATAATTTGAACCGCCCGTCGCAAAAGAATTCAACATCTCGATGACAGTCACGCTACACTGCCACGTGACTACGTGCTGGTCGAAATAGCTCAAGCTCTGGCACTTTTGAGTGGTGGCCTCGAAATTAAACTCGTTTCTCGAATGTTTCTTGACTTTTCCACCTTCGGCAACGTCAATGCTGAATTTCTTCGAGAAGAGCTTGCAGATCTCCTTTGACATCTTCTTGACGGTGTGCCTTGCTTCATCTCGGACCTAAAAAGTTACAAATGTACGTTTTTTAGAAATATTTACTTATATGTGTGAAAAACATATTTTTTCACTTTTTATTTTTACAATCTTTTTTAAACGTGGTCATACAAAAAAAAGAATTATTATTTTACCTTTCCAACTCCGTACAACAAAACGTGACGTTGATTGTTATCGTGTTGCACAAACGGATCGTCCTGGCTCAACGGGAAATGAGTCGTATATAACAGATGACGGGACGGTTTCACTTTGTGATCATGCTGGTCCGTTTCCATGGTAACATGGCCTAACGAGGATGGAACATGCGAGTGGTGGCCGTGATCTTTTGGACTGTCGGATATGTCCATCGAGTTCTGCTGGTCCTCCTTGATGTTCTGGAGGATTTTGTCCAGGTCGTCATCAATTTTAGAGTCATCGTAGTCCATCTGGTGGTGATCCTCGAGTTTTGGGTGGTGCAGGTCCGAGGTGTCCTCATGGCCTAGGAGGTCGCCACGTGAAATTAGCGTGCACATGTAGGCGTCGTGTGAGAATACGTCGCGGCGTATTAGTTCGGCGAATAGGTGGACTAAGTTTGTAAATGCTGTTTTCTTCTGAAAAAAGAAGATGCATTTGAATAAACCCTTTTTTGTTTTCTCTGTAGAACGGTTTAGACAGGGTAAGTAAACTTTTATACTTGTATTACAAAAATTGGTAGTTACTTTCAATTAAAAAAACATCTGTTGTTAAGAATCCATGTAGTGGAAATAAATCTCAAAAATTAATAAAACAGAGTTACTATTACACAAATTTGACATAAGTTTAGAACAATGCATGATTTTTGTTTAAAAGCAGAATTATTATTAAATTATTATTATCAGAATTAAAAGTTTTACTGAATCCATATCGCTAGAAAATAATTACAATGCTGTAATTATTGCCAAATGGGCAACATTTTGGAGAAACGCGTATAAATCGAAATCAAACAATGATAAAAAAATCAGCTATTATGAAGTAGGGTAAACTTAGAAATTTTTAACAATAAGTTTGCACACCACAATTACCTTCATAAAAAATCTAATTGATAACTTATGAATTAATATATTAAAGCATTTCACAGATTTTCAATATCTTAATTTGCCTAAAATACAAATAATCAAATCTAAACGACTAGTCTGGCTAACATAAACAAATTTAACAAATTACAACTGATTCTGGTATTCTCTTTGCCATACAATCTAAATCTGAAGGCAGATATTTTGATTTGTGTGTAGTTTCTTTTGCGTTAAATTATTATTACTATTATTAGAATTAAAAGTATTACTGAATCCATATTGCTAGAAAATAATTACAACGCTGTAATTGTTGCAAAATGTGCAAGATTTTAGAGAAAAACATATAATTCAAAATCAAACAATGATCATCTCATCTTGGAATTTTTTTAGGAAAAAAAAAATTATTGTCGGCTACTGAGTGTCAAAGTTAAGAAAAATTAATAAAACATATTGAAGTGAGTATTTTAAATAATCAAAAGATAAATTTATCTTTTTCAATAAATAAGTACAAGTCTATTAGACAACGCTGGCCATCGGCAAAAAAAATCTAACCTGATACAACTGATTCTGGTATGCAATGGTCTGTACAATATGAAGGCAGAAAGTTGGACTTGTATGTAATGCTTTTTTAGTCTTTTTGATATTGATTTTCTAAAAAACCAGACACAATTCACAATCTTTTTTTTCAGATACTACATTACAAAGTATACCAGAACCAGTTGTTGTCACTTGTTCGATTTCTTCTGTTGTCAACTAGAGTAATCATTTACTTTCCAATATTGTATTTTTGAAGCAAATTATAATTGGATAGGTAATTGTAAAACTAAACTAATAAGTGTAGCAAGCAAATTTTAGCAAATTTTAACAAATACTCTACCTGTGGACAATCATCAGGGGCAGGAACAGGCGCATCATTATCCAAAAACTTCATCAGCAACGACTGGAACATCGGCGGACCACCAGGCACCGAACTATTGGAGTCCTTGTCGTCGGTAGCAGTAGCGTCCTGATCGTTACCCGAGCTAGAATCGTTCTGCCGACGATCTAACAACGCGGCGACGGCCAAAGCTCTGTGCTCTCCCGTCCGTTCGGGCGACACAGCCCATTCACACAACAACTTGATCACGGCGCTCTCCTGGTCATTGCCACCGATAAAAACTTTATTATATAAAGTGTCGAGAGAGTTTGTCAGATCCATCCTATCAAACCTGTGCCTATCTAGGGCGTCAAGTGCTGCCAGAACTCTATTGGTGACTGTTCCTAAACAAAAATACAAAATATAGGACTGTTTTGATTCAATGCACTATGACAGAAATTTTTATACGAATAATAAAAAAAAAAAAATCTTGAGGAGGATGAGTCGTCATTGAAAAATTCAAAATTGGCAAAAACAAAACTATTTTATGTTGGAACTTATATATCAAGTGTCGTTAAACATCACCCATAAAAATCACTTATCTAAGGCATTTTCTTAGATTAGCAATAAAATAATCTGTAAAAAATATAAATGGGCATTTCCTGTATTTTGGGATTAACTGTAAATTTCCTTGTTAGAGAATAAATTGGGCTTATGAAGCTTTTAAACCATCCCTTCATATAATGAATTGTCAGCATAGGACCACAATAGTCTAACTACAATTTTTGCCCTAATGGTTTTTGTGTTACATAATTTGACAAGCAAAATTCTCATTTTTTAAAAGATGCAAAATTACAATAATTATTATCAAAATAGTTTATAGTATAAATCGTTGAATCCTCTATAAATAAAGCAACTGCGGTCCATCTGGTTCTATACAATTATCAACCTTTTTTGCTCTACAGTAAATTTTATTATTTTGGATTTAAGCCATTTGAGTATTAAGCAGTTGGTGGCACTTGTTAATTTTTATATTTATTTTATGTATACAGTGAGCGTGTAAAGTATGGATACATGAGAAAATATCTGCGAGGGTTTGTTTTTCAAAATTCTGTACACGTTGATTTTTAACTATCAAAATATACATTTTTATATAAAACTCAATTTTTGACCTTCAGATGATTCTGGTTTATGAAATCATCGACATTTTGTTTTAATTGACAACCTTATATTTTACTTAGTGATTTTAGTACAGCTTTTAATTGTCTTAACGGCAGTAGAAACATTTGATAGCTTTCCATAAATGTTTTACTGAGAAAAACACAATTTAAAATTGCAAAAAATTGATAACTATGGGGTACATGGAATTCTGAATGGAATATGAAAATACGTCTTGGATAGAATTAGTTGCTGTGAACACAAATATGGACTCTCAAATAAGGTTTTCCAAAAAAACTTAGATGAAAATATCTAAAAGCTTATCCTCAAACCTCACAAGGGTCCCTTAGTATACTTTAAACTTTGTACTTTTAACTGAAATCCTGAAAATTTGTTCACATATATTTTGAATCATTTACAGCAATTCTTTAGGTACTGTGCCGGCGTTTCAACTAAAGAAACAACAAAAACGTTACGTGATATGTAACTTTGACGCCCAGATTCGTATTCAGTATAAAGAAATCTACCAAAAAAATGCTGTTTAAAAAGTGTCGTACATGTCATAAGTCAAAAACCATTGAAGGAGAACAATTGATTTTTGTTATAAATATGTGTCTTTGATAATAAAAAATTGTACGTATCCAAGAGTTTTCGTAAATAACAAACCATTTCCGAGATTTTGTCATATTTTCATACCTGCTTCCTCACTGTATATTTGTTAAGAAAAAAAATCAATACGCAAGAATAGTTCATAATAAGGTAACACTTATAAACACTTATGAAAAAAATAATACATAATAAATACCCCTTACGATTTGTAACGTGTTTATAAATCAAAAGCACAACAAATATGTAACACCAAGGTGAAAGGTGCAGTGTAATCTTTTGTGATCTTATAAATTTTTACTAGTAGTCTCATATACAGGGCTGTTTCTTAATAACATGCTAATATTTAAGGTGGTCGTTCTTGGGTCCATTTGAGGAAAAAAATTCATATGAACATATGTGCTAAAGGTCTTGGGTGCTAAAGTTTTAAGAACAAATTCTTTTTTTTATGATAACTTTGGTACGGCTCTAGATATTTTTGTAAAACGTAGTACGCATCTTCTATGCATCAAAAGGCATTTTCTGTTGTACAACATATTTTTGTGCTGAATCATTTCAAACAGGAAAGTGATCCGCCACTTCTCTTTCTAAACGTAAAAATAATTTTGGAATTCCCATTCCTATGTTACCAAAGCTGGTCTATTGATTTTTTTTTGTATAACGTGCAGTTTTCGCATAAAAAATAAAATTCATTTGTATCTCTAAACCTTTTACGAGAAAGCAATTTAAATAAAATACAACTTTAAACAAAAATTTATTTAACATTTATTTAAAATTTATTTACACAGTAAAATTATAAAATTAAAATGATCTAAACACAAAATGCACCCAAGAATAACCTCCTTAAATATTAGCATGTAATTAAGAAACATCTTGATAATTAAAATCTAGCAACCCTATGTATAACCGAATTAATGAAAATATTTTGAATAATAATTAAATTGAAAAGGCATGGCAATACTTACCAGCTGACGATGCTTGCCATTTGTCAGTGCACCACTTGCCTTCGGCACGTTTGCTCCTCTCTCGGATATTGTACTCGACTTGGCGAAGTTGCTTCTTGTAGAGGTTAGTGTCGCATCTGGCCGGCATTGGCAAGGTGGAAGGTGGCATCGGCAATAGGTCCAATGGGGAGCCATGCCACATTGTCCCATTGCCGGTACTACACCAGACTAATGCCGTCGGACACTCGAGAATTATGCAGTGGACGATCGAAGCTAGTTCCAATACTGGAAAAGACAAAGCGTAAACAATGGTGACTGACTATAGTAAGTTTTAAAGACAAGGAACGAAGACGAGATAATAAACAATGCTTAATTATAAATGTTTTTCAGATATTCAGTCAGATATATAGATATTCAAATGTGTTTTTATTCCCATTATTTTAAAAATCTAAAGAAACATATAAAGGAAGATATTATAAGCAAACTAAACAAAAAATTGTATTCATATATGTATTTGTGCATATTGGCATCAATAAGTAAGTCCTCTGAGACTGGACATAAAAATATATGAGGCAAAATCAGAAAAATTCTACAAAATCTATACCAAATAATCTTTAAAACTCACCTAAAATAAATTAAAGCCAATATGGTGGAACAACTACGATGACATCACATCTCTATATAACGTAAGATTTAATAATAGTAATCTCATTAATTTAAAATATTTACTGATTTTAGTATGGCAACAACAAAATTCTATGGCCTGACATAGGTTTCGAAAAAACACTTTTAAAATAAATCAAATATAAAATATTTTAAAAACTTGGCAGAATGGGAACTAAAGTTTCTTAGCTGAATTGGGTGTTATTTTTATAGTTTTTTGTATAAAATGCGCCAAAATATCGTTGTTTATGTTTAATTTTAACCTCACTTTTTTCGAAAACCATATGTAAACAGCTAAAAATTGCCATTAAAAATTATTGGTCACAACACAAGTTGAAGAAAAATTAAAGTCTTTACATGTGAATTTTTTGAAAGTTTTGAAAGTTTGATATACAAATATATACATCGTTGTTTTTCTGAAGCTCAGCCTGAAGATGGGATTAACCCGAAACCTGTAGCTATTCAAAAATCTATTAAAAGTTAATTGAAATTTGAAAACGTTAATTTTAAACATTGATAACTTTTCCTTATTTCGCTGTTCATTGTATACAAAAACCCAGGATATATTTTTTGTAATTTTGATAAGCTACACAAGGATAGTCTAAGATAATAAATTTTTATTATTTTTATATTGCCCCATAAAGGATGGACTTAATAACTAGAATGAGATATTTTTAAAACATGTTTCAAATATCAAAATAATGCTAACACAAGAAATTATGTAGGTTCTTTCTTGGTAATTTGTGACCTCATTTTACTATTTATGTACCTATATATTTGTCTTGGATTTTTGGCATCTGACCTGTTTCTTTCTTTAAACTGACCTGCTTTTTTTAACTCATAAATTCAAATTTTTGACCTGGCAGACCTGCCAGCACAAAAGTTTCAACCGATTACAGTATGCTTCGCCCCGTAGAATCAGAATGCAGAAATTTCAAATTGTGGTGAGTTTTTCGGGAAAAAACTGGACTCAATCCACAATTTGTGTTTTCAAATTCAGAATCTACAAAAAAAGCACACAAGAATCAGTTGTCAACACTTGTTCAGTTTCTTTAGTTGTTGGCCAGGATAACCACGTTGTTTCTGTGAAATGTTCTGATATCTACTCAAAGGTTTATAGGGTTTTCTTTATTAACCTGATTGATATTGCTTAGAAAATAAGTAATTAAAATAGGTAAGTGGTAAGAAAATTTAGGCTACTTTGACAGCCCATAGGAACACTTAAATATATATTTGTTTAAATTACAATAACATGTTGAAGATGTGGTTAACTATGAGACTAAAACTCATGAGCCATCTCAACTAATAAACAAGACTAATAAATTTAAGTACTGCAATCTTACTTTGACAGTACTACAACCAAAGGCTTCACTCACCAATATCCTTGTGGTGCGGGCAATTCTGATATTCCAACAGAGTGCTCTGCACCGGATTAACACTAACGTTCTCCTTCTTCTCCTTGTCGGCATCCTTCTGTTCGGGTTTCGGCGCATCGCCCTGCGGCGACGTGATCAAATTTGACTCCGCCACGTTATTCAACATGTATCCGAGCTTCTTGCAGCAGAAGTACGCCAGCCTTCGCGACAGCAGCTCCGACTGGACGAACTCGTCCATGTACTGCATCGTCAATGGTAAGAACAATTTTAGGATACCATCGTCGCTCGGCTGCGACCTCAATTTCTCGACAAGCTCGAGCACCCAGTGCAGTACATCCTGCCTATCTAGGAGGCCTTCGTCGTACATGTACTTTAAGAGTTTCGTACTGTAGAGCCAGTATTTCAGGGCCACTTTTTGTTCGGTGTCGTTGCTAGAGCCGGACAGGGGAGTGTTCTGTTGTTTCTCCACCTGCGAGTAGTACTCTTGCAACTTTGGCACTTGATCCTTAAGGAATTTTAACACCGTTACGGTCCACTCTAAAAAATTGATGAAATACAAATTAGTATAATGATGCATAATAAAAAATGTAAATTATAGAACAAAAATAATTGAATAATTGAAACAAATTTTTAAAAAGCTAAGTTAAATAGTTCTGTTTTCTTGATTTGGTTTTAAGCATAACATAAAATGTCCTGAAAACGATTAATTAATATTGATCGTATTCTAGATAAAAAATTAAATGGAACAAATCTATCTACCAAAGTTTTTGTATAAAATTTGTACATTGGCATAACTCAGTCAAAAGTAGGTAACTTTTACTGGAGAATCTTTTGAAAAATACATTTACCACTTGTGTAAAATACCACATATCTATATGAAATAATACATATTTTATCAAAGTATAGAAGATGGTGATATACAGGCGGGATGTAAATTTTAAATAAATTAAAAATTACAGCAACAACCTGGATTTGAACCAGGGACCTTTGTATCGCTAGTACAATGCTCTAATTTATTTAAAATTTACATCCCGCCTGTATATCACCATCTTCTATACTTTGATTAATTTCATCATTACGGTAAGTCCGTATCATACGCTATGTTCGTATATTGATTTCTAGTAACATATTTTATATACGACTCACATATAATAAGTTCATTGCATACGTATCTATGACTATATAATCATCATCACACGCGCCAATGATTATAATGACACTTTTACAGCTATTACAGTTCGTTCAAATAATGACCTCATTATTTGAACGAACCTGTCATCATTATATAACGCTAGTATCAAAGTCTGTCAAACCCTACGTGGATGACAGTTATTTGACAGTTCACCTCGCCATCATTGACAAATACATTTAAGATATTTGATATAAAGAGGAATTTATGAGTCGTAGATAAAACATCATATTCAACTTGCACACAACGGATATAAATCACTTGCATGCTTCATGCTCGCAATTTATCTCCTTAGTTATGTGCTTGTCTAAAAATAGACCATTATACTAATTTGTAGAGATTATGAAGAATAATATACTATTATTTATTAGAATCTGTTTTAATACTAAAAAATGACTAATTCGTAAGCTACATTTCTGAAAAGTGCTAAAATATTGATTTTAAAAATGTGCTGTACTTTTACTTCGCAGATAGAATTGAAAAATAATTTTTTTAAATTCTTTGCCATGTTATTATCTCTTTTAGCTTTAATGTATCAACAACAGATCATTCTATCTTTTGAGTTTATCAGAAAAAGTCAAAACTGTACAAATTTGCAGATATGACCTCTCTAATAAGAGCTACACTTCTCATATTCTAGGAATCACAATATAAATTACAGTTTACTTATTATATAATAACAATTTCAATGAACATAGGAATGATTTTAATCACACAGCCATTATTTTTACATATTAATTAAAGTTTCTAAAACCGGTTTCCAAATCACAAAAAAAACATGAACCCTAGATTTTCTGATAATTAACTGATCTATCACATGTAGGTATTTGGTTTGTTAGTTTGTACAGCTTTTAGGCAGGTCTGACAAGAATAAATATAATTCTTATTGATATATTTAATCAAAAATATTATAGCCCAGTATTGGAGCTGCAGTGGACATTTAAAAAAAAATTAATCACTAAATGAAACATGTTTTAAATTGCTTTATTTACAAGCACTTGATTTATTTACAATGGAAAACTGTTGTTTACTTGCTCAACAGACTTTATACAGGTAAAAAATCCGATAAAAGCAATGTTTAAAAGTAAAATAGTTTAAAACATATTTAAACACATTTTAAGTGTTCAAATTATACCGTTTTAAACATAAAAAGTAAAAACACTGCTTTTAGAAACTGCAAAATTCCGCCATCCAATACAAAGGTATTATATTTAATTAACAAATACATATGTAGTAAGAAAATCATTTGGACGTGAATAATAATAAACTTATCTTCTTCGTCACTGTTTACAAATTTAAAAGGCCAAATCATTGATATTATGATGCTCAACCAATGCAAAAAATCATTTGATATCAAATAAAACAAAACATCAGAATATCATATCCAATAATAAATCATTTAAAAAATCTTTATTATCAATCAAACCCTGGACACCAAAGTCTATCATATGGAGCAATATCTTCTAGATTCTAGAATACATTAAGAAAAAAAGCATTTATCTTAAACTATGTAGCTCTCCCTAAAATATCTTCATTAAACGAATGAATGATGATGAATGAATTAAATGAATGATGTTTTTGAAAATATTTTATTTACCCTGTATTATAAATTAGTTCTTTTATTAGATATTTATACATAACGCTGACCATTAGATTTAAGTGGGTATGTTCTGGAAAAAATGGTATTTGTTTTTGTTTTTTAATTTGTAAGGGGGATTGTTACTTTTGATACATAATGATGAAATGCTTCAAATCTGGCAACACCATTATTTAGAAAACATTGGCTAAATATTAAATTTTATTGGGTGAATAGATTTTTGACTAATTTCTCTTGTGGGAAGATTCTGTTTTATAGTCCACCAAATATCTGAATTGTTGTAGAAGAATCTGCTTCAAACAAAAGTAGCAATTAGAACTTTTTTTCAAATTAAAACATGTGTCCAACAATTTTCAAATACTTTAAATTTGTTCTATCTAGTATGAAACAATTTTATTTAGCACCAAAGATTCTATTATTCTATCAAATCTTTCACGGTTTAAACTGCTGCGTTACGTATAAAGGTCCATCATTTTCAGTTGGTAATTATATTTATTCATAAACAATATTTTCTATTGATATGTTGAAAATAAAATAAACTGTCTGCAAAGTAACAATACAAACGATTCTCAAACAGAATATTTTATTACATTTAGTGACACCGATCTGATATTTAGCTAAACACAGCAGTATAACTCTGTCAAACACATGACTAACCTGTAGTAGGATCTGGTAATTGTCGTTTCTTCATTTTAGCTTCCGTTACAGCAACAGTATATGCCGAACTAAGTTTAATAAACCACGCAGCTCTCATCATAGGAACTTGATACTCGCACAGTGTCGTAAATATTTCCTCCTTCTTATTAAAATTGGGAGCTTTCTTCGACAATATCATCAACGGTTTAGAACCGGCCAAGTCTTTAAACCATGCCCTAATGGCATCCTTGGTTCTTTGCGTTGCTTGCCAAAAGTTATCCTTGTGATTAATTTGCTGCTTTTTCCTACCAGAATCACATAAGGTATTAATTTCTTCCTTACGGGCTATTATGGCATTGAAATAAGCCCCTACTTTACTAGCGGTTACATTATGACTTTTATCTCTCGCAGAACCAAATTCGTCGCTTAAATGAGTTGACGGGGGAAAGCCATGTTTTACATTCGTCACATTCAGTTCATCCTCTTTCTGCTTTGGGTCTTGTGGATATACATCGGGTGGGCCAATTCTTGGCTTCTTTAAAGGCCTCTTCTCATAAAGACTACTACATAACATGTTGTAGGCTCTTTAACTATTTCCGGGTATTTTCTTCCACTTCACTTCTCACATTTCTTCTTACAATTACGAGTTAATCAATAAGTTAGGGTGTCCTTAGCGGGGGTAGCATATTTATTGTTATTGTTATCACTATTTACTTAAAAATAAACTAAAACTTATGTTGGTGGCATATCTCCGTGTCAAATGTCAAATTTATGATGCGGAACAACAACGCCCCCTGCTTTGCACTAATCGAAAGAAATTAAAATTTTAAGAATTTATTAATTTCTGCAGTAAAATTGTATATTAAAGTTACGACATCATTTACTATTTATATATTACGCAACTCTTACTAGTTTAATTGTTTTCAGTCAGAATTAAAATACAAAGTGCAAATTTAGTGCTAAGGCAGTACCAACACAGAACCGAACAAACTTAAATTTCTCCAGAATTTTCTAACCCTCATAACCTCACTTTTACCAAGAATCATGAACATTGGGAATTCTCTTATAAAGGCATACAAAACCCTACCGAAAAATCTAATAATAAGTAATGTAGCGACTAGGGGTTACGCTTTTAAGAGCGATTTGAAAATCAAGTGGGTACGTCCAGAGAAAATAGCGTGTTACAAACCGGAAAAAAGCGGAGATTTGGAACTATACCCCAAAATAGACCAGAATCAAATCCAAGCAAAGTATAGAGATTGCAAAGAGCTAAAAGATGCAGATCCTATCGTACAAAAGTTATTATCGTTGGAGTTTGCCCCGTATTCACACACTATTTCAACGTACGTAGACAACATGGCTGATCGTGTTGAAAGGCATGACAACGATTACGGATCAGTAGAAGCACGGATAGCGAGATGGACTGGTGGTATTCGAGCATTGCAGGATCTTATGGAAAAGTATCCAAGGAACAGACGTATGAAAGTACAGCTGAAAGAATTAATTGACAAACGGAAGAAGCATTTAAAATATCTGCGTAAATGGGACTATAAGAAGTTCGAATGGTTATTGGAGAATTTAAATATTGTGTATAAACCACCACCATCGCAGTATCATAAAGTTACGAGGAAGGAGTCGCTGACGAAACTTACAAATAAGTATTGCGATGAAGTTATCACGAAGAAATTTGATGAGTATAAGCAGGCGCTACGAGATGAACAGCCTGGTTTCTTGGAGGAGAAGATTAGGTCACTGGAATTTATCCGAGATGAGGAAAAGGCATGCGGGGTTCAGATTTCGGTGTCGCAAGACAAAATTGACGATGCTAAGCAGAGGTTGGAAGTTTTGAGGAAGGACAACCAAGTACAGGCAAAGGAAGATTAACTATTGTAGATATTGTTATAGAATATATATTTAAATTTGAAAAATGTTTTTCGTTATTGACCTAATATTATAATTTTAATTTATCTGCAATATTTTTTAATATAGGTACAAAGTGATCCATTAAATTTTTGACATAATCTGAAAAAGATAAATTTTAAGAATGTAAAACAGGGTAAACTTAATATATTCGCAATTAGTTTGAACTAAAAGTTCCCTTCAGCCAGTATCTATACAAGTGCATTTGCATCATGGTCATGTATCATGCGTGTTTAAGAGCTGTCAAAGTAAGAACACAGAGTGAATTTATACTTATTTAGTTGATTCTCAATATTTTTACCCATGTAATTTGTTAAATATGGTATATTAATGTGGGTTTCACTGACGGTTGAATTACATTTCCACTTTCTAGCTACGACGAGAGAGCAGTGTGAAAACAAAATCAGCTGGTATATTTTTTAAAGATTAATTGTTCTGTGTATTTTCGGCTAACATTCTCTGATTGAATTCCAACTAATGTTGTCTACTTTCTAATTAATTAGTTATTTAATAACAATCATTTATTTGTATTTTTGTTTTTTTGCCAATATACTGTAAGGGTGTAAAATACAATGGTAGGGGGTAGGTTTTTATTTCAAAAATTATTTTAAAAATATCTGGAAAACGGTACGGGTACAAACAAAAATAAAAAGATACGCGGTCCATGCTTGCACAATTTATGAAATTGTGCAATAGTTGTGTAATTTGAATAGGATCCTATTTAAATTAAATTCAAATTGTAAATAAATAAGAGGTATTATTTCCTTTCCACAAAAAGGGTGCACCAAGTGGAAACAAATTGCTAACTGTAGAGAAAAAATTTTTTTGTAAAACTGGTGCCAAGTACAAACTTCACAAGATTGTTTTAATTTTATCACGAACGGTAGGGGTTTAAACGGAACTAAAAACGGTTCAAACTATTGCAAACCTTCTTGAGAAAAAAAAATGGAAAAACGGCGGCCAAGTTCACATTTTACAAAATTGTTTTAATTTTATCACGAAAGCGGTAGGGGCGCAAACAATCTGTTCGAAAATTTTTTTAAAGTGTGTGGCCAACTACACGTTTTACAAAATTGTTTTAGTTTTATCCCGAAAATGGTAGGGGCGCAAATGAAACTAAAAAGGGTGCAAACAAACGCAAACTAAATTGCAAGTGCTACGTACAAAAATGAAATTTTGACAAAAATTTTGCCCTGTTTTCACTTCACAAAATTGTATTGACGGTAGGCATTCATACGAAACTACAACGGGTGCAAACAATTGCAAACGACCTGAAGAAATAGAATTTAAAATTTTCAAAACGCAGGTGTCTACTGTGAAAGTGCCCCCCCCCCGAATTTGTTGCGGGGGTGCAAACGCAAAGAAAAAGTGTGTAAACAATTGCATACGAATAGCAAACAATCTGTAGAAATACAATGCCAAATTACGAAAAAAGAGGGGCCAAGTTCACTGTGGTCTCAACTCCTTTGTTTATTTGGGTACGCGCTTCACTTCACGCAATACATCGGCGTTGTAGAGTTTTCGTACTTTTTTTTAGTACTACACGTTATGTTGCAGTTCCTTATTTTGTAATAAGCGTCTGTATTCGCAGTGTTTAAACAATTGTGACGTGAAACGGTTTACGGTTTTCGGGTTTGTTTCGACATTGTGAGTGTTTTTATTGCATAGCATTATTTATCGGTCATGCTTTTGTTAGGGGGGCAGAACAGGAAACATTGTCACCCAATATGGTTATAGAACCGCCTATAGCGCCACGACGCCTTCTCTAGGTGAATAAATAATCAATTATCAGCACTATTAATTTTGACTCCATGATCTGTGTAAATGTTGGACTGTGGACATGATGGAAGAACCGTTCATAAGATTGCTGGCTGCATGTGGATTAAGGTATGTAATACATTTATAAGTGTACATTTGTCGGTTTTGACCTGATCCAACAATATCGAGTTGATTCCATTTCAAGAGGAACTTCATTACCAAATGTGGGGAGTTATTGAACAAAGTATACATTCGTACTATTATACCAAATACAAACATTACCTACATTTTTGTTTGTCCAATCAAGGAGACATAATTGAAGACATGAGAATGAAAAGTGAATAAAAAGATATGGTTTCCCATGGTCTTTAGCCACTTTGCATTCTTATGAGCCCCTCAATTATTACCTATATTCTTCCTAATGTGCAAACTGTGCTTTTAGTCAAAGCTGGGCACAAAAGCGTTAAACCGTTAATCGTTAATTAACGAAGTTAACTATCTGATTAACTTTGCCCAGCTTTGCGTTTAGGCAATACAATAAAAAAATAGTTTATTTTGAATTGAAATGAAAGGCAATCCAGCGAAGTGAGTAGATTTTATTTATGTTCAACAAAATTTCAACATCATAAATGTAATCAAGTAATATGGCGTTATAAGTTTAAACAATACATTAGTCTCAGATTTTATTATAGATTTACTTCGATATGAGCAGAGAAAGTCCTACTTTGTGTAAGATAAATACATAGAATATATAATTCTTATCAGTACATAACTAAACTATTGTACATATCAATATCATACCGTTACATAATATACCATCCTTAATAATTACAAATCTGCCACATAACCTTCCATTATAACACCAGGAGCAATTTCAATAACGGCCCTCTCCATCGATTTCTTGTCTGCGAAATCAACTTTCTTCAAAGGCGACTGCTTCAACTTAGCCTTCTGTTCCAATATTTCTTTACTACCTCTCCGAGAATCAGTAATCCTATTGATGGCCCTCTTCATCGAGTTCCTCGTGATATTCGTCTTCTTCAGCATCCCTTGAAAGTTAAAAGGCGCATCATCTTCAGAAGCACTATGCCTTCTAGCCAACTTTTGCAATTCTGCTATCGGGTTAATAGCAGGCTCCACTGGTTTTATTGGTCTTACGTTAGCCTCATTCTTTACAGTAACAATTTCTGGTTGCCTAACAGGTTTTTCAACCGGTGATGGAGGTGTGGGAGTATGTGCATCCCCTTGCTTTTTCTGCGAAATCTTCTTGGTTAACAACTCCTCAATGAGCAACGCGCATGATAACTTACGCATGGGTATTTGGGGATCTCTATTGTAAGGCAAATTGATCAGTTTATCAGCATTTGTTTTGATCAAAACCTCAGCTTCGTGATCTTTAATACCTTGACCCATCAGAGAACTGATGATTTGGGATGAAACGTTGTCGCGCCATCGGAAAGGAGCGTCCCATGTTTCTTCAGACTCGGCTGTAACGCTAATAACGATTTTACGTTTAATTTACAGTAGGGTGACCAGCTTATGTAATCAAAAATTCTCGTAGAATTGACCACTAATTAAATAATGTACCTATAATATGTTCTAGTCTAGGTTGGTGACTTAAGGGCAAATCTACTGCCCAAACAACATTTGTTTTTATAATAATAAATAGAATCAATCGTATTTGATAGTTTTACCACAACTACCAACTGTTTCCGGTAACACTACTCTAGATTTGAAGATGGAAACCGCAATTTTCGAAATTTATGTCAAATTAATGTAAAAAATCTGATGTAGTTAGGCACATGACTTTATCATACTATTTACCAGTGTTTCCCAACACAAACGCTGATGTCGTGGCAATACTGTCAGTAGCATCAAAATACCTGTCAAGTCCTGGCTAGTTATAAATGTAATAACTTTACCAAAATGTTATACAAAATCTCCTCTACTTTAATTTATTATGTAACTATTTTGACGAAATTACAGAAATGACGGTTCATTCGCAACATCCTTAGAAAATGCGTAGAGGAAACATCCAGTTCGTTTGGACCCTTTTGAATCAAAAACTTTTCAGCTCTAAGTTTGGTTATGTAACTTCTAAATATGAAGTTTCGTCCCGAGACCTTTAGTTGTTTCCCCGGTATCGTCGCCATAAAAAACGGGTACACACACAGACATTTTTCAAATGTTCAGGTGAACCAAAAGGACATATTTCCACTTTAATCTTAAACCTGTTTCTCGCCGCGATTACAATACTTTGTCATACTGCGTATAATAAAGCAAAAATCATTAAATATCTACATGTTTCCCCACTTATTCCCCACAAAAGTCTTTTTTAGAAACCAAATATCATTTCGAGTAAAATGTTTTATATGGATCTATTTGTCTTTTCATTTCCTTAAGAAGCTACAGTAATTTTAAATATTAACAAAACAACGAACAATAAAAAATAAAATACATATCAAACAATCAAAAACCGAAAAAATAATAGGTACAATACCTATTACAACAATAAGAAGTAAATAAATAAGAGTAAAAACATCAAAAATAATAAAATTAAATTGAATAAACAATGAACAAAAATAAACCGTATAAAATGTTTACTGATTTTTTTGAAAGTAAATGTTGTTGCGACTGATAAGTTCCTCATGGACTTCCTGGTTTCTTAATAGCTAAAAAAGTTGAAACTGTTTAAAATACGGTATTGTTAAAATTTCTGCTTTAACTTTTTAATGTATTGAAACAAACTAATAAGTCCATATGAAAAAATGTATATTAAGTGCAATTTAAAAACAAAAATGTACATACAACTGAATTTTAATAAACAAAATCAATTGTTTTGCAATATGTACTACATTTCCAGTTGGATCAGTGAAATAAAATGAAACAACTTCATCAAATGTCTGATTAGCACTTACAATGGTTCATAGGTGCGTGAATAGTCTAGAAAACTAATACTATTCTTTGGAAGTAAAGCTGTAAAAAGCATAATGACAAACGAAAGAATAGAAACGGTTTTGCAGTGTAAAGAGTTTGCATGTTTCTGTTTCAGTTTACGGCAACACGTATACACGTCCAAATTGTTTAAAAAATTTAAAAAAAATCGCAGGAAAGAATGACCGAACTAGTTATATCTTATGCTTGTCACTTAGACCAGGCAATAGAGATTTTTGCGTGACAAAAATACTAGCAGGAAGCCGACGGTACCAGGTCACGTGGAACAGTCCGTAGATGTATTATGATTCGTTTCCTACTCCCAAATGTCATTTCTTAATTTGTTATAAACAAAAAACCTCAAAAAACATGTTTTTTTCATTTTTGCTTGTAAAAACTGAACCGATGTAGCAATCTTGATGCTTTCAACAGACGAATTGTAGAGAATGAAAAGCCAAAAAAATGAACCCTACACGCACTCGATTGAATTAATATTAACGGAGGAAATTAGGAAAAACCGGAAAGATCTGCGTTTTTCCAAAAATTCATAACTTCGCCATTGTCAAAGCTGTAGCGGAGGCTGTTCGCGTGAAAGTAGTGATTGATGGATACTTTGAGTGTGGACAACCCAGGCGTTGTCCGAAGATTAGTTTTTGCACAATTGCAATTTGAATATTTTTAAGCAATATGTTTCGGCGAGCCTGGATGCGTCGGTGGTGGTCCGACTTTATTTTTTTTACATATTTTGAAAGAAGAATGATTGTGCTACAAAACGTCTATTCTGATTTTGCGTTAAAATGCTGCGAATTAGGTGAAAAATGATTACAAACATGACCGAAAACTGCAGCTTTGAAAATGGCGGAGTCATGAATTTGTGAAAAAACGCAGATTTTTTCGGGTTTTCCTGACTTCCTCCGTTAATATTAATTCAATCGAGTCCGTGTAGAGTTAACATTTTTCGTGTTTTCATTATCTACAGTTCCTCTGTTGAAAGCACCAAGATTGCTCCATCGGTTCAGTTTTTACAAGCGAAAAACTAAAAATGAACGATTTTTTGAGGTTTTTGTTTATAACAAATTAAGAAATGATATTTAAAAGTAGGAAACACATCACAATACATCTACGGACTGTTCCACGTGACCTGAGACCGTCGGGTTCCTGCTACTATTTTTGTCACGAACTCAGTCATTTTCTGCTGGATTAGGGAAACTTTG
Source organism: Melinopterus prodromus (assembly GCA_964023965.1). Lineage (NCBI taxonomy): Eukaryota > Metazoa > Arthropoda > Insecta > Coleoptera > Scarabaeidae > Melinopterus > Melinopterus prodromus. The sequence continues at coordinate 14,484,074 of OZ030393.1, forward strand.
AAAATTGTACAACTACAAAGTTTTTGCCGAATTAGTTAGCAGGATGAATAATATGATTTAATTACTGAAAATATTCATTTATGTACCCCCTCGCATCTTAGCGTCCTGCCTTGGAGTATTAAAAACTTTAAAAAGTTGGCCACCCTCATCCACAGGGTAAATTTATGATACTCACGTCAAATTTGATAGGTGATCGCACATGTACGTTGTGTCGAAGTATGGAATATCGTCTAATCTGAATGGTAATTTTAGTACGGATGGTTGCATTTCTGATAACCATGTGCTCTCCTGCGCGTTGGGTTCTATGTTATCCGCTGATATTGGTTTGTTCGCCATTTGAAGGTTATGAACATATTTCTGGTTGAAGAAGTGTACCTATAAATATGCCAATTAAAACTGGTAGCTTGTTTAGACCTACTTAGTTACTTGTTGGGAGAAATTGAAAAGATGGTGCTGTTTAGCTGCTCTATACTGCAGAATAACCTGGAAGATCGACTTCTTCTTCCACTTATCAGCAAAAGGTTTGATGAAGTCTCGCGTTTCTTCGTCTAGGACTCCAGTAAGATTGCATACGAGTGGGCGATAATTTCTTCTAATAGACATACCACGATACGCTACAAGAATATTTAACGTAGATATAGATACACAAACGCTTAATATAAAACTTAAAAAGCAAGCAGACTTCTGAATCATTTTTATTCATTGTCCGTGCAATTATCATCGTCAGTTGACGGTTTGACAACTAAAACAAACAATTCAGAAGTATAAATACAGGAAATGATGGCGTGGATCTTACTTACCTTTTTGGAGGATTACTGCAGCTTGCTCTTCGGACATCTCCGCGGTTAGTGTAGATCGCCTTCTCAATTCAGCAACTAAAAGATGGATACGTATTAAACTTTCAAAGGAAGTAAAAACGACCCTTACCAGCTTTTTCCTTGTCTCTCTGCATCCTCTTAGCAATTTTTCGCCTAACCAAGAAGCTTCTCATCATGCATTGGATCTTTACTATCTTCTCGATTTGGTGCTCGTACATTCTCGACAGGTATTCTTCATTGTAATACTTGAGGAAGACTTTAGTTTTTCCAATTACCCAACCTTCCATCTTCAATCGTACCAAAAGCAATCGACAGTTGTCTCTTGTCGTTTCAACGTTTTCATCAAAACCAAACGCTAGGAATTTATACCTGAAATGTTAACCAGAAGTTGTATGGTCTACCATAGGAGACTTTACAAACCTAACCTTCTCAAGAACTCTGAGAAAATAATACGATGTGGATAACCTCTCTGTCTGGCCTTGGCCGTTTCAACAACAGCCATAGCTCTAATCTGCTGCTTTACAATTTCCGCATGGAAATTCTTAGGTTTTCCCTCAAGATCTGATCGTATGCAACGAACGAAATGGGTTCCTCCTGAACCACCGCCAACTGCAAGATCTTTCATCAGTTCTAAGCAAAGTGCTTTAAATGTTGAGGATGCAGTTCTCATCTTCTTCAGTTGTGAATACTAAAATAATGTTTGTTTAGGTAAGTTGTATGATGCCAAACGTTTGGATTTCTGTCTTCAGATTGGTGACGAAATGTTAAAAACCGAAATTTTTATTAATTGATTGTATTTTCGGGCATTGTTTCTTCACAGCATTGTCGTTGCTGGAGTCATGTAAATAGCAGTGGCGGAGGCCGGTTCATAGGCACAGTATTTATGAATTTGTAGTGACATGATTACTTAAAATTATCTGTTACATAAAATCAAAAGAATCTCTAGAAAACAACTGGCAGAATTATTAGTCAAAATCTAACATTATTTGTTTTCAATATTTTTTCCTATCCAAATGTGTGACAAAATGAATATAATTTGAATTTTTGCTCATAATGGAAATTTGAAATTAGGATAAGATCAGAATTGTGTGTTGTAGATTTCAACATGATCTTACATTCCAGATAATATTACTAATCTATTGCCAGTTCTGAGCATCTGTGGCAGAAATTATGTCGGGACCACTCATAAGAAATCAATAAATATACAGAGTGATTTGCAATTCTGGTCAAAAATGTATTTGGCTAAAATATAACAATAAAGCTATAATAAAAAATATATAAAAAAATGTTTCCGAAAAAGAGGACTGGAAACTGAAGCGACATTCAAAATTACGTAAAGGTATTTAGTTAAAATAATTAAATTAAAGGGAAGTATGCCAAAACAAAAAAAATTACAAGTACATATTTTTTACTTCCAATTTGGTGGTTTAAAATTAAATTTTCGCCTCGGGCTATTAGTATCTTGTATTAGTGCAGTATTCAACATTGTGAATGTACTTATGAGCATTCGTTTTCTTATTTAAAATTGTTTAAGAGAATATACAGGCTAAGCCAAAATTACCGAAACACCCAAATAATTCTCCAACCGCAAAAAAATTGCAAAAATTGTTCAAACAAAAATTATTTGGCTTTAAACAAGCTATCTTTTAAATATTTTTTCAATATGCTCATTTTATTATAGAAATTTGGTAACATTTGCTTTTTTAAATAGGACACCCTATATATTAATACATTTTTTGATTAATTCTAAGAATTTTTTATACGAATAATTTTTTTTTGTAAAATGAATTATTTTTAATTTGAAGATATTAACCAAAAATAGTCAAAATTACCGGAACACCTAAATAAATCTCCAACTGCAAACAAATTCGAAAAAAATTTCGAATGAAAGTTTTTTGGACTTGAACACCCTTTCGTTTAAATATACTTTTAGTCTACAGTGTGTTATAGATTTTTATTTTTTAATTCTAGGATTAATTCTAAGAACATTTTATAGAAATAAGTTTTTTTGATAATGCAGTATTTTTGAGTTATGGCCAATTAAGCAAAACTACTGAACTTGAAATTAAGAATATTTTCCCACATACATACACATTTATTTTAATGTGACATTGTGAATATTTAATTTAATTCTATTTAATTGCGTTGTGCTTTTCCCTTGATTCGTTTGATTAATGTAAAAGTTCATGAGTATTGATTAATTGCTTAAATAAAAGGCAATTAAATAAAAAGCAAGTTAAAAAATAAAAATTCTATAAAGAAGTAATTCCAACATAACATTCTTAGAATTTATCTTAGCATTAAAATATGTTAAATATAATATAAAATGTTCTGTTAGAAAAAGGACAGGTTTGCAAATTTCCATAATAAAATAACAAACAAAAACTTTTATTTGAAATTTTTTTTGATTTTTTTACGTGTTGAGAATTATTAAAGTGTTAAGGTAATTTTGACTATTTTTGGTTAATAGCATATCAATAAAAAATAATGCATTAATAACACAATATTTTTGAATATTTACAAAAAAGTGCAATTTTACAGTAGGTGTAATTTTCAACAAGTGCAGTGCGTTTTATTACAGACACGTTGACTTTTTATTTTTGGAGACGATTGAAACAAATTGTTTAACCATAACAAGACGATGCAGAATATTCTATTTGTTGATTAATGTGACTGATATGTATTCATTCGCCTGTTTTTATTATTATTTATTGCTTTTCTTTCACAAGATTATATTTATTATGTATGCCTGCCCATTTCTTTGTAATTGATTATTTTTTATGATCGTTCAGTTTAACATAAGATATGACAATGTCAATATCTGTAAAGATCCTATGGCAAAACATTATCATTATTAACTATTAAGACTAAGAATGCGATTGAATCTCTACTACTGGCGGAGAAACTCTTATAAAGAATTAAATAAATAATTATTTATTATATTTACCGCGTTTTCTTCATCTGAAGAGGAGGAAGACAGCTTATCTTTTCCCCTTTTCTCATCGAATGCAACGGTGATGTTCCCTGTCTTGTTTAGCTTATTTGTGAAGAATACCTTGACGAGCGAGTTTTCTGACATTCTTAGGACATCGATGATTTCAGGAGGAAGAAAGTCTCTGTTGGCTTTTGCGATTTCTTTAACATTATACGTTATCTTGCCGGTATAATGACAAATCGAGAATTCTTCTTCATTTAGTGCTTTGACATGGGAGGTTTCCATACTCTCCAAACTATCTGTAATATTATATCAGTTAATAACTCTTTACTTCTTATTTTTACAATGAAAACATACCCACAACAAATTTATCGCTGTGGTCGTTTTTGGTTGTGTTATCAATGATTGTCAGCAAGCCGCCTTTTCCTAAAATCTCCTCTAATGTTGTTTTATTGTCGTAGTAGTGTATTTGGTCATGTGGTATCCCCTCTTCATTCATATCTAAACATTCCCAGGCGAACACTCGTTGCAAGTATAAATAATGTAGTTGTTCATTCAGCGTGTTTACTTTAACTTGTGACAACGTATTCTCTTTATAAGATTCAACGCCAAACATGTCTAAAATTCGGATTGAATATTTTTCACCACTAAAAAGGAAAATGCATAATTTTTATATGGAATAAAAATATTTATTTGCTTACAAGATAACTCTTCCGTATGATAACTTATGGTTGATGATGTTGATGATATAATCGACCAGCCTTGAGTACAATACATTAGCAAGGACATCTCTTGCATTTTCCGCTTCTTGAGTGTTATGGTGTTTCTTTATGGCAGTACCTTTGCTGACGTAGCAATAATTGACCATCGCCCAGCATAATTTCTGTTGGTCAACTTTGAGTAAATCTGCAACCTTGATGACTTCGTCTTCATTCTCAAGCGCCGCAAAGTCATTTGCGAGTTCTTTGAATTTTACTTCGCCCAGCAACAAGATGGCGCTTAATATGGAGTATATGGTTTCGATGTAGTGTTCGGAGAATTCGTAATCGGTGAAAACTTTTTCTAATTCGTTGAATCGGTTGACTTTTTCGGACTGTGTGATCTTCGATTGGTATTTGTTGTCCAATCGTAAGTAGCGATACATAAAGTCATCTTGTAGGTGGTATTTTTGCAGACGGTCTGATTTTGACAGCGCGGTGTAGAAATAGTAGAAAATGTGAAAGTTTGGTTGTTCTCTGAAAAAGAAAGTACATGAAATGTTCATCAGTATTTTTGTGTTCTATAGTGGCAAGAAAAACTTTTGATGGTGCACGCAAGTCATGTCTAAATAGAACTTCATGTGTACAGTGAGGTTGTTCGACATTTTTCAGCTTTAAAATTTAGGCGTCATTCGTACAGTTTTATGTTAAACTTTATTTTCATGTTAACTCTTCAATAACTGCGGTGTAGTGATAAGGTATAAAATCGAAAAGGTATTACAAGAAATCGATCTTTGAACAAAAGCCAAAAGCACGTATCAAACGCACGTCTTTCACGCCAATATTAATCAATGGCGTAGCAATACAATATTGGCCAAAATTGTTCCAATTAATATATTAATATTTGGTCACATTTTCACATTGCTCACATTTTTTTTATATATATTATGCAAGAATGAGAGTAATCTTTTTTATGTCCTACATGATCATAAAAAAGTGACATTTTATATCTTAGATACCGGGGAAAAAGCAGCTACTTTATGCCCGCGAGAGCATTAAGGATTGTTAACGCCCTCGCGGGCATTACACGTTGCCATGCTTAATATGTCAGATAAGTTAATTGTCGGGATTGCCACTCAACTCCGAATTGATTGTATTGTATTCAACTCCATAGATACGCATGTCACTTGATTACGTCAAAGTATTTATTAATAATATTCAAACGTAGGAACAAAACCATTGAAGGACATAAAATTTTGTATGCACCTCGGGCATTATTTGATGTATATACCCTCGGGCGACTTAAAAAGCCTTCGGGCCTATCGGCTTTCGAGCTTTTTAAACGGTCACTCTCGGGGCATAAACATCCGTGTAATGCCCTTGGTACATAAATAACTATTATGTACCACGGGCATTACTTTATGTTTATTCCCTCTGGTGACTTAAAAGGCCGGTAAACGGTCACCCTCTGGGCATAAACATCCGTTTAATGCCCTTGGTACATAAATAACTATTTCGAACAGTTACTGCCCCTCGATCATTTTAAAATATTTTCCAGTACACGACATTTTCTCTGTTACTAAAGAAGATACTTAGTTATAAATGAGAACAGTTGCAGCAAGTCACAAAATGTGACTTGAGTCACAGAGTTTCCCAGTTTTGAAGCGCATTCATTTTGCATTAACAGCTCGAATTGACGGGAAAGGGGTTTCTAGTCGCCTAATGGTCGCTACCCATACTGTAACATTATAAATCTTCCCAAAATACACTTGTAATATTGATTCGAGAGAAAATTGGCTTTGAAATTGTGAATTACATTTTAGAGATGATGACGAAAAAAGTATGTACGTAATATAATACCGACGTGTTTAGTATTATATTAAACATATGTTATCATTTATCAGGTTATCATGTTTTCCAACAAAGTCTTCAAAGCCAGTAAACATTTCAAAGTGTGAACGCCATACTTTGGTACCTTACGTATTCCAAAACATGGCCGATAAATTATTTGTATTCTAAAAATGAACAAGTTCATAAAACATCAAATACACACAAGCATTGAGAGTACCCTAAGAAACTATGAGAGAAGGCAAACAAGACATTTTGCATGTAATTTATTTATATTATGTTTGTCTTAATAGAAGTTATTTTAAGCACTTTGATCATTTTCTCTATTTTTATTAAATACAACCAACAGCAATTAGTTGACGTTTGTGAAGAATAAAATAAGAAATAATGAAGCCCGATTAAATAAACACGAAAAACTTGACGATAGCTCTGTATGTATTCGGTAACGACTCGATTCTTACTAAATACCTGGTATAGAAAGAAATATAAATACTTGGCATTAATAAAAAATACTTATATGTGACCCCGCACGAGAGAATCGCCATAACTGCCATCTCTCTTTTCCATAGTATTGACTCCTGTATGTGAAGGCTGAAGAGAAACTATTGAAATAAAGTGTGTGATACTCCTGAATCACTTCTACATAAGTGGTATGACTATCAGCATTTTTCCTCTCGGTGTAAACATGGGTGCGAGAAAAATGAAAAAAAGCTTCCCGATTTTTCTTTTTCTTTCCGTTTTTTTTTTCTCCTAATCCGCTTACCACAAATATTTGAGTTTTTGTTACGGTTGAATTTAGAGTCTCTTCTATAGATTGCCGTTTTTTTTTTCTTTAAGTTTTTATATAACAAAGGATGTAAACAAGATTTTAATGGAAGCGAATATCTCTGTATCGAATATTAGCACGATAATGGGATATGCATGTAAACAATCGCCATATTTTATTTAATTCGGCTGCAGACGAATAATTGCATAGACCTTTTTACGTAAATTTTTAAAGCGATATTTGTATTAAAGCGATAGAATGTTATAAATTTAAATATAAATTTCCTTCAGCGCGGACTACGTCAATCGTAACGGTAAAGAGTAACATAGCTGGGACAGTACCCGCACGATCATTTACTTAATACGATGAGAACAATTTCGGAATTTTAACTAATAGTGCGATTTAAATATGGTACAATGAATTTAGATGGAAAATTAGTTCTAAGTAATGATATTTTACAAAAACAGATTCAGACGTTTCGAGATGAGAGATGGCAGTTAGACCTTTTTACGTAAATTTTTAAAGCGATATTTGTATTAAAGCGATAGAATGTTATAAATTTAAATATAAATTTCCTTCAGCGCGGACTACGTCAATCGTAACGGTAAAGAGTAACATAGCTGGGACAGTACCCGCACGATCATTTACTTAATACGATGAGAACAATTTCGGAATTTTAACTAATAGTGCGATTTAAATATGGTACAATGAATTTAGATGGAAAATTAGTTCTAAGTAATGATATTTTACAAAAACAGATTCAGACGTTTCGAGATGAGAGATGGCAGTTAGGGCGATTCTCTTCTGCGCGGTCACATATACTGTTAGTTCATATATTTTTGCTTTCGACAGTTACTTATAAATCTTCCGGATAGTTTTTTTTAATTATGTTGTTTTTCTACTTTGCGTTCGTTATGAACTCATAACGAAACCGGTTTCGGTGTCGTTATGAAAACACTAGGTCACAAACATTTGGTAATTTTTAGTTTTCCAAGATTGATGATATTGACGTCAAGTGTCAAATAACGCTGACACCCATCTGACATCTCAATCGCTATTGGCTCCCGTGAGTCGAATTTGTGAGTTTTACTACAACTACCAACTGTTGAATATGAAACTACTCTAAATTGTAGGATGACAACCGCAATTTTCGAAATTTATGTCGTATATACTCGTTCCATTTGGGCACTCCTCGCTACGCTCGTCGTGCCCAAAACTACTCGTGCGCCAATTCTTGTCTTATAAAACTTGTATTATAATATACTATTCTGAGGTATTTTGTATCAATTAATGTAGTGCATAAGTACATTATTAATTCCATATTTTGTAGTTGTCATATAATCAAATACTTGTAACATAGTGGCTAATTATTAGTATAACTCTAAGTGTCCGATATAAAGTTTCTAATCATCGCATGTTTCAAATTCTACAAAATAACTTCATATACCCACAGAAACACATTCAATTCAAATATGGCGGATGCGCCGGATTTAAAAAATAAATGGTTTATTCTAAAATACATACATGGAAGATACCCTGAGCTTCTCCAATTGATAAACTGCGAACGTGCATCCGCTAACTTTACGCGATCTCCCATAAAATACTTCAGTTTTGAGGACGCATCTTGTGGAATTGTCATTTAGCGGGGTGGCTGCATGCGTTAACGCGTGAATCAATTTGATGCCGTTCTTGATTCTACCGATGCCTATGTTGTAGTTCTCTCCCAAATGTAATAGGTGATCCATGAGATGTAAATAATTTGTGGTCTTTCCGGATTTTGATTCTCCCGCTAGAACGATATTCTGCGGAATGAGGTGATGCAGTGCATCTTGGTAGGCGCTGTCGGCCACCGCGTATACGTGAGGGGCGTTGTCGGAACGGGATTTGCAGTTATATTTTCGATGATACTAAAACATACAAAAAAACGCAGGTGTTGGAAATTTTTGCAAATTTATAATTTCAAAACATCATAGATTCTCATAGAAAAGTCATAAGGGTCTCATATTAAATCTGAAACTTTCAACTGAATTCCTCAAGTTCAGAATATCATTGTTCCCCGGTATTTCAATCTTTTTCTGGAAAATTTTCTGGGGATTATGAAATTTGTACTATTATTTTTTTACAGAATAAAATATTTATTGGCCAGAATTATACGAAAATAAATGGCCGGGTTATACCGTGCGTCAAAATGGCAATTGCTGACGTTTAGCGAACCATGTTGCTCGCTTCTTTAGTGCAAATACTGATTAGGTACTGAATACAATATTCAGTTAGAAGCCAGCAACATTGCTTCTTCAGACCTAACTGAATATGTTTGTTTGCAAAACGTCAGCAATTACGAATTTTGACGCACGAATAGACAAAACAAAAATATAAAAACTTGCGAAAGGACTACTTTCTACAAACCTGTATAAGGTCATACTTAAAATCTGAAATCATTTCACAGTTGGATTAAGATTTATGTTAAGAAATAGCTAGATTTCATTATTATGTTCGCAATTAACTTACTTCCAACCCATAGATGTCTTGCTGTTCATTGGGATTCAACACCAACAGAATATCACCGACGAATGTCTGGAACTGTCCAGATTTTATTCTAAGCTCAAGCTCTCTCAGTATCGCCTCTTCATTGAGATGATCTAAGGCGGCCAGATCTTCAATTACCATCTTCTCAGGCGGTTCGTCTATAACAGTCTTTAGCATTGATGACTTCACAAATTCTTCATGGTGTTCAAAATGTGCCCCATCCTCCAATATTGCAAGACGAAGAGCTTTTATTTCTTGCGTAAGCTGAAGAAAACAGAAAATAATTAAATTATGGTTATTTTTCGTAGATAATTTGTAATTTCTTACATAGTAATTATTTTCTGGAACATTAGTTAGGAATGGATGTTCTAGGAGTTCCATGGCATACGGACGATGTTCTGGATTTTTATTTAAACACCTGAAAATAAAATGTATTGATTTGTGTTAGTTGATGGCCAGTTTTGATGACATACTCCGAGACAAAATCGCTATACATTTCCGTCCAATTCCCTGGTCTTTGGAGGGTAGGTGGGGGATTTCTGACGATTTGGAATAGTGCTCTGGTTGGATGCATACCACAGAATGGTGTCTTGCCATCGCCCAGTTCGATGGCTGTTATGCCAAGAGACCAAACGTCAGCTCTATTACCGTAGCCATCGTCGATGTAGTCCGACGTAGAAGATACAACTTCAGGTGCCATCCAGCAAGGGGAACCCATGCTGGTGTCCGTTTTGCCGAATGTGCTGTTCAGCTGGCGCGAGTAACCGAAGTCTACCAGTTTTATTTCGCCTTCGTGCGTCATCAGGATGTTGCTTGCTTTTATGTCGCGATGCATGATGTGGTTTTCGTGGAGATGGACGACTGCCTGAAATTGAGAATTTATGCAAATTTATTATTGACTCTGAAGAAAGAGATCTATTATAATACTCCTTATTCTTATTAAAGAAAACGACAATACAAGCCAAGATAAAAGGGATTTTTTATACTGAATCCATAATGTCCGCACTTATGTTTATGTGCGTTTAATAGTTTTTCAAATAAGTATAAAAATAACAGGTTTCAAACGTTGACTACAGAAGTGCAAAATCTGATGTGGCTAGGCACATGACTTTATCATACTGTATATAAAATTAATAGTTGAGCAGCATGAGATTCTATTTGATCGAGATCGGTCGTGTCTGCATTAAAATAAAACTAGTTAGCCAGGGTTTGACAGATATTTTGATACTATTGGCAATAGGTATTGTGAAAACATCAGCGTTTGACACTACCTACTGTCATTAGAATGAAAATATCTGTTAAATCCTTGCTAACTAATGCAGACACGATCTCGATCAACTAGAATTTGCTCGTACAGCTAACTAATAATTTTACCAAAAAATTTCATAGACATAAATTATACAAACTTTCTTCTACTTTAATTTATTATTTAACCATTTTCACGAAATGGTGGGTCATTTGCAAAATCTTTGAAAAATGCTTTGAGGAAACATCCAGTTCCTTTGGACTCTTATGAATAAAAAGTAGTTTTTCGTTTAATAGTAGTTTTTCCGGAATCGTCGTCATAAAAACGGGTACACACAGATACACACACAGAAATATTTCCGCTAAAATCTCAATTGTTTTTTTTTGGCACTATTACAATACTTTATCGTACTATGTACCTATGATAAAGCAAACGAATAATAATATCCGTTTTTATGCTATCTTCAAAAGTGGCAACGATGGGTAGGATACCGACATGCAAGAAGATTGTTTACTTTATCCTGGTACTGTATATCAATTATTCGCTTAACGCTGCAATTTGTTTACACATTTTGTGAATGTTTACGATTCTTTTTTATTTTTTATTCTCTACGTTTGTCATGATTTTCAAAAAAATCTTGTCAACTAAGAAAAACAAAAAATCAAGACTATATTAAATAAAACTTTAATACTATGTATTCTACTTTGGTTTGTTAATGAACACGTTGTCACTGGTCTAGCTTCATATAAAAACCGTCGGTAACCATGGCTACGGTTAACATATACTAATCTAATTTGTAAATATATATAAAATTAATGGCTGAAACTAGAAAACATCCTATAACACGGATGTTTTCGTCTTATAAAACATTTTTTTGCATTTGTTCAAACCACTCAAGCCGTCAACTGACTTCTTATAAAACTTTTGTAATAAAATACTATTATGAAATTGAAGCGTCCAGTAAAATGTTAAAATAGGACTATCAAATTCCTTTAAAAAAAGTCTTTTCAAACAGCAAATGGTGCCGAACGCAATACTTTATTTGTGAAAGGGTTTATTTTACTCTTGTCCATATCTATAGATTTCTCTGGAGCATTGCTATCGGACAAGCCGGCAATTTTCCCATCCACAGCGTTTCACAAAAAACGAGACAACAAAAACACAAATTTTCAATTACTCGTATTCGCAATGATATTTATTCAATTCATTTACTGAATCGTTTTTTGTCTTGTTTAATTTGAAATTAAACAGCACGTAATGACATTTGTTTGGTTTTGGTAAAAAATAACATTGTTTTGCCCGACAGGAATCGCTTTGTTATCATAATTTTTGTAAATCTGCATGACACTGCTGGATTAGGTACGTTTCAATATTTTCGCTTTTCAATTGATAAAAATATTCGTAGGTAAGTTTGCAATCGTCTTTTGGTCACTCGCGATTGGCTATTCACCAAGGCAGGCGTTAGACGATTTCTTTAGTATAATGTTGTTAGTACTTAACTTTGAAATACGCCGTTATTTCTGAAACAACCTGTATAATATATGTTCAATTCAAAAGCAAACTAACTGTACAAATTGTGTTTGTATAAATCTTTATGTCTTCATAACGCTTTCTTAAAATATTATTGAAATATAAAAATGCACCACAAATGATAGGCCATGACAAACAATGGTTATAAAAGAAGATGGCTAATTTTCCTATAATATATACATACATACATACGTAATTAACAGACCAAATAGTGACTTCACTGTAGTAATGGTAAAGTAAGTGTTATGGTTAAAAATTTATGGAACTTAAGGTTGATTATGTGGTTAGGTTCGTTTTAAGTTTACGACCAATAGAAATCGGTAGACAATCGTTACGCGTGATTACAGGCTTTTAGCGCGCGCACCCCTACCGGTATTTATTCGCGTTTACTCGAACACGTGTACTCTGCAATTATGGTGTGCGTTACCGTACGCCGTTGCAAATGTGTAGAATTACGGGCGCAATTATTGTAAATAACTGGTTAACGAGTGCGCGACTCTCAATCCAACGCCAACACAACGTAAACAATGCGAGGGCAAGTCGAATTGGTCTACCCAGGACTGGACTAGCTTCAGGCAGGACATCATGCCAGTAAATAGTTACACCAATCCCCAAGTTAAGAGTTTTGCCTGAATTGGTTTTAAGAACCAATTGGGTAAACAAATGTAAAGAGCACATGTACATTGTACATGTTTGTTATTGGTTGATGATATCGGTGACAACTGGATTGATGATTTTTAATTGAAGATAGAAGCCAAGTCAGAAATGGTGAACTTTTTACGTTTTCCGTATGGATAGTAGGTGTTTGCATCTACGCGGTTGGTCCAGATTCACTTCGGAGGAGTGTTAAAAGACGAAAAGACGTTAATTCCCGTTTTCAGTTTCAGATTGTACAAAAAACGCACATCAGCATTGGTCACTTGTTCCATTACTTTATTTGTCGGCCAGGGTTCATTTAGTTTCAATTATAGCATTTTTGACAAATTAAGTAGGTAATTAGAAATTTCTGAAGATAGGTACACTCAAAAGTGAAATTTTATGTTTATTGATTCTGATTATTTTTTTAATTAAGCCAATAGTTGTGGTAAGGAGATGTATGGTATTAAAAAGAATAAAATGATGTTTTAGCTTTTTACTTTATCATACGCAGTATGGTAAAGTATTGTAATCATGCCGAAAAAAAAAATTTAGATTTTAGCGGAAATAGGTCTTTTTGGGTCCCCTGAACATTTTTGACCAAGGTACAAAAAAATGTCTGTGTGTGTGTGTGTGTGTGTGTGTGTGTGTGCGTGTGTAAACGATTTTTGTGACGACGATTCCGGAGAAACTACTAAAGGTATCGGGACGAAAGTTTATATTTAGAAGTTTGGTGACCAAACTTAGAGCTGAAAAGCTTTTGGTTCACAAGGGTCCAAAGGAACTGGTAGTTTCTTCTAAGCCTTTTTGAAGGATTTTGGAAATGAGCCCATCAGATTTTTTTATTATAAAATATTATTTTGTTTTTTAAATCAACTAAAATTTTGTAAGGGAATACTCTTGAAAAATGGAATATTTTTTGATTAAATGGGATGCATCCTACTGGCAAAAAGTAGTTTTATTTTAAATTTTCAATAAAAAAGTCTCCGGGCGTTCCTCGGTCATTCGACAGAATTAGTCTATCCTAAAAAGGCACCAAACACTTCGCAGTAAACTAATATGACCCCGCACGAGAGAATCGCTCTAACTGCAATCTCTCGTTTTGATAGTATTGACTCCTGTGTGTGAAGGCTCATAACCATAACTCTCAAACTACTTAACAGAAAGTATTGAAATAAAGTGTGTCATACTCCTGAATCACTTCTACATAAGTTTAAATTAACGCTCGTCTTTCCGATTTTTTTCCTCCTAAACCGCTTACCAGAAAATTATTTATTTTTGTTCCCGTTCCATTTAGACTCTCTTCTATAGATTGGCGATTTTTTTTCTTTAAATTGGTATGTAATAAAGGATATAGACAAGATTTTGGTGGAAGCAGTATTAGCACGATAATATGGGATATGCACGTAAACAATCGCCATATTTTATTTAATGCGGCTGCAGAAAAATAATCGGATAGAAGTTTTCCGTGATTTTTTTAAGCAATTTATAGGAATGTTATAAATTTCTGCGTTTAGTTTTTCTTGGGACACAGGACGAGTAGAATTAAACAATTCTAATTGATATTGACCTTGCTTATTGTTTACAATATTTCGTGGTCAATTTTCTACTTCATCAGGAAACTGTAAAGCGATTAAACTTAGTGTAATGAACCTAAACAAACGGATCATCGACCTACCCAACAAATGGTCTAATACAGCTTAAAATACGACACAACGGACATCAGTAGCAGTGTACATACATCCCCTATCGCGGGCGATGCAGTGAGGGCTTTAAAAGTAATTACAGACCAATAAATATAACACAATTAGCACCAAGTTGTAAGAAATTGAGATGAAAACACATGTACACACCTCCATAGCCTTAACGCTTAACGGACCACATAAATACTGATAGAACAGTCTCCAGATAGTTGTGGTTACCCAGCAACAAGTCAGTTCGTTCAGACAGCGTGTCCAAATTAAATGTTGCGTAAAAGGAGACCGAAACTTCTTATTGTACGTGATGAAGTGGAAAATTGTCCACGAAATATTGAAAACAATAAACAAGGTTAATACAACAAACGGCCATAATCAATAATATACTTAATCAGACCAACAGTATGCTGAAAACGCCCACTGAAAACCCATTGAGCTGTTGAAAATGTCAACAATTACCGAAAAGGAAACGCACTGTCCAAAATAGTGAAGTAAAAAATTAACCCCTGAAACATGAGGTGCCAAAGATTAAAGAATTGGTATACTCACGTACAGTTTTGTTTTGTATACAGGTTGTCCCATTTTTTACCTCATTTTGAGACAAAATTTTAATAGGGATTTATTTGTTTTTCAAATCTTGGTTACGGCTGTATTTTAAACTCCAACTTCGCAATTAGTAAAAAAACAATAACACCACTTGAAACTTAGAACTCAGTAGAACATTTACACCCTACTTAAATATTTATTTCTTTATTTTGATTTCTGTTTACTTAATTTTTTGTTAGTTAAGTGTTAATTAATTTATTTACTTTTATTTTTTGTAAATAGTATATATATATATAAAACCTACAAAGAAGAATTTTAATTTCAATAGGAATATTTCTATTATTTATTCGTAAAAATGTTTTTGCTTGATACAAAAATAGTGTACCTTCATCAAAGAGAATTGCTCAAGATCTATTTCATCTTCCTTTTACTTTTTTGGTACAAACGTCTTAGTATACGATGTAATTAAAATAACAGACAAATGACACTAACAAGAATTCCGTCAATCATTCCCTAGGGCGGTGAAAAACGTCGGAGATCGGCCCTGTTTAGCTAGAGAGTCGGCACCGTCTGTCCGTCTCTTAAGTTCGCACGGGAGCGATAAAAAGTGCACATAAATAACAGTCCGAAACGTTCAACGTTATTACAATAATTATGACCAATTTGCGGAAATAAATCAGTGCGAGCGCAACGCGATCCGTACGCAAGTGGATCGTACGTCATCGAGTTTTCCACTGAAAATATGTTAATAAGTCGCCGCTCTCTTGCGTATATGCCACTCTATTCGCTGGAATTTATTCACCGCTGGTATTTTAACGGCGAACAGTCGCTTGTATTACGTTCAAATAGGTTCGTTACTTTACGGAGCGATCCGCACGAATGACGTTCTAATGTTGTTAATTTCAGGTTTGCTTCTGCAAATCTAGTTCTTGCAAATATGTGGACTTAGCATGAGAGCATAATTAAACTCGATGATCGGTAAATGCTATATGTGGTTACTGTTGCCATGGAAGTTGTTTAGTATACGGATACAGAATTGTAATCAAGAACTAAGCAATATATTGGGTCGTTGAAAACGAATCGCTTTTGTGAGAGAGTTGCTACAATATCCATTTTGTAGATAATATTTGCCTTTGGGTTATTTTTCAATAAGTAACTTAAAAATATATCAATAATTAAAGGTAATAATAATATACGTACTTGGTAATACAAAAATTAAACTAAAAATTCTCGAAAATTGGTTTTACATTTTGACGCCCTGAATAATATAACCGTTTGACTTCGTAACTCACGAGCGCGCTCCCTCAGAGTGGTTAGATGGCGCCCTAATTCAGTTGTTTTAAAATATAACTCCTTTCCAAAATAACCAGACAGAAAGTAAAGATTAGCAAAGTTTTAAAGGTAAAGTTGTAAAGTTGTATTTTGTTCTTCGGAATTTATAAGAGCAGAATCATTTTGGATATTTTTTTATTGTATTACATTATTTTAAATCTGAAATTTTATCGGCGTTGATATTTTGACCATAAATATAATTTAAAATATACAAAATAACAAAATCTATAATTATCAAAATACTCATATTAATATTAAAACTTATTTGCGGATTTCCATTGTTTTCGACTTATGATGTCATCGACACTTTATTCAATTTTGTGCTGATATTAATAGATCTGTTAATTGTCTTAATGGTAGTGTACAAGCCATATGGTCCTTTCAAAAATTAACAAGAAAAATACTTGAATGGGAAAATTAGGCGTGTTAGATTTATTTATGTGCGCTGAATATGAATCCGAGCTTGAAAGTTATGTGTCCCGTCTGGTTACTGCGTTTATCGTTGTTTATTTTATGAATTGGTAAATGCTTTAAAAAGTTCCGCGGACAATCTTTCAGGATTTCAGGTAAAAATACAAAATAGGACACTTTAATGTGTTTGGCCGAAAATCGCGTTTAATTACATTTTGACCCCACCTTTTTCAAAAACCTTAACCGATAGAAGATCTTTGAATCTCAGAGCAAGTAATTCTACCCAAAACACAATTTTATATGCAATTTATAAAATGCATGTTCCCTGAACTTATTAATAGTTTAGAGCTTTTTGTGTCAATAAAAAAAGCCATTTCAGAAAAGGATGGATGATTTCATAACTTTTGGAATTTGAAATTTTCTCTAAAATGTGAATTTTTTTTTTTCATAACAAACCTTCTTTGTGATTTTCTCTTATTTCCATACTTCATTGTCATACACGTGCAAAAATAGTTATTTATGTACCAAGGGCATTACACGGATGTTTATGCCCCGAGGGCATAAACATCAAGTAATGCCCGAGGTGCATACAACATTTTATGCTCTACAATGGTTTTGTTCCTCCGTTTGAATAATATTAATAAATATTTTGACGTTATCAAGTGACATGCGTATCTACGGAGTTGAATAACAATACAAACAATTCGGAGTTGAGACAATACAGACAATTAATTGTCAAACTTATAACCTTAATCGCCTATAATTGACATTGCCGAGTGATAGTACAGACAATTAATTGTCAAACTTATAACTTTATTCGCCAATAATTGACATTGATGACTTAAAATTTACAATTTGAATGACAAATATTTGATATATTTGACATATAACCATGGCAACCCTTAATGCCCGCGCGGGCGTTAAGAATCCTTATAGCCCTCGCGGGCGTTAAGAAGCAGTTTTTGCCCCGGTATCTAAGATGTAATATGTCACTTAATGATCATGTAGGACATGAAATCTTTTATGTATAAATACACAACAGAAATCGACCGTCAAAATCGACCGACGTTATACGGCTTTAGTAATTAAACTGCGGAGAAAAATAGAGAAAAAGGTAGCTTAACTGTTTATGATGGAATTTTTAGAAAAATGGAAGAACTATACAACAGAATTTTTCTCCAAATTCATGAAACAGTTTTTGTCTAAAATTCGATTTGATTAAATCCTTGTGACGACATCGTAAGCTATGTTAGTAATACATTGGTTAACTTATAAAATTATGCATCTAGTAATGGTACACAATACCACTCAATACCACTCCTAAAATAACCCACCATATAAGTAAAACTGACGAATCTGTTGAATGGATCGACTATTAGTGCTAGATGCAAGGTTTATAGCTTTTAATCATATTGTTGAATAACCTTCGTTCATATCTCAAATTGTAATTACTTTATCGTAATGTAGCTACCCTTGTAGGCTTGAATAGCTTTTCTACATTGTCTTTGACTTAATGCCTTAATGTTTGGCTTAATGTTCTTAGAATAACATCTGTCAAAAGTTGCTATCGGGTTTACTCCTTCATGGTATTGATGTCACATGATAAAATGTCGATAGATTGACGCTACAACTGGTTGTAAAATTAGATAGAACAAAGTTAAAATAATTTTATAATTATGTATTATAATTAATAGTAAACAGCATATTATCATCATTATCAACAACTTACCTTAACAACTTCTTTCAAAATACAAGATATATGCTCTTCGGCCATTCGCCTATTCTTCTCCAATAAACTAACAACCAAATCCAAAAGAGACCCAGCTTCGCAAAGCTGATACAAAAAAAGACATAATTAGTTCAACCAAAATTCTCTTCAATGTTAAAACTTTACCTCCATTGCAAACCAAACTTCCATACCGTTATCGATGTCTTTCTTAAATGCCCCATAGAATTCAGGCAAGTTGCTATGGTTTGAGAAATCCTTCAATACCTTTAACTCTTCAGTAATAAACTGTTCGTTATCCTTGGAGAAGGTCTGGATTTTTATCGCCACATTTCGATCGCCATTTGAGGTATCCATAGCCTTATGGACTTTACCAAATATTCCAGAACCGATGCATTCTAATAGGGCGAATCGGTCCTCACAATCTGGGAGGTCTGTCAGGATGATCTTCGTCATACCGGACGCTGTTAAAGCCACTGAAACTTTATAAAATTTAAGTTATTAACATCAAGATCACTGATAATATCATGTAACTTATCCATTACTAAAATTGAAAACTGAACTATTTAAATCGCGTGGTATATCATTACACGTCATAATCTAATTATGCTGAAAGAAACACCTGGAGTATTACTGTGCAAATCACTTAAGCGCCTGAAAACTGGCAAATACAATTAAATCCTTAATACTTATAGTTAATTAAAGATATTTCTTAAGATATGAACTCTAGATGCAAAACGCTGTTATGTTTTCTAGAATAAAACACAATAGGTATCATTATTAGAATGAATTGAAAATTGAATATCAAAATCAGATATTTTCAGAAAATAAGGCCTATTACATAAACTCCTCTGGACCATGTGTTAATTTAGGAAGTATTATAATTTTTCTGGAACTGTCTATCGTTACACCTGAAACGCCATGAACCATATTTATTCGTTTTTATATTTTTGAGCGAGTGAATTGTGCAACCATGAATTTCCGGCGAATATTTCAGCGGTTTCAAGTCTCCGATAGGAGGAAGAAAAAAATATCTGATAGTTTAATATTACTTGGAACGTCTTTAAGGAGATTGTTGAGAATATTATAAAAACAGTTTCAAATATATGAAATAGTTAGGTTATGACAGATGATTTTATTGATGCAACCATAGGTGGACAACATTTTCCGAAATTTTTTATTTTATTTTTTCTGTACGGATGCTTCTAGAAAGGTATCAAAAGTTGTTGGAGCAATCATGATCTAAAATGCAAAGTTACTTTTTAAAATAATAAATCAGATCTAACTGGAACAAATTGAACGATGGCACCCCTAAACGCCAACCCAACATGCATGTGTTTTCCGCAATATTAGCTTCTGTCCAAAAATAATTCTTACAAAATTCTGCACAAGAAAAAGGCATTGGCCACTTTTTCTTATATAAGTACAAGTACAGGACCATTATTGTTTTTTTAAATTTAAACCCTTTATTGCGGAAATGACTTCCCAAAAAGGGTTGGACATTTGCTTTTGTTGAAAATTTAATATAGAAATATAAATGAGTTTAATACAAAACTATGATTATTTACAGAACTAAGTGTAAATAGATATATTAACATGAAATCACCGTATTATTGAAACTGGAAATGGCGGTTTCCGTCATATTATGAGTTTAATACTGAAATAACAAAAATATTGTATCATTATATTTGTATTTGGCGCTTCAGAAACACTGTATTTAATAAAAAGTGGTAAATATCTTTTTCTTGTTCATAATTTTGTAAGGTTTAATTTTGTACAGAAGCTAATATTTGTTGGCTTTTAGAGGTGCCACACTCTAAAATTTGTAGACGTAGGCGTTGTTGGAAACCCAACGCTTTCCCCGTTCGATCCCAAAAGGGCAACGTTATTCCTTTATTGTCCCTTTATTCCCTTAATTGTTGAATTGTTTTCTAACCATGTAAGAAGTTTATTTTGTTTTGCTATAAAAGTCAGTTAAAACGATATTTATTTTACAGATATTTTCTTACTACTCTAGCAGAAAACAATAATTAATAAGAATAGGCATATGATATATTTAGAAATAAGTATAGACAAATTAATAGGAATCTCTACATGCAATTCAAGCAATTTAATCTACATGGTGTTCCATTTGAAAAACTCGAAGAAAAACCATTTGACCATAATATATCTAATGTACTTGGACACCAGCACATACCAATAAGTTGCTGTTCTTGTTTGACCAGGTGGTAAGACAACATCTGCAAAACAATGTAAGGCTGCAACTGATTAAATTTATACCCCTTATGAAACATTTTTCCTTGCATCTTGGTCAAATTTAATGTTGCTAGTTTTGTTTGTCCCGAATTTTAATAACTTAACAATAATATCTTCCTAATGAGAAAATTTAGAATTGATATGGAGACGGTGGGGTACTGGATAGTTCAAACGTCATGAAAATTGCTTATCTAGTTTATTAAATACAATTTAAAAAAATACATAATTTGATGATGTTATGGTTTATTCATTCATTGAAATCTATTACTGTTTAAAACCAATAATACAATGTCTTCATTGTGCTATTAATATCTATAAAGGCAATTGTAATAACATTAACACTGACACCTTAGGAAGTATCGATCGGGATTCAGTTCCACACATAATCCAATTACCCTGAAAAGAAACTCCTGACTTACGCTAATAAGTCAGTGAAGAGGCAGACGATTAAAATACCACGGAATCAGCTCTCTTCTGCTCGAAAGGGAAGCCAACTACTTAAGCGGTGCGAAACTGGCAAATACGATTAAATCCTTAATACTGGATAGTTAATTAAAAGCTATTTCTTAAGTGTTTAACGTCTTCGGGGTTTCAGCGGTTTTTGCGTCCGCGGGGTTCGTGCGTCCGACACTCTCGCTGATTGTTTCGAGTGTCCGCGCCGAAACTGATTAAGAAATATTAATCAGGATGATTGTGGATCGCCGCGGACATTACCTCAACCTGGTAGGGGCGGCCGTTACTCGCTACATACGTCCGGCAAATCGTTTTTCGCCGGATACGGTCCGGCGAAGGGTATAAACATCGTCCGGCTACGGTCGGATTAAAATGCTGATCTATACTTTCACTGCACTAATTTTGAATTGTAACAAAATAAGCAGGTTTTGTTAATTTATTTTTTGTAAAAATTTGCTAAAGATACGTTTTTCCATATATTTTCGAACTGTATCAGATAATTAAATCAATACGTAGATATTAGTGTCATAAGAGATTATTTAAGTTTTAGAAGTTGTTCCTATCATCTTTTATTATTTTCAAATGGATTATCCGCGAGTTAATGAACGGAACATCCTGTATATTAATTGCTCATTTCGATAAGTAATTGCTTTACACATTTACTTCCAAACTAAATATCACAAAAATTAATAAAAATAGGGATACGATATATTTAAAATTAATTATAGACAAATTAATGAGAATTGTTACAGACAATTATTAACATATGTACATTGCGTTCCATTTGAAAAACTTACAGAAAAAACATTTAACCATAATATATCTTATTCATTTGGACACCAGTGTATGCCTATAAGTTGCAGTTCTTATTTGACCAAGTTGTAAAACAATAACTGCAAAAATGTAGTATAGGGCCGCAACTGATTGGTTTTACTGCATGTATGATGATAATCATTTTGCCTATTGAAAGTCACCGGTTAAATAATTTGTATGACACATTTTTCTTTCTCTACATATTCAAATTTAGTTGTACATACAATGTTTGTCTTGTTTATCCTGAACTTTAATAACTCAACCATGATATATTTCTATTGAGAAAATGTACAATTAATATGGGTTGGGGGGGTTGTTGTACTACATAGTTCAAACTTGATGGAAATTAATCGAATAAAATTAATTCTCCAGTTTATTACATATTTAAAAAATACATACTTTATGATGTTATGATTTTATTCATATTCATTCAATCTATTGATTTCTGTTACACCACCGATAATACAATGTCTTTATTGTTCTATTAAAATCCTTAGAGACAATTGTAGTAAGATCAAAACTGACAGCTTAGGAAGTATCGATCGGTATTCAGTTCCACACATAATCCAATTACCCTGAAAAGAAACTCCTGACTTACGCTAATGAGTCAGTCAAGAAAGAGGCGATTAAAATACCACGGAATCAGCTCTCTTCTGCTCGAAAGGGAAGCAAACTACTTAAGCGGTGCGAAACTGGCAAATACGATTAAATCCTTAATACTGGATAGTTAATTAAAAGCTATTTCTTAAGTGTTTAACGTCTTCGGGGTTTGAGCGGTTTTTGCGTCCGCGGGGTTCGTGCGTCCGACACTCTCGCTGATTGTTTCGAGTGTCCACGCCGAAACTGATTAAGAAATATTAATCAGGATGATTGTGGATCGCCGCGGACATTACCTCTACCTGGTATGGGCGGCCGTTACTCGCTACATACGTCCGGCAAATCGTTTTTCGCCGGATACGGTCCGGCGAAGGGTATAAACATCGTCCGGCTACGGTCGGATTAAAATGTTGATCTATATAGGCCGGTGCGTTAAGGGGTAATTAAAAATCCTGGTGGGTTTTTCGTCGCGTCGCGTTACCGATATGGGAGGCAATCTTACCTTATAGACGTGTATTTTTTTTCTGTGGTCTTCGAGACGCTGGTATCGGTGATTTGCAGCGAGCAACCCGCGACCACTGACGCTCTTCCCGGTACAGAGCGCAGAAATGCGGATTACCACCGGTTCTGTAAGCTCGCCGACGTCGTAAGGATTCTTTTAATTCGCCCTCGACCTGTCTTTACCAGTGGCGTGTCAACTGATTTTTTTATTTAATTTCATATGCATGTACGAGGACTGCTAAAAGTTTGGAATATGCGCTTTTGTTTTGGGTAACGTTGACTTGACTAGCTACATTGATTCATTCTTGAGGAGCTCGCAACAATGCATTGATCGTTGAATCAATTATAATAAGTCATGTTTCAAACTTACATGAAAAATGGTATGCTACTATTTAGTACATGATCCTTGATTGTCCAGGAATATTAGTTTACAGCATTATTTGGTTATATCGTCCTCTCCTCTTCGTTGAATGTCAAACTATTTGTGAATGAATGTATGTAACATATTTTATAATTTAAAGTTGAGTCTAGGGGTACTGTGCTTCACTTGAATTAAGGATGCTTTTGATTTTTGGTAATATTTTTTGCATAATTACTTACATCAACATTATTAGAATAGCTCTTCCACGAAAAGATCATTATCGTTTCCGAATATACTACGTTTCTTTTTTATTAAATATGTTTATTTGTAAAAATGTCATGTGTGTCTTATATTTCGGAACCGTATTAATTTTTAGCAAAAAAATATTATATTGTAATTTGAAAGCAAAAAGTAAAGTAAAAGGTTTTTAACTACATTTGGAAGCGAATAATAATTAATCCAGGTGAGGACAATTTCTTCACTACCAGTTGACCTACCGACGCAAAGGAAATTGATGGTGAATTTGTGCCATAAAATTTCTTAGATTTTGTTTACCAATAAATTTTCACTGGCTCTGTAGCTCTATAGGGAGAGCTCCAGAGCGAATTTCTGTTTCTAGAAATTGTCGTCACCTGAACTAAATCATTGTTTCCTAATTTAGTTTTTTTTTTGTATACTGATTACACTTTATATACTGTTTTCTGTTTTTTTATTAATGCCCTTTAAAAGTTTTATTCAACATTCAAAACTACACATTGGAAAAGGAAAATAGTTTCGATTCAAATCCGATACATTCACCAATCAATGATTATATTTTATTACCTAGTTCACGTTCTGAAATGTTTCATCGCCCCTATGGGTAAAAATGATGCCTGTTTAAGTTGTAAGTTAAGGCTGTATTACAAATTGAAACATAAATTTTAACGTTATGATCAAATACTTAAAAAAATCAAAATCAAAATCGTGGCATACCGGCATTTTTCCTCTGTGTTATTTGAAAATCATCAAAACCGGTGAGTCGAATATCTCGCCCAAGTCATATTCAAATTGAAATTCTTAAATCATCTTCTCTTATGTTTCAACCAGTAAACTAAGATTTCTCCGAAATTTTTAAAATTTTGAATATATTCGCGTAAAAAATATTCAATTTGGGTTCAATGGCGTGCCAAATTGCGAAAAATAATTAAGTCTTGGTTTATGTATCAGCGAAGATTGTCTAAAAATTTCAAATAAATCGGTAAACTATACCTGAGGAAGAATGCATGCAATTTTACGTGATTATGAAGCTAACGACATATGTAAAAGATATGTATATTTAATTTTTGAATAAAATATATGTTCGCACTTGAAATACGTTATTAAACTTAGGTATCATTTTTCAATATCCTGATGAAGACACAGGAGATTAATCTTATTGTTTCGAAGGAATAATATATACTTAATTCCTTGCATTTTCCTTGTTTTTTCTATAACAAATATAGTTTTCTAAATAGAAACGTACATTTGTTTATTTCTTATTGATTGACAATTGAAAAATGTGCTCAATTGTCTCCTAAGAACACCATGCTAAAAAAACAGAATGAATTCATATCTGATGAAAACACAATATGTTTATTTTATTTCTGTAGACGTTTATCCTCTTTCGATTGACATTGTTGCTTTTGCACAACTTGTTAAATAGAAAAATAGCACATTACTTACACTATTAACAATGTGTCGGGTTAAGATTCTTGATGTGTCAAAGGTATATAATTTTGTGATTGCATGTGTAAGTGAATAAAAAGGATCAATGTATGGATGAAACAAATGGAATTAAATATCTTATTTGTTTTTTTTTTTTGCAATTTATTTTGTATTTTTGTATTTATTTTTTATTTTGTTATTTTTCTTTTGTGTTCTTATTTCTTGTATTTTTTGTATATTTCCCTAATAAATGTAAAGAAAAATGATATGGAAAACGGTAGACGTATAGGTGGACGCACATGTAAGTACACATACAGGCTATTTGTGGTTATTTGTAACCTTTTGCTATAACAAATATCATTCTTATTTTCCATCTTGCCATCGGTATATAACTCCTCAAATTCGTATATGCTTTGAATTTGAGAATCTTTCTTGACTTATTTATTTGTGACAAAGTGATTTGTGATTTGTTCGGTTTAGGTTTGAAAGACGAGTGTTTGTGCCACTAAAATGATTTCCAATACCAATTTGGGGCAATTTTATACCCCAACAGACCATGGTATTTTCTGTGACGAATTTAAGCGCATACGAGAAATTGAAATTGTAACGTGTGTGTGGATTCTGATGTAGGAATGAACAGAAAATAATGAGGAACTGTCAAAAGTGCTCAAATACCATTACCAGTCGCACGTAACATTTCAGTACCACAACCACCGAGACGTGCCATCAGGTATTACTCTTGTATCTCGTTTGTATTGAATGATAATATTTCAATGTATAAACCTGTAGCAAGTGTATCAGCGCAGCTTATCAAAATCGCCGAGCAACAGTGCAAAAATATTACGTTGTAAATAGGGAGGAACTATTTAACTACTGCAGCAACGTCGACAAACTCATGAATTAATTCCTTGCGATTGGTCATAAGACATAAGTCACATCAAGCTTAGACAATTGAGCTTGACAGAATTCCTTTACGATCCAACTTAAACTGAGCTTTGTCTTATTCAATTCTTATCAATTCAATTCAAAGCTTTAAGATGGCAAAGGAACGCAAGAATCGTCTACAGACAAACGGCAATAAGGAAAAAAATACCGACTGCCGTACGCCAATGGTGTAGAACGTTGTGTATTTTTTCCTGTAGCCGTTTTCATGTAGCCGCGCTTTGTCTTGGCTGGGGTCCGATCGACAAGCAGTGGTACGTGTGGGTTTCCATCCAGCAGCGAGAATAGGAGACAGAGGCGGAAAGTATGCCGCGAAAGCCCAAAAGCAACCTAATTGCCGATTAGCTAGAACGGGAGGGATTTTTATGCAAAACTATTTTAAGTACAGCAGCTTTTAAGGTAGGACGCGCCTGGAAGGAATGCTGGCGTACCGAGAAGCAAATAGATTGCTAAATAGATTGAGCGCATGCGAAACGCCGGAAAATGCGCGGAATTTCCGCACGGTACGCGCCGCGCTCAAAATCCAATGCTAATTTTTTGATTTGATAGTGTAATACTATTCCGATTATTTAAAGTGATTTTAAGAGGCTGTAGACTATGTGATCATGATTTTATTTATGATTGTGTGTCAAATAATAGATCAAAACACTTTTCTCCTTTTGTCCATGAAAATCTGGGATTGAACACGATTGAAATCACATTTATATGTATTTATTAAACAACGTTATAATTTAAGTTATAATTTGTTATACAGAGAATTTGCTTTCTAATATCCATCTCTGTCTCATATTGCGTCTATGGGTGTAGGAGACCATGCATTCCTTTGTTTTTGCGTGCGTGCTATGACCTGTCTGTAGCCTCCATTGCGTTTGGAAAATTTCAACATTACCAATTTTTACGCGTTTCTCTCTTGTGGCTTAAGTAGTATCGTTGTGTTGGTTTATAAGTATGATAAATGTGTGAAATTTGGTGTTAGCGATGTTCCCGTTGACTTTTTAACTTGTTTTAGTCGTTTTATCTACTTTGCATTTACAATGCACATATTGTAACACTGTTTTCGGTGTTACAATTAACAAATTATAACGCCGTTTTTAGTAAGTTTGGTGACATGGATATCAAATACCATATGTCAAACGTAACCATACATAACCAGTAACTGCCTTTCTACAATCGCTTGCATAAACTGCGAAATATCGAATATTATATACATGTTTAAACATGCGTGTAGCATGCTATAGTATTTTCAAACGGTTGTGGCTTTCTTAGTTTTGCTCTGTTCAGCAAAATACGCCAGCATGATGTCACCGCCAAACACTTCTGTTCTGACTATTATAATTATTAGACACTATTTTTAAGTTCGGTGTAAAACGGTTTATCTCGATTTTCGGTAAAACTACAAGTCCTATGGAAAAAAGTTAAATGACAAAGTTGTAGGTAATAGTATTTTACATATAACCTAAAAATTTATGTGAAAAATTCAAATAACCAAGTTTTCGGTTTTTTATTTGTATCCTTTCGAAAAAAAAAAAAATTTCACGAAATTTGGTGAAAACTTACCTTTTTATGTCCCAAACACACTGTAATTTTCTAAATTTAACATATTTATTTTTTCACCCTATTTTGACTTACTATCCAAAAAGCACCCTAATTTTGAATCGAAAATTCTCACGTCAAAATATCTGCTTTTTTAAAAAAGTCGGTGGGCTTTTTGTTCGTTGAAATCATTACTTTCTGATGGTGTAAAAAATATATACATTACTATGGTAAATGTTTTCAAAACATGCAAAGAAACGAAAAAACTCCAATCCGATTTTTGTAATCATTATGTACAATTTTGAGCTATTTATTAAAATTAAACTTTAATTACTCGAATATCGTAAGATTCTATGTTTAATTGATAAACAAAAAATTGCAAGTCGAAATATACTACTATAACTATCAACCAAATAAGTTAATAAAGTTAATATTTAATAAGACATCTACAATATTTTGAGAAAGTTGTGGAATCTTTAAATTATACAGGGTCTCCCACGACGAGCTGCCATTAGAAGAATATGGAGAACCAAATGAAATGACAGATTGAAAATTTGTGGACTTATATTGTTGGACACGATCGTCTCAACTAAAATATTTTGAGTTTTCGGTTACTTCCGGTTACACCGGAAATGATGTCATCTTTTATATTTCAAATGGAACACCCTGTATTTTAACGCATTTTTGAAATCTTCATTAAATTTTAGATCAATTTTATGTTACATTCCCTATACCTAACGTGTGTCATTTTTGAGAAATTAATTATTTTCATTAAAAAATGACAGCTGCACGGCTACTTTCAACTACTTATAAATTATCTCCTTTGACCGTTGGAAAAAAGTCGTCCGGCGAAATTGTTGTGAAGGTAACGTATTATCGACACATCGGTAGAACTCTTCTAAAAGTTATACAGGGTGTTCAAATTATAAGATCAAAGTTGAATTCGAGAAAAGTACTAAAACTCGATTTTTTCAAATGGCAACCCTAACATATTAATACAATTCTCAATTCAATGGAAAATTTTAGATCAACTTTGTGTACGATGTCCTATACCTAAAATGTACTTGTACCTACTGAATCGATTTTTAAACATCACCGTAGAAATTGCACAGATTGCCAAATCTAGATTGCGTTGAAAACAACTGAACAAGTTGGAATAAACAGAACTTTTTAATAAAACAAGCTTTTTTATCATTGGTTTAGTATTTATAAAATTATAAGCCTACAATGAAACACAATATTAAAAATAAAACAAAACGTTAAGAAAATTTTAAAAAACTGCTTAATTCTATTTCAGTAACTGTTAAAAAATGTTGCCGTTTTTTGCTAAACATGCTACTATTCCTTTTACCATATTATTGTTGGTGGCGTCCATGATAGAGTTAGCACATAACCCATTGAAAGGAGCTGGAACTTTATCTTTCATGTTCTCCTTATTAGTTATTGGGTCCTCCATTATAGGCTGGTTTCAAATGGACGGTGCTCCAGCGCAGATAGCAGTTGCTATAAGAGGTTTGCTTAACGAGCGATAATCGGCGATCGGTTGAATGCGCTTAATAGGCCATACAAATATCCATCGCATTCGCCCGACTTGACGCCAATGGATTTATTAATTTCGGGAGCTATTAAAGACGTAGTTTATGAGAACCCAATAATTGATAAGGAGAACATGAAAGATAGAGTTCCAGGTGCTTGCAATGAGTTATGTGCAAACGCAATCAGGGACGCCACCAACAATAATGCGTTAAAAGAATTAAAGCATGTTTAGCGGAAAACGGCAACGTTTTTGAACAGTTACTGACATTGAATTAAGCATTTTTTTATTACCTTACGATTTTGTTTTATTTTTAACATTGTGTTTAATTGCAGGCTTATCATTTTATAATTACTAAATTAATTATAATGAAAAATTACCTAGAAACGTGTTTAATAAAGTTGTGTTTATTCCAACTTGTTCAGTTGTTTTCAACGCAATCTAGATTTGGCGATTCTTGCAATTTCTACTGTGATGTTTAAAAATCGATTTCAGTAGGTACAAGTACATTTTAGGTATAGGACATTGTACACAAAGTTGATCTAAAATTTTCCATAGAATTGAGAAATGTATTAATATGTTAGGGTTGCCATTTGAAAAAATCGACTTTTAGTACTTTTCTCGAATTCAACTTTGATCTTATAATTTGAACACCCTGTATAACTTTTAGAAGAGTTCTACCGATGTGTCGATAATACGTTACCTTCGCAACAATTTCGCCGAACGACTTTTTTCCAACGGTCAAAGGAGATAATTTATAAGTAGTTGAAAGTAGCCGTGCAGCTGTCATTTTTTAATGAAAATAATTAATTTCTCAAAATTGACACATGTTAGGTATAGGGATTGTAACATAAAATTGATCTAAAATTTAATGAAGATTTTAAAAATGCGATAAAATACAGGGTGTTCCATTTGAAATATAAAAGATGACATCATTTCCGGTGTAACCGGAAGTAACCCAAAACTCAAAATATTTTAGTTGAGATGATCGTGTCCAACAATTTAAGTCCACAAATTTTCAATCTGTCATTTCATTTGGTTCTCCATGTACTTCTAATGGCAGCTCGTCGTGGGAGACCCTGTATAGAGATGCCTATTTATTGCCAGAGATACTAATAAAACTGTCATTGTTGTGGGTCAAGATATTGATCTTTTGGTCCTTTTGAATCAATTAAATTCAAATAATCATGACATTTATTTTCTCAAGCCAGGTTCTGAAAATGTAAAAGGTCTATTTTTCAAGTTATGGTTATTTGAATTTTTCACATAAAATTTGAGGTTATGTGAAAAAAGTGAAAATACTAAAGTTGTAGTTATTTTTATTACCTACAACTTTGCTATTTAACATTGTTCCTTAGGACTTGTAGTTTTGCCGGAAATCGAGATAGACTGTTTTACCCTTAAGAACTCACCCTCTTCCACTTACCGACCTCATATCACCAGTAAATTATTTTTCCTTTCATTTTTGTTATATTATCTTCCTTTTCCAAAGGGTTTCATTCTGCTATTTTTTTTGTTTCAATAATTATCGACCCTGGTCTATAATTGCTATAATTAATTTTAATGGAGTGATTCTTTGTTTGCCAGAAAATGTCATCTACAACAATTAATATAGAGCAGTAGACACAAACAAGCACTTTTATTGCAAGATACCGTGTTTTCTGTACAAGCCATAGAGAGCTTCTACAAATACAAAAACACTGAATACATACGTTATGTACATGTCTTTATATTCAATAATCAGTAGTTATGTTATTCTAGTTTAGGGATATGTATGGACCAAATATAATAAATATTTACTAGACTTGTAGTGTCAGGAACACGGAACAGTTATATTAAAAATCATCGTGATCTGGTAGATTCTCGTAGAATTGCTGTGCGCTTTGGGTAGACCTGAAATTCCATAAAATATATAAAAAATAAAAATATACCTAATATTATGTTATGAACTTATATAGTATTATTATTATGTTTATGAGCAGATTATGTATGTACAAAATAACGTCTAAAACCCAAGTCTATGTTGACACTAATAAATTTCTTGGAAATATTTGACAATGTTTTGTGGCAAAATTTATTATAAGAAAATTGTCACCATAAAAATGAGTTGTTACAATTTTGTGCATCTTCAAATACATGATACTCCCATGTAATGTCAAGAAAAAGGACAAGTATATTTTGCATCTTGCGTTATTGAGTTTTTAGGCCAGTACAACTTAACTTACTTTGTTGTAAGTTTAGTTTGTTCCAAAAAATAGAAAAATCTGAAGAGATCTAGATGGTAAGATCTACAACACATATATAATAAGTTCATTGCATACGTATTACGTATCTATGACTATATAATCCCTACCATGATCAGGGCCGGCCCTAGGCGGTAGGCAAGGTAGGCAACTACCTACTGCTGCAACATTTACGGGCAGGTATACCAGATGTACTACAACAAAAAAATAACCCTAATAATATTAAAAAATTTACACGTTCGCCTACTGCTCGCGTATAAACTTCATGCTATTATCTGACCACAAACAATTTTGTAAGATCTGACACATATTTTTGGTTCATCTATGGTTTAGGTTGTAGGTAATTGAAGCAATGATTTTCTAGTACTCACCTGTCCATCATATGTAATATAAAGTTCTTGTAATAAATTGTAAGGTAATACATAATCACAACAGAAATTAGCGACAAGATTAAGTATCTTACCCAAAAGGATACCTGTTCTGTCATAATGTAACGATTTGAAATGTCAAAATTATCAACTTAATTCTATAGCTACAACTTATTTACAAATTGGTTTGTTTGTTTATTGTTTGATAGTTTATGCATCGTACATTCGTCTATTTACTTATGGGTTTATGGTGGAAATATGTCTGAACTGTTAAAAATATTAAATAGCAGGATTTTCTGTATGAGATTTTGGTCTACTGAGTGGTTACAATATTTATTAACTGTATTGATAGATGGAAAGTATTTACGAGATGGATTCTTTTTAATTTTAATTTAATAAACGCTTTTTACGATAGGTACGGGAAATAAATACATAAAATTAAAAATAGCTATAATAAATTGAATACGTAAAAAATTTTAAATGTAAAAATGTAGAGCTTTTTAAGCAGAACAACAATAGTTAATTAACACCATTCTAATCGATTGAAGGTGCAAAACTTTATTTACCAACATATCATTCTCTCATCGAAACTGAAACAAAAATAAATTTCGTAATGACCTAATAATTTCTTTCACCTAATTTTCTAAGACAAATAGGATAATATATTAAAGGACTAAAGCCATTATAAAGCCATTCTATCTACATAATAGCTTTAGTCCTTTCGAATTGGATGTACCATGTTAGCTGGTAGTAACTGTTCTTATTGCATAACCATTGTAAGTAAATTAAATTTATAAGTATTCTTCTTTCACTGATTGCTCTTTAATTTCTTTCAGTAATTTGTTCCCTGATGAAGATTCTAATAAAATGTCGAAACGTTCCAAATTATACAACGTTGTATAAGAAACTATCAATATCATACAAAGCTCCTGTCCACACCTCCGTGGTTGACAGTTCGCCTCACTAGCATACCGAGTCCATTTAAAATTTGTTTGATATAAAATGGAAAATGTGAGTCTTAGATACAACGTCGTGACTCGCACATGAGCGATATAAATCGCTTGCTTATTTATACACTCGCCTACGGCTCGTGTATAAACTTCATGCTCGGGATTTATATCCTTAATTATGTGCTCGTGAAATAATACACTTTTATACCAAGCAGACTGTGATTGTGTTCTGGGTGGCATAAAAAATTACACCAATAACAGAATTCTATCAGTTTTGTATTTTTGTTCACGTTGGGGCAGTTATTAATATTTTTTTCTCAAATTTGTAAACACTACTCGTTACGCCATACAGCAAAAAAATAATAGGTGTAACAACGATCCACCCTAATGTGGTATGTTGATACAGATTTTGTCATATTTTTGTACATTTTTTATGAAACCTAAACTCCCCTCCTCAAATTTACATAGTTCCTATAATTCCACTTTGTTCCAACGGTTAAAGTTTTGTTTATTTTCTTGTACCACTTACCAACTATTACATAACCTAACAACCACCAGCAACCAGTTATTCTTAATTCACGCGAATCCTCAAAGATGACTGGACGGGGCAATTATCCACCGCGAATATTCCCTTATCGGCAACGTAAGCGCGCGACTTGTTTACAAGTTGGAAAAGTGCGTTTGTTATATGGAATCCCATACGCGTTCCCTTTATAGCTCTAAGGACCGTTTCGCAGCCCGGTACTATTCCATGGAAGAACACTCAGAAGACAACTAAGCAGCGATGCGTACGTACAAAGCGCACTCGAGGTTGCCCCTTGTTTATCGGTATTCATATGTTTTTTAAATTGTCTACTAGATGTACCGCTGGCCTTTTGTCGGCCAACTGCGTCGTCGATAATTTTCCAATTTGCTGTCGGGACGCGGCACGTCGGACAATTTTCAATAAATCGCGCCATCCGAACCTCGTTTATATAGATTTTATGTAACTCTCGGTAGGATTGAGGCTT
Organism: Melinopterus prodromus; assembly: GCA_964023965.1. Classification (NCBI taxonomy): domain Eukaryota; kingdom Metazoa; phylum Arthropoda; class Insecta; order Coleoptera; family Scarabaeidae; genus Melinopterus; species Melinopterus prodromus. Next base: position 14,518,033 of record OZ030393.1, read on the forward strand.
TTTTGCTAGCGGTCGAGGACATTTAAGGTGAAGATGGTCTCCTTTAGTGACCACTTAGGGTTCGCAACGGGTCTCGCGATCCAGCAGACGCGATGCACTTGCAAACGATGATCACTGGACATTTGAAAACAATTGCATTATTGATCGGTTGAATGCTGCTGCTGCTTGCGAGGACGCGGTCGTAACAATAAACATCATCCTCAAATATGGCACGCCGGACGATGATTAAATGTAAACAAATGCTCTTTTTGTGGGACGCCGAACAAGGTGGGCATTTGTATGCCACCCTGTAAAGCACCGATACCGATCGACAAAGGTGGTCTATAACTCTCGTGGTCATTACAAATTGCCTGGAACTATTAAGCTTAAAATTACCTTGATGAGGTAAAAACCTCAGAAACCTTTTTTCGCAACTTGGGAACGACAAGAGAGATAAGCGTCTGTTAAAAAAATGCCTACGTTGTACTTGAAAGAAACTTACTGAATTAACTACTTCTGTTGCTACCAATTCATTGATCATGTGATCAAGATAGAGTAAATGATAAAACTACAAGGTGCGCCAAAATTGGTTACCATATTTCAAATAATATTGCAGAAGGTATAGCCTGTATTAAGAGAGTTGGGGCCTTGTTGGAGTTGGGGAGATTTTTTTGTTGTTGTCATTTTTCAGCTAATAATATACCTTGATCCAGTGCCTTTTGTAATTCATTGAGGAGCCAAAAGAGTACCACATTAGGGTTAGACTGGGTTTGGTGTCACGCTAGCAGAAAAAGTGTAAGTTTAACAGCAAAACCCAGTGCTCACAGCAAAAGTCCAAGGCACGTTGGCGTTGCCTGGAAACCCAAAATAAAAGACACCCACCCAGATCTCTTGGTCCTGCCTACTTTGCCAATGATTTTATTTTAAATATGACTTACAGAGGACATTTAATTATGTAGTCTGGAAGTTCAAAAAATAATTTAAAAAAAATGTTGTAGCATTTACTGTTGGATGCTGAAATACTAAAACGCTGGTTACCATGATCTGGATCGTTTTATATCGGTGTGTTGCGTGTTTTCTGTTTCGGTCTTTCTGCGTCTTTCTGCGGAATCAACTGTCCTGTTTGGGCAGGACAGTCCAGAACTTCCCAAAAATGTCGTCCCGAATGTTACCTGGACATTTTAAATTGTGTATACCCAGAATTTTTAAAACGCCATCCTTCAAACAGGGGTACTATCATAGAAAAGTATGGCGTGAATACCTTGCCTTCTTAAAAAAATCTGATGTCGCCAGGCACATGACTTTATCATACTATATATAAACTTAATACTTTTGCTGCATGTGATTCTATTTGATCGAGATGGGTCGTATCTGCATTAAAATAAAACTAGTTAGCCAGGATTTGACAGATATTTTGATTCTATTGACAGTAGGTATTGTCAAAACATCAGCGTTTGACCTTACCCGTCATTAGAATCAAATAATCTGTCAAAACCTGGCTAACTAGTTTTAATGCAGTACGAGCGATTTCAATCAAATACAATTTGCTCATGCAGCTAAACTATTAATTTAATCACACTGTGAGTTTAAGAAAAGTATCGTTAGGCTCCACATAGCGCGCATATGAAGTCTAACGAAAGTTTAAGTTAAACTCTGCTAAACCGTAATTAAAAAATCCTTACTATGATAAAGTAAAAATGAGCACAAAACTACAAAAAATCTGATGTGGCCAGGCACATGACTTTATCATACAATATATAAAATTAATAGTTTAGCTGCTTGAGAATCTATTTTATTGAGATAAATCGTAGGTATTGTCAAAGCATCAGCATTTGACACTACCTACACTACGTCATTAGAATAATAGTTATTTATGTCAGAAGTATCGAAAGTACGGAATAGCGCGACGAGCGGTGATGCGGCGCGTCGCAGTAGCACGTGAGCGCGTCGCGCTATCTAGTTTTTGGCAGGAGAGACATCAACGTTTATTGTGTTGCTTTTTGAGAAACATGTATTTAAAATAAAATAAATAAAAATGGTTATATTTCTCTATAGGAAATGTTAGGTTGGTACCACTTTGACGAAACGTCAAGTTTAAAAAGCTAATTCAAATTCTAACAGATTTATATTTGTTCATGACACTGTAGATGTCACATCCGTACCAACATACTAAAATAAAACTACAGTTATCGCTATACTTTTCTACTCAATTTATCGTTTTTAGAATTAGATATAAAGACGGGTTGATATTTCTTATCAACAAGCAATCAAATTTGTGATCTTATTTCATTTGAAATTTGTATTTTGTAATTTGCCGCACTACAGCGGTAACGTTCCATAGCAGTTCTACAACCTCTGATGAAATCAGCTGTTTTCGAGTGTGACCGCACAAAAAAATATTTGTCAAAATCCTGGCTACTATGTAGTTTCATATCAATGCAGATGCGACCGATCTCGATCAAATAGAATTTGCTCTTGCAGCTAAACTATTAATTTTACCAAAAAATGTCATAGGCATAAATTATTCAAAATTTACTTACTTTAATTTATTGTTTAACTATTTTGACGAAATTACAGAAATTCCGGCTCATTTGCAAAATCCTTAAAAATGGCTTAGAATAAACTACCAGTCCTTTGGACCCTTTTGAACCAAAAGCTTTTCAGCTCTAAGTTTGGTCATAAAACTTCTAAATATGAACTTTCGTCCCGATACCTCTAGTAGTTTCTCCGGAATCATCGCCACAAAAGTATTTTGTACTTTGCCGCACTAGAGCGGCTACGTTCCATAGCGGTTCTCCAACCTCTGATGAAATCAGCTGTTTTCGAGTGTGACAGCCATAGACATTTCTGTGGTGACAGCACAAAAAAATATTTGTCAAATTCAGGCTACTATGTACTTTCATATCAATGCAGATGCGACCGATCTCGATCAAATAGAATTTGCTCTTGAAGCTAAACTATTAATTTTACCAAAAAATGTCATAGGCATAAATTATTCAAAATTTCGTCTACTTTAATTTATTATTTATCTATTTTGACGAAATTACAGAAATGACGAAAATCGTTGAAAAATGCTAAGAGTAAATAGCCAGTTCCTTTGGACCATTTTGAACCGAAAGCTTTTCAGCTCTAAGGTTGGTCATAAAACTACTAAATATGCACTTTCGTCCCAATACCTTTAGTAGTTTCTCCGGAATCGTCGTCACAAAAATCGTTTACACACGCACACACACACACACACACACACACACACACACACACACACACACACACACACACACACACACACACACACACACACACACACACACACACACACACACACACACACACACACACACACACACACACACACACACACACACACACACACACACACACACACACACACACACACACACACACACACACACACACACACACACACACACACACACACACACACACACACACACACACACACACACACACACAGACATTTTTTTGTACCTTGGTCAAAAATGTTCAGGGGACCCATAAAGACCTATTTCCGCTAAAATCTCAATTTTTTTTTTCGGCATGATTACAATACTTTACATACTGCGTATGATAAAGTAAAAAGTAAAAAAAAATTATTCATTTTGTTAATATATCAGGTTAGAGTAAATAGTGAAAAAATAAACTATTTGATTTATACCGCAAATAAAATAAAACAGGGTAGAACTTTTAAAATTTAATCAATGATGATTGAAATTCCATAAGAAAATGCGTTTTTTAACTCAAGATTGGGTATGCATTTAGTTTTTCATTTTGATTGATTTTAGACTCTATTCGATATTTAGGTCCTTGTAAAAAAATCGTTTAAAAACTACTCCACACAAAACAAGACAAAAACTTATTATTATCGGATTTTGATTCAACAATCTTAAACTTTATTGTCCCTAAAAACTCAGATTTGAAACTAAATTAAACTTTTAAATATCATAACATATTTGTAACCCCTTTTTCTAAAAAGGGGTTACAATAAACAGTAAATATAACAAAATTCCCAGTCGTATAAAACATACATCATTCGTTTTGGGGTAATCTTCTGTATTCTATTCCGGTGAAATAACATGCAAAAAATAAAACATATTGCAGCACAAACAATTATTTTACCCTGTACGTTTTTAAAAATGGACGATATTCTCGTAGCGGAGGTGAAAAAATTGGTAGAAATTATTTTCCAGTTGCATTTTTACTTACTTTTAAACCAGAGTTTTCAGAGATAATAAAATACATAATAATTTTTATATGAGTCAAAATTCAAAAGGTTTGTTTTTTTTTCTGTTGGGATCCAAGTTTTAGCACATACTACTTCTTAAAACAATTATTAAGAACCAATGATGGCGTCACAGGCTTACCTGTGAGATGCTTAAATATCTTTTCCGTCGATCGTTTATTTATGAGCCAGTTTAGTGAATACAAAATCGTTTATTAAAGTACTCCATTAATGCACGATTTATATTAATGCACGATTTGTTATAGCCAATCACAAGACGCAATGACGTCGTTTGATTGGCCAATCGAATATATGTGAAATGAAACCTTCCAATCAAAACATACCGCTCTCTAGAACTGTCAGTGTCAAGTTACATAAATTGTCATATGACCTAAAAAGACATCGGCGAAGAAAAATCTATGTAGACGACGCTAGAAGAATACGATCGACGGAAAAATTTTGTAACCAACTCAAATATTAAACAGCGATTAATGATCTTGACAATTAACGCGCTCGCTTCGCTCGCGCGTTAAACAGTCTCGATCATTAATCGCTCTTTTTAATATACTTGTTGGTTAAATAACTATTTCCGTCGATCGTTTATTTATGAGTCAGTTTAGTGAATAGGAAATCGTTTATTAAAGTACTCCATTAATGCACGATTTCTATTAATGCATGATTTGTTATAGCCAATCACAAGACGCAATGACGTCGTTTGATTGGCCAATCGAACATATGTGAAATGAAACCTTCCAATCAAAACATACCGCTCTCTAGAACTGTCAGTGTCCAGTTACATAAATTGTCATATAACCTAAAAAGACATCGGCGAAGGAGAATCTATGTAGAAGACGCTAGAGGAATACGATCGACGGAAAAATTTTGTAACCTACTCGAATATTAAACAGCGATTAATGATGTCGACAATTAACGCGCGAGCGAAGCGAGCGCATTAACAGTATCAGTCTCGATCATTAATCGCTCTTTTTAATATACTTAACTAACTATTACTTAATAGCTTTTAAACTAAATTAAAAACAGTTATTGTTATCGGGGTTTAAAGCATGATTTATGTTCTTGATATTCCAATTAATTATTACGGTATGTACAGTCTTTTCTACTTCGTTCTTAAAAAAATGTAAATAAATAACTTAAAACGGAGAGTAAAGACCAAAGCAATGAAGCAAGTTTCATTCTCAAGTTAAGACAGACTGAAACATGATTGTGGAAAGTGTCATTCGGTAACTATATTTTCTCAATCACCTGCAATCACAGTGTTGCTTTCTTAGCTTCGTACGTTGGCCAATATTGTATTGCCTATTGCCTTGGAGTATTATAAAGTTTAAGATGGTGCTTCATAATCGTGTATTTGCCAAGGATCGTCTAACTAAATCAATAGAAAATAGTGAAACGTTTGTCGAATGCATTGGGTTAAAAGACCTGTGACACTGAGCTGTTACAATGTTTTCTTCATGATAATTTTCATTGACTTTTTACGTTTTTGTAAAGTTGGAAGTATTGGTTACCAATTCGTATTCTAAGAAAGAAATCATATGGAAATGATTCCTTCTGTAACACGAAAGTATTGAATTAACTGCACTTTTTCTATTTCTATACCTGAAAAACTATTGTTCTTCTCGTCTAATTATTTATTTAATAAAATTTTTAAGATGTGATACTTGAGACCACATGTTCTGAAAGTTGAAGGTTTGGATTATTTTGAGATTACTTTAATCGGCTGGACAAATTACTCTTTATTAATTACATAATCTACCTTTTAAAAACTCATGTCGAAGAATAAAACACAATCATTATTATAAACGAAAACGTTTATTATTATTATTATACACTTTATTGCAATAGTTAATACTGATCTCGTAAAGCTTACATCATATTTAAATAAGTTATTACAGGAAATTACTCAGTCTCACCAATAACTACATAAAATAAATAAGGAAACACTAATAATTAATTAATTAATTAAATACACTAGGAATGTCCGCAATAAATTAATCGACAGGTCAAAGCAGAGTTGCACAGCAGGATAAGCAATGTACATAACTAACAACGACACGATGCTGCACCTAACTACAAATTACACATAGTCTATGTACAGAAGGAACCACCAATTGTCTCTATTTACAAACCGTCACTTCTTCATCAATAAAATGATTTTCGCATTGGACTTTGCAACACCAAACAAATTTACACTTTGGGTCATTTCTTCTTCTCACGGTGGTATCATAACCTCTTCCGCAGCAGAGATTTGAACAATTATCGGTTCTCGTAGCGTTCAGATAACATCTTCTCCCAGCAGTCCCTGGAAGATCCAAACTGCGATTTGCCTCGCAGTAGTTTGGGGAGTTTTCGTAGAAGACTAAGTTGTTGAGCAACTCTTTCTTCTTTCGTCCTTTGACCAGCATTTGTTTCTCTTTGATGGTTCGTCTTCGTTTCGGATTTTTGGGTTTCTTCGTCGGTTTTTTCCTGTTACGGCTCCTCGAATTCGACTGTTCTATTCTGATGGCGTGGTTGTATTTGCGCTTGAGTTCCATGGCAACTTTGCTGATAGTTGGAGCACGTCTCCAGCAGGCCTTCATGGTGCAACTTCCGGAGAGGCCGTGACACTTGCAAACTACGTCCACGTTATTCTTGACAACCTGCAACATAATAGTATATACAACATTAAAAATAGAATAGGTTGATCAATGGAAAAAGGAAATAATAGGAAACAGGAGATGAATCATCGAATGACAATGCTTTCCATTAATTAAGTTCAAGTCATCAACCAGAACAGTATTTTTTTGCAATGGACTATATTGGACTATATTGCCATAAACTTTTAGACAGCAGGGTAACAGATATGTGATAGAGGCTATGAAAAACAAAATTGTAAAGAAGCAAACGAAAGTTGTACCTAAATCTAATAAGTATATTATTAGTGGCAACGATAAATATATGGGATGAATTGGATGAAGAAAACATGGAAAATGGAACAAGTACAACGTTAAAATATCTGAACATAATGATATCATAAGATATAAGATGGTACCACAAGATTGGTGGAACAAATTATAGAATGGAGTAGATTTACATGCAAAGTCTTCAATGGTACAATGGTTCACTTTCCAGCCAAACAAATAAAATAAACAAGCTATGATTTTGAGACATGGACGACGAACAAATTTTGCCCATGAACTTAAAATCAAAGCTGACGAAATACATAAACAATACAGAGTGGAAAAGATTTGATAATGGATAGCTTTGAAAATAACACTTTCAGAGAGAAACTCAGATGTAAACTGATACGAACGACATTAAAAATAAGACAGTTGCTATTAGCTCAGGCATTTTAGACCAAATTGTACCAAAACGCGAAAAGACAAATGTACATCTGCATCTTTTTTGTGTGTTGAGTATCCTGTACATTTACTACTAAGCCCTAATGGCTATTTGGCCTGAAAGCCTGAAAGAAGTATTGGGTTCAGATTCAGGATAGTTCGAAATTTCTAAATGTCATGTTTGAAGGGGTTATGATTTCAGACAAGAAGGTTACGCCGTTATTTCATCCAAAAAGCAATGACTCAGGCATAGGAGACTTTAGTCCTTTTAGTCTTATTAGTATGTTGTGGGGAACCTGGGTTCTTAGCTTATATGGTTTGCTTATATGGTAAGCTTGTATGGTTTGATCATGTGAAGTAGATAAATACAAGTTTGTGGAAAACATACAAATATGTCTGAAAGCTAAGACATCTGACACAAAATATGATGAATTGACACCTAGGTAAGTTAGAAGAGAAGAGGCATTTGACTTGTATACTAATCCAGTCAGAAAACCTCAAACCATTGTTAATTATCTACAACTTTGCGGAAACACAAAAACTAGCCAACCATAACCACGTGACAGCTACTCAGAACAGCCCGAGGATTCTTTGTCATTATGCTTTAGAGATGGATAAAAGACACAGCAGTACAAAAGACCGGCATTTTCATGATTCAAATCAATAGGCCATACTCTAACAACATTTGCATTTCGCACTTTGTAGTACAAACATGTTCTTACGTTACATTTGGACAGATGTAGGTGAGCAAAAAACTAGCAAAACCTAACAAGGTACCAGAGATGGTGGGTACATCCACGGATCGAAGGTTCAGAAGATGCGGATAGCGTAGCAAAAGAAGGCTCTAAAGTTACCATTTACAGACCAAAACCCGGCTGTGGTATTATTAAGGGTTATATTAGTCGGTTAGTACCAAAATTGGTGGATAAAGGAAAATGTGCTTACTGGGATGATGTACTTGATGTACTACTTTGCAGTATTTCGGAAGACAGTGAGGTACTATATGACCTACTGAATCCATATTATACCATACATCCAGAAACGATTAAGCAATATGTGTATTTTGTAAAGTTCACTATAAAATGTAGCTTACCAAGCGTCCAACGTGATAATTATGCAGGTTGACGTGGGATATCAGGTCGTTCCCCGTTATTCGCCTGTCCAGGAAAAGTTTCGCGAATTTGATGCCATACTGGAGGTTGTCGGAGCACCCTTTCCACTTAAATTGGGCGTCGTCTGTTCGTGTCTCGTTCGGATAGATTTTCGCATCGCAGGTACAGCTGATCAAGTTGTTCTGCTTGCACGCTTTGGCCACTGCGATCACCACACCAGCCGATTGGATGGCGTAAGAGTACGCAGACTCTTTGAATCCTGCAATGAAGAGAAGTACACATATTTAATAATAAATAAATAACATGATAATGATTGCTGTAAAATATGCTTCGTTGTCGGTCTCAAAATCCTAAGAAGTTCTATAATACGTTGTCTAGACTCTAGAGTGATATTTAGTAGACTACTAGTGCAAATTAAATTGAGAGTGTTTACTAATTGTAGACAGGACTTTTATCATTGGAAATTATAAAGGGGTTTATAATGAATGTACAAACTTTTATTATGACGTCAACATTTTTTGAGAAAATCGCTATTGCTATTGCAAAAACGATTTTATTTTTTTATATTTTTTAACGCAAAAATATTTAGGTATTGATGAAATTTTGTGAAAGCATACCTATTTTTGTCTTAAATAAGCATATACTTTTTATATAGAAAAATCAAACAGTTTTTGAAATATTCAGTTTTTTCAGTCAAAATCGTTTTTTTGGTCTTCTGGTGCTCATTTTTTTGCTTTTACATGTGGTTTTTGATACAACAATAGTAAAAATTAATAAAGTTTCCAATCAAGCAATAAAGGACTGTTTCTACTGTATGGATGTTGTCACACATTTAACTACTTTTTAAAATTAAACAAATTATCTATTATTATAATTACATACGTACAAAAATTTAAAAATAAGTAATACTATGCCAATCTTTTGTTTTAATCGCAAATTTTCTTGCAGTTCATCGTCATCCGATGCTTGGTTGGAATATATTTCTTATTATTTTGCTTACTTATGTGAAGCTTTATTATTCCAATTTAATGCCATTGTTAAAAATAGCATTATTGTTAAAAAATCAGTTTCGGGTAAAAACAATGAAAGTCGGTTTCTTTTGTATTTTTCCGTACAATTGAACTGTGTAAAGTTTTTCAATTTTCTTAAAAATTTAAACAAATAATGAGCAATTACTGAAAAATTCATTGTTGCTGAAGTAATTCTTGAGTGTTTTGTTTAATATTTTGAAGGTGTTGTTCAATAGGGTCATATTGATACAATATTATTGTATCAAAAAGTACATGTTAAAACAATACAAAAATGAGCACCAGAACGACTCTGTACAATGATTTTTCACCACAGAACTCATTTTTGAAAAAAGTTTGTTATTGAATTTTTGAATTTGAATTCTATATAGGTATATATAGACATGTATGCCTATTTAAGACACTAGGAGACAAGTTTTCACAAAATGTCATCAAAATTGAATTATTTTTGCGATAGTGGAAAATGAAATTCAAGAAAGAACAGTATAAAGTACTGGACTGAACTGGACTTTCATGACATGGCTACCTCCTTTTTGTACCTCCCTTCCTTAAAATGCAACGCGCATCACACCAAAAACAAACTTCGTCGAGTTCAAGTCCACCATCAAGCAAAAACCCACAAGAGGACACGATCATCATCACCAAAGGCAGTCGTACGACGCTGCATCCTTAATTTTACCAGAGGCTTGCGTTACATCGTTTCTTGCGTCGCGATTTTTCAGTATAAATTAAAATACCAGCGCGTAGCCGTCGCTCATTCCGTCGAATTGGAAATGTATACGGGCTGGTCGGAGGCCGTACGTCGCGTCCTGATTGACTGATGCCGCCTCCTGTCAATCCACGCCACCTTACGATCCTATGTCGAATGCATATCAAGCGGCCGAGCCACGCTCAAATTCACTAAATACCCGCGCAAGCAGGCAGACGATCGCTCAAGATGAATGTCTTGCTGTAAGGTAACACCTCTATTATATACATCTCCATTGTCCTTAGTGAAGACTTTAAGGATTGACGTCGATCGATCTAAGATCGGTTAGACTTTAGAGGATGTACAACTGCTGACGATGTGGTTTGAGAGCTATAAATTGTTTGGTATGGACTGCGTTAGATTCCTATTTATCGTTAGTTTTGTTTCAGTGTAGACCGCAGGACATTTTTTGTTGTGTTCTAAACCCGCTAGTCTATATTAATATAAACGCAATTCGACGTTTTTTCTCACCATTTCTCGTGCGAAAAAGTACTTTCTTAATTTCTTATGGATGAGAAGGCTTTTCGGACGCTCGAAGCGCGACTGTCGCCCTATATGGACCATTCTACGTTGCGTGAGTTTTTAAAACCGTCGCAAAACGGCCTCTCGAGCGTATTTGCTTCAAAATTGTCGAAAACGCGAGCGATTTTGGTGAACGCGCCTCAACATTCCACTGCTGTTTGATTCGTTTTGCCATTGGCTACTGGCAACAGGCTAGCAACGTCAAAACGCGACCATAACCTATTCGTATTGCATGGGTATGTACAAAGCTAAGCGATTTGTTGGTTATTAGTGCCGTTCGATTGCTCGTGTGCAGTGTATTCGTTCGTTTCCAGATTTTTATAGCTGCTTTGCAAATCATATTTTTGTCCATATAAAACAGCATAAAGAATGTAATACAAGGCTGCAAGGTGATGAAACGGAAATGAATAAAGACTTAAAAGCGATAGAAACGTTTGGGTAAGGAGGCAAGACAGCATTTGAAGGAACATAAATATGAAAGAACAGTTTGGAGAGAAGACATAGGAACGTAGAGCTGAAGAACTGGAAATATTCAAGGAAGAATACGAAATAAGCAACAACTCGGGCCTAAATGGATGACATTTTTTAAAACAATTTAACCTGCAGAGAGAGGTAAAATCAGGTGCAAAATACAAGGCTCACAGTGGGGCGCTGGGCTAGAACACAACCAAGCACAGACAGAAATAGGAATACAAAGGTGTTACAAAGGTCTCGCAGTAATGTGATGAAGATGATGAACATGGACATAGTCGGGAGAAAGAAAATAAAATATTTTGAAGTCTGCGGAATAATGTGTATCTCACTAAGAACAAATGGTAGATCTCCCAGTATAGTTAGTCACCGAGGATGATACAGATCAAAGTCATCTTATCCAAATTAACGAGGAAACCGATTATATTATTACAATAAGAACGCTAAATGTCACATGAGCGATGATAAATGGGCAAAATGCTACAGAGTGGACTCCAATTGAACCTAACAGGAATGTAGACTGAATAGCGATGAAGAAAGAGACGATATCTGAACAGCAGATTAGTTTTTTTCTAGTGCAAGTTTAATGTTACTTTATTCATAATGCGTTACAAACTGAGTGGATGGAGTGTCAGTGGATGGTATTGAAGGTCTACAGCAATTATTTATTCTGTGTTTATTGGTCACCACCTGTCGGTCATCGCTTGACCTTGTCATACATGCTTGTCATATATGTTTTAAATTGTTTGATTTTAAAGATTTTGTACGTTAGGTTTTTGATTTGTTCTTGTATCTTTTTGTATATGTGTACTGCTGTTGTGGTTATGGTTTGCGAGTATTTACCTCTCCTTATGTACCTATGCTCTTACTAGTTGTTGTGGATGTCTAGGGATCATTGAAGTAAAATCTCCACTTTTGTGAAATTATTGTTAATAGTAAACTATACGTTTTTCTTAATAAGAAGTAGGTATAATAAAGGTAGTGGACGTTTTAATCGTATCTTTCTCTAATTTTATAATTGCTGATTGGAAAATCTGCAGTGCAATTTTTGTTACAAGAAATTCTCAATTTCTACATCTTTATATATTACAAATGTATAGAAGACATTATTGAATATTGAAGACATGATGGTTGACTGGTTGACATATAACAATAATTACCTATTCAATATCCTAACGATTTTATCTTTATAAACTTTTATAAAGGATTTCCTTTGCTAAGCGTCGCTCATACAGCAAAATACAAAAATGAGCATTCAAAGGTTTCAATAAGAAGTTATTTCAAGCTCCTTAGTCTTGATCAACATTGACACACACAAGAAAAACATGAAAAATGTTAGCTGTCCATTATATAGTGAGTCGGATAGACTTAATGGTCAGCATATCTGCGAAATCAGTAAACCATACCAACAAAATCGGTAGACCAGCAAAGTCGATAAATTTCTGAAGTCGGTAGAATACAGGAATACAGGTGTGTTCAAATACCTATTCTATCAATAACAAAACGCCTTAGCGTCTATGTCTAGGTAAAAGTTAGCTCGCCTTTAAAAATATTCAACTTTTGTCAGTGTAGTTCCCATTACGTTAAGTGTAAAATAATGAAAACCAGTCTCTTTTAAGAGAAATGCGAATTCAACTTATCCACGGCAAATGCAGATAAGACGACTTGATAGAGCCGATGATATGTACGTTTATGTGAAGTTATAGCCCATTCATCTTACGAGGATGTGTATCAAATCAATTTATCTTGTTCACCATTTTCTTCTTTTATCAACACCATCGACAGGACGGCACGCTGAGAACCGTCATTTGTTCGCGGTCCACAGCAATTCATATTCAGGCGACAAACACACTTCACGAAGTTTTTAGCCGGCCCCGTACAGATTTTTCCGTCGTGTTAACACTCGAGCGGACAATAAACATTGCAGATTAGAATCGTGATGACATCCGCGGCGTCTTCAATTCCGCCATACGCACACACACACACACACACACCGACTAAGACTATGAGAACCAGATCGGCATCAGAATCTCACCCAGGTCGCTATCCTCACTAAAATTAGTTGCAAATGAGGCTTGATCGGATTAAGACGACGAACCTTACCGTTGACGACTGACTGGTTGTCGACGACCACCAAAACGAAGACGGCCGCAATTAAAATATCTGCGCATCGGGATCGTGAAAAATGTCATACCAAATAAGAGGCGCGTCCGAAAAAGTGAGAAATATTTATAAGGCACGAGATAAGGCGGCGGCTCTGCGCACCAGTGATCTGCTGGTGGAGTCTTGGTGGGCAGGGTGGAGGGAAGGAGACGGCTTCGTTGGCAAAAAGGGCATGCGATTGGATTCCTTAAATCACTGTGCCATAATGTGCAATTCGTAAGCATCGGCCGGTTCGCGGACCGCCGTCCGCCATATCGGGAACGATCGGTATCTTTTTTTGAGCCAAAGATGAACGAGCTGCCTCTCTGGTTCTATGCGGTGATCGCGGTCGCGATCCGCGAACTCTACCTCACTGGTAAATTAACATTGTTCGTGGTGGTAATTGAATATGTCAGCACGCATTCGGGTATGTCACACTATAGTTAGACATGCACATCTTCTTGTGATGTCTCCGACAAGAAGAACTATTTTAGAAGAAAAACTGCTTGGGCTCTTCCCTTTTACGCCAATAGAGACTACTTCAGTATCCGCTAACACAATTATTATGGAGCTTCTAACCGTAGGCTTGCGAACTTCCAACAATGTCTACTAACAGGAATACGGTGTAGCAATGGGCTTTCGTCTCATCAGCAACATCCGGGGACTACTTTCAAGAATAAACACCTGAAGTAGCTGTGGAAATTGGTGAAAGAAAGATCTTGAAAGTCACGAAAGAAGAAAATCAAACTAGAAGGAAACCATCGGCAGGCAAGAAAAGAATCAAGACAGGAAGCCACTTACACATTAGGAGAAGGACTCAACCCAGCGTAGAGATGAGACCGGCCGGGCTCCTGATTCATCAATACCAAATACAACAAGTAGCCCGATCCTAGATGGAACAGAAAATATTTGTTGAGTAAAAACGAGAAGCCCATAGGAAAGCACCTGAATGAAGCACCATAATACCTGAAGAAGTCAATACATTCAAGCAAAAACGTCTTTTAACAGTTAAAACGTGTTGGTATACTAATAACATTACACAAGAGATCTTTCAAAAATAATCGTTGAAACAAACAAACAACGCCATCGGAAAAAGATCAAGCCAATTGAGTTTATTGAAGACTAAACCAATTATGATACATCCACCCTTAATTAATTCTCTGGAAACCTGTGTACCCTAGTGCTAGGTGGAGGAACAGAGCCTGTACTGAAGAAATGAACACCTTAGGAAGCTGACGGTAAGTATGGTGGTAGAACTATAGCTGAAAAACGAGTGAAATGAAAAAGATGATTGCACAAAGATGTTTATGAAATAATGATCGTACCGTATAGACAAGCCGTTTATCAATTGGTCATTATTTTTCAATCCTTCCTTTAGGCTCCTTGACTTTCTTACCGTTGTTGGTGTTTTGTTCTTTTACATTACAACTTTTTCCTCTGCGCGCTTATCTGCAGGAGTATAGGCGTCAATCATCTTCAGATGACCCAGCCTAATGGCTGGGGGGGTTTAAAAGACTAATGAGTCTTTTAAACCCAACTACATCACTGATTGGAGAGTCTTATGATGTATAGCTTATACAGTTCTTTGTTTGTTTGTCATTCCATTGTTCCATTATTCCACCGTTCTGACAAATTCTGCGTAACATCTTCTTTTCCTACACCTCTGTCGGGTCATTCTGAGTCTTCTTATAAATCATCAATCATCAACGTCTCGCATGCGTACAGTAGTGTGGTTATTAATACACTCTTATATGCAGCCTCTTTTTTGCCTGTCGTGGTATTCGTTTTTCCCTTAGTACTGCGATCATACATTCTTTCTTCAGCTCTTCTCTTTCTTCTCCTTCTCTTTCCTCACCTTCTTCTCCTTCTACTTCTTCTGCTTCTTCTCCTTCTTCTCCTACTTCTCCTACTTCTCCTTCTTCTCCTTCTTCCTCTTCTCCCTCTTCTCCCTCTTCTCCATCTTCTCCTTCTCCTTCTTCTCCTTCTTCTCCTTCTTCTCCTTCTTTTCCTTCTTCTCATTTTTCTCCTTCTTCTCCTTCTTCTCCTCCTTCTTCTCCTTCTTCTCCTTCTTCTCCTTCTTCTCCTTCTTCTCCTTCTTCTCCTTCTTCTCCTTCTTCTCCTTCTGCTCCTACTTCTCCTTCTTCTCCTTCTTCTCCTTCTTCTCCTTCTTCTCCTTCTTCTCCTTCTTCTCCTTCTTCTCCTTCTTCTCCTTCTTCTCCTTCTCCTTCTTCTCCTTCTTCTCCTTCTTCTCCTTCTTCTCCTTCTTCTCCTTCTTCTCCTTCTTCTCCTTCTTCTCCTTCTTCTCCTTCTTCTCCTTCTTCTCCTTCTTCTCCTTCTTCTCCTTCTTCTCCTTCTTCTTCTCCTTCTTCTCCTTGTTCTCCTTCTACTCCTTCTCCTGCTTCTTCTCCTTCTTCTCGTTCTTCTCCCTCTTCTCCTTCTTCCCCTTCTTGTCCTCCTTCTTCTCCTTCTTCTCGTTCTTCTTGTTCTTTTCCTTCTTCTCGTTCGTCTCGTTCTTTTCCTTCTTCTCCTTCTTCTCCTTCTTCTTTTTCTTCTCATTCTTCTTCTTCTCCTCCATCTTTTCCCCCTAATCCTGCTTCTCCATCTTCCTCCTCGTTTCCTACTCCTTCTCTTTCTACCCCTTCTTCCCCTTTGTGTCCTTCTTCTCCCTTTCCCGTCTTTAAAAACTCCTTAAAGTTTTTAACCTTTCCCTACTTTGACTGTACTGTACAAACTATGGGTTGTTTCTTGCTTCTCAGCACTTCAACTCCATAAATTTGGTTCTTTTCGATGATTTCTAATCCTTCTTCTCCTTGTTCGCTTTTTTCTTCTTCTCCCGTCTCTCACACCTCCTTACAGTTTGCCGATTTTCCCTATTTTCGGTGTCTTCTACAAATTACGCGGTGTTTCTTGCTCATCAGCATTTGAACTTCATAAATTAGGTTCTTTTCGCTGATTCCTAACCCGATCTCAGCTGCAGCATTTATGAAATTTTCGATTATGTATAGTAGTTCTTGTTTCTTCTTGCTAACAACATTGCATCGTATACGGACGCAAGGCATTTATGACTTGTCACTAAGGGTGTTCTATTTTCACTGTATTTCAATACTGTAACACTCTATTGCAAAGCGTCGTGGATCCAGAGGATCCAGAAGTTATTGTTTAAGCTTTCAATATCATTTAAAGGTTGATGTCCTGAAAGAGAAGATAAGGTTATAAACGTTTTTTTGGGTGGATGAGAGAATAGATAAGACTCAAATAGACTCTGTAGAAAACTATCAAATTGTGTCGACGTTTTTCATGACAATCAAGAAAGACGTGAAAGAATGTTGGGATACCTGAACAATAAGGATTTACAGTTTAAGAAGGAAAGGTGTCTAGGTTTGAGGGGTTTACCACTTGAAATCCATTGTGAACCACAATGTTGCGTGATGCTCAAAGGCATTGCACGTTATCCGTTTAAATTATACCATAATTTTCTATTCATATAATCGTTAAATAACTTAACAAAACAAAAGTACTTCAATAGTATCGTGCGTATATTCAGAATAGTATAGAACGTTAGCCGGCGAAGGAGGAGAAGTGGAAGAGGGTTGTTGAGCTATCTGAATTTGTTCGCGTACGTCAAGCGGCCGTCTCGGTCCGTATCTACTGTTGCGATCTCTGATCCCGGTCGCAAATAAGGTGGCCCGAGCGCAACTACCATAAATCTGGGAACGGGGGCAAGCGGCGCGAGGCAGCTACAAACAAGGTATGAGAGGGAGAGATAAAAATTTTGAGCACCGTTTGCCTATATACGGCCGGTGGATCGGTGGAGCTGGGCTACTGTTCTACGTGGCGGGCGCTCGTAAATCTATGGGTCCGCGGACATGCGTCCGTTCGGCTCACCGCTCACCGCAGGCCAGCTCCCGAAGAACGAAGATGAATTGTTGACTGCCAACTGCGGATGGAAGGAACGAGCGGCCGAACGGGCCGTGTCTTGTGCCCGTCTCCGGGATTAACATAGTGTGCGAGACGGTGCCAGGGCAATTATCCTAAAAGGGAGCCAGCGGACTAGCGATCGGCACGCAGTGGAATGTCGCGGTGTGTATCTCCACTTGCTCTCGGACAAGCTGCAACTGAATGTTGGTCCGTTGCTGTTGTTGTCGAAGCAGGGTCGTTTCAATGCCGTCCTACCCGGGGGCGAATTCTTTGCGATGCTCGGAAACATTTGTTTTGTGGATTTTATAAGTGTATTGAAGATGATGCATCTCTAGCAATGTTGATGTTACATTAGTATCAACAGATTATATGTATATAAGTTCATAACCATAATCATACCCATAATTTATAATTAATCCTATAGTTTCTCTATTCACACTATGTGGTTGATCATTTCATTGTCAAAAGATTTACTATTTGGGAGACATAAATTAGCCATTTAATTGTTTGAACTGACCACGCTTAAAAAAGATTTGGCAGAATTAGTATGTATTGCTATTAATTCCAATCATTATTGAAAACATTCTTCTTATAATAGATTCATACAAGAATGTCATTCATTAGCAAATAATCTACCATGTCTTCCATCCAGCACATATAACTGCCTTAATGGTAAATTATGATACTAGTGCTAAAAGTGAATGCTTTTTTTAAGTGAAGAGCTGTTTTGACACACGACATTGCCCCTTGTCGTTGTCCATCAGGTCCATCATTGAGATTTTCACACTAATCGAATTAACCTAACTTTAGTTCAAGTTCCTCCATTTATAATTTTTTTCTCTAAAAAAAATAGGCTTAAATCATACCTTTCAATAAAAACGCTTTAGCTTTTCGCTGAAATTTTGGAATTTTTAAGGCCTTGTCTCAGTACCCTTGATGATTCCCGTTATGGACGAAACCGTTCGGTAACAGAATTATATTTACCATTTTGAACAGAGAAGAACTTTCGTTTTATTTCTACGAGAACTTTTACCTGTTTTGGGTCTACATCCCCATAATAAGTACATATATTACATTACAAGGGCTGTAACTAGCATATTACGTGTGAATCGGCGAGTTGTTATTTTTCACGAGCACGTAATATGCGTGTACAGCTCGAGTATTATACATAATTTTACTTACGACCGACAATTGCAATATTGTATTAAAAATGTCAAATAAATAAAGGTAAGGATATTTGACAGTTGACGTTATTTGACGGTATTCGCGCGACATCTATTGCAACTACGGAGAAATTTGTCTGAAGTCGTGACAGAAAATTCCAATACAAATTCAACATTAATGTTCACGAGCATTTAATATATGTTACAGCTCGAGTATTTCAATAAATATAAATTGTATAAAAAATGACAAATAATTAATTAAACTATTGGCGCGACATCTGTCATTATGTCGTGCGTAAAAAACACAAATGCACAACCAATAGCACATGTTTGTTATAAGCGATATACGAGCGAAGCAGTCGGTACGTTTACACGGTCGTAGCTAAACATATAAAGGATAGATTTAGCCCATCAGGCCCGGCGGAACTTTTTTTACCATTTTTGACAATTATTTAAACACTGTATTTTTCGTAACAAATTTCAACAATTTTTGTAAATCCAAATCCCATTACTTGATTAGGTGTGTACCTCCAAACTAAACGCATCTCATGATTTTGTAAAAATGATTTTTGAACCTTGTGCTTCTCTGGCGTTCTACATTGCTGAATCAGTCTACATGTATTATAATGTGGTGGTCCTTATTTATGAACTT
Organism: Melinopterus prodromus; assembly: GCA_964023965.1. Taxonomy (NCBI): domain Eukaryota; kingdom Metazoa; phylum Arthropoda; class Insecta; order Coleoptera; family Scarabaeidae; genus Melinopterus; species Melinopterus prodromus. The sequence goes on from OZ030393.1 coordinate 14,537,346, forward strand.
TATTTTATACAAGACCCTCTAAACTTGTTTTTTATATCTATTCTTAATTCCTGTAAAATCTGAGATCGATAAATACATATTAGAACTTGCCCCAAGAGGCTTAAAAGTGAGAATAAGCATAATTTAATAATATAAAAAAGCTTAATAAAATCACCTCCCACAGTATTTACGTACTAAAAAAGCACTGACTTCTTAGTCTTGATACCAGAGCATTTCACATATTTTGCAGAAGTTAATTTGTAGATAATACAATATTCTAAGATACGTGACTATCCTGACCAATAGTGAATAACAATAGTGAATAACAAATAATAAGTTATAACTCTTCCTGGTATGTTTTTTTTTTCCGTAGAATCTGATTTTGAAGGTAGTAATTTTGACTGGAGGCTAGCTTTTGAGAAACGCAGTACTAAAAAACTGCAAAATATCCAACATTTCTACTTTTTAAATAAACATGTTGGAATTTCTGCTTTCAGATTCAGATTGTCTGATTGTGACATTGTACGAAAAAATATAATAGAAATAGATTGCATTTGTCTAATTTCGTTCTGTGTTGGCTAGCATTGATAGATAGAATCAATTTATTCCTGCAAAAACAGATATGCACAATTTATTTAAAAAAATTTAATAATAACAACAATAGTTGCAATGTGATCTTTCTCCTATTCCTATATATAGTCTTTCAGCTTATTAGTTTAGATTATTGTATTTTCAACAATTAAGCAGGTATGTACTTAGCAATATGTGATCGATCTTAAATTTTACAATGGCATGGATAAAGAAGAACAAAGAGAGGGTACCGAAATAAAATTTTATATTTATTATTATTATGTACACAAAATTGATTCAATTTACAGAAATAAACACATTTTAATGTACTATAGTAAATATAAAATAAAATAAATTAAAGCAACACTAATTTACTTCCATTACTAATTTATATTTGCTGGTATAATGCTATACTTAATATATTTGTCACATTGCGTTATTTTAATGGCATTTGTACAAAAGTGAATACCGTAGTAT